>JAWMRA010000009.1:20400582-20429015 GCA_035584735.1 Pseudotriccus pelzelni
AAAATCCAATGCGCAGGCTGGAAGGTGTAAAGACCTTCCCCGGATCTTCGTTCGCGAAGACTGGCCATTTACTTACATGCAATTTGTGTTAAAAATACCTAGAAAGCAGCTTGTTGGGAAATATCTGAAGTGATTTGTTGCAAGTGAGTCATAGAGTCTGAGAGTGGCTTGGGTTGGAAGGGACCTTAAAGCCCATCTCGTTCCAAACCCCTGCTGTGGGCAGGGACACCTTCCACTAGACCGGGTTGCTCCAAGCCCAGCCCAGCCTGGTCATATTAATACCTGGAAGCACAGGAAGTCTTGATTTGTTGGAATGAATGCAGAAATGCAGCACAACAGGACTCCCTCAGACAGAGCTTGAGGAACCGGTCTGGGAAGGTTAATTCAATGCCCACCAACCTTGGCCGTGTCCACAACCTCTTTCTTAAAATACGGACGTGTTTTTCTGGCAGAGCTCTCAGAAATGCTGCATCAGCTGCTTCAGCCTCCCCTCAGTGCTGGGGCAGGGGAAGGAAAACTGGCAGCAGGCTCTGGGTGTGTGCTTGGATGAAATGCTGCCACTGCTCGTCTTTTAGCCGAGGGCCTCAGCTGGTGCCTCCCCAGTGTTGGCTCTGAGGCGCTGGGAAAGCTGCTCAGCTGGGTGGCTGTTCCACCAGGGCTGTTCACTGGCCTCCAGCGAAGCCATGGAGCACTTTGAGGGGCGTGCAGAGCTGGCTGGCTGCACCAAGCTCTGTATTTATGCCAGAAATGACAGGTAAAACAGTTGTCAGTGCTACTGCTGCATGGGGATAGGCAGCCCATCATGGGATTGAGTTGGGTGGGAAGAGGTGCCCAGGGAGCAGGAAAGGAGTTTATATTCCAAGTGCTCTTCCAGGCTAGATAACTCTGCATGGTGAGAAAACCTCGTGACTTTCTGGGTGAATACCTCCAGAAAGCCTTCCTTCCACCCACCACGTGGAACTAGCCCGGAGATACAAACTGCCAGCAACAGCCTTGTTTTCCATTGAAGATCTCAGCCTACCTATGTGGTGGCATATCCACATCCATATGGCTCGGACCTTTTCCAGGTCGGTCCGGGCTTGTTTAAGCAGGGCTTTGACAAGGTCCTCCACGCTGCTCTTGACATTCACCTGTGTGAGGAGGAAGCACCGCACAGTCATGGGGAAGAAATCTCTCTGGTAGATCTCCCGTCCTCCCCACTCCCTTGTTCTTCTGAAACCAGTGAGACTCCAACTGCCAGAGACTCCTCTGCCTCCCGTTTCCTTAACAATGGAACTGCAATTCTAGGTCCATGTATTTTTGGTTATAGTTCCCTCCTAGAGTATCGGGGATCTCTTGCTAACGTTTCCAGGGAAATGGTTTTTCACTTGTTTGGGAGATTTTGAGGCCACATCCCCATGGCTCAGCCTAAGCTGGTGTCAGTTCTGGGAGCCAGGTTTCATGGAACATCACCGGAGGGGAACTGGGAGGAGGACAGAGGCAAAAGCAAGACTTACTCTTAATGCGTAGGCATCCAGCTTCTGAAATTGCTGCAGATCGACTGGCATGGATTTAAAAGAGGATTTGTCCCATGGGTATGCTGGGAAGAAAGGAGGGTATGTTTTTCCTGGCTGAATGGTTGAAGAAGGGGACAGAGCTCAGGGAGGAATCCATCAGCGGGTGCTTAGGGAGCAGAGGACACGAGGGCAGCCGCAGGAGGTCCCTGCCAGCTGCATGGAAAGCAGGAGCCATCCTGTCTGGTCTGCTAGAATTTGGGCAGTGCTGGAGCAAGAGCTGCCTCTGCAACTTTGGCACTGTGTAACAGCATAGGAGATTCCAGGATATTGTATGGAGGGGCAGGAGATACAATGGAGAACAGGCAGGGAAAATCTGTGCTGTGCAAGCCCTGGAAAAAACTTGATTTCTTAAAAAAGCACACCAAAGGTCTGGATTTGCCCAGGAGTTTTGCATGGTAAAGGGCCGTGATTCTGCAGGAATTCAGGCCCACGAGGAATGTCACACTGGGAGCAGTTGGACTGAAACAGCTGTACCTCACCCTCTGTCTGTGTCTTTGGAGGCTCCAGGCTCCTGGTTGTCCTCAGTGTGAACAAAGGGTTAATAACTTGCCCTAATTAATGAGATAACTGATTTTTTTAAGAGTCTTGGAATGAGCTGACAGTGCTGTCTCTCACCAGTGAGCCTGAACCTCAGCCCTCCCTGCTCTGCTGGCTGGTGAGAGGAGAACTGAGCACTACAGCCATCTCTCCCCTGTCCTGTGCTGTCAGAACCATTCAGGGTTGAGACATTTCTCTAGCTCTCTCTGTAGGATTGTTGTTTCTCTGGAAAAAAGGATTTAAGGAAAAAAGAAGTGCAAACACTGTTGTGTGACTCCTGAGTGCTGGGAGAGGTGAATGAACAGTGCAGTGGAGCTGCTGTTTGCCTGGAGCAGGGGGTTGCCTTGGGCTGGGGTTGGGCATAGCTGGTCATATCCTGCTTTATTTGTGACCCTGCTTAGGCAAGTGGGACCCCCCCCTGCCTGCTCAGCAAGTGCTGGGAGCTGGATGCACGAGAGGCTCCAAGAGCCTCCTGCCCCACTTGAGAAGCCAGCAGTGCTTCTGGAATCTGTGTTCATCCCCTGCTCCCCAGAACAGGTCTCTGGCCCAGGCTCCAGCCCGCTGTGGGGGTGGCCACAAGGTCTATTCCTGACTTGCAAAGGTGTGCTGTTCAGGTGAGCCCTGCTCTTGTGGGAAACTTCTGCCCCAGGAGGGGTGTGGGGGTCATCCCACATCCCAGTTCCAATGCTGCCTGCCATGTGGGACTAAGGCTTGTTTGTTTGTGTTTTCCCTGAAAAGGGGCTGTTACACTGACCCAAAGAGAGAGGAAGCAGATTTACATGTTTAAAGGTTGCCCCGCTATACAGCTCTGAAAATTACTTAATTACTTTTTGTCTTTTAGGAAGGGGATTTTTGTTTGTTTGTTTTTGTTTTAAATTTGGTTGTCAGGGTTGTCTTTGCCAGGTTGTAGAGGCACAGGCTCCATGCAGGAGTGGAATCTTCAGTGATGTGCAGTTAGTCTGGGCTGTGCCTCTGCTGAGTAGCCTTCCCTGGCTGTGGAGCCTTGGGAAGGGCTTGGGCACAGTGTGAAGTTCCCAAAACCACTGCCATCAGCCATCCCGATGAGCAGGGGGTTGGGAAGCTGGACCACACTTGTGGTAAAGAGTTACCGTGCAGGTCGTTTGCTCCAGGTGAGTGTGGGGCCTCGGTTTCACGGAAACCTGCAAAGTGGAGAAGGGAGCGTGAGGTGTGGGGAGTTGTTGGCAGGGGAGAAAAAAAAAACAGAAATAGGTGGTTCTGGGGAGCGGGACTGGGTGAAAAAGCTGGAATTGAGGCTCTTCTTTGCCTATTCCCTTGCATTCCGACACACCTTCGGAGTGTGCTCCGGGTCCCCTCCCTGCCATCGCACCGAGGCCGCATTCCCCAGCACTCAGACATCTCCTGTTCTAGCCCGAGGGATGGGAACATCAAACCCCCACCATGGCCAAATCCCCCAGGTGTGGAGGGGCAGCTGAGCTCCAGAGCTGTCAGGTTATGACCCCACCCAGAGCTCTGTGGCAGCTGGAGGGTTTCTGAGGGACCCCCATGGCCCCAGACTGTCAGCACCCGCCTTGTCCCAGGGCTGGAGCAGGAGGTGACCTCCCCACCCCAGGAGCAGAAGAATTTTGCTCCTCAAGCCCCAAGCATGGGCAGGAGCCAGCAGCATCTGCCTGTCAGGGAGAATGGGGTTGGTGCCCTCTCCGGAGCCTCCCGATGGGCAGGAGAAGCCCGTGTCATCCTGGGAGCAGCTTCTCGGGTGAGGGATAGCTTGGAGTGGTGCTGTGGAGTCGTGCTGTGATACAGCAGAGCCTCACCTTTGTTGTCGTGTCCTCTCAGGCCAGGAAGGTGCTGGGAACCTGCAAGAAGCCGGCACGGTTAGTGGGATCAGCACAGCCTGCCCTGGCTCCAGGGGCACAGCATCCCCTCCAGGCGGCTGCAGAGGGAGGGAGGGAGGGGGGGAGGGATGCTCCCAGCCTCTGCCGGGGTTTAGAGCCAGGAATGTACCTTTCTCCAAGGAGTGTATCCTGATGGGTTTGAGGGAGGTCTCAGGATGAATCTCCACTGTCACTTGGGTTCCTGGAAGAAATGATGATAAACTCCCTAAGAAATGGAAAACTAACCAGAATATGGAGGAGAAGGGCAGGATTGCCTGCTGAGGCAGCTCTTAACTTCAGACAAAGCAGCAGCTCCGGTGATTGCAAAGGTTTATCACCATATTAAAGAGCTCTTGATGGAGCTGTGGAAAGCAGAGAATCAATGTCTTCCATTGATTTTTCATGGAATTAAACAGAAAAAGGCTTGGAGTAATGAAAATGGTTTGACTTGCGATACTAAAATGTCTGTCAAGGGCCACTGCCTGTAAGAGGCAGAGCCAGGTCCAGGTGTGCCAGGATGCTCCAGAACAACCTCCTGTGGAAACTGGAGTCTGGTCTTTAAAGTTCCAGAGAGAGGAACACAAGCAAAAAAGTTAGGGAGTGTCTTATAAGAACTACATCAACTTTTTGACAGAGACTGCATTTTTGGGCAGGTATTTCAGGAGGTTTTGCAGCCCCTGGAAGAGCACGATGTGCTCCAGGGCTCCTGTATCAGATCAGACAGAGGTTACTTGGGAGACTGAAGGTCAAGATGTTAAGGCACCTCAGGGCTGCCATCCAGTAATACTGCCTACAGTTTATCAGGAATCTCATAACATTTGGGGTTTTCCTTGAAAGCCAGCTCTTGGAACTGGCTAATTAGGTGGGAATCTGCACTTTCATCAAAGAATAAGTTTTTCCACAGCATTTAACTTTAGAAAAGTGAAGATTCTCCTGGGATTATGCAGAGAGGTTTGATGTCCTTTAAGCTCCAAAAGCAGAAGGTAAGAAAAGCTGTAAACTCTCTAAACACTGGAGCTTGACTCCAGTTCTAGGGTGGTGCAGGTATCAGGGTGTCAAGATCAGAGCTGGCTGGTGTGTTTTGTCAGTTAATTCAAAGATAAGTGAAGTTATTTCTCAAAGGGACGAATCCTGCAAATTGTTTGATTTCCTTAAGGTTTTTAATATTTTCAGGGGTCCTTTTCTATTTGTCATTATTATTTTATAGCTTTGGGGTTTTGTGGGTTTTCTCACCAGCTTCCAGTGTCTCATTTTTTTTGCCCATACATTAAAATTCTTTGTTTTCAAGAAACAAAATTGCCATTGAAGAATGCTTTTCCCAGTGAGTTTAAGTCATCTAACAAATGAGAAATGTAATTCCACAGGAATTTTTCAAAGTTCTACATCCTTTGCTTTAAAAACTAGTGATATGAAATGGTCACTGATGCTTTGATGACTTTTTTTAACTATTCCTGATCAAGACGTCCTCGTAAAAAAATCATAGAACCATGGGATGGTTTGGGTCAGAAGGGACCTTAAAGATCCTCTTGTTCCAACCTCCTGCTATGGGCAGTGAACTTTCCACTAGACCAGATTGCTCAAAGAAACATTTGTTTTTCTTCTTGTGCTGTGTGGCCAGACAAGTCCTTGGCCTGCTAGTACTTTTTGGGTGCAGCTGGCCCAGGTTGGTTTTTTTTCTCCCTTTTGGGGTGTTCTGAGGTTGTTTTATTAGAGAAAAAGCTTGCTGGCAGCTCACTGGGGGTCTGCTCTGTCTTTTGGGTCACGACTTACCTTTGTCAGAGACCGAGGTGATGGGTTTTGTCTGCTCCCAGGGCTGCCCGGAGACACACCAGCCTGGATGCACAGAGGGAAACATCCCTGCCTCGGGGAGAGCAGAGGTGCCTGGCATGGAGGGGGATTAAAGCCGTGTCCTTGCTCAGCAGCAAGGTAAGTAACGACCCCAAAAGCTCAACCCTGTCCTCCAGCTTCAAAACCCAATTGCTCATGGCCCAGGAGTGCCTGACCCCACTCCAGAGGCATGTGCCAGCCCAGGCTGCTGCTGCTCAGGGTGGGGGTCAGGAGCTTGGACCACGGATGTTTGAGGGGGTAGGTGGGAGGGGAAGGGCAGTGCTGGGGCCGTGGAGGTGAAGTGTTGGTGTGGTTTTCAGTGTCTCATCCTCATCTGTCCCCTGTGGGAGCCCCTGGCTGTCTCTGCAATGCTGGCTGTCCCAGGAATCCTTGGAGCAGAGGGAGGGCTGGGAAGCCCCTGGTGTGCCCAGGGCAGCATGGATCTGCTCCCCGGGGCTGTGCTGACGGCAGCAAATGCCAGGTGACACTGAGCCCTCGCTCTCACACAGCTCCCCTGCTCCAGCCTTGCCAGAGGCAGGGTGGATGTTGGCCAGGGTGATCCCTCACTCCTTTCCAAAGTGTTGTGGGATCACTATCCCACAGAGACCAGCACGAGGAACGTGGATTTCACAGCTTGTCCAGGTACCTTTCGTGCTGTGTGGCTGTGCAAGGGTCAGCCCCAGAGGGATGGGATCTTGTGGAGTGGGGCCACGGCCCCTTTGCCTCAGTGGGGTTGGGGGTTATATGTTTGAAAGTACTGTGGCAGCACCAGGGGTGTCAGAGGCTTCATCAGGACACTAATGTGGCTGATTGAAGGGGAATTCCTTAACCCCTGTGGTGCCAGAGGAGCCAAGTTCCTCTGGTGTCTGAATTCCTCAGCCATCCTCACAGGGGTTTGAACAGTGCCTGAGGTGGAGTTTTGAAGGATTCCCATGTGCATATTAAATACTCCTGCCATTAACTCAGGGTGGGAAACGATCAATGAATACCATCCTCTCATATAGGAGGCTCTGCCTCTGCTCTGCAGCTCTGGTTGCAGACCCTCTTGAGCACGATGGAGGGAGAGAGTGCAGAATATTTATCTGCTTCCCAGAGTGGAGGCTTTTGTTACCTGGTTTGTAAAAGCCCTCAAAGTCCTGCCTTGCCATGAAATATAGCTTGTTCCCAGACTGTGAGCACCTTTCAGCCACCACTGATTTCAGAGGGACTTGGATGAGGGTTCCTGCTGAGCATTCTGCTGGGAGCAGCCGTGGCTTTTGCACGCTGCTATTGCTTGGCCTGTGGAAGCAAAGCTCCTCCTTGGTGTAGCTAAAATCTGCTCTCCGGTGCCGTGGGAATTAAGTGTCTTGCACTGCCTTTGCCCATGGCTTTGTCTGCTAAACACCATGTTAGGCTTAGACTACCAGGAAAGCCGGTGGGATGGTCTGACCCCTTCTCTGAGAACTGCTCCATCCCCTTGCACTACAGTCCTGGGGTCATGTTCATCCTGAACTGCTTCAGGGCAGGAGATTGGGAATGGGCAGGGGAACATTCAGGACTAGCAGTCACATTGTTCCTGGATAGGAATTATACCTGCCTTGTGCTCAGTCTCTGAGTGAGGGAGATGAAGAAAGGACTGGTGAATAGATGGTTGAGACCCCAAAGGTTCCTCACCTTCCACATCCCAGACCCTGCCTAACCTGTGTGAGTGCTGGGGAAGTCTCTGGAAGCTCTGTCTGCAACCTGAGTGATTTGGGGCACTGAATTTCCCATGCCATCAGCTGGCTGTGACAAGTAAGAGCTCTGTGGCAGGTGAATCCCCTGCAGATGGATGTGCGGGGGCTTGGCAGCACCACCAACATCCCTCCTGCCCACAGGGCAGAGGAGAGCACAAAGGGGGCACTTCCCATGGCACGTGGCCCTCTGTGTGCCTCCATTAAAGCCCCCTGATGCGCTGGAAAGGGACAGGTTGGTTGAACTCCAGAGGCACAGCTGGGTGCTGAGAGCTTTGGGTTGTGTGTGCTGGGGTCGGTTTATCAGTAGAGAGGGACAGTCACATACCGTTAAGGTCTGTCCTCTGAGGTGGCTGTGAGTTGCTGTTTCCATTGCCATAATCCTCCAAACCTGTAAGATAGGAACGGGAGATTGGCAGGGTGTCCTCCTGGAGTGAGGTGCTGGCGCTGTCTGGAGCTAAGCACCCCAAACCCTCTTATGTAACCCATCAACCCAGCTGAACTCAGGATCCACCTTCCCTGTCGCATCTGCTGCATTGGCTGCAGTTCTTGTTGCTAAATACTGAGAGGCAAAAAGCGTAGTAATCCAGGTCTGAGTCACTTTGATGGGCAGGTGCTGTGTTAGATAAAACATGAACACAACTTTTGTGATAGTTTGCCCATCCTTGTTAGCCTGGGACCGGTTGCCTGAAAATCCAGCTTCTCCCCAAGGTTTTAGAGCAGGAATATTCCTTCTCCTCCCTTAATTTCTGCAGGGAGGGTCCCCTTACAGTTGCAGAGCACGGCCGTAGCTTCATGGAAGACCTGCTGCAGGACAGGAGCTGGGCCAGGGACGCTGTCCCAAAGTGTAGCTATAAATGGCTCAGGACAGTGACCGAGACGAAGCCCGGGCACACTGCAAACAAAACAGTTTTACCCTGTACTCCGGTGCAGTAGGTGCCGTGTGGGGTGAAACGGCCGAGCCCTCTCCCTGCTCCCCTTGCGCAGCCGGGAGAGCCCGTGGAGGCACCTCGGGGCCACTGCAGGGCACGGCAAGGTGCAAACACGGTCCTGGGATTAGTGCCTGTGCGTGTCCCCCGCTCCTGCTGCGCCCCGGAGCCGGCCCGAGCACGGCGGGCACTGCAGGGACAGGCTCTGCTGCACCGGCAGCGCCGGCGCGGGCACGCCGGGCTTCTGCCAAAACACCTGGACCTCTGGGGGTTTGCAGCGTGTCTGCAAAGAGCAGAAAGGGGAGGGGAAGCCCAAACCCTGCTGCAAAGCTGCCGCTTCTCTTTGCCGTCTGCACCTGCAGCCCTCCCCTCCTCGCCCCGCCGCAGGTGGGTCGTTACCTGCGCCTCGGCTGCCTCCTTTGTGCCCCTCTCGCTGCCCCTTCTCCTTGCTCGCTGCCTCCTCGGGGCGGACAATGAGCAGCAGATTGATGGTTACTGCACTGGGGTCTGTCTTAAAGTCCATGGTACCCATCAGTGCATGGCCGGGGGGCTCCCTCCGAGCTGCCGCTGCAGCGAGCGGCCGGCTTTGCTTCCCAGCCCTGGAAGGGCGAGCGCGCTCCCGCCCAGCCGCAGCCCCGGCCCTGCCAGCTGCACCATCAGGGCTCTGCCAAAGCCGACCCTAATGAAGAGGTTACAAGTCACCTTTGAAAGGAAATCGCAGGAGGGATCCGTTTCCTAAAGCAGAGGAAGGAGCTGCGTTTTGGGCGGGGGGGTCTGGTTTCAGAGCGTGCCCCCGGCTCCCTCCCCTCGCTGCCCTTTTCGGCTTTAAGCACTTGTCTACACTCAAATCCCCCAGCACCGCTGTTCGCTGGGGGGGATTCGCTTCCCAGCACTGGCACAAATCCTTAAAAGGCTTTCTCTTTGGATCCTGTCCCCCGGCAGAACTCAAAGGATGCTTAGGAGCGTAAATAATAACAATAACTGCGGCAGGAGGGCAGCGGTGGGGCCAAGGGGCTGGGTGGAGGGCAGGCACGAGCCTTTGCAGCAGAGAGGATCAGTCTTTGTAGGGCTGGCCAGTGTGCAAAGGGACAGTAGAGATGGGAATTGCAGGATGTAATCCTAACTGTAACAAAGGATCCAAAAAACCCAACTCCCTCTGCCTCATCAGCCCTTGAGCCCAGCTCTCTGGGGTAGCTGGAGACGGCTGATCAAAAAGGAAAGCCCTGAAAATCCCTGGCTTTCTAGTAACTGTCCCAGCCTCCAGGAGAGGGGACATGAAGGGTTACAGTGCAGGTTAGCAACTGGGCTCAGCTGGTCCCTGCAGGTCGCAGCAGGAGCTGGCAGGGACAGGCTTTCTAATTTTACCCCTGGCCCCTGTCCCGGCCGTGCTGCCAAAGCTTGGCCGGGGGTCCCGGGGGAGCGACAGCACCTGTGGGCTGAAGGGCTCTCTGGCAGCTTTGGGAAGGGCTGCAGGAGGCACCCACTGGCAGAGAGGGGGTTCGGGAGCTTGGCATGGGCGGGGTGTCTTTTTGTGGGTGTTGCTTTTCAGGCAGCAGTGAGAGAGCAGTGGGCTCTTCTGGCTGCGCGTGGGGAAAGTTGCTGTGCTGGAAACACAGGCAGGAGCTGGTACTACTACCTGGTGTTAGGTTACTATGTTTGGAGACACGGGTTTTCCCCGTGGATCTCTATATAAATCCTGTTCCCTCCCAGTCTCCTGCCCCTGTGCTGTTCCTGAGCCCCTTCCAAAGCAGGGACAGCTGATACGCCCCCATGCTCGCCTGCAAATCCAGCCCTGAGCAGCTCCTCAGCATATCCAGAAATAGCGTGTGTGGCCACGGGGAGCTTTCCTCCACCCAGCTCTGCTGGTGCATCTGCACCATCCTGCACCCTCTGTTCCCCCCTGGATGGTGCCACAGCAGCCCTGCCAGGAGGGGAGTATCGGGAATGGGATGTGTGTGTAACCCCCAGGAACGCTGCGAGAGTTCCGTGTAGGGATGGATGATAATGTTGTTGTTACTCTAGGCAGTGGTTTTGATTTTTAGTTTGGTCATTGGAGTGGTGTCAGGTTCAGGGGTTCCTGGTTCAGCTCTGGCCATGAGGAGCTGACTGGAGGTGGTTAAAACCTGGTGAGGAGAAGGAGGGCCAGATGCACGCTGAGCTGTGCTGTGCTCTGCCAGGCAGACTTTCCAAGCCATCTGGGGCTTGCCCGTCTCCAGCTCCCCAAGATTTATGGCTGGAGTGACTTTCTAATCACAGTTTTGCCATCTGCCTGTTGGCCTTTAGCACTCCCCTCTCACCTGTCACTGAGCCCTGCAGCTCCTGCCTGTTCCTGCCCAGCACAGAGCACCCTTTCCTCCCCAGCCGCTCATTTGGGGTGCAGCCCTTGGCCCTGTGGTCTCTTCTCCCTCACAGCCCAGGTGGGACAGTTTGGTCTCCTGAACTACTCATTGGCATGGCTGAATCCTAAATCTGGTCTCACCCAGGTCCTGCACCAAATTCTGCTCCATCCCTCTTCGCTCTGCTCCTGCCTCCCATCCACAGGGATTTCCCTGTGTGTCCTGGCCTTGCCGCTCCTCCAGATCTGCTCTTGCCCTCACTCCTCTCCAGCTCCAGAGATGTGGTGGCTCAATGACAACACGAAGGAAAAAAATCTGTCTGGGGATGTTGGTAAAAGCAGGATTTCAGGGGTGCAGCCCCTGCCACGCTGGGACCTGAGCTGAGCTCAGTGTGGACGCTCTGATGGCACCAGCTGATGTTGAGCTGACGTGTTCCTTCCCTGGCAGTTCTGAGCTGGAGCCTCCACAGCCGAGCACGTGGTGGTCACTGCTCTGGGGGCTGCTGGCATTTTCCTTCCCGCCAGGCTGTAAAATTCAGTAGAGCCTCATTTTCTCTCTCTTCCTGGTAAGCTGGGTGCCCGTGGGCTGAGCTCTGCTGCCTTCCTCTGCCGGCCTCACCTGCATCCAGCCACAGTGTGTTCCCAGCACACTGAAAGCATCTGAAAGGAGCTTCTGCCTTCCTAGAAATGCCAGTCCTCGGGGACAAGGTGGTTGGTTTTTGAAGGCTCTTTTGCATTTGCTTTTCTTTTCTTTTATCCTCTGTTTTTTCCATAAGAGAGGAAAGGGAATATTTCTGATGGTGTTTTATTGTGCATGCAGTGAGGAAGACACAGGTTGTGCTTGAGGTGGGTGCTGCTGCCTCCCCTATGGCAGGGAGTCCTCCTGCTCCAAAAAGTTTCCATGGCCATGAATTTTGGATGTACCTCCTTTGGAACCTCCTTTCTGGCCTGAGGTAAAGCAATGACATCTTTCCATGGGCCAGGATATTTTTGAAGGTAAAATATTTGCATTTTGAGAAGGAAAAGGAGAAAGCTGTTAATGCCATGTTGATTTTCAAATAAAGGCAGCTCGTTGGACTTCCTGCAGGATTTCAAATGTTCACCTAAATCCCAGGGAGGTGAATTAATGGCTGGAGAACAAAAGCTGCTATCACAGTGCCATGATTACATGTATTTACCGCATGGCTGGCATTTCTCTAGGGGTGAATGAGGGGAGAGAGAAACAGTACAAATGTAGAGCAAGAATTAGGTTATTTGAATCCCATTGGGTGGAAAGGGAAATTGCAGGCTGTGTTCCTGGGAAAGGGTTTTAACTCTTGTGCAGGTTCGCAGCAGTCCGTAAAGGCTCTGGGTTGCAGAAGGTGTGGTGGGAAGATATCCTGCCTCCACTGTGCCAAAGAGGGGCTGCTGGACACCTTAGTCCTGCCAGGGCTGAGGTTGAGGGTGTCCAGGTGCTTTTCCAAGGCTGTTGTAGATACCAGCATTGGAAAAAGTGCTAAGGCTGCCCTTGTCCTCGGCGCATGTTCTCCTGACCCGCTCTAGGGTTTCACCTCGGGGGGATGGTTACATCCCTGTGCTGTGGGGTCTTCCCACTGCTCGGAGAGGAAGCCTGGGCACGTAACTGCATTGGAGGCAACACCAAAGTCAGGTTAAGATGAACCCTCCTTAATGTACTTTGGAACTAACATCCTTCATGACCCTTTTGGGTCATCATTACTCACTGCTTAGAAACTTTTGCCTTTCATTTGGCTCCTGTGGCTTCTTGGGTCGCGATGAAGAGTATCCCTGTTTCTCCCAGCCGTGCTGTCCATGAAGGAGTTAGCAGTGTCACCTCCAAGCTGGAGAGCCTTTGTGCGGGGACTGTTCCCTGTTGCTGCTCCTTCTCCTCTGAGCCCTCATCCAGGGCTGGTCGTGCTGCCGCACGTGCAGGTGTGCCTGTCCCGTTCTCCATGCCCTTCCTGTCCAAGCGCCATCCCAGCTTTGTTCACCATCCAGCAGGTGGGCATTTTCCCAACGCTGTCCACCCAAACCCCCAAGATGCGTCTCCTCCTCAGAACTGCTCATTCAGAGCCCGTTATCATGCGTGGATATATTTGTGTTCCGAGAGTTGTTTTGTTTTTTCCCAGACATTACTTTGCATTTGCAGACACTGAATCTCAGCTCCCATTTCCTCTTCCCCTTGCAGGTTAACTTCGGAATGCCGGGATGCATCCATGGTGGATAACGCATTCCAATTGCACTCTGGTGAGTTTTAGTCTGCTCTCTTGGCCTCCCTGCCCTGTCTTCCTCCCTCCAGCAGAGCTGCAAGATGCTGCCCTTATTCTTGTCCCGGCGTTTTCCATCCCCAGACTGCTCAGACCATTCACTCTGCAGTTCTGCTGTGTCAGCAGCTGTGCTTTATGATTTAAGATGGCAGCAGAACTTTCCACTGCACTATAAGCCCATGTATCCAGTTTCCTGGTATCCACAGAACTGGGAAGCTAACTGATGGCCGGGATAGCCCTGCTGGAGAGGTCAGGGATGTGTTCAGATGACGGGGAGACAATGAGGGTCGGCACAAAACCGATTCGAATGGTGCGACCCCCAGGAAGAGACTTGGCTTTGAAGGTGGGTTCCACCCCAGATGGGCAACCTCTGGCAGGAGGTACTGCATCCCAGCTGGGACTGCTGGGGATAAAAGCCAAGCCTGACTGTGATAAAGCACAGCTCTCCTTCCATGGGGCAGCCTGGGGACAGCCTGCCTGCACAGAGGTGCTGGGAGCAGCTGTGTGAGCATGGAGCAGGGAAAGGAGTGCAGTGTGGCTCAGGGAGAGTGTCACAGCTCTGTGCTCAGAGACAGCACTGCAAACATTTCTGCAGGTTTCTCCTACTTTCCCTTTTTTCAGTGACAAGTAACATTGCTGTGATGGCCACTGTTCTTTGTTCCCGAAGAACAAGCCTTCAGCAGCCAGAGATTTAGCAGGCGTTTTGCTACGGTTTCTTAAAACCAGAAAAGACCAACGTGGATGCCCCATGGCAGAGACCTGCAGGAGTGGCTGTATGTCCTCAGCCACCTCGGGTCACACTCTGGCAGGGAGCTCCTCTTTCCCTGGCAGCTGGATGGGGCTCTGCTGGGCAGGGTGCCTCTGTCCCAGCACTTGGGCTGCTGGAGGGAGGGAGGGAGGGGGCTGCTGACAGGACATTGGCCACCAAAGGCTGCCAGGCTCTCCAGAGCTGTCCTGCCTTGTCTGTCTGGTTGACCTTCAGCCCTGCTGCTTGGCTTGGGGTTTGCTGCTCGCCTCGCTGGATGAGGATCCTGGCTGGGCTGCACACGGTTGTTAGACATCAATTTGTGGGTACTCTGCAAATAACTCATCCTTTGAAGGCAGTGGGGGCCAGTGTGACCCTGCAGAGGATTTAGGGATCCTTTGCCAAGGTGTCCTGGTAACCCAAATTATCCATTAGCTGTGCCCTTGGGCAATGTGCTTTATGATCAACCACTTACCGTAAAACTGCCCTGGGACATGTGGGTGATGTACGACACCAAATGCATCTGAGATGGGCAGCACAGTTATAAATGTGTGAGGAGACATAGCTGAAGGAATGAGGGGGGAGTGGAAAATATGCTCTGATGCTTACACCAGTATTAAATATGAAGGGGGTCTCTCCCCGGAGCAGACTGACTTCCTCGACATAACCTTCCTCTGAAATTCTGGCCCTTGTACTGCGCACGACTCGGGGAGATTGTAGAGCTGTTCTTTCTGAGAGTCCCCCAGAATACCCAAGCAGGTTTATTTTTTCCCTGGAAGGCTATTTCTGGTTTACTCAGGAGGGAGCCTTGCCCCTTCTAATTAAACAAGCGGCATGGCACTTCCTGGGAGATGCAGAAAGTGCTATTTTTTTGCATTTTATCAACATCTCTCTGCTGCAGGGATGAGCAGAGCCCTTCTTGGTGACCCAGTAGACAAATCAGTTATCTCCTCTGCCCAGCCAACCTGGTATTCTCTGATACAATGACAAAGGTAAATGGAAAGCAAGTTTGGAACAAATACCTGGAGCTCCATGTGAGTTGTGGTGTTCGAAGGAAAGTGGACATGATAGGAATCAACCTTTCTGGAGAGACTGAACCTCCAAACCTTCCTTCCTGAGATGCCATAACAGCAGAGCTGTTGTTCCTTGGGAACTTTGCCTGCAGATGGACATGCTCCCTGGTTGTGTTTATCTGGAGCCAGAGCTAAAGGACTGGAATGGTCATTTGGACGCAAGGTCGTCAACAATTCTCACTGGGGTTATCTCTTCCTAACCCAAGGTATCAGGATGCTGTGGAAGGAGCTGGATGGTGGTCCTGGGCACCTGAGCTATTGATTAGATGAGCTGAGGACACAATATTTGCAATGGAAGCAAGTCTGCCCATGACGTGGAGAAGCTGTAGAGGTAACTGTCTCTTGACTTTGAGAAGGTCTACCCATGTTTGCTGTTGTGTCAGGAGCAAAGGCTGCACCTTCTGGCAGTGGGAGAAGCCCAAAACACCAAATCATTTCTATATCAGCCAAACCCACCAAAACTACCTTTGCCAGGTACCAGTACCTTCCAAAAAACCCTGCCAAAAGTACCTTTGCCAGGTATTTTGCCACCAGCTGGGAAGAGCCGCTTGGACAGTTCCCCAGGTTGAAGCCCCCAGGCGCTTGGTATGCTGCTCCCCCAGCAGCCTGGGAGTGCTTTATGAGGAGCCAGACCCCGTCTCAGTTCCCACTGCCTTTCCAAAGGACAGTGGGAGATGACCCTGACAGCCTGTCACTCCGACATGGACACTGCACCCGGCTGGCATGAGCATCCCAGGGTTGCCATGGAGATGCCTGATGGGCATCTCTAACTTTTCAGAGTCCTGATGGCATGCAAACATTAGCAGCATTAAGACCTAAGCAATGTTAAGAGCGCTGAAATAGATCCCTTCTGCTCCAGAAGGCCAAAAAACAATCAGGGAAGATTTCTCCCCTTGGGAGGGAATGAACTCACCTGTGGAGTTGGGCTGGTCTTTTCTGGTCACTGTATCGTTTCTGGTTCCTGTGTCTTTTCTGGTCGCTGTGTCTTTTCTGGCCACTGCTCCTATCTTCACGTGAGCTGTTGGAAATAGGAGAAAAGGTTGTTAGACTCCTTCCTGGAGCAGCTGGCCAAAAAAATCAACCATTATGCTTTTTGCTCTATGTGCACAGCCCCAAGAAGCTGGGACCAAAGGGCCCTGTTGGTCTGTGAGATGCACAGTGCTTTGTTTGGAGAAGGAGATCATTGTTTTCATAGAGAAATGGGAAAAAAAAGAGAAGGAAAGCACAGTCAGCAGCACAGCTCATCGGCCTGAGTACCGGAGCCAGGCCCAAAGGGTTAAAGCAGCCCAGAAAGCCTTAGGAGATCCCTCAGGATGCTCCCAAGCAGACTCCAGTAATGAATTTTCACTCCTGTGTTTTCATTATCATTGTCCCATTGTCCCCCTTAGCTCTGCAGTACATTATTCCTGTCATTGAGGCAGCTGCAAGGACAGTGCTGCTCTCTCAGCTTTCCTCTTGGAAATGTGATGGGCTGAGCCTCAGGGCAGGAGTGTGCATGGGCTGTTACCCCAGGAATGATGCTCTACTTTGCCTCTCTCCCGCCAGCTCCTTCAGATTGCCCAGAGAGTCCCAGGTTTGCCACAGTGCTCAGCAGAGCTTGGCATTTTGTTCTCTGGGAGATGAGCTGGAGGTACCATCCACCGCCCATCCCTGCTCATCCAGCCAAGCTCACATACTGTGATTAAAGACAGGGATAGACCTGCTTGGATTTGGTGCAGCTGGGTGGGAAGGAGCATCAGCCATCTCACTGCTAATAGGGAATAGTATTTGTTTTTATTTTTTTTCTTTCTAGGAATATTTTATAACTTCATGGCACAGGTTGCCCAGTGAGGTCGATGCCCTGTTCCTGAAAGTGTTCAAGGCAGAGTGGGATGGGGCTTGGAGGAACCTGGTCTCACATAGGGTGTTGCTGCTCGTGGCAACCCAAACGCTTCTGTGATTCTATGGAAACTTATTAGTTCCCTGGAAACTGGGGAACTGGAGTGGTGACAGTGGTAATTTGTGCACTGCACCCTGATAAAATGCCACTTGGAGTTTATCCCTCCTGTGTGGTAGGACCATCGGAAGCTCTTTTATTTTTCCGAAGGTTCCCCAGAAGTGGAAAAGTAGAAGGGATAAGGCAGAGTCCTCCACAAGCCCCAGCTTGCTGTACTTGAGGTTGCATTTTTAAATACCGGTGTTGCCAACTGTAGTGCTGGTCCCACAACTGACTTACTGGGGTCGTCGGCTTTGTCGTAATCTTTACTTCCACAGCACGGGCAGAGCCTGCATGGAAAACAACACTGTCAGTTCCCAGGCCTTGAGCGACCAAGCTGCCCACCTGGGAGGGAGCAGTTCTCTCTCAAAGCTGTGTTTGGCTTCTTTCGCCTGGTTTAGCTCGAGGGTGCTGTGGGGACATCCACCAGTGACCCATGTGGTCCTTTTCCTGCCTCCTCCCTGCCTGTGGCTCAGGGCTGCGTTCAGAGCCAATACCTTTGCACTGAGGGTGGGTCTTGCCCTCCTGATCTGTGTCCCTTTCTGCTTTAGAAATACTCAGGCAAAAAAGACCCAGCCCCTGTGATCGCCCCTACGGAGCCAAGGAAGTGAGGACTGGTCCCCTTTCAGAGTGGCAAAACACTGAAGAGGCAAAACATCTTCATCACTCTAAAAGTATTCCCTATAAAAAGGTAAGAGAAGGTCTCCTGGGCATGAGGTGTGAGGGCTGTGTGTGGTGCACTTGGTATTTGGAGCTCATCTGCCTGGGATGGGTTTGCACCAGTAAAGTCTGGAGTTGTGTGGGTGCTGGTGCCAGCGCAGCTCTGTCACCATGAACCCACTGCCACGGCCCCTCCCTCCAAAACGACTGTCAGCCCTTCCCACTCGGCGACCAGATGCCAGTGGATTCACATTGCTGGGGGCAAACACAGGCTCTTTGCTCTTTCCATCAGCACTGGGTCAGATGACAGGGCTCCCCACCCGCTGAGTATTATTGTTGTTATTTATTTGTACCGTGGCAGTGCCTGGGAACATCCTCCCGGGGCCGGGAGCCTTTCGTGCTAACGCAGGGCAGGTTGTGACATGCAGCACCAGCAGGGTGAATGCTGAGTGTCAGTGCAGCCCCACTGTCCTCGTCCCTACCAGTGTGGGGGCAACACCCAGCCATCAGCCTTAATGCCTGCCTTCCTTCTGGTTCATTTGGTGCCAAAATCGCAGAGCCATGGAATCGTTTAGCTTGGAAAAGACCTCTGAGATCATCAAGTCCAACCTTTGACTGAACACCGCCTTGTCAATGAGGCCCGGTCACTGAGTGACACGCCCAGTCGTTTCTTGAACACCTGCAGAGATCAGGACTCCGCAACCATCCCACCACCTGTGGGAACTGGCCGCTCCTCGGGACCATGTTGTGGAGCAGCCTGGGAGCACCTCGGAGCGCTGGTGTGCAGCCAACCCTGACCGGCAGCCAGAGAGCACCTGAGAAAGGAGGGCTGTGCAAACAGGCTGCTTCGGGTAAACCAACAGGACTCCAATTAAGCAGGAGCTGGTTCCCTGGGTCTTGCTCCTTGAGCTCTGCTGTCCCAGTTAACTGGCTCCCCTTACAGTGTTTTTCAACTGTACGGAGATGAGCCAAGGACACATGAACGTAACGCGATCCAGGAAGATTCCCTGAGTGCCAGGAAGTTGGAGCGCTGCTGCCTCTGCTCTTTATGGCTGTGCTCGCTGCCTGGGGCTCCTCGGAGCACAGTTTGGAGCAGAGCTGTTGGGCTCTCACGTGCCCACAGCTGTGCTAGTGCTGCAGGAGCTCCTGTTCCGATGCACCACAGAGCCCCCACTGTGCCCCTGCCACAGGTGCTGTCCTGTGATTGCCCAGAGAAGCTATTGCCCTTGGCCAGAAAACCCCAATTGATTTGTGATGGTGCAAAACACCTGATTTGGGGGGCAGAAAACACCAAGTGATACCCACGTCCAATCCCTACACGTGGCCCCTCTCCCTGCAGCCCTTTCCCTGCAGCCCAGCTGCAAGCCCTGGCTCCCTGCCTGTGTCCCCAGCCCGTGGGGTGCTGGCCAGGCACAGGACCTGCTTCTTGCCCCTGCCATTGCCGCCCCTTCCCTGCTCCTCCTGCAGCCCTACTATGCCCCCTCTGCCCCTTGTGCCCTTGTCCTAGGGGCAAACGGGGCACCAGACCCTTCCTGGGAGCTCTGGGCAGCCAGAGCTGCATCAGTGATGGCCAGCAAGGGCAGGTTGTTACTGGGTGACTGTTGGCTTTTCAGATTTCCCTGAGGTGCTGTGATCTCTCTGCCGTTCAGCATTGCCCAGGGTGTCTCTACCTGCCAAATTCTGCCTACGGCTATCCCAGGCTTTTGCTCACGCAGGAGCAGGACCCTCCGTAGCAGATGGTGATGCTGGGGTGGGGCGGCCCCTGCGATTTTTGGGACCGTTTAGTGTTAATCCCTGCCATGCCAGCAACTGCTCCGGCTCTCCCCCGTGCCGGTGCCCTGCCCAGCCCGCAGGTGCGCAGGAGGCCCGGGTGGCCTCGGTGAGCACATCCCGTGAGCTGAGGAGCCCGGGGCTGACAGTGGCCCCGGGCCAAGCTGCCCTGACCATCTGCTGCGCCCTGAGCCAGCCCAACGGCTGCCATGAAGAGCGTGCGTGTGCTGGGCGCGGGAGCTGCCGGTAACAGGAGCCGCCGGGCCCCCGGAGGAGCTGACTCTGTCTTTTCTGCTCTGCCCCGGGTATATTTATCTGTCCCTACAAACACGGCCGCCGGCAGAGGTGGCTGGGTGTCCCCAGGCTGTGCCGGGCCAGCCTCCCTGTGCCTGCGGCCCCGTCCAGCCTCGGGGCCGTGGGGAGCAGCCGAGGGGCCGGAGGGCACCGAGGGGAGACTTGAGGTTGCTCAATGTGGGCAGCAGGATCTGGGGGGGGTTCTGTGTCCAGGGGTTTCTGCTGTCCAGAAAAAGGGATGTCAGGAGTCCCTGCTGGCTTGTGGCAAAGCCAAGGGCCAGGAGCCACGAGGCGCATTGGGATGGTGAGAAGGGTGGGGGAGAGCAGGAGCAGGCCCTGTCTTCTTCCTTTTGGGAGCAGCAAATGGTCAGAAATGGGATTTTATCTAAAATATGCACCTTGAGAATGCAGAAGAAAAGCAGGAAAGGGCTTTTCTCAGTGCTAAAGAGCAGCCAACAAACACCTGACTCCACATTTTGATTTGAGCCAATCAAATGAACGCAGCCCAAAGCATGGCTTTCTCTGAGCTGGGGTTTGGTTTTTCAGGGGAGTGTGTTATCACAGGCAGAAATGTGGCAAGAGGATTGAATGAGGACTCCTGGGGTATTGTGCGCCCAGGGACGTGGAACAGAATGTGGATTGGGACATTTTCTAACATTCTAATATTCTGTCTTTGAATCTTAGCCCTCACTCTTCTTGTAGCCTGTAAAATGCACGAGGCCTCTCCTTATTTGGGAAGTGATTTTCTTTGAGAGTCAGCTTAATGCTGGTTCAGGTCAGAGTAAGCCTTGAAGGGAGACTCATTTCCACCATGCTTAAAAACCTTTTAACTGCCCTAAAAACAAGAGTTATCAAAATGCGTCAACATTCAGCTGCTTAAAAATAAATCAGAATTTTATGATACCTGAGTTTAGGGGACCAGAAATGTAAATGTGGGAAGAAAATGCTGGTGGACGCTCCTTGCAATGTTCCCTAAACCTAACAAGGTCTTTTATTTCCATCCCAAAAGCCTAGCGAGAGTCAAAGAAAAAGAAACCTGAATCTAGTTGACTTAAAGGTCATGAGACTTAGCGTCGGGATATTTGAGGTCTCGTGATTTCGTAAATGTTAATACTGCAAGGGCTGCTGTGGGAGATATTCACTGCCGCAGTTACCAGCTCTGACCCGGACACTCGAGCTGTTCCTGCCCTGCTTCAGTGGAAGTTTGATGATGGAGTTACCAAGTTATCTGTAGGAAAGTTCTTTTATACAAGGCCCACGAGAAAGCATCAAACTGGAGATTTTTTTCCCAATGCCTATCGCATTTCTGATGTTTTCTGATCAGCCCCCAAAGCATTTAGTTTTTTAGGATTTTGGCAGCTAAAGTCACTGTTGCGCCTCTCGTTTTTGTCCTCAGGGATCTCAGCACACCTTAAAGAGGTCGCCTGAGCTCCTGCCTGAGTCTTGAAGAGCAAGCACTGAGGTCTGATGGTGAAGCATCTCAGGAACCTGCTGCACAGCTGAGGTTAGAGGTGTATTTCTCTTTAGTACTTGATGTTCTGAGCCCACCTCTCCTCTCCCTTCTCTAGCCCAGAGTTTTATCCTCACATCACCTGGAAGCTGTTGGTTGAAATATTTCATAGTCAGTTTATATGTAACGCTCAACAAGTGCATGGGATGGCTCTTAAAAGGTCACGGTTATCCAAATCTATAGCGCATGTGTATAAAATAGATCAGTTTAGAGTCAGTTCTGAACCCCTGTAAAACATGGATAAGTTTTCTTAGGGCAACCTGTTTTAATGCTTGGTCAGAGGAGGCCTGGACCTCCCCACACTCACAATATCCCACCTAACCCTGCCCCCTGGCAGTGGGAAGCCATTCCCCCTTGTCCCATCTCTCCAGGCACTTGTCCCAAGTCCCTCTCCAGCTCTCCTGGAGCCCCTTTAGGCATTGGAAGGGGCTCTCAGGTCCCCCTGGGGTCTTCCCTTCTCCTGGTGAACACCCCCAGTTCTCCCAGCCTGTCCCCAGAGCAGAGGGGCTCCAGCCCTGGGAGCATCTCTCCGGCCTCCTCTGGACCTGCTCCAGCAACTCCATGTCCTTTTTATGTTGGAAGCCAAAGAGCTGGAGGCAGCTCTGCGGGCAGGGTCTCATAAAAGTGGAATAGAGTGGCAGAATCACCCCCCTCCACCTGCTGGCCTTAAGCCCTCTCCCATCTCTGCCCTTCGTGGGAATGGCTGCAGACACACCAGTCTGCCATGGAGTGGGTGGTGTGGGCTGTGCCTCCAGCTGCTCCATCACCCCGGCTCTGAGCACGGAGATGACATTTCTTCCCAGCAGCAGGTTCTCCCCTCGGCACCTCCTCTCCGGGGCTGTTTGCCCTGACCAGGGATGGGGATTTTCCCAGCCGGGAGTTCCTCAGGGTACAAGATAAGGAGGTGATATGCAATTACAGGTGAAGGGCTGTGATTCACCTGGCCTCAGGGCGGGTTACACACCAGGGCTGCAGGCTGCCTGATGGACTGTCTGCTGGGAAAAGTTACTCAGTTACTCAGCTGCTGAGAAGCAAATACTGATGATTCAGTGTTGCTGTATATTACTTAGATGAGGTGAATTCTTGTTCTGCACTTAAATATGGAGGGGAACGTGCTCAGCTGAATGAACCACATCTGCCTCGGAGCAGATCAGTCCCTGCAGGGCAGGAGAGCTGTGGCGTTTACACCGTGGTTCACAAACACTTAATGCCTCTGTGCAGCCTCTCTGCTGATTGCCCACATTATGCTCGGTGCCTGCCAGTCCCTTCCCAATGCAAACACCTAATTAATTCCCGTGCTTTTAAGGAAATGAAGCCATACAGAAATATGCCACTGGTAACAAATTACGTGGTACCAATGCCACCGATTAATGCTGCAGGAAATAATACTCTATTTCAGATGCTGAATATTTTTTTTTTGCTCTAAATTACTTTGCCATCATACAATAAATCACAGAATGAATCATAAAATGGTTAGGGTTGGAAAGGACCTTACAGATCATCCAGTTCCAACTCCCCCGCCATAGGCAGGGACAAAAATACTATCCTGCCTAAAAGCTGCTGAATTAACATGCAGACATTGTCCAAAGGGCTAGAAGGGAATTTTATTTTTTCCCCTCTTGTTTTCATTATCTGAGAGCAAATAAGTGTATAAGTCTGCAGTATCATGGATGGCTGTCCCAGGGCTCCCAGCCTCCAGCACACCTCCCATCTCAGTGCTCCCATCTTGCCTCTCCAGGAACCTGAAGGATACTGCAGGATTTCTAAAAAGCAGCAGCTGCCAAGACACCATCAGTCCCTGCTGGAATTGTCATTACCTCCTTGTCCAGGTGATGCAGAAGCTTTGGATGTTTCCCATGAGGACGAGGATGGGAGCAAGACCTTCTGGGGCTCTGTCGAACCGGTCACACCTCTGCTTTCCGTGGAGTAGATAGGAAAAGCTGTGGGAAAAGGCGGCAGTCGGATGAAGTTTATATCCCACCAGGGATGATCTTTGCACCTGCCAGCTCCAGTAACAGCTCTATTTATGGGAAATCGTAAAGGAGATCTCTCGCTACCTGGCCAGGTGTAGTCTTGGCTGAGGGGGTGGTTTTGACTGGATGTCCATGTGTGAGTGGACCAGGAAATGCCAACAACAGCAGGTGCCATGGAGTGCAGAGAGGCAACAAGGAAATGAGCTGGGGCAAGTTCTCTGCTCCTTACTAGCTGCCTGGAAGGGTGCAGGAAGTGAAAGCAAAAGGGAAAGCAGGACTGTAAAGCAGGCATGGTGGGTGGTGGCACCAGTAATTGTGCAGGAGGAGCTCTTTACCAACATGGGCTGTGGCTGCCTTGAAAGGTCTCTCAGGTTATCACCCAAGTGCTCTGTGCAAACACCCTAGAAAACATTCTAGGAACAGTGATTAGATTAAACCCCAAATGAATCTCAGTTTAATCAGGCCCCAGAGTTGGGAAGTAACATCAGTTTACCAGGGCTGGTGTGCAGGGTGTAACCCATCTCTGTTTGCAAGGATTAGCTTAAAAATAGCCAGGCTATCATTGTCAATATTTTTATTTATTGATGTATTTTTTAGAGGATTTTTAAGTGCTTAAGAAAAAGCAGCATCCTGAGACATTTCCCACGCAGGCTGGGTTGCAGGGTGACTCTGATTGGTGCCAGGTGCTGGGCAATATGTGAGGAGCTGAATGGCTCCTGGCATCCCTCTTGCAGGGCCATCAGAAGTGGTCTCAGGACATCAGCCAGGGGAGACCATCAATGCCAGGGGCAGATGAGGCTGAGAACAGAGACTGTTGAGTATCTAGCTAATCATCAGGAGGGGGAGCTGGCCGGGTACAACAGCTCTTCAGCAGGGGCTCCTGCTTCCGCGGCTCCAGGTGGTGTGGGCAGTGCTGCAGCTGAGGGCAGGTTACATCCCTGGACACTGGGCACATTAGCACGTGCCGCTGGTTCAGATTCAACAGAAGAGCACAGTTGAGAAAATGAAATGAAATGAAGCCTGTTACTGATCTAAACCCAGCTCTGAGAACAAAAGCAACCACTTCTATAAGTTTAAAAGTGGTGCCGTGTAGCAGCTCCGTAAGTCTGTAAGTAGCACTTCCCTCTCTCCCCGGTCTTAATGCCCTGTCCTGCCAAGACACAGAGTTAGTTAAAAAGAAATTTTCTTTAAATCCCACAGACTCTCACCCAGAAGGACACTGGGTGTATTTTCCAGGGGCTCTCAGTGGCTGGGATGTCTGGAAGGAGCAGCACAGCAATGTCGAGATGCTTCACCTGCCACCCAAACCCCACTGTGGGTAGTGAGAAATGAATTTGATAGTGTGGAAAATCTGGGCATTATTGAGAAGTTAAGTCAGTCTGCAACTGGATTAATTCACGGCTGGTAGTTGGAAAAATTAATAAAGTGCAGATCTGAATCAATCTCGGTGATTTTCTGTAAAGTATGAACATTATCCATGGCAAACTGCTGGAATAGCAGCTCAGGCTTGGACCAGCAAGAGGCTTTGCATGTTGGGATGCTGCACCCTGGAGCCTGCCGGGAAGGGGCTGGGAGGGGTGTCCTGGCTTCCAGCCCCTCCACCAAGGCTGTCTGGGTGTTCAGTCGGGTCCTCTCATCACCAGCTGTCGTGTCCCTGCCCTTGTGACAAGTGTCTTTCTTTTCCAAGTGGAGCAGCACTGTGGGTATTACTTGCTGTATGTTATAGCCTGATGGCTTTGCCACACTGTCCTGAGCATGGAGCTGGACATTTAAATCCCCAGCATCCCGAATATCCCCTTCAGGATGCAGCTTTCAGAAAACAAAGCCAGATGAGTCGAGCTCTGACTCCGTGACTGCAGTGAGCACAGCGAAAATCTATTAAACACATTTCTAGGGAATAATTTCCCAGCTTGTACTGGACTGATCACAGATGAGGTTTGAATTTGGGTTAGAGATATAAAAAATGCACCAATTAAGCTGGTTTTTTTGCACCTGGCAAGAAGTGAGTATGTGAAAGTTAAAGTGGCCTTGGCTCGTGTGGAGCAGGGTTATCTGTGCCGGCCATAAATCGAACCGGGACGGTTTAATTGCTCCGTCGCAGTAAATAAAGCTCTAACTGAGACGTCTGCTCTCTAATATAGGGGGGATCTCCCGGGCTGTGGAGGATGATAGCCAGCCAGAGAAATCCATCCTGAGGCTCTTTGGGATCGATAAGCAGTTAAGGGAGCAGCGGGAAGATGACATTGCCTGTCTTTGTGCACAGACACTGCAGAGGGGCCGTGCTGTTAAAGGGCAGCGCTCGGGCTTGGAGCCGTCGGCTTTAGAATGTGGTGGTTCCTGCTGGAATTCTGGACACATGGTGAGGTAAGAGCAGCCTGTGCACCAGAGTGAATGGCTGGGGACCATCACCCACCCTCACGCTGGGCCAAGGTGATGGGCTGAGCCACCAGGTTCAGTAGTGCCGTGAGGGCTCTGTGGCTCCGAGGGCTTCCAGGGCCAGCCCAGGGCTGCCTCACTCAGGCTGCAGCAAATCCACTGTCACGGTGGAGAGACCTCAGGGGCTCAGAGCTGGTTTTAGCTGAAGGCTCCCAAGATGTGCTGTGGTGAGGTAGTGCCTCCACCCAGCTCTCCGGGGAGGGTCCCTTCCAGTCGTGACCATACTGCTGGTGGGTGGCCTGTGCTCTCAGCATTTCTCTCTGCTGTTTCCCCCATCCCTGGAGAGGTTGGAACCTGCCACAGGCTATGGGAAATGTAAATGGTAGTGTCTGGCTCATCCCTAATAATTTACCTGGAAATGCTGTTGTGCAGAGGGGAGATGAATTGCCATTTAGCTTCCAGCTCCTCCCCTCCTGCCTTTTAAGAGGGAAATATTGCAGTTGCTTTCTAGTCCCACTACTCCTCACCTGGCTTGTGTTTAGTTATTAATTCCCCCATGCCAGCGAAGAGCTGGTGGGACTGCAACAGGAGCTGGACCAAGCTGCTGCATCTCCAGCCCCAAACCCAATTAAGATTCAGAACAGATCAGAAAAAACCAAATTGGGAGTCAAACACTGTTGTGATTCTGCTCAGTGATACATGGGGTTCTGCCTGGCACTGCTCCCCTTGGGCACACACACCTTCCTCACTCCAGTAATGCAGGATGCTGGAATCTGTGGGTGAGACCAAACTCCCACCGGTCTCAGGAAGAGTCAGAAAAGCCTTCCGTCCTCTGAACTAAGTCTTTTTGGAAAGAGGGAAGTTCTCCCTGATGGTTTTGGAGCAGATGCACCCAGTGGCACTGTTTGCCAGCAAACACTTGGGAAGGTTTAGGGTCAAGTCATGGTGTAAAAGGTGATATATTACATTTCCTTTAGTGAACATGTGAGGAAATGGCCCAGCCCCCAATCTCTTTGGAAGGACAGAAGGATGTGAGGCTCACCAGAGCCGTTATTTCCAGTGGCTGATCTGCTCAGCCTTGTTTAATCCATCGTCCTTGAGCCAATCTGCTTAAGTGGCACTGAGTTCACCCCGATGCAAAGCACAGGCTCACAAAGCTTGGCTGGACGAGGCAGCTGCTGCACCAAGGCACCACCACCTTCTGCCTGAAGGTTTTCCAGCAAGTTAGTGTGTGACCTGGTCTCAGAAATGCTAATTCTAATTTTCTGGGGGGCAGATGAGGTAAGGCCTTGCAAAGTACTTGTAGATCTGTGCTGTTCAAGCTGAACAAGCTTAATGTCAGAGTTTGAAATATGAGTCGGGACTTGGCTGTTTTTGTGGTGTTCTTTTTTTTTCTTCCTGAAGTGATATTGTATGTGTTTGGGCAAGTAGTGCCACAATTCTCCAAAAAATGTGGAAATGGGGAGTAACTCACGAAGCGTAGGAGCAGAAATTCCCTCAGACATCCCCCCTACTCTGACCAGGCTAAAATGAACCGACAGGTTCTAAAATTGTGGGGTAGGCAGTGGGGATGGGAGGCTGACAGCAAAACCTGCCTCGGAAAAAGAAAGTACATGCTTTGCCCTTTGCCATTGGGAATGTTTTCCCCCTTGTGGTATCCACTGAAACGAAACTTTAACTGGTTAAAATGATCCTGCCCTTACCTCTGTGGCCTTATTTAGATGTAGACACTGCCTCGCATCCCGTCCTCCCTCCCTGCCCGTGCCAGCCCTGTTACAGCGTTACGGAGTGTTGGGATGTTGCACATGTACAGGTGGTGTTTCCAAAAGCATCTGTGGGGATGGACACTTGGATCCAGGCTGTCAACGAGGCCAGCACTGTCCATCACATGGGAGAGTGGAGCTACCTTCCCTAGAATATAACCCCTTCACAGCATCATTCTCCAGCACTCTCCTGCCAAAATCCCTTCTTTGCCCTCATTCCTCCTTTTCTCTGGCCTCAGGATTATGTTTTGGTTTTTTTTTTTTTTTTCCCCAGAAAAAACAAATCTCTGAGTTTGGAAGCATTGCATAGACATGTGAGCCGGGGGGAGGGATGGCAGCTTTCTCCCTGCCCTTGGCCACACCACCGAAGTGCTGTGGGCACTGAAAGGCCTGGGCAGGGGTATTGCTGAGCCCTGCAGCCATGCAGGAGTTGCTCTCCAAATTTGAGATGTTCTCTGTATTTATTTTTCCGTCTGGCTCCGCTTGCTGACAGCCAACAACCCGTGGCTTCGGGCAGCCAGTGCCTGCGCTACATATTTTTGTTCATCCATCCCTCCCTGCCAAGAGCTGGAGTCAGACAACTGGCTCTGGCTGGTGCCAGCTCTGGTTGCTCACACTGGGATTAGCACGTAAACTGGTTTGGTCCCCGTGTGGAGGCCGAGCGTGGCCTTCTCTCTTACCCTCTCGCTGCAGTTGCCTCTGTGAAAGATGTCTCTGACTTTGCTCTTGACTTTCTGCAGGAGGTTGTTGTGAGAAAAGGATTTTTCCTGGTTTTTGCAGGTGCCTCTGCACCCTGGATGAACCTGGGAGGGCATGAACGCCTCATGGTCCACCTTGTCTCCGGCTGGTTGTCATGGGTTTGTCTAGGGACAATTTTTACCACACCCCCCACAAATTGCTCTAAGGTGAGAGAAGTTTATGCAGACAAAGAGGTCTGATTGGGGAGAAAATAATATTAGGATTTATTACTAGCAGAAATAAAAACTAAACAACTACATCTACTACAATTCTAATTAAACAAAAGCACTATGTATTTACAGAAACATCCCTCCCCCCTTTGTATCAGTCCAGGAGGAAAAGGAGGTATTTTCTACTTTTAAAGCTTCAAGTTTTCTGAGCAGCTCTGCAGCACTTTGCAAGTTCTTCTCTGTTATCTCTGGGACAGCAATTCCGTCTTGTTGCAGCTGGAACTGTTTGCTCTCTGTCTCTTCTGTGTGTCGACCTCAGGGCTGGGCCTACCTCCCTCCTGGGATAAGGCTGGGGTTACCCAGGTCCTGTAAG
>JAWMRA010000009.1:20429115-20441595 GCA_035584735.1 Pseudotriccus pelzelni
TTGTCCGGAAATTCATCTGGACAAACTATTTCCAATCCCCAAGGAGGGGGACTTTTGCAAACCCATGACACTGGTCCCGTGCTAGACCTTTGGGCTGGACACCAAGAGGGATTAAGGGGAAGCTTTGGACCTGGGGATCTCCAGGAAACCAACGAGTAATCTCCAAGTGCTGGGAGACTAAAACAAACCCTCCCCGAGATGGTGAGCACGACTGGATTTCTCACTTACAAGCAAAGCTGTTGTGGTTTCTTTTTGCTCACAGCCTTTGCCCAGAACTCCACAAACAGAACTAAAATCAGCTGAAAAAATACGAGAGGCCCTGAGATGGGAACTGGGCAAATGATGAAGGAAGACAGTAAAACCAATACAGAGATCCTGGGCCACCTCATCAAATAGCAGGAGCTGGCGTGGGGGTATTGATTTCAGCAGAGCTGTGCCAGTTTATGCAAGTTAGGGCTCTGACCTAAGTATTTCACCGTAATAAAGATATCCAGATGCTGGAAAACTTCCAGGGAAACTGTCTCCTTGGATCAGGTTGGTTATTGATGTATATGCATATCGATATATGCACATTAACCCCCGTGTGGGGCTGTAAAATCCCACATTTAAGGCACCTTACAGCTCGATTTCAACTGTGCCAGGTGGTTACCTGTGCAACCTGTCGGAGTGAGGTGTTGTCCTTGGCAGGGCCAAACGTTATTCCTGTTCTCCGGTGCACAGGGAAACTCGATCCCTGCTCTTCCCGTCACTCCGGAGCGTGACCGGGAGGTGGCAGGGGGGGTGGGACGCTGGGTTTCTGCGAACCCGCTGGCGCAGGGGGATCTGCGGGGCGGGAGTGGGGCCGCGGGGCCAAGGAATGTGCAGACTCAGTCCTGCCCTTGGAAAAGCCAGGGGAGTGCTGCTGGCGAGGAGGGGGCTCGTTTCGGGGTCCCCGGGCTGTAACCCTGCCCTCCCTGCTGCATCTCATTGCAGGGAGCGGTGCTGGGCAGAGCCTGCCCACGGCTCGCTGGGGATCCCAGTGCGGACTTCGGAGAGACTGTTCTGTGCTGGTCCTGCCTGGTGGGACAGTGGATGCTGTGCCCTTCATCCGACTGCCACCTCAGGGCACCCCAGGAGGTGCTCTTGTGCGTTCAGGACCTGGGGAGCTGCCTGCAAGTCCCAGGACTACCCTCTGAACCCGAGTTCAGATTTGACTGGCAACAAAATGAAGCCAGGTCTAAGGCTTTAGGTTTCCCATCTTCCGACAGGTCCTTGTGAGTGCTGAGCAGGATCCTTGGAAGTCACTCAAGTGGGAATGGTTTACTTCCCTAGACTATTACACTTGCTTTGAACCACCTTCTTGCTGCATTTTACACTAACCCCCTCTCCTTGGAGCAAAGCTTCCGTTTAGGTCTAATTTCTGTCGATGCAGAAATTCAGCATGTGCTCAAGTACTTTGCTGATTTGGGGCCCCAGTCATGAACTTTGCAGTTGATTACTCAAGTGGATTTTAGGTGGAGGAATGGGAATGCTAACATCCAGTGGGAAGAGTTGAGCCAGTGCTCAGGCTTAAACTGAAACCAGTCTCAAAGAATTAGCGCAGTGCTGTCAGGAGTGTTGGTCAGCGCTGGATCCCGGAGTTGCTCCTCTCAGCGTGTTTCCCCGCGGTGTCCTCCCAGCTCAAGGGAGCATCTGCCACAGTTCCTGGTGCCGGCAGAATCCTTCCCCTGCTCCGTTTAACAGTTTAATGGCGTTTGGCAGCTTTAAAATCGCAGTCTGGGCGGCTTCCCCTACGCCGGAGCCGAGGAGGTGCAGAGCTGATTGCGCGCTCCGGAGGAGCTGATTAACTCCTCGGCATCGCAGATCATCAGGAATGCAAACAACCCGCACGGTAAACACACATTTTAGGGCAGATCAGCAGCGCACACACACGCTGAGGTCTCACCAATTACCCAAATTGGTATGTTCCCCTCGTTGCGTTGGCATTACCGGATATAATGTATCATAGAAAGATCAGCGGCTCACAGCTAAGGTTGTCTGCTGCACTGTGGTTCTCAACTTGCTGATTGTTTTATTTTAGAAAAGAAATAAATAGATTATTTTATAAGTACACTTATGGGGTTTGTAAAACTGTATGTACAGTTAGGGGTGGAGTGTGTCAACCCCGAAGTGCTGTCTGCCCTCGAGGCAGCAGCATCGGCCCCGTGCTCTAACCTGGCTCACTGGGTATGAGGGAAAGCAAAAGGGTTTCTCTTTTTAAATCATGATTGATGGATGATTTACAACCAACTGTGGGGGCTTGAATTCTGGCAAAATGACAATGTTTAGTGCAAAGGGGCAAAAAGGGTGTCTTCCTCCCAGTATCCCTGTTCAGTCTGGCCTGTGTGATGCAGCCTCTGGCCACCAGCCACATGGGCAAACGGAGGCAAACTCTGTTTTATCCCTTTAACAGGGCTTAGGCACACTCTGCAAGATTATTCCAAATTACTTTGAGAGGGATGAAGGGAATGAGCTCGGTGTAACACTGAAGAGCCTCAAAAGGGGTCAGTATTCTTCAAACACGCAATCCTGCATGGATGTGCTGACCTTTGAAAAAACCCAACGCACACAAAAATCAGCTAATCAAAAATGAAGGGTTGACTTTGCTGTTGCCAAAGAGGCTGAAAAGCGTCGCTTTGCTCAAGCTTATCTCTTCTCCCTCTCCCAAGTCTTGCTCTCGTGTTGTACCATCCCCACACCCCGACGGTGGGAGCATCACACCTGTAACCGGGAGATAACCTCTGTGCCTCTGGCTGTGTCTGCCCGCGTGTCCTGGGGGATCCTCCTCCTCGTTCCTTCCTGTAGCATTCAGGATCACTGCTCTCTGTGCTGGCATGACCTGAGCATGCTTGTGGGTGTGGAGGCTCCCACAGAATAAACGCCGTGTTTGCAGCCTGTGCTCCAACACCCTTCGCTGCGTGCCTGCCATGTTCTCTGTATGTGACAGACACAGGCAGGCGCCTCATCCCACGGAGCTCTGTTTGTGGGGAGCTCATGAGGCTCAGGGGGCCTTTGAGCTGCTCCAACGCCGGGGTTTGCTCCCCCCCTGGGAGGGCTCCACGTTGGCGTGGGCTCCCACCTCCACACTGGGTGCAGAGCCCTTCCCGGCGCAGCAGCTCAGCTCTGTGGGCTGCCAGGAGGTGAACAAAACACCCCAGAGCAAGGAGGTGGGAGATGAAAAGAAACTTTGATGGAAGAAATGAAAGGGCAGGGAGGGGTAGGGGGGTGTTGCGTGATGTCGCCAGGAGATGCTTGAAGCTCCTGGAGGGAAAGTGGGAGCAATAGTGTGGGAGAGGGGAAGTTTCTGGGTACGAAGGAGGTGCTGACGGATGGGAGCAGTGAAGGTGCTGGTGGCAGCCCTGTGTCTGCCTGGCCATGGTCACGGTGTGGAGCACTTTGAGCTGGGAGTGTGTCATGATTGATGAACTCAGAGCATCATGAAGTGGTCCGGACTGGGAGAGACTTTAAAGATCATCTCAGACCCCCCTGCCATGGAGAGGGGCACCTTCCACTAGCCCAGGTTGCTCCAAGCTCCGTCCAACCTGGCCTTGGACACTCCCAGGGATGGGGAGTCTCCTTTCCTCTTGCTTTGAAGGATCTTGCTCATCTTGGATAGTCCAGGGATTCCTCCACAGCTGGCAGCCTGTGGGAGCTGTCACTGGGTGAGGAATTGCTGGAGGTGGGTCATACAGAGAGGTGACGCCCACTGCCTCTGGGGGCACCCCAGTGGGGCTCTCCAGCTGCAGAGGAGCCCTGTTAGGAAGAATTGAGTCTCAGCTGAGAAGTGGTGGCAGGATAAATAAGGGCCCAGGTGCACTGCAGGAGGTTCTGACTAGCTGGGGTGGTGCTTATTGTCCTCTGTGGCAAAGCAGGGGCCATTCTTTCCTTCCACTGGAGTGATGGTTTGAGTTGAGCATCTGTGCCTTACCTTTCTGAGCCTGAGGGACGTGGCTGAGCTCTCTGAGAGCTCTTGGGGTGCCAGATCCTGCCCTTGATGGGAGAGCAGAGAGCAGTTGGCTGTCCTCTGCCAGATGTCCTCCATTTCTCCTCTTTGATTGCCACAAATCCAGACTTGTTGCCTGTCATCTGCTTCCACCCATTTTTGGGAGTGATCTTGTACCGGTGCATGATGGACGTGTCCTCATCTGTGCTTCTCTTGTGAGCCTGGAGCTTTGAGAACACACCTGGAAATGTCAGCTAAAACCAATGAGATTGATGATCCTCACCCAGAAGTCGGGCTTTTGTTTTTGTAGAGAGCTGGATGGAAACCAGTGATGAGAACTCTTTCCCAGTGGACAGGGAAGCTTGTCTCCAGCCAGCTGAGAGCAGGCTGTAGCCCAAGAAGGAGATGCTCCCTTTGGGGGGAAACCCCACCTTTTTGGTTAATATTTAACTTCTGGCACATAGCAATGCTGTGCCTCTGAGAGATGCTGGCCCGTGGCTTTCCTGCTGATGTCCAAGGAAAGAAGGCCCTGGGAGGAGATGTCTGCCTTGTCCTGGCACAGCTGCTGCCCTCTGTGGCTGGGGAGAGCAGGAGGATTTCTTCCGTGTTTCTCCTTCGGTATTTACCTTTCTGGAGCAGGTGACGGTAAGGATTCCACTTCCTGCTCTGCACAGGGAGTCTGGATGTGGTGTCTGCCCTGCTTCCCTCCACACCAGGTAACTCTCCAGTTTACTTATCTAAGTTCTTGTTGGTGTCTCTCATTTACTGGAAATCTTTGTTATTTACCAGGAACATGACGATGCATGCAGGATGATGTCAGATTCTGTGTAATAAATTTACTGAGGGGTTTTTTGCACTACCATCTACTCCTAACCTCTGTAAAATCAGTAATGATTTAGCTGTGAAGGCTTTGCTGTGTGTCCTTCAGACACGAAATGAGCAAATGACATTGGAGGCTGGCAAAGTGAAGAGCGGATTCATTCCCGTTCCCAGAACGGGGCTCGCTCGTGGACAAATTGGCACGAGACCTGGAGCTGTTAAATGGGCAAAGCAGGCTTTGGAAATTAATCATTTCCTATTAATGAGGAAGGTCCTGCCCTCCCGCGTGCCTGCAGGGAAGGAGAGCAGTGCAGGGAGGATGTGCCGGCCCCTGCAAATATTTGGGGTTACCTGTGGTGTGTAGGGAGCACCTTGTGCTGAGGCTGCCTGGTCCTTCCCCGCGTTCCGTGGCTTCCCTGGCTGTTGGTTCGGCTCTGCAGCGGCAGCTGCCAGTGCAGGGCCCCAGTGCTGCCGGCTGCTGACCTCCAGAGGCTGGTGGGAGAAAACCTGCGTGGCCTGAGGGCACTGGGACCGCGGGTCCCCAGCCCAAGGGGGTGTCGGGCCCCAGCCTAACGCCGGTCCTTGCTGATGAGTGACTGGGACAGGAGGTGGCTGGCCTGGGGGAGCCCTGAGCAGCCCTCCTCGCCTGGGGGCTCCCCAGAAAGTCTTGTCTACTTTGCACCAGCAAGAAGCCCTTTCTTGAGTCTGAGGGATCCATCCAGATCCGTGGCTGGATCTGGCAGCTGCTGCTCAGGCTTAGGAACCTCTGGATAGGCTGTGATTGTAGGAGTGGGGACAGACTGTCCCAGTAACCCATGCTCAGGTGCGGAGCTGCCTCTTCCCAGGGTTCGTGCCCTTGAGCCTGGGATGTGCAACCTGGAAAGGGGCCTGGGATGAACCTGGTTGCATGTACAGGAGTGATGCCTGCAAAGAGGCAGCATTTGTGTTCAGTCTTTGGACAGTTTCCTCTGTGATTGAAAAGCCCCTTCCTGGTGGGGACTGTCACTGTCCCTGGCTGGCTGCGATCACCCCAAAGTGCAAAGCTGGCAGAGAGGTGAGGGGCATGGAATGCTGCTCAGGCGGGGATTATTCTGCCCACAATGAAACAATCTGATTGCAAATGATGGTTTTGCACAAGCTGTTATAGCATCTGCCAGTTAAATTTCAGAACTACCCCTGAATAAGTCTCAAGTTTTGCCTGAAAGATCTCTCTTAGCTTCCTTTTTTTTTTCTTTTTTTTTTTTTTAATCCAAATACAGATTTTTCTATTCATTTTCTGTAACCTGGTATTTGTAAATGGAAGTAATTTAGTGTCCCTATTGGATTTTTAAAAATGAAAATGCAGGTAACTGTTAAAAGCTTTCTTTGCAGACCCTGATCAAAAGTCTTTGCTGGTTTTGATCAAAAAGCTCTGGTTTCAGTAAAAAAAAAAAAAGCTGTTGTCCATCTGTCTTCTCCCACCTATATTGCCCTTTTTGCTCTCCTCCCCCTTCCACTTAGATGAAAACCCCTGCGTTTCCACAGGCTCAGTCAGCATCAAAGAGTCACTTATTTAAAGGGAGGAAGAATATCATGATATTTCACTGCCTGTTTTGGATTCTGTGAAGGAATTTCATCCCCTCCCAGTTGCCACGTCTCTGGCATCCCTCCCAGATCTGAACTCTCTGGAGGACGGAGGCAGAATTATCTCTGAGCTTTGCAGCTGCCAGATGTTAACCGATGAAACGGCAGCCTCGAGCTTCCCTCTTCACTCCGGGTAAACCTCTGCCGGCCTGCCCTGTTTGAAATGCAAAACTCCCTCAAATCCCCTCTCACAGGGTTCTTGATGTCTCCTGTCAATCAAGCCTGGCAAAGACCCACTTCATCCCTCTTCCAGCAGCTTTGCCTTAAGAACTGCACTTGTGTGTGGCTGAGTGAAGTGCCTGGGTATCCCGAGCCGAGGTGTGGAGGGGTGGGGACTGGGAATGGGGCACTCATCACATCCCTGTCCTCTCCTGCCTGGCAGACAGAGCGGAGCCAGGGATGTGAAGGTCACTAGCAGGGTCATCTCAGAATCACTGAGGTTGGAAAAGACCTCCGAGATCATCGAGTCCAACCTATGCTTAATCCCCACCTTGTCCCCCAGCCCAGAGCACCGGGTGCCATGTCTACTGGTTCGTTAAACACCAACAGGGACGGTGACTCCACAACCTCTCTGGGCAGTTCCGTTGCTTAACAACCCCTTCCATGAAGAAATTCTTTCTAATGTCCAACCTGACCCTCTCCTGGCACAGTTTGAAGCCATTTCTTCTCATCCTGTTCCTTGTTCCTTGGGAGCAGAGCCTGACCCCCCTCTGGCTCTCCCCTCCTGTCAGGGAGTTGGAGAGAATGAGAAGGTCCCCCTTGAGCCTCCTTTTCTCCAGATTGAGCCCTCCCAGCTCCCTCAGCTGCTCCTCATATGATCACGAGACCGTGGGAGCCAGGACTTGGCAACTTGTGGTCTTGGCAACTGGTCCCTTGGGAGGGACTTCGGGAAGGGCCACCTGGATGTTGCCAACCGCCCCTGTGGTGCCCGTCATCCCTGTCTGAAGGGGCCCACGGGTGCAGCTAGGGCAGTTTAATGTGTATCTGGGATACCAAAGGGGTAGCTTGGTAGAGGTTTTGTTGGAATGCAGGTTTCTCTTGGGAGCAGTGAAATGCTCAAGGCAGAGCTCGCTGGGTGAGGTTTAGTGTGTGTGCAGGGAGGCTGCAGTGCCTGCAGGGACATTCACTGGCTTGTGTGAGTGTCTGGTGGGTTTGTGGCTTTGGATATTCCTGGTTTTATTCCCTTTACCTGGAAAAAGCTGGGGTTGTTGCCCTGGGGATGTTGGTGGCACCAGGAACCGTGTGTGCTCCGCGCAGGGGTGCAGGACACGTGTCCTTGAGTGCAATCATCCATGTAATTACCCTGTGAGCGATAGGAACAGGGGGAACAATCATATTACCCTTATGATAGTGTTCATGGGACCATTGATCACGGTGACAATTGGGAATTCATCACGATAAAGTAGGAAAAAATGGGAAGCTTCCTGTGCACGAGGTGAGCACCCGACCCCAGCCAGCTTTTTGCTCTCTAGTGGGTGATTTCAGTAGAAAAGTGTCTGAATGGGACCCAGGAGCAGCAGATATGAGGTGGGCTAGACTATTCTCCCTTCTCCCTGCTTCTTTGGACAGACTTGCATGTTAAAAACTTGCCACCTCTTCTGTGCTTCCAGACATGGGCACACAGCTCAGACTGCAACGAGCCAAACGCTGTGATAAAGTGAAACTCTTGTGGCAGGTTCCCCGCCCTGATTTTTTTTTTTCTTTTTTAAAGCTTCCGAAGATAAATTGCATTTCGCTTCAAGATAATGAAATTTCCTTGGAGAAGCGACATATTTTTCTGTAGCTTTTGCATTCAGAACATGAAGAGAGTTTTTATTTTAAATCTCCATTGAAAGTGTTTGTCTGTCTATATTTTGCTTTCTTCCCTGTGAATGTTCTGACTTCACAGAGCTAGCAGGGACGCGGAGATGGAGTGTTTCTGTCACTTATTATAGCTTTCCTTGGCATAAAATTTAATCTTTGGAATTTTTTTTTCCCTCCTAAAGAAATGAAAGTTGAAGCCAGATTAGAAACAGATAAAAAGATGTCATCCATCCTCAGACAAAGCAGTTTTGTTTTTCTCTTTCGCATTTGCCTTTGTTAATCCTCTGCCTTCAAAGGGAACAAAGAGATCCTTCCACCTGGAGAGACTGGGAAAAAAGGAAAAACGAGGAGCAAGTGGCACTCCTGATCTGTGCTTGTATTGTCCCGTGGCAGGCGTGTCTGCTGGGATTCATGACCGACCTGGAAAGCCCAATTAGGAGGAAAAACCACGCGGCAGAAATGGCAGCATCTATAAAACAAAGTGGATTTTTTTTGTTCCTAAGAGGAACTTGCTGATCTTTACCTGTCTCTGCTGTCTGTTGCTAGAGGAGCAGGTGCCTTCCCTGCCTCCTTCCCTGCCTCCACGGCAGTGTGGAGTGGGGGACACGGCGTGTCCATTGTGTTACGTGGAGCCTGGAGTCCCACCAGAGCTGCCTTAACACGGCTCCCCTCAGTGATTAATATGTTCTCAGGCACTGAGAGGCTCGAGGCACTTGGCACTTGACTGTCTCCTATTTCAGAACTTAATAAACAGAATATTCCAGCAGAAGAACCTGCAATTTATCTTTCGGTGCTGCGCAGGGAGTTACTCCACGTCCCGGCTCTGGCTGCCTCTCTTGCCCAGGGAATTAATAGACTCTTCCATACCCCAGCTCCCTCTGTTCTCACTCTGGTTGCCAAATTAACCTTCATCTCACCTACTTTTTCTTCACGTCTCGCTTCAATTTAGTCCTCAAATTGTTCACATGACAAAGGAGTCGTCCTTCCTACAGCTTCTTCTGCTCTGATAAGACACCTGAATTTTCTGTGAATGCCCGAAGAGGACAATAACTTCTCTCCCTCCCTCTCTCCCATTCGCTTCCCAATGGTTTAAGCCCAGAATTCTCCCTGAGGTTATTTCCCCTGGGAGTACAGTAGGCAGTTTGGGCTGCACTGTGCCAAGCAGCAGAGTTGTGCCCTGAATACACTGAACGTTTAATGTCACTAATTAATGATATTACATCATACTACATTTGTGTGGGCTCACAGGAGGGGGTGCTGCAGGGCCTGGATGCTCCTCACCACCTCCACCCGTGTTCCCTGCCTCACCCGGCTCGCATGTTGTGGCGCACGCTGGACAAGTCTGGAGTGCTGGAAAACTGAAGGAATCCGCTTTCCTTATCGGGGAACGGATTTGCCAGCTCCTCAGGCTTTGCCTCCTGGGAGGATGCTGTAGGTGCAGGCTTTTTCTCTGCAATTAACGCACAGGCTGGGAGCAGCCTGCGCTGCCTTGGCAGGATTAGGGATGCGGGAGCGCTGCTCCTGCGCTGTGTGCAAAGCTTCCTGCCCTTCCCACAGGCCTGGCCTCGCCTTGGAAAATAAACCGGGAGCGTCACAGCTGCTTTAGCTCTGTGCTTGTTCTGGCTCGGGGAGGCTCCCATGTCCTCTGCCTTCTCTGCAGGGCTGACGCAGGGGAGGCTTGTTTGACCTTTCTCCTGCTCTGAGCCACTCCTAAGTTAGTGAGTGGCTTGCCAGGATCCTCCTGCCACCAAGGGTACCGTCCCAGCAAGCCCCTGGTCTGAGCTGCGTGGTATTTCTGGTGCACTCTCTGGGTGTTGTCACAGCATGTGTCAGGCTCTGAGGGCTAGGTCTTGGCCGCTTCACAGCTCAAAGGATTTGGGGTGACCCCTCCAGAGCCCCCCCTTGCAGCATGGTTGCCCACAAGGGCATTTATCTTGGTGCTTCAGGTGGTTCCATCACAGCCGATATGGTGGGGACAGCTGGGGACTGGCGCAGGCTGTGACCCCTTTGGTCTTCAAGGTGGTTACAAGGGATTTTTGACGAGGAGATCTGTGCCGCTGTGTATTGTAACTCTTGATGCTTCCTTTCACTGGAATCCCAGATCTTCATCCTCCACAAAGGGTTTGGCATCGCCTGAAGCAGCATCTGAGAACAAAGGCAAAGCTGTTAATTAAGACAGAGCTAATTCTGGCAGCAGGCTGCCGCCATCTCGACGCGCTGCCGGCTGCGAGCGCGGAGGGACCGGCCGTGCGCTCCGGGCATGCTACTGCCCAGAGCCTTCCTGGAAGCTCTTTGTGCTCTGAGCAGGCCTTTGCCCTGTGTCCTGTTGCACGTGGGCAGAACTGGAGGTTGCTGATGGCTCCAGAGCCTTCCTTTTGCCTTCCCTGGGGTGTTTGCTGAGTGCTGCGGTGCTGCCCCTGCCTGGGCTCCAGGGTCTTCTGCTCCGTGGGGCCGCTGGCAGCTCTGGGATGGGGAGTTCTGGGGGGAAGCAAGAGATGGGACCTCACCAGTGGCCGCCTGGTCCCGGCTGGGGACCAGGTGGGACCCTGGGTGGGGCACTGTAGGAGAGACCTCCTGGCTCTGAAAGGGAAATGAAGGAAAACGTGCCAAGAACCCCATTAGGCTTTAATGTCCTTGGTGTGTCCTCCAAGGGGACACTGGTGGGCATAGTCTCTGGGGCAGCTGGTCACCACAATCCCATCAGGCGAGCAAGGAAGAGTGGCCCTGGGGCACAGTGCTGCTTCCTTCCCGTGCCTACCCTCTAGATGGTGACACAGCTTTTTTAGAGCCGTGTCCTCCAGGAGAAGCAGAGCCTTTGCTGTTGGGAGACTCGGAGCAAGGCTGACGGAACAGAAAGCTTTTTGAACAAACACAGCTGGCTTTCACCCAGCGCAGCCAACTCTTTGGCCAGCTGAAAAGAAATCAGAAGAATATTGATGTATTATTCTTTTTTTCCCCACACAGAAATTGTCAGGCTTTTTTTGGTCAAACGTTAGTTTCTGAATGTGAGTTTTTCAGTTGATAACAATTATTTGGGAGGAAAAAAAAAGACCCAAACTGAGGCAGTTCTCTGTATAACTCACAGGCTCAGCTCTTCGTCTCTTGTATTCTCAAACGATTAACATTTTTTTGCTTTGCACATCATGAATATTCTATACTCGAGCTGTTACTGAGTTGTGCTAGATCAGATAAATAACATGGTGTTGCTTTTATGGCAGACTGGATAAAGATGCAAATAATACTGACATTTACTTCACAGTTTTCTTTCTGTGATCCTCTGAGTGAGTAAACTGGATTGCTGAGATATTCATGGGAAGGAAATGAAGAAGGGTTGTCAAGATGAAAGCAAATTTCCTTAAAACTTAGCCAGAAGGTTCTTGGCAATTTTTTCTGTTATTTGCTCAGCTGAATGGGAGCTGCCTGAAATATATTTTGCACAACCGCAGAAGGAAAACTCTTGTTCCCGTGGCACTGTTGTTTTTTGCGCACTCTTTCCCTGAAAAGCCGGTGCTTTTCCAGCGCTCGGTGCCTCCGCGGGGCTTCTGGTCCCGCAATGAGCCCTCGCTGCCTGCCCTGCCTGCGTTATTTGTCCTCTCCCGATGTGCTGGGATGCTATTTTTCCTTTCCCACGTGTGCTGGGATGCGCGGATCCGCATGGAGGGAGGGATGGGGACGACTGTGCTGCCTGGGTGCGGAGCAGAGCTGTGGGGGATGCTGAGCCCTGCGAAGGGTGACAGGGGTGGGACGGGGGGGACAGGGCGCGTGTCCTTCTGGATGGTTCCTTTCGGAGGCTGTGGATGTGGATCGCTCCTGGCCGTGCGTGTGGGCACCAGGACGCGGCCCTGGGCGGCAGTGCCGGGGGTGCAGTGCCCGGGGTGTTGCTGAGGGATGCTGAGCGCCCCTCTCACCCCGGAGCGATGCCCAGGGAAGGTGAGGGTGGGGAGAAGGCGGGGGCTGCGGGGATGCTCGCTGTGGCCGCTGTGTCTGAGCCTGAGGGGAGCTCTGGGGGGATAGAGGGGGCACATCCCTGCGGGGCTGGCGGTTCGCTCCGGACTGCCTTTGGCGGTGAGACAGGAGAGCGGGATTGCGGCGGTCTGAGCTCGCCGGCCCCTCGCCGGGTGCCGTCCCCTCCGGTGTCCCGGCGCTGTCCCCGCCGGGTCCGTCCCCTCCGGTGTCCCGGCGCTGTCCCCGCCGGGTCCGTCCCCTCCGGTGTCCCGGCGCTGTCCCCGCCGGGTCCGTCCCCTCCGGTGTCCCGGCGCTGTCCCCGCCGGGTC
>JAWMRA010000009.1:20441819-20467250 GCA_035584735.1 Pseudotriccus pelzelni
GGGAGCGGCACCGGCTGCGCCTCCGGCCCGTCCCGGCCCCGGCCACGGCCCCGGCCCCGGCCCGCCCTGCCCCGGCCCGACCCGGCCCGCGGACGCACCCCCATGCCCGCTCACGGCCGCCCGCCGGTAGCGGCTGACGCCTGCGGGGCCCGAGGAGGCGATGGCTGCGGATCTGGTGGTGTTGCTCTGCCTGGCCGCCGCCGCGGCCGCCGTGGAAGGTGAGCGGCGAGCGGGACCGCCGGGAGCGGGCGGGATGCGGAGCCGCGGTGGGAGCAGCCGGGGAGCGGCTCCCCTCGCCGTGCGGCACCGGCGCGGGGCTGCATCCCGGTCCCGGGGCCCCGCCGCCGGTGCCAGCCCGCGGTGCTGGCAGCCCGTGCCCGAGGGTGCCCACGGTAACGGGCCGGGGATGGCGGGGGAACCCCCTCGGATCCCGCTGCTCTCGCTCGGGTCCCCTGCCCGGGGCCGCGGCGAGGTCGCCCCGGGGACCCGTGTGAGTCCCCAGTCTGGTCCCCGGGGCCGCAGTGGGGCCGCCTGCGGGGTCTCCTCTGCGTCCCCGCGGACGCTGCGGGGGCCGCGGCGGTGCGCGGAGCTGCCTCTGGTAAACCTTCCTCCTCCCAGCGCCGGCGGAGGATGATGCGCCGGGAGCCGTGGGCAGATGGGCTCCGTTTCCTGGGATGAACCGAGCCGGGGGATGCTTGCCTGCCCGTGGAGATACAGGGCAGGTGCGTGCCCGTCCCCTCAGCACGGTCCGTGCCGGTGGGCTGCGGTCTTTTCCCCGTCTCTCGCCTGATCATGGGATTCACTGGGCACCGGGAAGGCTCACAGCTGAGACCCAGGCTCCGGGCAGTGGGCCTGGTGGGACAAGTATCGCTTTATATTTTGCCACTACCACCTTTTTTCTTGGTACAGCACAGGCTCGCGGCAAGGCTTGCCCAGCGTTTGAGCGGTGGCTGTGGCAGGGGACGTGGTGCAGCCCCTCGCCGGTGGGCAGCGAGAGGTGTGTGCTTGCAGGGACACGGTGCGCGGGGTCTTGAGCCGCTGCCGGCCGATGTGGGGCTGGAACCTCCTCGGGGGGATTTATAGTGTGAGCGTGGCTGTGGCTGTGGCTGAGCTGGAAGCTGTCGGAGGCGGCCGGAGACTCCGGCTCAGCGAGGAGCTGGTTCAGGAGCTGAACTGCTGCCGCGATGGTCTCAGTGGGGTTTGTGCCCTCCGCTCCGCAAGCACAGCTGTCAGATCGGGGCGGGCAGGCCCTCTTGCTGCAGCATCCCTTTTCCACGGGCTTTTGGCTGACGCAGGTGTTGGCTTTTCGTATTGCTCGGGCTTCTTTCCCTCGTCGCATCTCCGTAGGAATGCTCGAGGTGGAGGTGCGTTGCCGAAGCGTGGTGCAGACGGGCGCGTGTTTGCTCGGCGGCGAAGCCGCACGTGAAGAGGCAGGACCTGTTCGCAGCGCTTGGCTCGCCGGCGTTTGCAGCGTCAGCTGCTTGAGGCACTGCTGGAATCGCGGCTGGCTGGGACACCTCGGCTCGCTCCCGGTCCGAGGGCGCTCCTGGGTGTCACCCGGGGTGTTCCCCAGCTTGTCCCGAGCCACCCCCGGGAGCACTGGCAGAGCCGGCGTCCCTGACCGGCACCGAACCTGTTGAGGAGCGGTGGTATTTCTTCTGTGACGAGGAAGTTGCTTGGATAGTAAGGTAGTATCCTAGGAGAGATCTCAGATTTCAGGGAAAATTTTGGACGGGGGATTTCTGAGGCAGAGCAATCGCATCTGATTTGGAGTCAAGGCGAGAGCTTTCTGGCGTGGTCACATAAAGAAAACGCCTTTTTATGGGGTTTATTTAAATCTTAATAAATCTCTTGGTGCAGAGGTTGAATTTGCTAGGTTGAAAAGTGGGTTTCTCTAGCGGAGCTGAAGTATCTCCTAGGGCCTGACCTGGCCTGGGGTCTGGCTTTCCCCCTGGAGCATCCACAAGGCTGGATTTGCCGGCAGCCCCGTCTGACAGCGAGGCAAAGCCACGGCTGGCGCCCGGCTCTGCCCGGGGCTGCAGGAGCAGCTGAGCGAGGGATGGCTCCCAGAATCCCAAATCAGCCAGCGAGAGAAAAAGCCTTTTTTTCCGGGATGGCGGGAGGGAGACGTCTGGGGGTCTGGACCCGGCTGGAGGGGAGGAGGACCAGCCGGGGTCAGGGCCGGGGCTGCCTGCAACCCTCTCCCGTTATCCTCCATAAAACTCTGCCAACTCATTGCCTGCGGCACGCGAACCTGGAGGTAGTATAGTCACTCGTCTGACTTTTTTTACGCTTCGTTGATTTTTTTACCAAATCCTGTGGCTTAGCTGATCCTTTTCTGCCGGACACCTGGATGTTTGTATCAATTTTTAAATTTTTTTGTGGCTTGAAAAGAGGAAGAAGGACGCGAGGAGATGGCAGCACCAAATACTCCGTCTCTCCCACACCCTGCAATCACTCAGGAGCCGCTCGCGTGCTCTCACTCGTGTTAGCTGAACCAAATGTAATCCCATTTAGCATATAGAGAGGGTGGTAATGGGCTGGCGATGTACGTTTTAGCTCGGGGTTGGAGGTGTCAGGCGGGGCTGATGACCATTTTGGTGCAGCTCCTTCACTATTTCACCTGCCTCCCCGCTCACCTCTCCGTCCCTGCCTCGCGTCTGCCCTTTTAAAATCCAGGTTTTCTCTCCGCGCTTGCAGCATCACGATTAAGCAAAGCGCAGGACAGAGGTGGAAAGCCCTGCTGGGGGGCTGGCGGATCCGGCTTAGCTTTGCTTCCCGTGCTTATTCACTCGCTTGGGAGAGGACCAGGGATGGGGGTCTGGTTGGCGAACGCCGTCCCTGGATGCTGCTCCTCGCGTGCTGCCCGCCCCGGGCGCCCCTCTCCTCCCGGCTTGGCTCGGGATGTGCACATCTGTTGCAGGGCATCCTTTGGGCTTCCTGCGCTTCCGCCAGGCACCGGAGCGGAGCCTGAGCCTGTGCCGAGCAGGCTGAGAGCGGCGGCCTCCCTGCCCTTCCCATCGTCACCGGCACCATGTGGGCTCCCACCTTTGGCCCAGCTGCTCCGCCCGCAGCACAGCCGTTCCCAGGGAGAAGCTAGAAATGAGTCTCCAAGAGGGAATTTGCAAGTGCTAGTGTCCTGCGTGGGAATTTACAAGTGCTACTATCCAGCCATCCCTTCACTTTTGCTTTTTTTTTTTTTTTTTTGGCACATGCCGCCTGGGGAAGGAAAAGAAAGCCCGAAGGGGAAAACCCTTATCCTTGGTGTGATGAGTGAGCCCACATCTTATCAGCCTGAAGGGAAAGCATTTTGTCAAGTCATGGAAAAGGGACTTGAGACTGCAGGTGCCTGTGTTGTCTTTTTTTGACTCATTGCTGGTATTTCCACTCATGGATAAGGTGGGAGTCTGTGATAAATGTGATTATTTTCCTGGTCCTTTGCATGATGAGTTGCTGCATGTGTTTGGTGGCCCTGACTACTGTGGCATGAGCTGCCAGGGGGTTTGCAAGATGGCTTCTCACCCATCCTGGTTGCAACTCCTGACACAACAGGGCAGAATACAAACCTTCCACTGGCCTCAAATATCAGAAGAAGATATGGATGTTTGATGATGGAAGAGCCCAAATGTGTTCATCTGGCTCTGGATCCAGGCACAGTGCTGAATACATGTTTCTAGCATAGATGGGTTCTGCAAGCTAAAGAAATGGTCAGATTTGATGAAAAGGGGGAAATAGTACCTTGGGCAATGGGTAACTCAATGCCAGTCAGGTCAGTAAAGTCTTGAAGACCCTGCTCCTGGTGCAGCGGGAATGCTGAGGGATGAGGCTGATGGAAACGAGCCCCAGACTCACGTGATGCTGTCCAAAGGATGCCGTGGTGCTCCGGTCCCTCTGAGCAGACATGGTGGGAATAAGGAGTCATTTAACAGCACAGCAAGGCTAAGTAAATAGCTGAGGTTGGGAAAGGGAAAGAGGGAATGTTTTTGCCAAATATTCATTAGGATTTGAAAGCACATTGCAGTTTGACCTTGTCCTCCTGCCGCAAACATTGCACGTGTCAGTGCTTGAGTGAGGCAAATGTTAAGCTTGGATGTTGGGTAGGTGGCAGTTTGGGAAGGCATCACCTCAGTTGGAATGGTAGGAATTTGGAGTGCTGTCCCTTATGGAGGTCGCTGGTGTGATAGAAGGGGTGCAAATAACCCATGCATGGGAATTTGGGTCCCCTGGTGACCCAGAGCACCTTGTGAAGTAGTGGTGGGTGGTGGGGAAGGCAACTGGACATGAATTCAGAGGGCATCGTGACCTGTGAATGGTGCTTCTGCTGGCTGAGCCTGTGGTATCCCTAATTCTGGTTGGCGTGGGAGCAGAGAGGTGTGGAAAGGGATGGAGCAATGGTGGAGTGGTGTCAGGAGAGAGCTGGGACTGGGGTGGACACCAAGCAGGTTGTTCCACTGTCCAGCTTTTGAAGGTTAAACCCACAGTCTTTGCAAAAAGGAGTGGCGTGAGAGGCCGCTTGGAAGTGTGCAGGGAAGGGAATGGGCATGGAGCTGCTGCAGGCAGCAGGCAGAGCCAACATAGCCCTTTCCTTAGGGACAACGAGAGCAAACCCTTGCCCAAATCAGCTGTACAGCTTCCCAGATAAGTGGCAAAAGTGGATGGGCACCCTCCTTCCCCGAGTCACTTCCAGCTGCAGCTGTTCTTTTATTTCGGTCACCATCCATTTTCCACCAAGTCGCATAATGAGAAATGGTGAGAAAAACAGGGGATGCGTGTTTGTAGGAGCGAAAGGATCTGTGCTTTATTTATTTATTTCTCACAACTTTTGAATTATTAAAGCGCCTTCAGCGGAGATTAACTTTCCCTGCTCAATATTTATTATTGTTTCATTTCCCTGGAAGTTGGAGCTACAAGAGCTCTGATAAATGGGCTGGAGGGTTCTGTAGTTTCTCCATGGCTAATCTAAGTACGTCCGTATCCTCTGCTGAAAAGCTCATTTGTAATTTCCTATGGTAATGCCGCTTAGCGAATTATAACGACACACCGGGGTTTGCTTTTCCTCCCGCTCCTCTGCTGGGGGAGCAGTGCTGCCATCGGAAAATGGTGTGAAACCTGGAAACTGGCCGTTAGTCAGTCCCCTCAATTTTTGGTCTAATAACAGAAATCCAGAAGGCCTGTGGACCAGCTGGTCTGTTTTCTCACGTCTGGGCTGGAAAGCATCTGCCTGCCCCCAATGTGGTTTCAGGGATGGCCGGAGCTGTGCCGGAGCTGGCACCCTGTGCCAATGCCACGACCCGTCTGCCCGAGTGGGTTTGCATCAGTGAGTGGAGCTGGATGGTGTGCACAATCCCTGCCCCTGGAAACCTCTCCCACCACCCCGATTATAACCAAGTGTTATCAGTCTTTTGAATAATTGAAGAGGCTTTCTGTTGAATATTTAATTACAATAATATTTGGTTAGTGGGGGTTGTTGGGCTCCGTTTGTGCAGTTGAGAGTTGCTGCAAGAAAACAACCTGTTAAAAGAAAATGTTTTTGTCTATGATCATTGATTTATCTTTTTTTTTCCTTTTTAAGCTAATCAGTTACTTAGTTGAAATTGGTTAATTAGCTGAGCTCCATTAAGAGTCTTTGGCATTTAAACTTGATGTTTCCAAATAATTATAGTTTTGCCTGCTAAGCCCAACAACCCAGGGTGACCTAATTACTATTAAAGCAAGACGTGCTTTGGTCTGGCTTTAATAAGTTCCTGCTGGGAGCCCCGTGGTGAAAAATCACAGAGGCAACAGTTCAAAGGGGAAGGGGCTTGTGCCAAGCCCTGGATGGGGAGGATGACTGTCCTTCAGCCTTGCTCCTTCCAACCTAACCCAGGAATGCTCTTGGTTTGGGAGGGGAGGAGTCCCAGAGCATCCCCATGATCGGCATCTGTGTGCTGTCCACTTATGGGACCAGTGCAAGGTGATGGCAGGTGGTTGCCTGGAAGAGGAGAGAGTTAAGATTGGTTTTAGTTAACTGAGTGTTCATTTGCTTGTTTTCTTAGTCATTCCCCTTAATAAGCAGGTGGAGTCCTTTCAAGGTCTTTCCAGATGGGGGAGAAAAAAATACAGTATTAAGTTAATCTTGGGGTTTTTTTTCTAACAGTAATAAAGTTATTTAGGTTATTATTAAGATCTAGTGGAAGGTGTCCCTGCCCATAGCAGGGGGTTGGAACGAGATGATCTTTAAGGTTCCTTCAAACCCAAGCCATTCTGTGATTCTGGGATTTTATTTATTTATTTATAATTTGGAAGTAGCCATGCCAAGTAATTAGGGATTAGTGGAGCCTCAGGTATGTGCTTGTTTGTGTAGTGAATAAAATGTTTATTATCTGTGGAGGCATCCACTCAGGGTTACTGGTGGTTGGAGCTGATTAAGCTTTAATTTGTTATGCAGTGAGTAAAAGTGGTAACCAGGAAAAGGTGAAAGGCTGTGGAAATCCTCCCGTTTAGGCTGTTTCGTCCCAGCCTTGGTGGGATCTTCATCGTGACTTCAGAGGATTGTTTCATAATATTTTCTCCCCAAAAGTCCTTCTCACATCCTGTCTGCCTCTCCAATCACCAGCACCGTGGATGCCACATCCCAGCAGCAACTGGGCACCAAGCTGTGGGTTATTTAAACCCAAGCAGCCTTTTCCTCGGATTGCTCTGTGCATGACTGGGTTTTGGTGTCTTTGCTTGGCTGTATATTACATTTTTGAGGGGAAGGGCAGCTCAGCCCACTGGGTGCTCTCCTCTCCAGGTTTTGCTGTCTCCATTCCTGCAAACCCCAAGGCCTATTGCACATCCACGTCCTTCCCTCCCTTTTCCTATTTTCTTTCCGTTTGCAGGGCAGAGCACGGGGACACCTTTTTTTGCACGTCCTGGGGTAGGGCAGGTCACCTTGTTGCCTCCTGGGCTCGATTTCGGGTGGGGGCTGCTTCTCCTTCAGCCCCAAAACCTGGGAAAACAGGGCTGCTGTGCCTGCTTTGAGGACAGGGTCAGTCCCCTGAGTCCTCTCCTTGTGGGGTGCTTTGGGTGAGCCAGCAGGTGACACCCAAAGCGCAGTCGGGTGACAGAGCCGGGGCAGACCCGGAGCTGGTGGTGGTCCCCTGTCTCCTGGTGCTAAAACCGGCACCAAGGGTGGAGGGATGGAGCAGGGTATGGCAACGTTTGAAGTTTTATGGAGGCTTTTATTTTCCTTTTTAGCAATCAGAGGCCAGGGACGGGCCTTTGATTACTCGAGGCCTCCGCTCGCTTCAGCCGCTTCCGTAGCTGTGGGGTTGGAGCCGCCTCATTATCGTCCTTGCTGGGGTCCTGTTGATAGGAGGATAATTGCTTTTCTGCTCAAAAGACATTAAATCACCGAGGAAGAGGCAAAGGGGTGCGAATTACGTCTTCCCTGGCAAACCAGGAACTCGGCAGAAGGGTGGAAAAGGAAACACCATCCTGCAGAGGCAGGAGGAGATGGGGGCTGGCTGTGTGGGTCTGCTCCAGTCCCCCTGCCCTCGGGATGGGGGGAGCTGGGAGGGAGCCTGATGTATGGGGCACAGCCTGGGGCTGACCTCAGTGGTGGCTGGGCACTTCAATTTTTCACCCAACACCTGTAGCTTCCTATTTGCAAATGCCCAAGGAAGGACATGAACACGCAGGGCCAGAACAGGACGGGGTGCTCTCAGAGTGCTCCGTTAGGCGCTGGCTCTGCTTTTCGTTTGAAACAAATGTGTTTGGAAATGACAAAATTGTCAGAATTGTACTGTCAGAAGTGCTTCTTAAAATGTTTTTGGCTAGCGCAGGACCTTTGCCTCCTGTGATGTACCCGTGGAGCTGGTGAGGTTGCTCCATGGCTGTGTTTGCCCACGGTCTGTAGCAGCACAGAGGTGCCCTCGGTGGTCGCTCCATCCTTGCACTTCTGCTGTGGTTGTTTTTAAGGCAGTGTTCTTTAATTTAGTAATGGAAATTATGGGTGTGACCTGGCTGCAGGCAAACCCAAGACACGCAGAGCTGTTCCCCAGCTGTGGGGTTTGGCTGGAGCTCTCCAGAAGCTCCATGCAAGTCTCTTGGAGATGTCTGGCGTTTGCTGCCTGTGCTTTGCCCCTTGAGAGGAAATTGCTGGGGAGGGTGTAAGTTGTTTGAGGGCATCAGGCTCTCAGTAGAGGCACTGTGAGATCACATCAAGTGCTGTCATTTAGATCAGAGACGGAGCTGTAAAGGGGTAATTTCTGGTGTCATAAAATAGAAGAGGATCAGCTCCATGCCACGTCTCCTGGGGAGTGATGTGTGGCATCTTGAGCCATGTCGTTGTGCCAGGTAGCCTCCATCTTGCTCAGTGAAATGGAGAAAAGCACCAACTGTGCAGGAATAGAAGGCATCAATGCCTTTTTCTTTGGCCCCGGGTTGGGTCAAGCCCTCTTGAGCTCTGTCCATCAGCTGGCAGTGCTCCCCCTGACCCAGGGATGCCTCAGCCGACCTTGTGGAGGAGAGGTGGTGGGTGCTGGCTGGTGGGAGCTGTAAGGGCATGAGCTAATTGTGTTCAGTATTTAAAGATCATCTTTACTCTCGCTCCATGTGCCATGTGTGGGTTATTCCCAGTGGCTGCACCTCTGGACGCTCACGGGAGCTCCTGCACTCACAGCCCGGCTGCAGAGCCTGACAGGGGCTGTGCAAAGATGCTGTTAACTTCCATGGGCTCTGGATGAGGCTGGGAAGAGGGGCTGCTTTGAGAAGGACGCTGCTTTGAGTCCCCTCCAGCACTGCCTTTGTGTGCCAGCACTGGGCTCTGCTTGCCAGGGCTCCTGGGAATGGGGAAATCCCTGCTTTTGCACGGTCCGGTCCCTAACCTGTGGGAAGATGGCCCAGCTGCCTCCCACCAGTGGAATCCACTCAGCAGCATCCCTGAAAATGGCCCAGCTGCCTTCCACCACTGGGACCCACTTGCAGCATTCCCCAAGATGGTCTGGCTGCCTCCCACCAGTGGGACCCACTCGCAGCATCCCCAGGGCTCCCTGCTGACGGGGCTTGAGGAGCGATGGGCGGTCACCCCCCTTACCCTGTGCCTCGATAACTCCTGTGTTTTCCCACTCTGGACCCCAGAAGTCTGGTGTGTGCTTTGGTTGTTCCCAAATGTCATCTGCTGAGTCCTGGGCCCAGCAGATTTTTGGAGGTGGCTCTGCGGCAAGGCACATTTTTATTTTGTTCTTTAAAGCTTTGCGGTGTTCAGGGGAAACTGGGATGTCTTTGAACCATTTAAAGTATTCCTAATAGGTTACCTTGAAAGCTTTCTGCAGTCTTGAATGAATCAAAGTGCAAATGTTTATAATGCAACACCCACACAGGCTGGGAGAGGAATTTTATTAAGGCAGGAGAGTCAGAAAACAATAATAATAAAACATGTTTTATGAAGTTGGTGAGAAACTTATAAACTAGGTGAAGTTTTACAGCAGATGAATTTGATACAAGTTGTAAATTTGAATTCCCAGGCTGGTCCTCAGGTCTTGCTCTTTATTACCTGAAATAACATTCTCCATTTTTAATAGTTGGCTGCGGCAGAGCGAGCGCGGTTTTATCTCTCTAAATGATCCGCCTTGCGTGTCTTATCATCAAACTTTCCCCCGTCCTGAGGACTCCAACCCTTTCCTTGAGCAGCACACCGCCTGTTGCCAATTAGCAAAATGCTGCTGTTTGCTTTGCCATGACAGGAGGGGCTTTGGAAGTCCTTCCATACATCCCCATGTCCAGATTATTGAGATTTTTTTCCAGCAGAAACTGCTTCACTGTCTGATAAGAGGATTGTTTTGTTAATACCTCAGCAAAAAGGAACTGAAAGATGCTGTTGATAAATCAGTGTATTTCAGTAGCAACTTGCTGTGCTTCCCCTCTCCTGGCACTGCTGGAAGGGATGTGGGCACTTGCCAGGGCATTGTTGTGAGGTGACCGATGGCCTTTTGAGGTGTTTGGTGTGCTCTGTTCCCATTTTTCCTTCCCATGTTTCCTTGAGAGCCCACCTTTTTCCCATACAGGAGGTTTCCTTGTGGTGGAATCCAGGGACCAGTGAGGTATCACTGCTTGAGCAGCCCCAGGGGTGGCTATTCGGTGGTGGCATGTGATGACCCCCTGAATGCCCCCCGTACCTCCAGCCCCTCTGTGCTGCTCAACTGTCAGCAGCTGTAGCAAGGGGAGAGTATAAAAATGGTTTCTCAGCCTCCTGTCCTGTCTGTGCACACACCAGCGGATTATTCCTCTCGAAAAATAAGTGATTACTTAAGTAAAGCATTAGAGCTAATGGCCAGATTATTCCCTTTAAAATGGGAAAGTAATTAGGGATGTTTTTTTAAATAGGCTTCCCACCCTTGGATCTTCTGGGATTAGCCTATGTGGGTGTGTAAATATTTAGTTTCCAAGGACTTTTTTTTTTTTTTTTTTAAATTTTTTCCCCCCTCCCCTTCCTTGAAGAAGCAGCAGCAATAAGCGACTGAAATGAGGCAGCAGCTGTGCTTGGACACTTTCCCCAGCATCCAAAATATAATTGAATTAAAGATGACCCACAGAGGAAAATGAAATTAAGGCTTTGCTGGTGTGATGCATCATGGAGGGTTTCCTCTGCTTGTGTGTGAAGCTGGAGAAAGAGGTTATGCCTTGGGGTGCTGGGATGTTCGGGGTGGTGGAGAACCAGTCCAGCCTTGAGTAAGAGCTGTGGTTGAGCTTGGTGGGCTTGGTTGTGTCTTCTGCCTCTGTCTGCCCGTTGGCTTAGAAGGATTTTTGAGCTTGTTTCTGTTGGTGGAGGTCTCTCTTTAACATCCAAACAATTTAGACTTTCTGCACCAAGGCACTTTGATGTTTGGCTTCAAAACCGCGTCTTGTTTTGAAACTCACTGCAGCACTTGCGATGTGTTGGTAAAGCTGGGAAGGCGAGCGAAGGGAAGCTGAAATCAGGAGCAAAAGATGTAGGTAGATGCAAAAATGGTTTTAACCGAGTGATCTGATGGAGTTGCAGATTGAGGAAGTGGTTGAAGCCAGTAACTCCCTCAGCTCTCCTAGAGGTCTGCATCCCTTGAGACACCTGCAGCTGACAAGCACCTTGCCAAGCCAGAGGAGGCCGAATCTTGCATTCCCCATCCATCTAAGGGATAAATCCCAAGCCCCAGTGAGCCATCGGAAAGCCACCAGAAGAAAACCTGGCTCAGAAGCAAACCCGCCCAGCCCTCAGGTTGGAGCTGTCATCAGTGTGTTGTGGGGCTTTGGTCCCCATCCTGCTGCTGGGAGATACTTAGGGGATACTTCTAGGCCATTGGTGCTTAAAATACTCATGCACCCATCACTTCTCCTTCTGGCAGGAGTTATTTATTGCAAACATTCACCTGGGGCTGCTTTCAGGTGCCTCGCTCATTCTTTCAGAGGCTGTTTTTGTGCTGTTCAGCTCCTTTTGGCAACTTTGGGACTTTTTGTTTGCTTGCCTGCCTGCTGGAAAGCCTTCAGAGGTTGTTTAAGAGGCGAGGGGAGCCTGTAGATCCAAAGACTTTTTTTCTTGTTATTATTATTATATATTATTATAATTAAAACATATTTTTAGCAGCTGAAATTCGAACCCGTCTGGGTATTTATACAGCAAGATGTTTTGGATGAGGAATAGGCCAAGAGAGTCACATGGTTGGGGCCAACGTGAAACAAAAGAATCCATTTATTATCCAGGCAGGAAATTTGTTCCTCGGGATGTTGTAGCTGCAGACATAATGATTTCATTTCCTCCGGTTCACCCAGATTAATGGCTTGTGCTCTTTTGTTTGTGTGCCTGTGTTATTTCTGCGGCGCGGCTTCCCCTCCTGCTCCGTGCGTGTGCGAACATGTGTGCGAGTGCCCTGGGCCAGGAGGGGGGCACAGGGGGTCCCCGGGCTGCAGCAGCCTGCTTGGGATGGTGGGGTGGGATGCTGGCAGAGCCGAGCAAAGCCCGTGGCACCACCTGGGGAGCCCTTCTTGGCAGTGATGGATGTCCTGGTGCGTGTGCACCTCCAGAGGTCCGCCCCTCCTGTCTCTGGGGATCTTCTCCTGCATCTCCTTTGTTTTTCTCCTGCGGACATTTCTGGGGGTCTTTTGCCGTGGTAGCCAGGGCAGTGAGGGGTGTTTTCCTGTGAAGGTGGGATGGAGAGTTTGAGACAAGCGTGCATTTTGACCTTATGGAAGGTGTGACAGCAGTGTGTCTTCTCCACAGCCGCACTCAAGGGTCTTTATGGGTGTTGTGTGCTTGGTGGGAAACCCAAACCTTTGCACCCTCCCAGACAGGATGGCGGGAAGCAGGTTCTTTTCCCAGGGAGCCGTGATGCTGTGCAGGGATGTGGGTTTTGGCCCCTTGGCTATGGATGAGCACCTCCTTCCTTGCTGTCCACATTGGCCTTTCATTCCAGACAGGTCCCCTCACAGGGCCTCTGGCCATCTGGAAGCTGATGGTACTTAGGCTCCCTGCTTGATAAAAACCCATCAGACACGTCTCTGTGGACGCTCCAAGATCAGTGGTAGCCTTAATAACTCCCTTTCTCTCTCTCTGAGGGTTTGCCTTTCAAAAGGGATGTGACAGACAGACGATGCCTTTGCACTGCTGTTGCCTGATGGGTCCTTGCGGGGTTTTGGCACAGAAGAGCTTTTAATTTACTGTGTGCAGTGTGACCGTGATCTTCTGTTCCGGATTAATCTGGAGTAACCTCTTGGAGTTGGAAGCACCCATCTGTGATGAGGAGTTCAATGTGGCACTGCCTAGGATCCACCTAGAGAAGGATTGATGACCATTTTGCTGCCTGTGCCTGGCTCTCCCTCCTTCCCTCCTTTAGGTGTTTCTGCTCTAAATTTGTGGAAGACAGAGGGCTGGGGGAGTTCCTGGTACCCTGTCAAGTGCAGGCTCCTTCTCCCCACCTTCCTGCCCTCCCAAGTGGCTCCTGTGTCGCCCAGGTGACAGAGCTGTGACAGCTCCGTTGCACAGAAGATGATGAACAGTAATGAGACCCAGAGCACAACGTGCACTTAAAGTGATTTATTTCAGCAAAGAAACCACAATCAGGGAGGATGGGTCAGCATCATCAGGAGAAGAGGTGGGTATGGAGATGAGCTTCAGGGGAACTTTATCATCAACCAGCACCACTTTTAAAAATGAGCGGAGCTGGCGTTGCATGAAATGGAGCCGTGCCAGCCATGCCGGGATCATCCCTCTCCCGTGGTGGATTGGAGGCACTTCCTGGGGGCTGGCCAGTGACCAGGGTGTTTCTGGTGGACTTCTCTGTGCTTACCTCCCTGCAAAAGCCACGCTGAAGCATTTTGGTGAGGTGTCACCTGTGTGGTAAGTCAGCACTTGGGAAGGAGATGGTCCCGGTGAGGAGGGGGGGGGAAAAATCCTTGAGCCCCCTTGGCACAGCTCCCGGCGTGCAGATGGCTCTGCTTGTGCTGGAGTCTTTTCCCAGCTTGCACCCGTGCAGGCACTGGGGCTGGAGGCAGGGCTGTGCCAGGCAGGCCTGCTGCCAACAGCACCTCCTGCCAGCATTCTCCTCTTCCTCCTCTTCCTCACCTCGCAGGGCCGGTGGGAGCTGTGGCCGTGCAGCAGCTCAGCTGTGCAGCTTGTAAGGAGAAGTGTGGCCTAAGAATGGCCCTGAGCAAAATCTTGTGATTTGAGGTTGACTTAGTGCAGTGCTTGTGTTTCCTCCCTTCTCACAGAAGAGGCTCCTGGCGTGGGGGGATCCCTGGTGCTGCCTCCATGCTGGCAGGAGCTGGGAGTGGTGGCAGTTTGGATGATGCACCAAGAGCTTACAATGAGGGGTCCTGGAGCCCCTCTTGACGAAGGGCATCTTCCAAGGAGGTGATTGCAGTCACTGGTTGGTAAATTTGGACAAGGATTTAACACAGCCCCATTGGCACCTTGTGTGAATGGGTGTTTGGAAATCTTGGCAAACACACGTTGTTGTTTACTCACCAGACCAGCTGTGGGTGTGAATGTACCTAAAAATGACTCAGTTTGATGGAAAGGTTTTTTGGATAGGATGCAGGGTGGTTATTGATCCCAGCCATTGGCTGTTTTGTCCAAATCTGAAAGTGAAAGAGGAAAAAAAAAAAAAAAAGCAAAGCTGAGAGAGCCCAGGATGGGCATTTTAGGAAGGGGCATTTGGATGTGGGGCCAGAGCAAAAAAGCCATCAGGGTCTACTCATGGAGTGCTCTGCCCTTTCCAAGGGACCTCTTGGCTTTACCACATCCCCTTCCCCATGTGTGCAGCCGGATGGTGGGGAGGACTGGGTGGGTGGCGGGGCTCTTGGCCAAGGCATCCCCAGGGGATGCAGGCAGAGCCTTCCCCCGTCCCATCCGTGTCCCGACGTGGTGCCGGCAGCCCCGTGTGGCGCCGCGGTGGCACAGATTTATTTCCCTTTGCCTCGTTTGCACTCGCGAGCTGACTCCATATGGTGCAAAAACCAGGGAGACGCTGCTCGGCACAGCAGCCGCCGGGCTGGGGGAGTGGTGCAGGGGCCGCTTGCTGACGAGCTTTTGCAGTTTCCCTCCTTTGAGGCTCAATATTTCCACCTCCTTCCCTCGGCTGTGCTCCGGCAGCTGCGGGTGCGCTCGTCACCTCCAGCGGCAGCCGGAGCATCCCCGTGTGATTCCACTCTTGCCCCGCTGCTTTCTGTCCTCTTCCCCCGAGATCCCAATCTTCAGAGTGCATCCTTGGGCCAGAAATGCTATTTTTTAGTTCTTACTTACTCATGAAATTTTCAGCCATCCCCCCCAGAGGCTTTAGTACCTGTCAGATGCTGCCTTTAAAAATGCAGGATCAGTCTGGCTGAAGCTGTTCTGTGCTGGGGTGAAAAGTGAGGCTTTTCCCCCAGATTTTGGTGTCTGGGGGAAACACCGGGCGTTCGGCTGTGCTGGGAGAAGCAGTGCCTGGGGGAGGGGATGCTCCGGCCGTGCTTGCTCGGTATCTGAGCAGTCTGTCATGTTTGTGGCTCAGCAGAATCCCTCTGACATTTTAAAATAAGATCTAGTAAATAGGAGCTGGACGGTGCCAGGTGCATCTCTAGGCGCAAGGGCTCTCTGACAGCATGGCTGGCATTTTGGATTTAGGGTTCTGCGAACACGTGGTTTTGCAGCGAGCGCGAAGCTTTTCTGGAGGACGTGGTCCAAGACAGTGACTCATGCTGAATCTCTCAAGGAGTGCTGGTGTGTAGGGAAATGCAGGATAAATGTTTTGATTTTTAGAGTTTTCCTCAGAGGCGGTGGCACCCTGGAGGAAGGCAAAATAACTCCAGCGGGGAAGGAGAGCTCCTGTAAGACACGTGTGAGCCCAGTGCTGGGGAGATCCCCCGCAAGCCCACAGGCCAGTGTCCTGTGTATCCAGGCAGGGAGACTGTGTGTCCTCCTGATTCATCCTAACACATGTAATTGCAGACGCTATTGATGTTTAGGGCTGCTCTGTCTTCTCAGGCGACTAATTCTGTATTTAGAGGCAATAATTTCCAAGGGAATCCCAGCTGATAAGGAGCCCTCTTCCATGGAACTTGTTAGGCTTCAATGGCCCTTCTCTGCGAAATCTCAAACACTGCTCTTGTTTATTTTTTTTTTTTTGCCTCCTTTTGGAGTTCTCTGCTTTCTGGTAGCGTGATGAAGATCAAGTTTCCCAAGAGAAGAGCTCCTGGCAGGATGTCCTTGTCTCGGGGAAGCTCACCTCCACTGAGCCTGGCTGGAGCACACGGCGTGCAGCCAGTGCGGGTACGTGGGTGGTTGACCAAGAAGTGAGCTACAGAAAAGTAGTGGAAAATAGGGAGTTGTTGACATCACTACCCAATAATGTTTGGTTTATTCTTGAAACTTTGTGCTCCTCTGGGATATATGATGGGTTGGGATTCTGGATCCTCCTGACCCTCTTGGATGGGGAGGTGGTTGTCCAAGCCAGCTGGTCTCTACCCAGGGAGTCCATGATGTGATGCTGCTGTGCCCAGTTTGTGGCAAAGCCACCCAACTGCATGACAAGGTGTAGAGGGACCTCAGGCACCCGGCCTTCAGCCTTCATCTGCTCTGCCATATTCTCCTGAGTGGTGATAAGGTGGATGCTGAAGAGCAAATGATTGCTCTTGCCCAACCTTCTTTCAAGCCAGACCTTCTCACACCCCTTAGCTGGACCTTGAGTTGGAAGCTGCTTCTTCTCCTGGGCAGCCTTGAAAGCTTTTTGGAGGTTAAGATTTCTGGGAAAGCCTCTGCCCACCCCTGCTTGGTTGAGTTCCTCTTCCACATCTTGTGGAGGATGAAATGAGTAACTGCCAAGCTTGACATATGGTGATTTTCGGGGCAAGCTGCAGAGTTCAGAGATGTTTGCTGGCAACCCAGCCTCGAGAAAGCAAAGATGAGGATTTAAATGCTTCGTGACATTGTTCTGGAAAATATTCTCTTGAAAGACAGCCGTGTCATCTTCCCGCCCTGGATCCCTGCTCTGGCAGTGGTGTGGTAGAGGAGCTGAGCTCCTGGGGCGGCTGGGTCTGTCCTGGTGGGCCAGAGCATTTGTTAAAGTGCACTCTCAGCCCTTGGTGCTGCTTGACTTAGAGTTGCCAAGCTGTAAATGATGATGTATGGCTGTGATCTGTGCCTATGCTATGTGTGGATTTTGGGAATCCATGGCCTGTGTGCAATTATAAAAAGTATGATATCAGCAGCTGACTGTCGTGACGGGAGCAAATGAGCTCCTTATGTTTGAGAACTTGTTCTCGAATCTTCAAAAATAGGTTTGCAATTTGGAAAACAAAAGGTATTGAAGGCTCTATCTTCCCTCTCTTATCTTTCCATTTGATTTGGTCCCCTTTGTTTGTTTTTTTCCTGTGATGGGTGCGTTTTTGGGCAATTCTCTGTCATTTCCTTCCCTTTCTCTTATCTCTCCCTCTGCAGTTCTTTCTCTTTTCCTCTCTATCCCTCTCCTCGTCTCCCTCCCCCCAGTAATTTATTCACAGGCGAGTTGTCTCTTTGATTTACTGTCTCTCTCTCCTCGGTAGGATTATGATAAATGGATTGTATGGCTTTGGCTGAGCTTGTCCAACACCACGTACCCGCGTTGGGTCAATTCCCTTTGGAGCATGAAAACCAAGGGGAGATGCTGGGGCTGGGCCTGAAGGTGGAGTGATTGTTGTAGACAGGGCTTGGTCCTTGTGGACCAAACTGGCATCAGCTCCTGAACTTTTTAGGCTGGGGTTTTGGTTTGGGTTGCAGGCATGGAAGAAGGTGTTTTATTGGGCACTTTCAGGCACATCAACCAGCACATTTCAATTTAGTGTATCCTGATGTGGGTAAGTGTTTGCCGCGTGTAATTAGAGCGCCTCATCCCGCAGTCGCAGCAGGCAGCGCTTTATTGATAAAGTTGTTGTGTAGTTGCTGAGCAAACACCCCCAAATCTGAGCTTCATTAAGTTATCGCCTGCCCTGCTGCGATGCATCTTCATTGCACGCTGAAATCCATGCCATTGACGGGAGATCCCGGAGGAGGGCCGGGGCTGTGCTGTGCAGCCGCAGCTTAATGCATCCCATCACAAACTGACACAGCACGCTCCTCCTCGGCTCGTGGATATAAATTCTTTCCCTTTCCAGTCCAAAGCGAGGGTTTGTTTTTTTTGGCCACCGCAGATCTCCTCGTGCTGGCGATGGCTGAGGTGTCCTTGCTGCTCCTCTCCCCCAGGAGGTTCCCACAGACCCTCAGAATACAGGAAGACAATATTTTGTGTTGGCTTGTTGTTGTTTAGCGCATCCTCTCCCTGCTCGCCTGGGTTTGTTACTCGGTGGGTAATCCTTCATAACGAACCCGCGGGAGATTGATGGGGAGAGCTTGTTATGCACTTCCAGAGCCGTTTCACTGTCGTTCTGTAGCAGCAAAATGCACCATTAAAGGCAGAGAGCCCTGGGAATGATGGGACGTAATTAGTTGTTGCTGTAATATTTTTGATTGAAAGTGTGTAGGTGCTGGAAGAGGCTCTTTCAGAAGCTGGTGCTCTCAGGGAACTGTGAAGAGCAGCAGTAGGGGCTGAGGCTGGTCCTGCTCGTACCTTGCCCACCTCTCCAGTACTGTAGTTAAACCGTCTGGGAGATGCCGCAGCGTTCACGGCACAAGGGGTGAGCAGCGGCGCTCCCTCACGATTCCAAGCAAGAATCTAATGGGGAGCCCTCCAGCAGAAGAGACTTTTTGGGTGGGATGTGTGCCTAGCAGCTTGATCCCTCCAGCAGAGCCACACAGATTTTGTGTTCCTGCTTTTTTTCCCAGCTTAGTCTGAATTTCAGAATATATTAAAACCTTGCACAAGGCGAACGTGGACCGTGTCTGTGGGATGTTTTGGTTAGAAGTGTGGTCACAACCTGGGGTTACTCAGGCAACCTCTTGGTGTGTGCTTGAACCCTTCCGTGGAATCACAGGAAGGTTTGGGTTGGAAGGGAACTTAAAGCCCATCCAGTCCCACCCCCTGCCATGCGCAGGGACACCTTCCACTAACCCAGGTTGCCCCAAGCTGAACAACCCCAATTCTCTCAGCCTTCCCTCATAGCAGAGGTGCTCCCATCCCTCTAATCATCTCCTTGGCCTCCCCTGGACTTGCTCCAACAGGTCCTTCCTGTGCTGGATGCAGTGCTCTGGGTCGGATCTCACCAGAGCAGAGTAGAGGATAATTTCATCCATGGGTAACAGTGAGAATTAAATTGAAATTATTCCCGTGGTGCCTGTGGGACTTTCCTTCCACTGGCATCGAGAGGCAGGATGGAATGGTGATGGAAGCCATGATGCAACCTGGGCTGGGCTTGAAGTCCTGACAGCCATGGGAAGGCAGAGCTCATGATATCATGGCAGTTATTTAGCACTAGGCTTTGGAATAAAGCATCTTGGCTCTGTTTCCCTTTCTCTGGTAATGTCACCAAACTTGGACAGAAGCTTCCCAAGCTGTGCGTTTGCCTTGGGCTGATTTTGCTGAAGCTCTGGGGAGGGAGGGGGTAGGAAGCAAGCCTGGCATGTACAAGCATCAAATGGAGGGAAAATATGGTGCCTTCCCTACGGAAAAGAAGTCCTGCTATTGTTCCCCTTCCAAAAGCCATGCTGTGGGGCTGGGGCTGCCCAGGGGCTGTGCTCTGGGGCTGGACACTGTGCTGACCCCACTGACACGTGCTGAGGGACATCAGGATGAGTCTCCAAAGATCCCATCTGTGGAGCATCCTCTGCCCCTCTGGACCCAGACCTGAGCCCCCTGCCCCTCGCTCCACGGCTGCCCTCCCATCTCCCCTCCCTCCGAAGGCTCAGCTATGGGCACGCACCTCTCTGCTCCCCACATATCTCAGGGGGCTTATTTCCAGCAGCTGGCATCCTTTCCAAATCTCCCTCTACCCATCTGTTGTTATCAAGCCTCCTCTCTCCTTATTTTGCTTAATTTCTATCTTTTTCCTCTTGCTTGTCTTAGACATGCCTGTGTCTCTCTGCAGATGCCCAAGCATTTGCTTTTGAGTGCCTTAGACTGCTTCCTCCCGTTATGTCCTTGCAGGAGCGAGGGAGCTGCTGTTTCTTGCTTTGGGAGAGGGACCATGTCCCCGAGGCAGTTATTGAGGAGTGATGCACTCGTAGATGTCTCTTTGTGGCCTCCCCGAGCAGAAACTTTGTTGTTGTATCTCCTTCTTTCCAGCTGACAACGTCAAAACGTGATCAAGTTGGGTTGGTTTGGTTTGGCCTCCTTGTCTCTGTGTGTGTGCCCCTAACCAGACCCTGCTCCCTGCCAGGGCAAGCCAACACCTCCTCACAGCACAGTCCACTCTGGGGAGGTCTGAAATGTGGCTTTCAGGCTGGGGATTTCGGGAAATGAGTTGTGCTTCATTTTGGATAGTCCAGAAAGGTTTTTCTGGAAGAGGCTTCAATCCTGCTGGGAAGGGTGGTTGGCAAGACCAGCTGGTGCGAGGTGAAGGCTACTCTCGCCCAAAGCACTTGTTTTTTCCCGGCTGTTGGAACGATGCCAGCCCATCCTTTGCTCCTCTGAGACACAGCTTATCCCGCCGTGGGCACTGGCTGTGGCCAGGTTTGCCACAGGGGAGGGTGTGGGGAACCCAGGACAGCAGCGAGTCCTCCCTGCCTGGATCACAGGAGTGCCATTCCAGATGGATGCGCCGCTCTGCGCGGCGATGCTGGTGCATTCTAATTGCTGGCATCTTTACTTGTTACGAGTGTAATTGTGAGTCGACGTTTGTTTTTGTATTGATAATTAGGGACTGGAACAGATGGCGAAGGCTTAGTTTAAAGTAATGTGTCCATTAAAGAAAATCTACTGTATACAGCTGAAGATTCTTCACTGTAAGAGAGCTCAGCTCTCTGTAGCAGAACTCCTCTTCTCCCTAATGAGGGAGGGCTTTGGCCATTACAGCCCGGGGCAGCGAGTGCCTTGAGCTCCCTCCTTGCAGAGCATCCCCATGGCACCTGCTGTGCCCACGTGCAGGTGGGCAGGTGAGGAAGGAGTTGCTGGAGAGCCTTGAGCAGGTGAGGGGATGGCAGTGACTTGGGCACGGAGCCTGCCCGGTGGGACTGGCTGATCCAGGTGGGCAGGCAGCACGTGGATCACCTGGTGTGATTAATGACACCAAGGCACGTGGAGATGACGTAGCCCTGCGCTGACACCCCTGTGGGGGTTTAATTAATGTCCGTTGCCAAATAACGAGGAGTGGTCCTCACAGAAGGCCGAGGCAGGTGGGAGGAGAGAGGCGAGGTGTCCATGTGGCTTCTCTGCTCACTAAGGATGCTCAGGCACTGATCTGCACTAATCCCCTTGTTAGAGGCAGAGCAAAGGATTTCCCTGCCTGCTTCTCCTTTGCCTACTCCCAAGTGCTGGATGGTGGGGGGGGTTTGAATCCCTGTGTCCTCACACCTGTAGGGATATTTTGCAGATGTGAGTGCTGGGGTCCCCATCTTGTCCCCTATTTCTCTGTGAGGACTTGGGGTCTGCAAACCCTCCCCTACTGAAAGAGGGTGCTCCGCAGCCTTAGCCCCGAGAAGCCTGTCTATAAATTTCCCACTGAGGTCATGGTGTCACTTTTACATCCCAGGAAATGAAGTAAAATCCAAGGTTTCTTTCAAGAGGAAATAGGAGAGGTCAATGGGAAGTTGCTGAGCTGAGTCCTTCTGGTGCCAGTACCGCTGCAGTCACGGGGTTGGGTGAGCTCAGCAGGAATTTGAGCTGGAGGGGGGGATTTAACCATTTTATTTTATCTAACAAAAACCGCCCCAAAACCAACTGTTTTGCCAGGTTATGGATCTTCTCGTCTGTGGCAGTGTTGTTGGGAGATAGGGCAGGACCTGAGCAGGAATGGTGTTTAGAGGGTCAGGCTCCCAGTCCTCTTTTTTCTTTGCTTTGCAAATTGCTTTGGAAACATGGAGCTGTGGAAGGACAAGTGTTGGCCACCAAAACTAGATTTGTTATTGGGTTATGCAACAGGCCACAGAGTCCCCTTAGGACTCCAGAAGCATCCAAAGTGAAAGCTTCTCCACAGTTCTTTTCCATTTATTCATCTATTGTTAATTAATTTTTCTATTTATTTAGTTATTTTGAAGTCTTCTGCTTCAGCATTGCTGCTATGCCTTTCTGCTTTCCTTGCAAAATGTGGAGCCTTTGGGGAGGCACACAAGAGGAGGGAAGGGGTGAGATTTTGGGAGGGGCCCTGGTGAATGTCACCTCGGAGCAGAGCTGGTCCTCGCGTGCTGCCGTCCCACAGGGCGGCTGTTCTTTATCAGAAGTGCATTCCTCTGTCAAACCCTGGGGAAGGAAGCTGTAAGTGCATGGAACAGGAAGGGAGATGATGGAGTGAAAACCCTTTCTGAATAAAAAGGGGAGAAGTGTCCTTCCTGTAAGGGAGCGTGTCCTTATTTATCACCGGGTGGATGAGCCGGTCCCGGTCCCAGCCTGGCCATGCTCCCTGTGTCACCCTGTTCTCTGCTGCCTCAGTTTCCCCTGTGTGGCACAAGGACACCCTGTTTCCTGTGGGGGGAGAAAAAACCCAAGGGTTTTAGGGGCTCTCAGAGCATCCTCCCGCTGTAGCCCACAGGCAGGGGGCACTGGGAGATGTTTGCAAGGCCTGTCGCTTCCACCTCCATGTCCATTTATGCTTTGACACATCTGCCTGCTCACTTGAAGGGCTGTAGCAAGGACTAATCGCTGTTTAATTAGGAGCTGGGCTCTTTGGAAGGGAAGGAAGGCTTGGAGGTGGTGGGATTAGAAATTTGCAGGAGGTCTGGAGCACCAGGGCCTGGAGTGACAGGACAAAGGGGAATGTCTTTTCACTGCCAGAGGGCAGGGTTAAAGGGGATTTTGGGAAGAAACTCTTCCATGTGAGGGTGGGGAGGCCCTGGCACAGGGGTCCCAGAGAAACTGTGGCTGCCCCTGAATCCCTGGAAGTGTCCAAGGCCGGGTTGGATGGAGCTTGGAGTGACCTGGGCTAGTGGAAGGTGTCCCTGCCTGTGGTTGAAATGAGATGAGCTTTAAGGTCCCTTCCCACCCAGACCATTCTGTGATTCCATGATTCAGGGCTGGGGAGAAGTTGCAGCCGGGATACCTCATTTTTAGCTGCCTTTTGCCAAGTGGAAAGGGACTGAAGCTGTATAAAGTGACCGGCGATAGCGTGAAGGCCACTAGGATTTTCTGTTTCCCATATGGAGCAGGAGCAAAATGTCTCCTGTCTGAGGGCACTGTGGGCAGGAACAGCCTGGCACCACGGAAAGAAGGGGGGCTGTGTGTTTTGAACGCTCCTGGCATTGCCACAGCAGCATCCTGGGGCTGGTTAGGGATGCAGAAGCTTTGCCAGCTCGCACTCCCTTCTCCCTCCATCCCTGGAGGGGCTGCCGTGCTCTCTCTGCAGCGGTGCCCATGCTCACCCCGGGAGCCAGGCCGGGTTGGCAGCTCCGGTGGGGATTTTGGGAGAGGGAGCGTTTATCCCTCGTGGCAGGGCGGGGAGTTCCCGGTCACGCTCCTCCGGCTTCCCATCCCGGAGCAGCGGGCAAAGGGAGGGGTTGGAAGATTAATAGGAGTCTTGTTTCCCGCTTGTGATTGCTGGAGCAGACGCGCAGAGATTAAAAGCAGCAGCCCGGCGGCAGCTCAGATTCCTGGGCTGATTTTTATTTCCTGACCTTTATTTCTCTGGTCACACCCGTTTTCCTGGCGCTGCGAAGCTGGAAGCTGCCGTGAGTACCTGGAAGCACGGAGGGAAGGGGAGGGGTGGGGGATGCTCGGCTCTGCCAGCGGCACTGCTCCTCCTCCCATTTGGTGGGGACACAGGAGTCGAGGAAATTAATCTGCATGTCTGCTTGCTGCAAACAAATAAATAAAACCTGGAGGGTTTTCCCCATCTGTTTCTAGATGGTGTTGCTCTCACTATTATTCTTGTTGTGTTCTGTTGGTTTTTAGCTTTTTTTGAAGACTAAAAGTAGGAAATTATATGACTCCATGAAATATAGCATCCTTTAATTTTTAGGTTTTCTTTTTTTCAGTTGGAAATGGTATTTTCCTTTCCTGGGTATGGAAGGGTCAGAGCTGGCAGTGTGGGCTGGGTTCAGGCTGGGACTCCTTGCTCTGGAGCGAAGCTGTCCTGTGTCCATTAGGTGTGTTAGGGCTGTTGCTGTTTGATTCCTGAGCACTCCAATGTCATGCACACTGTGGGAAAGCAACAGAAAGTTTTTCTGCTGCTCTCTGCTCCTAATGGAACCAAAAACTTTGGGAATAACTTTCTGTTTCTTCTGTTTCCTCAGAAACTTTGATGGATACGCGGACGGCGACGGCCGAGCTGGGCTGGACCGCCAACCCACCCTCGGGGGTAAGTGCCACTCATCCAGCTGATCCTTATGTAGTCTGGTGGGATTCATGGTTTTAACCCTACTGTTTATGGGGTTAAAATGCTGGGTGGGAAGCTGGGGAAGTTTCAGAGGGAGCTTAGTGACCCACATCAGCTTGCTGTGGGGTGGCCTGTGGCTGTCCTGAGCTGCGTGGCTGGTCCGGGCTGAGCGTCCCTTCCCTGAACCAATCCTGGGGGCTCGGTGAAGGTGGAACTTTTCTCCATCTCCATGCTCTCTCCTTCCCTTCCTGTCCTCCTTCCTGGTGAGGGGTCCGGCCCCATCACTGCCCTCCGTGCCCGTGCTCGTGCCTTCCCTCTCCCTGTGCCAAAAGGCTTGTAATTAAGAAACATTAGCAGGCTCAAAACAGCTTTCATACCTGGAACATCATCCGTAATTGCACTCGGCAGTGCTCTTCCTTGGCTATTAATGTCACTTTTATGAAGTAATGAGGAACAAAACACCCTGAGGCACTTAAAACATCTTTTTTATATAGTGTGAGCCTTTGAGAAATGGGAGCATAAAATAACCTGACTCACATTCTCCTGGCAGAAAAAGTGAGAGATGGAGCTGAGGGGAGAGGAGCAGCGGAGGTAGAGGATGTCAGCTGATGGGTGGTCACCACGGTGGGACAGGCAGGCTGGAGCAGCAGCAGGGTCCATCCCTGGGGACTCCAGGATGTGGCACTGGAGTGGAAAGGATGCCAGGCTGCTTCTTTGTTAGGGTGTGACTGGCTTGGCCAGATTTCAAAAGAAGTGTGGTTGCACGCCAATCACCAAAGCTGAACCACACATGCAGCGGGCACAAAATCCACTCCTGGCATGTCAGAGCCCCTTGAAACGAGGGGCTTTGCTACTGCATTGCTTTGGAGACAATCTGAGCCCGGATAAATTGCCGGAAAAATGCAGGAGGGGTACGTGCAGGTGATGGAGATGGGATAAAAATAGCTGCCTGCAGCTGCTGTTGCTGAAAGCCCATGCAAGGCAGGCAGGGAGCTTGTGTTATAAGGCACGGTGGTGTCACCCTCTGTGGAGCAGCAGAGTGAAGCCCCTCCCCAGCCCCCATCCCTGCATCCCACTGTGTGCATCCCTCCATCCCTGGGTGCATCCCTGCAGCCGTCCAATTCCCGCTCCTTTGGGAGTTCCTGGTGGGGCTTCTGCTTTACAGGAGTGTGTATTAGATCTTCCCCAAAGTATTTAAAATGCCAGCTCCTTTATTTAAAGTCGTACAATCACGGAATCCTTTAGGTTGGAAAAGCCTTCTAACCATCAAGTCCAGCCATCCCCCAGCACTGCCCAGGCTACCACTTACCCATGTCCCCAAGTGCCACATCCACATGGCTTTTGAATCCCTTCAGGTATGAGGACTCCACCACTGCCCTGGGCAGCTGTGCCAGGGCTGGACAGCCCTTTCTGGGAAGGAATTTTCCCTAATATCCAGTCTAAACATCCCCTGGCACAACTTGAAGGCGTTTCCTCTTGTCCTGTCCTGTGTTCCCTGGGAGCAGAGCCTGACCCCCACCCAGCTCCCCCCTCCTGTCAGGGAGTTGCAGAGCCAGAAGGTCCCCCCTGAGCCTCCTTTTCTCCAGGCTG
>JAWMRA010000009.1:20467350-20495402 GCA_035584735.1 Pseudotriccus pelzelni
GGCTGAGCCCCCCCAGCTCCCTCAGCCCCTCCTGCTGCTCCAGCCCCTTCCCAGCTCCGTTCCCTTCCCTGCACATGCTCCAGCCCCTCAATGTCCTGCTTGTAGTGAGGAGCCCAGAACTGACCCCAGGATTCCAGATGGGGCCTCACCAGTGCCCAGCACAGGGGGGCAGTCACTGCCCTGGTCCTGTTGCCACACTATTCCTGATAGAGAGAGGGGTTCCTGACTGCTGCTGGGGCATCAACCCCTTCTCCCAGGCTCCTCTCATCCCTCTTGGGGCCAGAGGCACGGGGATTTGTTCAGCCATCTCTCCTGACCCTGTGGTTGCTGTTGGCATGGGCTCTGTGCAGGCTTGGTGTCCTTTTGGGTGGTGGCATCTCCCCTTGGTGTGTGCTGAGCTCACAGCTCACCCCAGCTCACAGATTTGCCCTTCTGGGGTTTGGGGAATGTTGGTGTTCATGCCAGGGGACGAGGCCAGCCAGGCTGCAGGGGCTGTGGCAGGATGTGGGCTCTCCTGCTCTCCTGACGGACATGCTTTAAATCTGAGCGGAGACAGAGAACAACATTGACTTAATCCCCAGCTCCCTGTGAATTATTTAGTAGCATCTCATCAAAATGATGCATTTGTCGCTTTTAGAGCATCGGTGGCAGCAGCTGCTGGCACTGTGGGTCTTTCCAGCCACGGGGACCTGCAGCTCTTGGTGCCAGGTTGCAGGAGGGCTCAACCCAGGGGATGCCCAAGGCAGCCCCAAACCCTCGTGAGGGTTTTCCAAGGGGAGTTTCATGTTGTTCCTGAAGGCAGGAACCCCTGAAGTGCAGCAGGATTCGCTGGCAGGTTTTGACTCTGAGGTTTTGGGGATGAAAAGGTGGATTCCCACAGCAAGGACAGCAGAGCCATGGGAGCGGTGTTAACGCTGGAAGAGAGCTCGTTTTCTGGCGTTAATTGGATGTTGGGCTGCAGTGGGAAGCCTGGATGGGAACGGGAAACAATGCCAACCCTCTCGGTCGGGGAGGGCTGCGCGGCTTCTGCTGTGAAAAGGTGTCTGGTAATGAAGGGGCATTGAATCCACACGCCTTGTTCGGGGGGGAGAGGGGGTTTTGCAGCACTTTCACAGCATGGGGTGAGAAGGAAGAGCACTCAGCTGGATGCAAGAGGCTTTATTGCTGGTGTGGTAACCATGGCTAGACAACAATGTGCAACCTTGAGCTGTGATCTTGGTTTAAGCTTAGTGGAGCCAAGTAGGTGGACCCGGGAGCGAATGTTCTGCTGCACTTGCTGGCAGCGTGTAGAGGACCCTGCTTTGAAAACACGACTGAAACCTGCATTTTGTTACATCAGGGCTGTGACTTACAAGGAGGGGAGGCTTGGGGAGGAGCTGAGAAACGTGGTTATTTAATGGAAAAAGGAAGAGGGCGAAATCTGTGAGGATTGGGGGTTGGTCGTGGTGCATCAGCTCGTCAGGACTCGGTGTGATGGGGCAGGTTGGCATCACCCGCCGTGCCGCCATGTCAACACAGGCGTGAGCGCTGCTCTAACATTGCTCCTGCAAATTATCCCTGATACCGAGAGCGCTGCTAAAGATTGCCATATGAATAATGCTGTTATGGGGAGACTGTAAACATGGATTAGTTAAAATGAATGGATTATGAGGTTGTAAATCTGTCTGTAGGACTCTAATGCCATCATAGACTATTCACAGTTTGCCGCTGTCCCTTAATTGAAATTGTAGCCTGGATTATATTAATGCCCTTCTATAAATCGAATTGCAAATCTATATTCCCTCTCTCCACGGCAGTAATGTTTTATTTAGTTAGCTTTCTTTGCCGGGGGAAATGATCCCGTTGTGCCGGGAGCTTGGGGTCAGGCTCTCCAGCCCACGTGCTGGCTCGGGCTTTAATGAAGCTGTAGCCTTGTGTACTGCCTTCCCTCCCGCCTCCAGGTGCCTGGACCAACTTTCTTCCCATGTTTACTTCTCAGGGCAGCTAAGGCAGTTGCCTACATGGAAAAGATGTTTTAGTATCACTTGGGAGCGGTGGGGAGACACGTGCAGGGGCAAGAGGGTGAGCATTTCTCCTGGTGCTGGCCCGGGTGCTGTTTCTGCATGTGCATCACAATTGTGTCCATAATCACACTCCTAGTCCCCTTTGGAACTTTGGGATTGTCATTCCAATGCCCAGTGCAGGGTCAGTGGCACCTCTGCAGCTCACAGGCCACTGCAGGTCCCTCTTCCTCCTTCTCACCGCTTCTCCCTTCTCCTTCCCGCAGTGGGAAGAAGTCAGTGGCTACGACGAAAACCTCAACACCATCCGAACGTACCAGGTGTGCAACGTCTTCGAGCCCAACCAGAACAACTGGCTCCTCACCACGTTCATCAACCGGCGCGGCGCTCACCGCATCTACACCGAGATGCGCTTCACTGTGCGGGACTGCAGCAGCCTCCCCAACGTCCCCGGCTCCTGCAAGGAGACCTTCAACCTCTACTACTACGAGACAGACTCTGTCATTGCCACCAAGAAGTCCACCTTCTGGACAGAGGCACCCTACCTCAAAGTGGACACCATCGCTGCTGACGAGAGCTTCTCCCAGGTGGACTTTGGGGGCAGGTTGATGAAGGTGAACACAGAAGTGAGAAGTTTCGGGCCCCTGACCCGCAATGGCTTTTACCTGGCCTTCCAGGACTACGGGGCTTGTATGTCTCTGCTGTCTGTCAGGGTCTTCTTCAAGAAGTGCCCCAGCGTGGTGCAGAACTTCGCCATCTTCCCGGAGACGATGACAGGAGCGGAGAGCACCTCCCTGGTGACCGCCCGGGGCACCTGCATCCCCAACGCCGAGGAGGTGGACGTGCCCATCAAGCTGTACTGCAACGGCGACGGGGAGTGGATGGTCCCCATCGGCCGCTGCACCTGCAAGGCTGGCTACGAGCCGGAGAACAATGTGGCTTGCAAAGGTAAGGCTAGCTTTGGGCAACAGGGGGATTTTGTTGGTTTTGAGGCAAAATATTTGTTTCTAAACAAGCCATTTTGAGCAACGTCTGTTGTGAAACTGGCTCTGCGCCATTTACCTGTCCTTGAGTGGTTTTACTCCAGGGACCAGGCAGGGATTTGGGAGCAGTGGCCAACCTGTGACTTCTTGGAGTGCTCTGGTCAGTGGCCGGTCTCGGCAAGGCCACAGGTGCCGGAGCCGCTTCCGCCGCTCTCCCACTGGAAGCCGCCCCTGGGATCCAGTGCCTTCAAAGTGCCTGAGCCGCTTTCATCTGCCTTGTTATTTCCCCGGCAAAGCTGCGGCCGGGCCCCACCGCGGCGGAGCTGCTCTGAGCCTCGCCGGTAATTGGGATTTTGTCTGCTGGTTTTTTGGGTTCCCCCAGCCACGCTGCCGGTGTGCTGCTGCTGCCTGCTGGAGTCCTGCAGTGCGGGGTTATAAATATGAAAATAGTGCTCCCTGCTTTTCATCTCCTTTCACTGATGAATATTTCCCAAATACCACTGGAGGATTTTTTTTTTTTTCTATTGGCTGCCCTTTCCTTCTCCTCTCCCAGATTAAGGTGTTGGTTTTGCACGCTGCTTGGAAGGAGGGAAGAGAAGGATTTTTGCATGAGGTGCTAAGTGTGTTTCATCAGTCCCAAGTAGCTTCTAGAAGGTCAGCACTACCAGGACAAGGAAGGGTTGGAGAGAAGGAGAAGGTCGAAGTGCTTTAGAGCTGGTTTGGGGGTTGTAGTGGAAAGACTTTCGACTTGGACCTCTTTTAGCGCAGGTGGTGGCAATGTGTGTAGCACCAGGCTTGGCTGGGATGCTCCTTGGGGTGGCCACCACCATGTTTCTTCTTCACCTGTAGCTCTGGATATGTGAAAACGGCAAAGCTGGGATTCAAGCTGTGGAGAAACTTGATTGTTGCTTTGCTTTAAACCTGGGAACTTGTGTAGGTTTTCACCATGAGAAACCTCATTCCCACCTGGCTAAAGTGGGGATGTCAGTGCCTTCCTGTGCCAGGGCTCTGACAACTGTGAAGCCACCAGAATCCTTGCTCGAGCAGCACTGCTTCTGGATTCCTTTGGGTTTTGTGGTTGACCCTGGAGGTGGTTTTGTTCCCAGGAAATGGTGTGTTCCTGTAAGGAGCTGAAGAGCTCCGTTGGAGGGAGGGCTCTGCAAATGGGAGAGTTTCTGGCGAGATGTTCCTCTGCTGTTGAATCAACAAACAGAAAACGCACATGGTTTTATGGCAAAATGACATTTCCTCATCATAGGAAAACAAATACTAATTTTAGCTAAACACTGGAATTGGGAAATAATGTCATTTTGCCAGAAATGTAGGAAAACACTGAGAACGTAAAACTGTGGCAGGTTTTGGGGGTGTCGACCTTTCTATCCAAAGGAATCTGGGGTCGTGAGTGCTTCTGACCCCTGGGAAGAGTGTGATGCACCTACTCAGTGCTTGTACTTTGGGGCAGGGTGGAGGCACGAGAGCAAGCCTGCTGAGGGTGGGTGTTAGACCATCTCTGTGGCTTTTTTTGTTTCCTTTCCTTGTGCAAACCCCACGAGGCTTGCGATGTGTCAATGCCATCAAAACTACACTGAGCAGGCCCTGCCAAGCTGGGGATTTGTTGGGGTTTCTGTGCTGTAGTGCCTGTCCCCAGCTGTGCTCCCGCTGCTCTGCAGTGCTGGTGCCGAAGGAGAAACTGCTGAGCTCCTGGTGAGCATGTTGCCTTTGCGTGGGGAGCATGCTTTGCATTTGGGCTCCTTGAGGGGAAAATTAGGGATCCTGGCAGCTCTAAAGGAGTACAAATACCCTTTATGGATTTACTGGCGGCATTTAGGGTCCTGAGAGGATGCTGTGAGTGCAGAGCAAGCAGGTGGTTAAATGGCACCAGTCACATGTGTGGTGACAGGACCATGCTGTTTTGATGATCCCATAGGTGCTGGTACAATGCTGTTGGCAGAGGTGATCTCCAGTAACTCCCCTTTCCCAGTCCTGTGACAGTACTTCCCATGTCAGGAGGACAGAGAAAAGGCTGGGACTGCATGTGGGACCTGCACATTTGAACATCCTGCTCCATGGTGGTGAGGAACCCAAATCCAATACACAGACCAACCCCTGGAATTTCACTAGAACCTCTCCTAAAAGCTTGATCCGGGGCTTACATTAGGGCTGTTGGAAATTCATAATTGCATTTGAGTAAAAATCTGACCTTCAGTTGGACTCTGGCTCCTTGGTAGCTCGTTGGCCATCAAGCTCCCCCTTGTATCCCCCTGGGCTTTGGAGATGGCCAGGGAAGAAGATCTGAGCCCACCTCTGCCCTTCCCAAAGGTTGGTGGGCAGGAGGTGACACGTTGCAAAGTTTAGGAATCATTCCTTGGTTTTCTGTTTGACTTTGTGTTCTCTGAAGGGGTCGTGTTCCCCTGCCTGGTTCTCCTCGCAGGGGTGCTGCCAGGACCACACCCTGGGAGCTCCTGGGAAGCACATGCTCCTGACATCTGCTCCAGGCTGCTCTCATCAGCCTGAGATGAGCCGCTTAACAAGCCTGTGGGAATTGTCACCGAGGAAAAATAAAACGATAAAGAAAATCCCACAGTATTTGAAGGCTGAGAAAATAGGCTTAATTCCTCCGTGGTGGGGAAAAAAAAATCCCCAGCTCCCTCTCCTCCCTCTCCCCCCTGGGACAGAGGCTGTGCCTGTCATGGGGCCATTAGGCTGGGCTGGGTTCGTGCTGACAGCAGACTCGGGGCCGCTCAGGGATTCATTAACACCGGCTTTTATCGGCACTTACCTGCGCGCGGGAGGCACTGGCACATCCTCACTGGGGGGACTCGAAGCCCCAGGAGATTATCCTCATGTTTTAGGGTCAGAGGGATGGGGGGCCCTTACCACCACCACGCCAAGGTGGGGGTGGGAGGGAGGGAGGGGAATTGTCTTTCTCGATCTGCCCCGTTATCTGTTCCCACCTGAGGCTGGGTGGGATTTGGCACAGACCTCCTGGCACAGCTCTCAGCTGTACCCCAGAACCCAGTGGACTGCCTGCCCCATCCTCTTGGGCACCTTGTGCCCATGGTCAGTGGGAAATGGAGGCTGCTGTTGAGTCCAAAATGAATAATTCATGTGGTGCAATAGCCCATGCTCCGGTCGGGCTGATATTAAATCCATTCGTCTTGCTCTGTCCCGTCCCTCAGCCTTGCTTTATGGCTTCCTTGCATGGTCAGGGGGCAATGCATCATCCTGCTGGGGAGAAGGTGGGAGGAAAAGCGGGAGCAGGGATCACTGGGAGGCAGGGGAAACCTTGGGTGAGCATGCTGGGTGGGTTTCACTTGTTCTCCTTGTCTGCTAGAGTCACACTGACTTTCTCTGCCCTTCCCAGTACCAGGCACTAACTCAGGTGCACGGAGCAGGAAAAACTCTGGGTCTGAACCAGCTTTGTGCTGAATTTTGATGTTGTATTTATAAGTCCAGGGAGAAGGGGTGTGAGAGCAGTCCTGCTGCTTCCCAGCCTTGCCTTGCTTTCGATTTTCCCCTCCTGGCAGATTCCTGTCATAGCACCTCCAAGGTGCTGCTGCCTGGCAGAATCAGCCGGCCTGCTTGCTCCCAGCAGCTGGAAATCTGAGCCAGCAGGGGGGCAGAATTAAACAAACCCCCACGAAACAAGCACAAAACTGGGCTACCATGCCCATGATGCAAAGGCTGCTCCTCGAGCATCCTTGCTCCCAGGAATGCTTGGCTTTCCACAAGGCAGATGATCCCCTACCCCATCCAGATCCAGGTCTCCCCATCCTCTTCCGCGTGCTGACCGACGTGCCGGGCTGTGCCCAGCTTTTGCCAAACCTCTGTGGGAATTTATTCAGGTCTCCTTCATCCCTGCGGTTTCTGTTTTTTCTCCAGTTGTCCTTCCCTCCTGCCTTGTGTGTGGAGGGCTGGATTTGGGATGGGGCAGTAGGGGGAAAACATCCTACCGGATGAGTGGCCTCACACTGGTCCCCCATTGTCCTCCTCTCCTTCTGAGCAGCCTTAGCGATAATTATTGATTTCTTCTGCTTGTCCATCACAGAAGATTGGAAACAATAGGATTTATAAAGCAATTTTTAAAAATACTAATTATGAATGTTTTGTAATTAGCAGTAGAACAATTTGCTTACCAGGGAAGCAACTTAAAACAAGGGAAGTGTCAAATTTTCACAATCAAATGGTTGCTTGTGCTGAGAACTGGGTCTTTCTGATCTCAGGCTGTGCCCTTGCCTGCCTTTTTACCTGCTCTGTGGTCCAGCCTAGTGCCCCTGTACCATTTTGGGGCGCCCAGGAGAGGTTTTCTCAGGTGATGAAGGTGATGCTGGTTTTGTCCCATGGGTGAAGGGCAGGGATGTCATGGGGACACAGGAGCCTGCTCCCCTGTGCCTTGGGGTGTATCCATTCGATCCCAGGGTTCTGTAGCTCCATGCCCTGATGCCTGGAGCAGAGTAAACAGGCCAGGCATTGCAGGGCATTAGGGTGGCTTACTTTTAATTTTTCCTCCATGCTGCTGGCTTCATGTGTTTGGGAACCATCTTCTGGGCAGCCTCTGTGCTGAGCCTACCGCCCCTTGCTTCTCCACCACTTCAGCATCTCACTCCAGCTTCCCTGGCCCACAAATGATCTCTCTTTGCACATTTTTCTCCTCTAAAACAGGAGGGGAAAGTCAAAGAGGTAAAAAGAAAGTACTTGCCCTGCCCCTCTCTCCCTCCACTTGCCTTTGGGTTTGGCTTAGCAGGGCTCAGGGTGGGGCCGGCAGTGTACGGAATAGGGCAGGTGCTACGGATAAAAATGAAATAATTTGGCTTAAAAATCATCAGAGTTCCTCAAGCTCTTTCCTGAGGACCTGTACAAAGTCAGCCAGTTTGCTCCAAAGCCTTTCCATCCCTACCTGGTGCCGTGGACACAGGGCTGATGCACGCTGGGGTCTCTGCCTGGCAACTGGTGCAAGGGAGTCTCTGTGGCTGATGCTCACGATGCTTTAGGTGGTTTTCCAGGGAAAATGTTTCTCTGTGGGTCTAGAAGTGGGATTTCAAGCTTTCCTCTTTTCCAGGGTGTGTTTAATTCCAGGTTTAGCTGATCCACAAGCCTCCACCGCTCAAAATGGGCCTTTTCCTCCCTTTTTTTTTTTTTACCTTTTGTTTTCTTTTTTGGCACAGTATCAAGTTTCCTGCCCCTCTCCCATCCTCACGTCAGCCCAAACCTCTCCCCCTGCTTGGAGTGTGCTGGGAAGTGGCAGCTCTCCCAGCTCTTCCCAAATCCTGGCGGTGGTGCCGGAGGGATGGAGGGATGCTCCCCTTTGTTGCAGGGGCTTTGCCTTTCCCTGGCAGCGATCTCCCTGCTTCCACCACTGGGTGGAACAGGCAGCCCAGTTTTACCACGGCCACGCTGTGGAGGAGACACATTGGAATCACCAAAAAAACAGGAGAGAGAAAAAGGGGAAAAAAGTGTGATTTTTCTTAAATTATGCCTTAATGAAGGCATCCATTAACCTCCGTAATTATTCTGCAAGGAAAATGTCCAGGAAAACCTTGTTAACGTTTTTTCTAATGGGTGTGATGGGTTTTAATGAAAGTCTTAATTAGATATTATTAGCCAAAATGAGCCTCTGGTGGGTTCAGGCCCTTTTCCATCCCCTAGAGCCGGGATGGGGAAGATCCACATGTCCTGGCTGCTGCTGAAGAGGAGGCTCAGGCACCACAGTCACCACCCCCTGGCTCTGTCCCCAAATCATCCCTGTGATCCAGAGCCCTCCAAAGGGGAAATGATGCAGAAACCTGGAAAATGCCCCAGGGAAGGCAGGAGTGGAGGACAGGTGAGCCAAGGCTGGGCTTCCCAAGCCAGACCTTTGCTGCAGTGGCCTCGGAGGGATTAGGGTATGGCCCATGAGCTGCAATGCTGAACTTTATTTTCCTGCTCATCATTTTTTTTCCTCCTTAAATTGTTCCATGGGTCGTTTATATATTCCCCCTTGCCATCACGATACTTTTGAGGGTTGTATCAATTCCCACTTTAAAGGAAGAAAAATTCCCCCTTGATTTTCCCCGCAAAGGGTATTTTCGTGAGCCTGTTTATAAATCTGCTTCCAAACCGTTGGCTTGTTAATGATCCATTTAGGAAACTTTCTGTGGTAACTGCAGTGCTTGAGGAACTTAATTTTTTGGGGGATACTGGGGTGCAGAGAATTTTTTGGGGGATACTGGGGTGCAGAGCTCTATGTACACTTGCAGGGGCAAACGAGCATCCCTGCGGCAGTGGGGATGTGAAACCCACCTATCTTTCCCAGCCTCATCCACTTCCCCAGCCCAAAGACCTGGCTCTCACCCTGCTGCCATCACGTCAAAGGCCCTTTGCTCTCTGGCCGGAGCAGGGATTGTTCTCCTGGACAATGGGAGAGCCGCAAGGAAGCGCCGGATCCGGCCCACGTCCGGCACTCGCATTGTTTCACCCTTGTTTGCAAACAGCCAGCACCTGGCCAGCCCAGTGACTCAGCCAGGGACTTTGAAAGCCTTTCTATAACTTGTTCCTTTTTGGGTTTTGTTGTTTTTGGGGTTTTTTTTCTTCTTAAAGTCACGAGAGAGCTCCTTTGGGAACGGCTCCGGCCGGCGCCGTTTTGCTGCCGTTTGCTTGCCAAGGGGTGGGAGTTTCACCCATGTTAGGGGCTGTGCTGCACGCTACAGCCCACAGCAAGTTCTTTGGGAGCCAGTGTCTCTCCCAGCAGAACGGTAATAATAATTTAAACAATAAAAAAGGAGGCTTTTGGCCCTGGCTGGGGAAGAGGCTGGAGCAGCAGGAGCGGCTGAGGGAGCTGACGGGGTCAGCCTGGAAGAAAGGAGGTTCAGGGGGACCTTCTTGCTCTCTGCAACTCCCTGAAAGAAGGTTGTAGCAAGGGGGAATTAGGGTGAGTTTAGATTGGATATGAGGAAAATTTCTTCACTAAAGGGGCTGTCCAGCCCTGGCACAAACTGCCCAGGTTGGTGGTGGAATCACCTGGAGGTGTTCAAGAGGTGTGCAAATGTGGCAGTTGGCAACAGTTTAGTGGTGGGCTTGGCAGTGCTGGGTTAATGCTTGGAGTCAATGATCTTAGAGGGCTTTTCCAACCTAAATGATTGTGTGATTCAATACTGGTAATAAAACGGATTTTTTTCCCCCCCAAGCCACGTTATAATTCATCAACACTCCCATGTGCAAGGCTGCAGTTGGGCTTTGCAGGTCTCCTGTGCTTGGGGAAACAGACCTTTGCTCCTGATATTTTAATAACTGAGAGACCTGTCGTGTAACTGGAAGTGGTGTAAAGACCAGGTGGAACGAGGTGCTCTGCTCTGCCCCGGCTGTGGGAGGAGGTGTGTGTGGGTTGGATGTGGAGGAAAGGAGGGAGCCCACCAGGACGAGAGAAAAGCCATCAGTGCAGATACCAGGGTTTTAATTTCTTCCGCTCTCCAAAGCCCCCGGGGCACCCAGGCGGTGACAGATGGAGCGGTGCCGGGGGTGTCAGCTCCGAGTGTGTCAGGAGGGGTCATTTGTCACGTCTTGTGCCTGGGATCTCAGAGCGTGCTGGAGAGCAGGAGCGGGGCGATTAAATCACAGCGTCGCTCGCGCACTTGAGCGGGGCTTTGGAGGAGCCATGGGAAAACCCATCCGTCTTCAGCACAGTCACGGCCAAGAAGTGATCCAGCCTTGGCTGTGGGAGCATCAGACCGTAGTAAATGTTCTGTCCTGGGCACCTCAGATAAAGTTCTGCGCCCACCACGGGGGGCGAATTGCTGTTCCCCCTCCCTGGGCTCCTTGGGGAGCCTCACCCCGCTGAGAAAATATATTGATGGCATCAGGGGGGGAACTGCATCACTTGGTTTTTGTGTTCAGCTCAGGACTCACCTGCTTGGATCATATTTCCTGTGTGAGAATGGGTTTTAGGAAGCAGAGGCGTGGGCTGGGGTAGGAGCTGGTCACCTCGGTGCTCTTGGTGTGGCTGCATCCTGCCTGAGCTTCACTGGGCTCCCAGCAGCAGCAACCCCATGAGCAGGGAGTGATTCCTGGGATCACACTGTCCTTGTCCTGTCCCATCTCTTCCCTCCCCGAGGCCACTCTGGGATGATGCTCTGCTTGGTGCAGGCAGAACTTTGCCATCTCCTTGCTGTTCTGGGGCAGAGCTGTGAAGCCTGGGGCACAGTGTGTGCCACACCAGAGGGTTCTGGCCTCAGATCTGGTTTCTGGACTTTGCTGCCTAAAACTTCTCCTTGAAAGCAGGGGCATCCTGGAAAATTATGTACCTGGAGAATTAAGAATTGAATTTCCCCCACCTTTGGCAGCTCTGCAGTACAGAGAGTAAATTACCTGTGAGGTGAGGCACGATATCATCGTTATTTTTTATTTTTTACTTTATTATAGTACCTACCTGGATCCAGGCTCAGCAGCCCTGCCCTGGATATAGCTTTGGGATGGGTTGATGCACACTGGCATACGTGTCCCCTCTGTGGTGCAGAGGGATCTGATCACCCTCCTCGGGAGCAGGGATTACTTTGATGCTTGTGGGTTTTGCTCTGTTGCAAAACGGGGAATTTGAAATGGTCCTGGGCACAGCCAAGAGGTTCTTGGGCTGTCTGGGCATTTCCAGGGTCTGTTGTTTTTTGACTAAACCCGAATCTCCGGGTTCCACCATAGGCATCTGTTCCAGCACACCAGGCGAGCGGGGCTGGCAGTGCTGGGATGAGGGTGACAGGGTGAGACCTGGAGTTATCACAGATCTCCTGCTCCGTGTCGGATCTGCTCCTGAGCTCTTAATCGTGTGTTATTATTGAAGACAACTTATTCTTAGAGAGCCCAAGGTGCAAATTATGTTTCACAGCTAAGAAAAGCTTCCAGAGCTGCCTACATACAGTAAATCCCTGCAATCTCGAGTGGCTTTAACTTATGTGGAGCAGATGTTGAGAATGGAGGAGACTAATTTTTTTTTGCCCTCTCGCTGCTATCACTGGCATGGGACATGGGTGGAAATTCCAGCTGGGAGAAGCTGTCTGGGCTCAGAGGTGGGGTTAATGGGTTTTGTCCCACCCTGCAGCTTTGGACATCTCTCCTGTCCCTGGTGGTGGCACCAGCACGGGCAGTGCCAGTGTTCACGCCACTTGTAGAAGGTCCCTTCCCTGTCTAGGGGCTTCCTGCCCTGCCTCCCCGCTGCAGCATGAGGGTGCGCTGGTGCAGGAATCATGGAATCATGGAATGGTTTGGCTGGATGGGATTTTCAAAGGTCACCCCTCTGGTTGGTGCTGTGTGTCCTCTCTGTGGCTGGGTACGAAGGCAACTTTCCTCCAAGGAATAGTAATTTTGGCTCCTTTTTTTATAAATATTCATAGGGAAACTCTCTTAATTACTTTTCTAATTAATTCCATGCCTGGGACTCTTGGGGTGGATGCGGAATGTGGCAGAGCAGTTGTGCCTCGGTTGGGATGTCCTCCCGTGGCAAATCCATCTGCCCATGCCTTGGGCACAGTCCTTGAGCAGAGAGCCAAAGTGCAGTTCCCCAAGGCTCATCTCCACCGGGATGGAGGGGTCCTGCTGCATGACGGGGCATCCAACCAGCCTTGCAGTGCCATGGCACGGACACAAGGAAGCTGTGTGTCCTGTGCCCCTGCCCGTGCTGGCATCCCTGCCCCGGCAGCACCAGCCTGGCCCTGAAGCTCTCTCCCAGCCCCATCCTGGGGTGACTCGTCCTTCGCGGTGTCAGCACTAACGAGGAACCACTTCAGACGTAATTAATAAGCACTTGATGTTCTCTAGATGGAGGGGACACTGCGTGGCGTGAGCTGCCGAAGGAGGAGAAGGTGCTTAATTAGTCCCTGTTAGGAAGGGGAGATGTTTGCTTCCCAGCCAGGAGGGCACTGTGCTGCGGGGAGCCCAGTCAGAAGAGGGGCTGGAATTAGAGAGGGACAGCAGTGGTTCCCAAAATCCCAGGTTGCAAAGGAAAGATGCCTCGTTCCAGCCACAGCTCCTGCCAGCACCTCTGTGCCTGGGGGAAGAGCTTCTCCCCGAGCTCCTCCATGAGTTTTCGTGCCGGCTCGTTTCCCTGCTCATTAGGCGGCTCGATAGCTCACGTTGGCATTGAGGAGTGAACACGATGTGCTGGGTGTAGTGCAACATGGAAGTATTGGCTCTTCCGTGTGGCTTCCAGTCCGTGTCCATCGGCTCTGGAGTCTCTCGTTGCTGCAGTTCATGGGGGACAAATCTCTCACTCCATGGAGCCCAATGCCTGGGGTGAGGGTAGAGCATCTCTGGGGGTGGCGTTTTTGGGACAATTCCTGGCCTGAATCTTAATCCCTCGATTGTTTGCTCCAAACTCATTGGGTACCTCACCACCTTCGCAGGGAAGAATTTCTTCCCAATATCCCATCTAACCCTGCCCTCTGTCAGTGGGAAGACATTGCCCCTTGTCCTGTCCCTCCATGCCCTTGTCCAAAGTCTCTCTCCAGCTCTCTTGGAGCCCCTTTAAGGCCTTGGAAGCTCCTGCTTGCAGGGCTGGCAGGGGGAAGAGCCTGTGACAGGCTGCAGCCACTAGATCTGCTTTTAAAGAAGAATATAAGGAGGTTAAATAGCCTCAAATCATTGCTGAGAACTTCATTTCCCTTTCATTTGTTGACTCAGAATAATGAGCTTGGGCAGCGTTAGGAGGGTGAGGAGCAGCCTGTGCCTATTACTGCTGTGACCACATGTCTGCTGTAAACCTCCCTGCATCTGTGTGGGAATTGTCTGGAGTTTGATCCAATTGTTTAGATAACTGGAAGTGGGTGCTCGGAGAGGCAGTGAGGCCTCATCCTTCCCTGCAATGCCTCACTCCTCCATAGCAGTGCTTTAATTCTCAATGGGAAAGAGCTGAAACACTGTGGAGAAGTGGAGAAGCTCCATGAGCTGTGCCACGTGCCTACCAGCCGTGTCCCACCACTGATTCCACGGGCTAAGTGCTGGAGCAGAAGGTTAAGCATCTCTATTTGATGGTTTATGGAAAGGAAGGGAAGCTTTGGTTGGTGTGAGACTGGGCAGCCTCAGCCTGGAGCCAAATGGAAACTAAAAACAGAGCAAAACCTGAGTGGGAGAATAGTGATTTGCAAAAGTAACCTTGGGAAGTGTCATGGTTTTCCCCTCCTTGGCTGGTCTGGAGAGCAAAGCAAGTTCCCTGCTCCATGCTGAGCTGGCAGCCCCACAGCACCGTCTGCCCAGGGTGTGCCTGCTCTTCCCTTTGCATCCAACACATGGACCAGGGACAGATTTTCTCTTCAGACCTTCCAAATCCCTCCAACCATGGAAAACAGAGAAAGTGAAGCCCAGAGTGGTGATTAAGTGGGTGAGCATGGACCTGTTGGGAAGCTGCAGGCAGTGTGCAGCAGGGCATGTGGGAGCCCAAACCAGCTGCTTCCTTGCCCTGTTTTAGGCTTTAACTCCTTGTTTAGGGCCATGATTCCATCTAGACAGTTGGTTTTGAAGCTCTTCTGCATCCAGAGACCCAAGGCTGCCATCCTGGAGGAAAAACACTGCTTCTGGGTGAGCATCAGCTGTGTTTTGTTTCTAGTGAAGCACGGGGGGCTTGGGCTTGTGAGCACCTTGGGCTGTGTGAGCACCTTGTGCACCCCAGGGGAGCAAATCCCAGGTTGATGAGGGATGGGATTTTTGGGAGAGGTGAATAGGGATGCACTCAACCCTGTTGCCTCTAATCTGCCTCTCACAGCTCCTTACCCCGCAAGCATCTTTGAAATCCTTCTTCGCTTCAATTCATTTCTCATGCACGAGAAGAAAAAGAGAGGAAAAAAACCCGAACCCTGAGAAGGGTAACACCGCATTGAATTTTCCTTTCCTCCATGAATAAACCATGGCGGGCTGGCTCAAAAGCCGGTGACTTTAATTTACATGTGTCCCAAGGCGGATCTAAGCCCATTCCTCCAGAGGTGGAGGGCTGGTTTAATTAAGCGGCTGCGTCATGCGGAGCTGGGGCCGCATTCCTCGGTGCACTAGGGAGGGATGGAGCCCGGTGCCCGCAGGATTCCAGCCTAGACGCTGGGAAGCTCATGTTTATCTCATGAGTTCCTGCCTACCCAGTGCTGAAAGAAGGGAACTCAATGGGGCAGGTGCAGTCTGTAGTTCAGATGGCCCCGAGGCAGGAGCATCTCTGGGTGATCCAAAGTTTGTGCGTTTGGCTGCAAAAATGGTGAAGTTTGCACCAAAATGAGGCTTTATCCCTCCCTGGGACAAGGCTCTGCTGGGGTGTCCTATCCCCAGGGTGCTGTGGATTCTGGCTTGGCTTGGGGACATGTGCTGATCTCACTGGGAGTGTGAGGATACTTTAGGCTAGGAATGCTTGGACTTGCCTGTTTCTCCATATGGGTCGCTCTCCTCACCCTGCAAGAACTGGATGTGGGGATTTGGTGGCTGATGGGGTGTGTCAGGGCCAGGTCTGATCCCTTTCTCCTTTCTTGGTGTGATCAGGAAGGCTGGATGCAGGTACCCTCCCACCCTTCCCCGCCGGAGCGTGGCATCGCTCCCGATACAGAAACCTCTCCGAATTAATTTGTGGATTCCTCCTGGAGGGTGGCACGGCAGCACCCCTGGCACTGCCGGCTGCCTGCTGAGCTCACCGCGGCCATGCCGGGGCTGAGACACTCGGAAAAGCACTTGGCTTGATATAAAAGGGAATTAGATCATTAAAAAGTAGAAGTGATGGAGGGAAACCTCACAAAACAACCCTCCAACCCCGTCCCCAGCAGAGATGCAGGAGGGAAGGGATGACAGGAGAGCATCGTGTAGGGATGCAATTAAACCTCCGGCAACAGGCGCCCGCTCCCTGCTTGGATGTTTGCAGGGAGGATAACGAGGAGATGAAAGTGGGGTGGGAAGGCAGCGCCCTTGTGGCCCTTTGAAGGTGGGGAGATAACAGCCCCCCTCCCCAGCCCCCCCGCTCGTGGATGACAACCTGCCTGATTCTGCTGGTTTTCCCCCCAGGCTGCAGCTGCATCCCGGTGTCATCATCATATCAAAGGGGTCGAAGCCTGAGGTGTCACCAGTCCCTCCTCCCGGCGCTGCCTGGAAAGCCGTGCCGGGAGCCCCGGAAAGCCGTGCTGGCTGCCCGAGTGCCTGCCCCTGTAATCACAGCCTCCTCTAAATGACATTTTTCTATAGCACACAATTTCGTGTGGGTGTTGATTTGCTTGGATGGTGTCTCTCAGCTGAAAGGCTCGGGGAGGGTGCCCTGGCTGGTGGCAGGGCAATGGCAAGGAGAGCTTTTTAAAGCACTCATCAGTGGGACTAATCAATTTAAAGGCTAAAAAATTGATGGTTTTTCCCTTATTTTTTTAGTGTATTTAAAGATACATTTTGTGTCACTGGTGTCTGCAAAATGCATTAGGAGTTTCTAGCAAGTGTCTCCTCTCTTCTCTTTTTGGGGGTTTCATCAAAAAATGGTGAGCCTCCTGCAGAAAGTGTTAAGTTTAGGAACCAGATTTTTTTCTTACTGCTAAAGTATTGTTTGTAGAAAGAGGGTCCTTGAATCTTTTTCCAGCAGGCTCTAAATGCAATGAGCTGCATTTCCTCCTTTTTCCTGACCTGTGGTGTCCTCAAAACTTGCTGCCCATCTCCCAGAGGTTCTGGGCATGCTTTTGGAGCAAGGCTGGATTATCCAGGCTCTTTAGGGCCTTTGAACATGGCAGTTCTCTCCACACCTCCAGTTTTGCTTGAAGACACCACCTTGTGCAGTGCTGCTGCTTCTAACCTAGCTTTTCATCACCTGCTGTGCCAGAGTGCCACAGGTGTGCTTAAACACACCTGAAAAGGCACTGCAACCCAAAAGGGAACCCAAAACGAGTGTGAATTTGGGAATACCTGGCAAGTGGGGTCAGTTCTGCCCCGGCAGGGACATACAGGGCATGGGAACGAGGAGGTGTTGCCGACAGGGTTTGCTGTGAGTGAAGGGGGAACAGTGGGGTGCCAGCGAGGCTGGGGGCAGGAGGTGGGCTCCCTGAATTGCTGCTAAATCTGTAATCCTTTGCAGAAGTTCCTATTTTAAAACTCAAGAAGGAAAAATGCCACTCTGCATCCCCAGGGAGCTTTAGAGCAAGTTAATGCAGAGATGTCTCCTTTCTTTCTTCCTTTCTTCTTTTTTTGTCTCTTTTGACTAAAGCTTCCCTGAGAGAGCAATTAAAAAGTGCAAGTTCCAGGTGCTAACTGGGAGGTTTTAGTTTGAGGGATGAAATGCTTGGATACCCCCACGCTTGCACCCTTTCCACAGGGGCTGTGACAGTGGCTTGCCTCGGGCAGGAGCAGGGATGGATGAGCAGAGAGATCCCACTTGTCTCGGGCTCCCGGCACCTGGAATATAAGTGTGCAGGATACAGGAGAGGTTTAAGCAGTGAAAAGCCTTGCAGTTCCACAACTGCTTTGCTAATCCATCCTGCCTGTGAGAGCTGGAGCATGGAGGGAAGCGGTGGTGGGGACATGGGTCTGTGGTGCCTTCCCTGGATGTTTGCCTTGAGACATGTCCACATCCCTACTTCGAGCCTGTGAGGGGGGGGTAAGGGAGGTTCAGCTCTTGCTGGGAGCCCCCAGCTGTGTCCAGCCCTGTAGCCAGACCCTTGCAATCACCCCGTGGACATGAGGGCAACTTGCACCTATTTCCTCCTTCCCAAACTTCCAGCGATGACATCTCGCTGCAAGAAACCTGAGTCTCAGCAGCCCCAGAATGATGCTCCCTTCCACCCCCAAACATGTCAGCCCTGGAAAAGGGGTCCTACTGGCAAAGTCCTGCCCGGGATGCACGGCATTCCCAGTGTGCAGGCAGGATGATGGATCCACAGGCAGCTTTGGGTTGTGCGGAGGGGGGTTTAAGGGCCGAGCATCCAGCCCCGCTGAGCAGCACGTGCCTCAGCATTTCCAAACACACCCCTGGTGCTTAAACGCGAGGAAATGGATAGTTAAGCACATCATTAATCTTATCCAGCCCACATAATCAACAATCAATTAATTCTCCTCAGAGCTGAAGAGATGCAGGTTGTGCCGTAGCCTGGTCACTGGCAGAAGGAGCCCCTTCCCGCAGGGAAAGCTGAGGCAGAGCCTCATCCGTGCTTGTCTGAGACTCTGTTGAGGATACAGACCCTGCCAGCTCTGGGAAAATCTTGGAGCAGCCCTTAAATGAGGACAAACGTCGCACTGGCCATTAGTGGGGTGATTTATTGCTCCCTCCTGGGCTTGAGCCCTCCATCCAAGCCCTGCTGTGAGTTTACCATCTAAAGGGTTATGGATCCCACCATGGCATTGCAGGGCCTTGGGGGTTTGTGCTTCATTTTCGGTCTGATGTTCATGGTTCAGCTCCCCCAGAAAGAGGGCAGCAGCAACAGTGGAGGGCTGCAGCCTGTGCAGCACTGGGAGGATGGAGAAGGCATCAGCCTCTCCCCAAACTGTGGGAGGCTTTAGGCAAGCATGGTGTAATTACAGGAGAGAAAAGCTAATTGGTAATAATAGCAATTAAGAGCCACGTGACTGCAGATTACAGGAATTTGTGGATAAGTGAAGTGATAACAGAAACCAGCGGACACTGGGTTGCAGGGTACTACGTTCAGGTGTTTTGACAAAACATCACTTGAATTAATTGTAATTAAACACTAACAAACCTCTTCAACCAATCCACCAACATGCCCCTAAGCTTAACAGTGAGGTGTGTTCACAGCGCTGTGACTCTCTCAGCTTCCTCCCTCCCATTCCTATCCTTTTCCATTAGAATCCAGGTGGCTGTTCCTTGCTACTGCCACCCTCCCTGTCCTGCTCCTGGCACATTTCAGGCATGTTTCTGACACATCTCTCAGCTGCAGAGCCCACAAGTCCCCCTTGCACATGTCACGGGTGCTCACGCTTCCTGGGGGGAGCACAAGGCCACTGGGACATGGTGGGTCAGTGCTGGTGGGAAGGGAGAGGTGAAGAACTGGAGATCCACCTCAAAGCCTCTGTGCCCACACGTGATTGTGTCTCCTGACACATCTGTCTGGTGTCACTTTGTGCTTCCTCGTGCTGTGGTGGGACATGTAGCTGTGTGTGTGGATCGGGGAGGGGTCTGCATCCCGCTGTCTTCTTCTCTGGCATCCTAAAGGTCCCCCTCAAGCCCTCCTGTGTCCTGCCCAGAGTGGTGACCCTGCGTGTCTCACTATCTGCCTACACCAGGTGGTGGGTTGGTTATGGCCCTAAGTGTGTCCCCAAGATGCCATACATGTGGGATGGCTGTGTTAGGATGTGGAGGAGGACTCAGTCTTCCTGTGGTGGGGAAGAAGAAGGGCTGTGGGAGATGGTGGCTGGTCCCTCTGGGATGCCACGTCCCCACTTAGCTCTTATTGCCATTGGAAAGAAACAGTTCATTGCAGCCAGTTGTGTGCCTTAGGCTGGGGGTGGGGTGAGGTCTCCTGAATAATGAAATTGTAAAATATTGTTTTGATTTATTCCTTTTTATCATCTATTAATATCTGGAAAGGCTGTGTGAGCAGGGGGCCCCATGAGTTTTGAATGACAGGTTAAAGGGCTCCAATAAAGATTAGATGGCCCACTATCTCCCAAGGAAATTGCATCAAAGTGGTTACTCCTGCTTGCTCCTATTAATTTCCTCTTCATGGCTGCTAGGAGATGCCTCATATCCTGATGCAGCAGACAGGGGCTAAGAGGCACTTTCCATTATCTCAATCATCGCCGTCTTTATGAGACACGTGGGGTGTTTCTTTGCAGAGCTGTGCCTTGGGGGTGAAGGCATTCTGGGGGCACAGCCTCACTCCAGGAACAGTCTCTCCTGGGCGGGTGGTGGACCTGGATGGCGGTCTGATTCCTTGGATACAAGGTGCCAAAATACAGACATTCTCTTCTGCAGCCTTTGGATTTTGTTAGATGTCAGGGATGGATGAGCATTCATCCATCAGTGCCTCGGTGGTGAGGAACAGTGGGGTGGGGTGGAGATGAGGGACCCCATTTCTGTCGCTCCCTCCCCGCCCTCGAACCGCAGAGCAGCGAGATGGTTGATTAATGAAACCTCCCCTCATTGCTGATTAAACCCTCACTGTAACTGGAGCATCTCCTCCTTTATGAATTAGTTGCCACTTCCTGCTTGAATGAACTCAGAGGCTGGGACGGTTATCAACTCCAGCCCTGGGCTGTGGGGGATTAATGGGATGGACCCATAAGACACTCATGGGCATTACATCAACTTTTTAACTAAATATTCAAATTTTGCACGGAAAAAGAGATGCGAGACCTGAGCCATGCTGTTGGGGTGGCAGAAAGGGTCCTTTTGAATCCACAGGTCCTTGGGGAACGCTGTTCTGCCCCTGTGTGCCCACGCCTTCATGGTTGCTGCCAGGGAAGGGGGTCCTGCACCCTCCACTGCCCCCTGCCCAGGTGCAAGCAGTGGGGCGCAAAAGAGAGGCTGCAGCCCCCTTGCTCTGCCTGGCTGAATATTGCCATGGGATTTCACTGTTTGGCTGGTGGCTCCAGGATTAATCCATGGCCAGCATGGAAAATTCTGGCCATCCTAGCTTTGTAGGAAGGTGCTACCCCATTCAGTTCTGATACAGGTGTGAAGCTTTTCTGTGTCTCCTGTCCTTTTCTGTCCTATCCTGTCCTCCTTTCTTCTTTCTCCTCTCCTTTCCCTTCTTTCCAGCCCAATTCCAAGGACAGGACCTGCTTTCTCCTCCGTCCCAGAACGGTTCAGCACCCAACCTCTCTCCTCTCTCTTGCAGCCTGCCCAGCAGGGACGTTCAAGGCCAGCCAGGGCGCGGGGGTCTGCGTTCCGTGCCCCCCCAACAGCCGCTCCACCGCCGAGGCCTCCCCGGTCTGCGCGTGCCGCAACGGCTACTACCGGGCAGACTTCGACCCTCCGGCAGCTGCCTGCACCAGTGAGTACCGGATCAGGGCTGGAGGGAGGGCGGCAGGGATGGACTCTCAATCCAGGAGCCCTTGGCCTTATTCTCTCCCCCCGTCCTGGAAGCGGGAGAGCGGCTGGGTGGGTGCCGGGCAGCCAGCGCTGAGCGATGGGACGGCCCCGCATCCCGCCTCGCTGGCAGCTGCTGGGATTTATACATCACCCTGGCAGTGCTGGTGATGGCAGGGAGATAGTCCCCAGGATAAATTAGAATTTAAAGTTATCTGCTCTGCCTGTCTTGTTCATAGCCTTGCAGACGGAGTATTTTTTAATAGGGGGAAAGGGTGCCTTGAGCATTGGTATTCAGCGATGCGTCGCTGCTCAGCTCTCTGCCCGAGCTGCCTGGCATGGCAGCAGCGTCCTCAAGGGTGTCTTTTGGTGGGAAAAGAGCCCAGGAGAGAGGAAGGAGCTGCTGTGTGCTTTTCAGCCCACTGGGAACGTGAGTCTCAGCCTCAGCTGCCTCCAGATGCACTCCAGGCCCTTGAATCAGCCCATCAGGGAGCTTTAGCAGAAGGATGCTCTGGACCCTCGGTGCTGGGAGTGCCTGAAGGGCACATGGGAAATGAAAAAAGGATTTGTGTGTTCTGCTGGATCACCTGAGCTGTCAGACAGTCAGCAGGTTGCACAACCGCAGATAATCTATAGATCTTTATTATGCCTCGTTACATAACTGATTTACAGCAGTGCTGCGCTATAGGAACCCAGGAAAAAAGGCTCTTTGCTGATTTTTATCTCTTCTCTGGATGCATAATGTTACAAGGTTCTAATTTGAGGTGCCAGCTGTTCACCTACAAAGTTTCTTTCTGTCAGAGGAGTAACTAACACTGTGGAGCTGCAGGCACTGTCGTGGACTGGAGCCCTCCCAGGGGTGACGCCTGCGAGGGTGGTTCCTGCCCCAAGCGCCTGCACAAGGGGCTGCAAGTAAAAGGGGGAAGAATTTGGGGAGGACAGGGAAGAAAAATGGTTTTTCTCTTTTTTCTTGAAAAGATATTATCTGCTTAAGGTATGAAGAGAGGGTTTGGATTAAGGTTCCTGAGACAGGTTGCAGATTTTTTGGTGTAACTCACTGATCCTATTGAGCCTTTGTGAGTCCTCCACTCGTTTCCCTGGGGAATCAAGGTCTTTCTCCTTGCTCCTGCCACATCCTCTGTCACCCTCCTTTGACATCTCCATGATGGGGTAGCCCCACAATAGAACATCTTTGGTGCCTTGTATCCATGAAAAAGCCCTTTCCTGTGAGGATGCTGCACTGGTGACTGTTCCATGACAGACACATTTACTCCTAAAAAGGAAAATAATTAAAAAGAATGGAATTCTATTAATTTCTTTTTATGGCTGTCATTTTTCTGTATTTTGTCATTTTTGACAAAACCTTCCATCTGCATTATCCATGGCAGCAGCTCAGAGAGGCTCCCAGAGTGCCTCCATGCAGGATGATCTCTCCATCCCACCATCCATGTCGCTCCCATGCTGTTGAAGCCACCTCTTCCCAGCCCATCCCTGGCCACTAATGGGGCTGATTTATCCACAGCCAGTAACGATGTTTCCTGGCACACACACAGGGAGGCTCCCCTGGGATGGGTTTCCCCTTTGCTCTCTTAACCTTTCCTCACAGGTCAAGTCCTCCATCATTTTTATTGCTCCCTGTTTCACAGCAAAGTCCTATTTCTTCCTTGGAAGTGCAGCCCTGAGCCCAGCCAGCACGAGGAATTCATTGATTTCCTTATTTAATAAAAGCCAGCAGCCGGATTTTGTGGTTTTGGCTGTGGAGCCGTCCTGGCTGACCCCAAATCCTTCCCCAGGACCCGTGCAGAAGTATGTTTGTGCCTCACTGATGCTCTCCTGCCTGGATTCCTCCTGAATCGCTCCCTCTGGACCCAGCCCCGATCCGGCAGTGCTTGCAGTCAGAGCTGTGTTCAATTCCCGTCCTACGAAGCATTTGTGATGGCTCCCGGAGGGTTTGATCAATGCAATTTTCCTCTCTTGTCCAACCTCGGAGCTGCTCGCGAACCATCGAGCGGTGCCGGTGCTTCTCCGTGCTATTAAATTCCTGGGCTCCCAACTCAAGATATCGAACCCTCAATAACCTCCTCCCATTTTCACCTCTCTCTTCTCCTGCTGCTCCTCTGGTTCTCCGCAGTGTTGGCTAAGGGGTGTTTCTCTCGCTGGGATAATCTGTTTGAGGTGCTTCTCCACGTGAGCACTGGATCTATCTCAGCATCTCCTGGTGGGATTGAAATGGGTCCATCTTCGCAGGTGGATCTGTGTGCGCTCTCTGTGGGGTTTTCTTGGATATTAAGTGGGTTTGTGGTGTGGAAGTCCTCATCTCCGCTTGGGAAACCCCTTTCTGTGGATACCAGTGCAGGTGATTGGCATTGCCAGTGGGGAGAGTGCAACCCTGAATCGAGCAAAGCCATGGACACCAAATCCCTCCTAAGGGAGGAGGTGATGGATAGTGCAGCAGACAGAGCCATGGGGTGTCCTGCTCCATGCTGGAGCCTGCAGGGGAGGACTGAGCATCCCAATTTGGGCAAGGACCTGTCTCAGTCCCTCTCCTTTCCCACAGGTGTCCCATCCGGCCCCCGCAACGTCATCTCCATCGTCAACGAGACGTCCATCATCCTGGAGTGGCACCCGCCGCGGGAGACGGGCGGGCGGGACGACGTCACCTACAACATCGTCTGCAAGAAGTGCCGGTCGGACCGACGCGCCTGCTCCCGCTGCGACGACAACGTGGACTTCGTGCCCAGGCAGCTGGGGCTGACCGACACCCGCGTCTTCATCAGCAACCTGTGGGCACACACGCCCTACACCTTCGAGATCCAGGCCGTCAACGGGGTGTCCAACAAGAGCCCGTTCCCACAGCAGCACGTCTCGGTCAACATCACCACCAACCAGGCCGGTGAGTCCGGGGGGGATGCTGTGCTGGGGGGGTTGGCTGTGCCCCTGCCAGATGTAGGCTCTGTGTGAAAGGAAGCTCCTGGTCCCAAAGGAAAAGCCCTCGGGGTTTTCCTGTGAGTGGGGTGTGATGGCTGCGGTAAAACTGCCCCCAGCCCTGGGTGGGGAGAAAGGCCAGGAAAGGAGAGGGGAAGAAGTCTGGGGAGGTGGAGGGGGTGCCTGTGCCCTGGGCAGGGGGAGAGCTGCCTTGTGGGAGGGATATGCAATATGTGCTTTTTATCCCGCTCTAGATTTCTTGGGGTTGAAATGGCATTGCCGTTTCCCACTTTTCCCCGGGTGGGAACAGAGAAATGGGATGAACCCAGCCTTGAAACGCAGCCTGGCTGCATTAAAGCACAGAGAACAGCATCATCCCAGGGTTGAGTTCAGGTTCTGTCTCCTCTGGCACATCCCTCTCCCATTATTTTCCGTTTGTCCTCTTTTCCAGGCTCCTCTGCCCCTTTCCCTCCCTCTTCCCACTCAGGAATCAGGAACTGGACAAGCGGCTCCGGGCCAAGCCGGGATGCCAGTGGTGTGGCTGTGCATATGGCAAGGGGGGAACTGGTCCCAGGCTGCACTGAGGAGCACAGGGAGTGGAGGGGATGGAAACCCATCTGCTCTGGGCAGAGAAAGGGGATGACAATTCCTGCTTTGTGCCGAGTGTGTAATGCTGGGAGCCTTCACCATTCTGCTCCCTCGGGAGAACATGATGGGGAAACCTGGTGTAAATATTTCAGTCTCCTGCCTCCAGGGAGTACAAATCTACACTCGTGCCTGGCTGCCCTTGCCATCTGCTGAACCACGAGCAACGAAACCCGCCTTCTGTTTCCAGGCTTTTTTTGGGGGGAGGAGATTGGGATTTTTGAGGTGTTTCTTAGCTCTTCTTCCGCCTTGGGGAACTGGGAAGAGCCAGGTCACCCTCATCTGTCTGTCCATACCCCAGTGCTCCTTGTTTGTCTTGCAAAGGCTGAATGTTCATGTGGAAATGCTGGGCTGTGGGGTAACCTGATGGAAAGGCAGCAGGACTATCAAGGGCAGGATCAGTGCCTCTGAAATCCCTTTGGCTTTGCTGTGGATTTTTCCAGCCATTTTCCCAGCCTGGTCCATGCTAACGGGAATTAACAAAACATCAGTTTGTTTACTTTCAACCCATGAGCATCATCCCAGAGAGGATGTGGAGAGATTAAAAAAAATAATATGGGATTAAATATTCCAGGTAAACAAAGATGGTGCTAAACTGTCAACATCTCCCATTGGGGCCGTGTGGAACAAGGCTCCTGCCACCCTCAGATTCCCTTCATGGCAGGATTCTGTGCCACGCTCAGCTCTTCCCTGGATACACACAGGGGAAGCACTGCCTGCACTCTTGGCACATCAAGGAGGAGGAGGAGGGCAGACAGGGCTGGATAGGGAGCTGCCTGTGTGAGCAGGACATGCCAGTGCCCCTTTGGGTGTGGAGATACTTGGATAACTCTCTGGCAAGCTTTAGGTAGGATTAAGTGCAGGATCAGGGCTGCATTGACTGGCTCTGGTCCTTTTAAGTATAACTTGCAGGGCAAACCTTTGGAAAAGTGGTTCCTGACTAATTTAGTGTCTCAATGTCCTTAATGGTGGAAGGAGAGTGTTGCTGCTGCTGGGGATGCTCAGCTCCAGGGATGCTTGGCTTTGGGAATGCACAGCTCCAGGGATGCTTGGCTCCCCAGCAGGTGCAGAACAGCCCTGGGGTTGCTCTGGTGGGTGCAGAGAGTGGGGCAGGGAGCAGTGGCAATGGGAAGGATGTGCCTGGCAGCTGTTCTGGAAAATGTGCTCACTGAGCTCTGGGCTGGTGCATGAACTGAAACATTATGGGCTGCTTTGCAGAGCGCTGTGGTGTGTGGCATAGCTGGTGGGACTGATCAGAAACGTGTGGCAGGGAGGGAAGGGGGCTGGACCTGATGCCAGTGCCAAGCATTCCGCTTTCTCCAGGGATACTGCGACAGGATGCCTGGCACCCCTGTGCTCTGCTGCCCAGGGACCCTTGCGGGCTGCAGGGATGGAGCTGCTCTGAGCACCCTTGTGCCATGGCCTGGGGAGATGAGAGATGATTTGAGACTGTTTTGCAAGTGTTTGGGATTTGGAAATAGAACTCCCGGGAGAAGCATGTTTGGGTAGTGAGGATGAGCATCCCCGAGAGCCCCTGAGAGCAGATCCAGCAGCTCCTCTGGAGCCAAAGCTGTTCTACAGGCTCCTTGATGGGGTGTCCCCTGGTTTCCCATCATTGTCCTGAGGGCTGGCAGATTTTTGCTCCTACCCCCAATTCCTGACAGCACGTGGGGTGGCAGCTGTGGCACAGGCTCCCTGGGTGCTGGGTGTTGGATCCCCAGAGAGGCTGTTACACCAAGAGATGTCAGGCAGAGCTGGAGGCTGTCACCAAGCCTTGGTTTGTTACCTCTGGGGAGAGCTTTGCTGTCTTGTCCCACCACGGGAGACGTCCTTGGAGCGAGCAGTCCCAGGGAGAAGGAACACCAAGGATTTCTAAGCCCCTAATTAAAAAGAATAGTTGTTTTAAATACCAGAATCCCCTCGACAGCTCACTGCTCTGCTTCCATTTAAGCTGCTGAGATGCCTCTCTTTCCAGCGCTAATGAGTGAGCTTTGTCCCATGAGTCTGACAACTGCAGGCATGGGAGACTTGGGGTGCTCTGTGTGCCCAGGGGCTTTTCCCTCTTCCCAGGGCTGTTGTCCTTACCCCTCTCCATTAATTTTCCCTCTCTCCCCTCTTCCTCCGCAGCACCTTCCACTGTCCCCATCATGCACCAGGTGAGTGCCACAATGAGGAGCATCACGCTGTCCTGGCCCCAGCCTGAGCAGCCCAACGGGATCATCCTGGACTACGAGATCCGCTACTACGAGAAGCTGAGCCGCATCTGCACGCCCGACGTCGGCAGCTCCGTGGGCGCCAGGCCGGCACCGGTGAGCTCGGGGGAAACCCTGCCAGGGAGGGGGGCTGGGGGCACGGGGGGCTTCACACTGAGGCTGCTCAGGGCCTGAGCCTGCTGGGAGAGGGGGAACATCGATGGGCTCTGAGTCAGGCTCTGCTGGGAGCAGGCGGCGGGACAGGCACCGGGTCACCTGGGCTGCCTCTGGAAGGTGGGAGCGATGTGCAGTCAGGGGAAGGGGAGAGATGTGGCTACAAATGCTAATTTGTAGAATCACAGAATGGCTTGAGTTGGAAAGCACCCTAAAACTCATTTAGTTCCAACCTCTCACTAGACAAGGTTGCTCAGAGCCCCATACCATGCCTGCCTTGGCTCTGGTATCTGTTAGGATGAGCAGAGACCTGGAGCGAGGGGACAGTGCCTGGAGGAGGTGAGGGGGCTGGTGAGGGCTGGTGAGGGTTGCTAGGGTTGTCCCTGTGCTGGGTGACTGCCTCCTGCCCAGTCCTGTCCCTGGCAGCTGTCCTTCCCCGCCGGGGACACGCTCTCCACCCCTGCGGTGAACCGTGCCGAGCCCAAGCTGTTCCATCCCTCCTGTGTCTAGCCAGCTCTAATGAATTCCTCTAAATGTGAATAATTAGATGACCTCACCAGCAGCCTCTTACCAGCAAATCACCGGGGAATGTGACAAAAAATGAGATTGGAGACGCAGGAGGTTTCCAGCAAGGTTTAGCACAAGGTTTAGCCAGCACAGCAGGGGCTGCAGGGGCTGGGGCTCTCAATAGAGGCAGGTTGCCCTTGAACCTGCTCGAAAAGGGTCTTGTAGGGCACATTATGCTGTTTTATGGAATCACAGGATCATTTAGGTTGGAAGGGACCTTAAAGATCATCTAGTTCCAACCCCCTGCCCGGTTTCCATAGCTGTGAGACGTTTGTGAAAGGTACAGGGATATCAACGGTTCGAAGAGGAGGAATTTCTGGCTCATGAGTATTTTTGCTCTGGGTGCTCTTATTGTTTCTCCCTGCTGCTCCATGCTATGGTGGGACCAGGGAGGCTGCCTGGGAGGCCTGTGCTGCAGGGACCTCCCCAGCTCCTTGGAGGCCAGGCAGAGCTTGTGGGTCCTGTTTCACAGAATCATGGAATGTCCTGGGTTGGAAGGGACCTTAAAGATCATCTCATTCCAACCTCCCTGACATGGGCAGGGACACCTCCCACTATCCCAGGTTGCTCCAAGCCCCGTCCAGCCTGGCCTTGGACACTTCCAGGGATGGGGCAGCCACAGCTTCTC
>JAWMRA010000009.1:20495502-20521846 GCA_035584735.1 Pseudotriccus pelzelni
GGCCTTGGACACTTCCAGGGATGGGGCAGCCACAGCTTCTCTGGGCAACCTGTGCCAGGGCCTCCCCACCCTCAAAGGGAAGGATTCCTTCCCAGTCTCACCTTGCCCTCTGGCAGTGTGAAGCCATTCCCTTTGACCTGACACTCCAGGCCCTTGTAAATAGTCCCTCTCCATCTTTCCTGTTGGCTCCCTTCAGGTACTGGAAGGCTGCAATTAGGTCACCCCAAAATCTTCCCTTGTCCAGGCTGAACAGTCCCAATTCTCTCAGCCTCTCCTGTGGGATCCTCCATGCCAGGGATGCTCCTGAGACAGAAGTGGGACCTCTCCTTTATCCCGGTGCACCCAAAGCTCATCCCTGCTATCGCCGGGGCCGGGCGGGCTGCGGGGCCGTGTTGTGCCTCGTCCCCACCCCTGACCGCCCTTGTCGGCCGTGCCCACAGGACCACAACGAGTACAACTCGTCCATGGCCCGGAGCCAGACCAACACGGCGCGGATCGAGGGGCTGCGGCCCGGCATGGTGTACGTGGTGCAGGTGCGGGCCCGCACCGTGGCCGGCTACGGCAAGTACAGCGGGAAGATGTGCTTCCAGACCCTGACGGACGGTGAGCGCCGCAGCGGCCGCGGGCGGCACGGGGGGCTGGTTGTCTTTGCTTCGCGCTCTAATTGGATTAGAGGGCCTGGTCTCCGCACGGCTCTGTCCCGGCGGGGGCCGGGTGATGTACAGCCGTGTCTCATTAACCACCAGCTGGAGGAGTGATCCGCCGGGAGCCTCCCGGCTCCGCGATTCCCCCGCTGTCCACCTGCACTTGGCTGCCTCCAGCCGCGGTGACAGAAGCCCCTGCCACGGGCTCTGAGCCTGGCAGGGTGGGATGGGGCGGGAGGAGGGTGGAAGGCCCTTGGAGAAAGGACTCTGGGATACTCAGAGCCACATTTGAGCCATCGGGGCAAAGCTGGAAGGGTCAGACCCATGACCGAAAGCTCATTTCCCACTCCAAGGTGATGTGTTGGGCCAGCTCATGACCTTCATGGCTTCTGCTGGCCTCCTTGCCAAAGTCATGCTGCCTTTTTTCTGGCCCCAACCGTTCTCTGCACCCACAAACACTTGATTCCTTTAAAGACTACTAAATCATGGGAGGATTTTCCAGTAATCCCAGCTTCAGGACTAATCCAGAAGTTGGTGAGAGAAACAAGACTCCTTTTGTGGTCCTCCCACCCCTGAAGAGAGAGAGAGCCCCTTCCCTGCTGCTACTGGTGTGACTCCTGCTCCGCTCGGGTGACATCCATGGCTCCCAGCCTTGCTGCCTGTCTTTCCTTAAGTTTTTCTTCTTTCCTAAAACCTTTCCTCTGTCCTAAAACTTATCTTCTGTCCTAAAACTGGGTCACGCCATACTTGCATTCACATTGAGTGCCAGCTGGGGTGGGAAGAGGAAAACCACATAGGGCAACCAAAGGGAAGGAAATGGTAATAAACCCCCCTCCAATGCCTTGAATATTCAGGATTAGAGAAGCAAGAAGAAAAATCCTGCCTCAAATAAGCAATTAATTGAAATTTAATAAGGAAGGGTAGTGTAGATTATTAAATAATAATTGATTGTTAGATGAGAATTTCTCAGGATTTAAGCAGCATGCAAGAGATAAATCTCGTTGGCAGTAATTAACTGCAGAGTAGAAAAATACAGATAAAAGGGTGCTAAATGCTTTCTTTTGGATGAATTGTATTTTAACCCTTGTGTGTGGCTGCTGGCACAGCCTGGCAGACCTCACTGGGGGCGGTTGGCGAAGGGAGTGTCTCTGGAATGCTACAGAAGCCCCCAGGAATGTGGGATCTGCTGGATACTGCCCGTTGAGGGCACCCACACTGCTGACAGGGCAGGGGATACAGGAGAGTGCAAGTGGTTTCCTTGGGGTTCCTCCAGGTGTGTCCAGTCCTCCCGGTGCCACCTTGGCTTTCACCCCAGCCTGCTGCTGAAGGACACAGCAGGTGGCTGAGGGGACACAGAGATTCCAAGGGGACACAGGGGGTTGTAAAATGCTGGGTGGGGAAGGGATGCTGTCATTGCCACGGCCCTGCAAAAGGAGTTGTCGCATGCAGTCTGTGGGGATGGTAAAACCCACAAGCACACCTGCAATAAAGGTGCCCAGGTTCTCCTGGGCCTCACTCTCAAGGTCATCTGTTGCATGGTGGGCTCTCTGGCTGGTTTGATTATTAATGGGATCCCTTCTCTTCCTCCTTTCCTACAACGAGTAGGAATTTTGTGTCTGTGAGACCCCGTGTTAAAATTGGTCAAAGTGACCAACAGGTTTAAATCATAGAGTCTCAGAATGGTTTGGGTTAGAGGGACCTTAAAGATCATCCAGTTCCAACCCCTTGCTGTGGGCAGGGACACCTTCCACTAGACTAGGTTGTTCAAGAAATAAATTCATTGAGGAAAGAGAAATGCCAGAGCACAGACAAACCACCTTGTGAACCTCATCTCTTCGGGAAACTGGGCTCACGCACATCGGTTTGACTTTATTCCCAGGACCTTCTGTTCCATACTTTGAACCCAAAGCTGTGTAAGTGTGACAGTCCATCCCTGTGCAATGCAGCACTGGCTCAACTGATGCTCCTGCCTGGATCCTCCTTGTCCCATCACCCTCTCGTGGGAGCAGCACCCATGGAATCAGAGGGGGGCATTACAAGATCCTTTCCCAGAGGCTGCTCTTACCCCGAGGGAGATTTCACCCCCTCCCTCTTCCCTTGCAGACGACTACAAGTCGGAGCTAAGGGAGCAGCTGCCGCTGATCGCGGGGTCCGCAGCGGCCGGGGTGGTCTTCATCGTCTCACTGGTGGCCATTTCCATCGTCTGCAGCAGGTGGGTCCCCGTGGGATGCTGTGTCCATGCAAGGTGGAGGTGGTAAGAGGTAGATTTGGGGTAGGAGGGGAGGGATGGGGGACCCCTGTAGCTGGAGAGAGCACCAAGATGCCACTTGTCCTGGAGCATTGCTGGTGGGGAAGCGGGTTGTGGCCACCAGCAGCTGCTGATCCCTGAAGCCTGGCTGTTTTCTCCCTCTCCTCCCCCAGGAAGCGAGCCTACAGCAAGGAAGCCGTGTACAGTGACAAACTACAGCACTACAGCACCGGCCGAGGTGAGCGGGGCAAGGAGGGAGCGGGGGGGATGATCCCAAACCTGCACCTGGCATCTGCCCCACTCCTCTGCCTTCCAAGGGGAACTGTGGGGTGGTGGAAGCCCCTTGGGCAAGTGGAGAGGACCATAGGGTGGGAGTAGAGATGACCTGAAATGCGTGTCAGGCTGTCTGGGGGTGGTTTACAGTGGTGCAGCACTGTGGGTGGGAAAAGAAGTGTGCCAGGAGGGATTTGGGGGATGATGAGGGATTTTGGGGGATGCAAGAGGCAGGGGGGATGTAGGGCACAAAGGTTGGGGAGAGGATGCTGTGAAGACTCCCAGAGGAGGAAGGTAAGGAGAGACATCGTGTTCAGAGAGAAGAGGAGCTTCTCATCTACTGCCAGAGGCTCTGCCTCTGGCCCAATCAGTGCTGAGCTCTATGGATTTTGGGAGTGATGCTGGGGAGTGTGGGCTGATGGCTGGCACTGCTGCTGTCCTGTCCACATGGCTGATGCTTGCCCTGTACCCTGCTCCATGAAGGATGTGCAGCCAGTTACTGGGAAGGTTTAACTGGCTTTGGGCTGCTGATCCCCTTGGCAAATAATTGGGAGAGCTTGAGCTTTTCCTGAGAGACCTCTGTGGTTGGTGGAGCAGTGCACCAGAATAAATCCGAGGTGTGTCTGTGTGGAACGCCTGCTTAGGTGCCCCTCCAGCAGCCAGCACTGGAAATGATAATAAAGCAGCAAAGCAGCAGCTCTGGGGGGGAGGATTTGCCACCTGGTGCCCACAGGCTCCGTGCCCCATCCCTGCAGGATGTAAATCCCATTTACAGTCTCCTAGAGTGCAATTTGCTGCCTTGTGGGAAGAACCATTTCTAGGTCCTGGGCACCTGCTTGGAGAAAAGGGACATGGGATGCAGGGATGGACGAAGGATGGCTGGGGAAAGCAGGGAGCAGAATGGATGAGCAGAGGAGAGGGATGGAGATGGAGTGACCAGCCTGGCAGAGAAATTCAGGAGGGCTGAGGGAGCTGGCAAAGGGTTGGAGGCAGCAGGAGAGCCCAGCCAAGACAGCAAAGCACACTGGATGTCTTTTGACCTTCTCAGCTTCATCCCAAACCCTCCCAACGTGATGGCAGCGCTGTGGGGGGCCTAAACCTCCCGGCAAACAATAAACTACTTTCCCAACATCCCCGGGTGATCCTGATATACAACAGACCTGTGCTTTTCCTCCCTCTTTCCTCCACGTTTCTGCACTGCGGGGAGCAGGACAAGATTTATTTGATGCCTGATGGCTGAGCCCATGTCAGGCTGCAGGGGGATGGATTTTTCCCGTTTCCCCTCCGTTCTGGAGCATTCACCACCCAGTGTGTGTCTCTGGCTCACTCCAAGCACCCCAAATCCCAGGGTACTCAAACTAGGTAGGGAAGCAGTGAAGCACGTGCCTGTCTTTGGTTTTTAAACCTGGGGGATGTGAGGGTTGGTGTCTGAAATCCAGGGGTGCCGGCGCTCCTGGACTCCTGTCAAGGTTAGTGAGCCTCCGGTGCTCCCTCAGTGCAGATGCTCGAGGAAAACAGGTGGGAAATTTGTGGTGAGCAACTAATGGAGTAACGAGAGCATCCTCTGGAACAAATCACCCTGTGTTAAGTGGCACAGCAATTACAGTCTCCCAGCACAGCTCTGCCATCCCTCCGGCAGCCTGCCCGGGATCGCTGCTGCTGCAAAGGACTGCCCCGGGTGGCTTTTGGGGTGATGTGGGGGTCTCTCAGCCTGTGATTTTTCATGGTTTATCCCTGCCACTGCTTCACTGGGAGCTTTGAGATTGGGGAAACAGGGAAAACACCCTGCTGAAGCACCTGTGATTCGGCAAGAGAGGTTTTTTCCTGTCCCCAAGATAATTATTCCCAAGGAAAAACGATGTGAGAAGGAATTGGATGCTGGATTCAAGGTCAGCTTTTGAATAGTGATAAAAAATTTGCCATAGTCTGCAACAGTGATAAATGGCCTAATCCAGTTTTTAGGATTGGGGTGATTTTAAGAGCACAAAGTCCTTTGTGGTGCTCTTGGTGCAGTACCTGGAATTTCACTCAGCTTCTACCAGTGATGAGTAGGGTTAGGATGGCTGAGATTTGCAGAGTTAGGGAGTGGGTTTAGCTGCCCTAATCCTGCTTATTTGGGTGGGATGAGGATGAGGGGGGAGCTGACCCTGGTGTTTACTGCGTGTATGGGCAGACCCTGGGACAAATCAGAGGGTGTTTGAAAACCAGTGACAGTGGGCAGGAAACTTTGGCATTGTTTTCTCCTCTATTTTTTCAGTACTTTGATCAGCGACTCAGTCTGTGTTACGATCCTGTAAATCCCTTTGTAATCCTGGCTGGAGCATCAGCTGCTCTTGTAAAAAAATTTATGGGGCAGTTAAAATGTGTGAGACAGAGCTGTAAAGGGATTTATGAACTGGGAGATGCACAGATGGCTTCATTGCAGCCTTCCCCACCTCCAAGGTGCAGAGCTTTTGCCCCAAACGCCTCTTTTGGGGGTGAGGGTGCTCCTGCCTGGTCCCTCTCCAGTCCTTGATGCCCCACGAGCAGTTCTCCCTTGGTGGCTGTTTGGCACTAGCAGTGCCTGCTGCAAGGGTTTTGTGGCTCCTCCTGAGTTACTTTGCAGCCAGGAGCTGATTTAGATTCCTGGTGCAGAGGTGATGCTGTGGTCCATGCATCCATCTGTGTGTCAGCTCTAGGAGGACTCTGGGAAGTACCAGTGTGACAGGATCATGGTCCTTGGGAAGGTCCTGGACAGCGTAATCAAATCACTGTAAGGGCGAGGTGCCTTGGAGAAGGGGACCAGTCAGTCATGTCCCTCCTGGTGTCCTCCAGAGATAACCCTGAGGGGCTGCTCCACCATACCCAGCCACTTTTTTTGGGCGACAAATGGCACAGGAAGCTGAACTTCCCCTGGGAGGACACAGCCCATTCTGGGTCCCCTTTGAGGGCTGTGGTACAACACTGGGGATGGCTGTGACCTCACTCTGTCCTGTGGCTGTGCCCCCCTGGCAGCTCCACAAGCCCCTGGGCATCCAGACACAATGTCCGCAAACCCAATCTAGGTAATATGGGGGTCTGTTTTGCTTTTTTCCCCCACTGAGAAAGGGCAAGAGCGCACTTGCAGCATCTCCCTGCTGCGTGTTGCCCCCGTGCAAGGGACCGCAAACGTGTCACAGTGCCTGGCCCAGCCGGATTTTCATGGATCCATCCAGGTTGTTGGTTATAATTGCTGCACTCTGTCAATTTAGTAGCCGCCACAAAGCTATCAGAGGCCTTTTTGGATAAATAAATATTTCTTCACTAACGTGTGGAGCCTCATAAAGCCTTCACCGTAAAGCCAGCGCGTTGTAGTTCAGGTCTGTAACTGCTCCTGTTGCCAGGGAGGAGGAGGAGGAGGAGGAGGAGGAAGGATAACAGCAGAGGAGTGCAGGGCAGAGGAGGAGAGGAGGGGGTGCAGGGGAGGGCTGGGTGCGGAGTTTGGGGAGACTGAACTCCAATTAATGGCCATGGCACAACTGCTTTTTGTTTGCCAGGCTGCTTGATGGATGACTTGTGGATGCCTCATCCCTGGAACTGTTCAAAACCAGGTTGGAGGTGGCTTGAAGCAAACTGGTGCAAGGTGTCCCTGGCCATGTCAGAGGGTGGATGAGCTTTAAGGCCTTTCAACCCAGACCATTCTCTTAATTCTGTATTTTTATAATTCCTTCCATTTTGCTGTTGTTCCCATCTTTCCTGCACCAAGGGTCTCCAGGGATGAAGATCTACATCGACCCCTTCACCTACGAGGACCCCAATGAGGCAGTCCGGGAGTTTGCCAAGGAGATCGATGTGTCCTTTGTGAAGATAGAAGAAGTCATTGGAGCAGGTGGGTCTCGCCATCTCCTGCTGCCCATCCCTCCCTGCCCTGTCTGCCACTCCTGTGTGGCCAGGCACACACCTGGAGCAATTTTCTGGGGAAGCACACGTGGTCCTTCACCGGGAAACAGTCAAGGAAGCCTTGAGACATTTCTGGGTTTGTGATAGGTGAGGGTGGACATGAGGTTGGTTTATGCTCTCAAAGTTCCTCTGAGGTGGGAAAGGCTCCAGGAGTGCATTCACTGGCTGATCATGGGGCCTCTTGGGGTTTCCCACTTGGCTTTGCCATGAGATAACTGGAAAAGCCAGATCTCACTGTAGTCTGTCCCACATTCCCATACATATGTATAGACACACACACGTGCACGTATGTGTGTGTCATCTGTGCTGTTTCTATTGCCATTTTTAAATTACTGTGTCATAGGAGAGAAAGTGAGAAGCTGTTGGAGAGAAGCTGTGAAGAAGCAATGACTTAGTTTGGTCGTGATCAAGTTCAGTGATGTATCACCTGCCCTTTGCTGCTCATCAAGGCAAAGTGGCTTCAAACCTGGCTTAAAAGTAATCCCTCCACAGGCAAACTGTGCCTTGCTGAAGGAAAAGCTCTCCTGCTGGAAAGGAGAGGATGCTTTCTTCGTATTTTAAATCAGAGAGCAGCAATATAAACACACCAATTATTTTCCATCCCAAGATAAGTGATGTGCAAAAAGGCAGCTGAGATTATCAGTGCTGAATGTTGAAGTCCTTGCTTTGCAAATCCTTCTTTCTGGGGTCTGCAAGAGCAGCCCCAGCCTCTGCTTGTGTTGGAGTTGGGCTTTGGAGAAGGTTGCAAGCCTAAACATGTCCCCAGCAGCAGATGTTGCCCCTTCTAGAGAGGACAAGTGAGCAGATTTGTAGAGGAGAGTGTTGTTGAAGTGTGACCTGGCTGCCATTTCTCATCTGGTCGGTCTGGAGACTAAACAGCCCAAGGTACTACTGCTCTTTGCAATGTTTTATGTGGAGGAGGAGGTGGTAGCAGATGGTCTGGAGGCACTTGGTCTAGTTGACAAGGCGATGACCCCTCAAAGGTTGGACTTGATGACCTTGGAGGTCTTTTCCAACGTTAACAAATCTGTGATTGTCTTGCCCTTGCAGGGGAGTTTGGAGAAGTGTACAAGGGCCGCCTGAAGTTGCCGGGCAAGCGGGAGATCTACGTAGCCATCAAAACGCTGAAGGCCGGTTACTCGGAGAAGCAGCGTCGCGACTTCCTGAGTGAGGCCAGCATCATGGGGCAGTTCGACCACCCCAACATCATCCGCCTGGAGGGCGTGGTGACCAAGAGCCGGCCAGTCATGATCATCACCGAGTTCATGGAGAACGGCGCCTTGGACTCCTTCCTGCGGGTGAGACGAGCTGGGCCGTGGGGACTGTTCGGCTGAGGGATTTGGGAACGAGGTCGTAAATCCCAGCCTCTTTGCTTGGGTTGGGGGCTGGTTGCAGTGTGCCATGCACCCCAAAAATGTGTGTTCTGGTGCTGGTTACCTCTGCTTTAATCAGGCAGGGCAGCTGGATGGTCCTCTGGGGAGGTGCAGCGTCCTCCTGAGGTCGGGGTGAGCGCCCTGTCCCACGGTGGGCTTTGCACGCTCACCCCGGCGCCTGCTCTTTGTGGTCACAGCAAAACGACGGGCAGTTCACGGTGATCCAGCTGGTGGGAATGCTCAGGGGGATCGCTGCCGGGATGAAGTACCTTGCGGAGATGAATTACGTGCACCGGGATCTGGCTGCCAGGAACATCCTGGTCAACAGCAACCTGGTGTGCAAAGTGTCCGACTTCGGCCTCTCGCGCTACTTGCAGGATGACACGTCTGACCCCACCTACACCAGCTCCTTGGTAGGTACCTCTTATGGAGTTTTATCCTGCCCACCACCCGCTGCCAGCTGGACCTGGGACAAGGGTGCTGGATGTATGCCCTGGCATGGGTGGGAGCATCTCGTGAGTGTTCTTATCATGTATGTTCCTGGTGGTTCCCACAAGTCATCCTCCATCCTCTTTTCCCTCCTTCCTCTTCCTCCTTTTTTTGAGTTTTCTGCCTCCCTCCTCCCCAGGCATCTTCCTGCCCTCCACAGTTTCCAGATAAGCCTCTCCCCTTTTCTCCATGAGGAAAGGTGCACAGAGGAGTCCCTGGAGAATTGGGAAGGGAAGGCAGGGAGATCACAGCATCTCCCGACAGCACAGCGATGGCGTTTTAACTCCCCTTCCCCCAGCACTCCAGGTCTCGACTGCTTTTCCCTGCTGGAAACTTGTTCCATGCATTAATTAAAGTCACAAGCCTAACGGGAGCTCTGCTGTTCCCCAGCCACCCTTCTCCTCCTTAATTAACTCATTCATAGGTAACAGCAGCTCCTCTCTCCCCCTGCTCCTACTGCCCCTGGGGACCCCCAGCTCCCCACCGTGGCCATCATCCTGCCAGTGAGCCCCTGAGTGTTCAGGATGACCAGAGGGCAAGGGGATGAGTTAGGATTAATGAGGAGAGTGTGCAATGGTGCTGGCATGAGGCTGCACCGACTCCTGCCAGAGGAGTTCCTTGGGCTGCCGAGCTGTGCCCTGGCACCAGGGCTGGTCCAGCTGCCAAAATGGGAAAGCCGTGGACATGCCTTTAAGGCTGACTTAGCAACTCATCAGTTGCAGCCATTTGCTCTCCCTCCCCTGCTCATGGGGTGTTTCCACCTCCCCGGACCTGCCCCACTCCCTGCCCAGCCCCTCTGCAGGCAGCAGCCTTTGAGCAGACACCCAGCTTTTATTTTTCCTTCAAAGACCCCAGCAGTAGCTGCTGAGACGAGGCATGAATTAGTCTTTCCTCCACCTTCAGAGATAAAAAGAGATTATCTCGTCTGTGTTTTTATTTAATTTAGGCCATAATAGATCTCCCTGGCAGCTGGGAAGTGATGCTGTGCCTGCGATTGCATCACTTTGCCTCCCACAGCAGGCTTTTCGCTCTGGGGAAAAGGCAGGAAAAACAACCTAGCAGTTAATTTCTCCATTTGTAGTTATTCAAATCAAATTTTTTGCCATTCATCCTTCAAGAGCAGCTGACGCTTCCTCGGAAAGGCTACAGAAAACAATTGTGCTGAACAATTTACAATGCAGCTCTGCCCCCGGTAAATTCTGCCCGTGTCTGTGGTTTTCCTTATCCCTAGGCTCTTTCCGCGGTTCTTTCAGCATAGCTTGCCCAGGGAGCAATCCCTCTGTGTGCTGCCCCTCCTCACATCTCTACCCCCTCTGCACGGCCTCTGGCCCTGGGACCTGCCCTGGCTTGGTGGGGTGGCTTGAGATGCTGAGCCTGATTCTGAGCTTTTAGGAGAAACAACCCCTGGCTGGTGGCTATCCAGGCTTCTCTGCCAAGGGAGCCATTTCCCAGCTGCTTTCCCTTTTCCGTAGGGGGGGAAGATCCCTGTCAGGTGGACGGCGCCAGAGGCCATCGCCTACCGCAAGTTCACCTCGGCCAGCGACGTCTGGAGCTACGGCATCGTCATGTGGGAGGTGATGTCGTTCGGGGAGAGGCCCTACTGGGACATGTCCAACCAAGATGTAAGCACTGGGGGTCATCCATCCTGCTCTGGGGGCACGGGAGTGGCTCGTTCCCTAAAGAAAGCCCTGCCTGAATGGCCCTCAGCTCCTTCCTGGAGCCTCGGGAGCACTCGGTTTGGAGATGAAACAGGCTGGCGAGTGAGAGGATGCAAGGAGGGAAATAGGGAAGAAAAGCCAGTGGGCTGGTAATTGGACTCCAGCAAGCTGCAGGGCCTTTGAAAATGTTCAGAGGGCTTACGAGCAGGGAAGGAGCTTTGGAAGTGTGACTGCTGCACTCCGGCGCGGTCCGCCGAGATAATGAGTGGCAGCTCTCCGCTGGGAGGAACTGCAGCGCGCGGAGCATCAGAGCGGAGGTTAACCTCGGAGAGTGCCGGAGCTGCGAGCGGCTCCTCCCGCTCCCTTTGCTGCAGATCAGCCGGGCCGGCCTTCCCGGCTGCCTGTGGCACCTGTGCCCGCACACGCGGCCCGGGAGCGCCGCTCGGCCCCTACGCCGGCCCCCCGAGTGCCTCCCCTCAGGTGCCGCTCTGTCCCCCGCTGCCCGCAGGTGATCAACGCCATTGAGCAGGATTACCGGCTGCCCCCGCCCATGGACTGCCCCGCCGCCCTGCACCAGCTCATGCTGGACTGCTGGCAGAAGGACCGCAACACCCGCCCGCGCTTCACCGAGATCGTCAACACCCTCGACAAAATGATCCGCAACCCGGCAAGCCTCAAAACTGTGGCTACCATCACCGCTGTGTGAGTTCCCGGCACGTGGGAATGCTCCGTGCCGGCACCCCGAGCCACGGCAAAAGGCTCCCCTCGGCCCCAGGGGAAGGACAGGAATTCATCAGCCATTTGGCAGGCGCGGGGTGTTTCTGTCTTTGCTTTGCCTGACAGTCAGACAAAGAACATGCAGTTTTCAGCCAAGCAACAGCAATAATTCTTTGCTATTGATTCTTTATGGCGTGTGACCGTGCGGGCGCGGCGGCCGCTCTGCCGGCGCCTCCGTCCCTGTGGCTCCCACAGCTGGATTGCAACGTGTGGGATTGCAAAGCTGCTTGGCACAGTGGTATTCCCACAGGACATGCCTGCCTTGGGGGACCACAAGGGTGCCTGGGGTGGGTTGAGGGGCACGTGCGTGTGCGGGCTGGGCTCAGGGGTGGCAGCGCCTCGCTGCCAGCCAGGCTTGTCCCCAGCAGTGTGTTCCTGTTTCAGGCCTTCTCAGCCCCTCCTCGACCGCTCCATCCCTGACTTCACTGCCTTTACCTCAGTAGACGACTGGCTGAGCGCTGTGAAGATGAGCCAGTACCGGGACAGCTTCCTGACTGCTGGCTTCACCTCCCTGCAGCTGGTTGCCCAGATGACGTCCGAGTGAGTTGGGTGCCCAAAAGCTGGGTGCTGCCTGGCTGGGGGCTGGGAGAGGTGGGAAAGTCAGTTCAAGACAAAGGATGGGTGTGACCATCCCTCACACTGGTCAGGAGCACCCTGAGTCTGGAGGTGGCCACATTCACCATCTGGCAGTCAATGTGTGGGTGTGTCCCCGCTCTCAGTCCCAGGGATGCTCAGGGGGCTGTGTTTGGGCTCTTTGGCTATTCCAGCTGAGCTTGCATCCCTCTCCTCACTTAGGGACAGCAAAACACCACCCTCAGCTGCCCATTGATCTTCCTCTGCCTGCCTGTCTGTCTGTCTTCCAGAGACCTCCTGAGAATAGGGGTGACTTTGGCTGGGCACCAGAAGAAGATCCTGAACAGCGTCCAGTCCATGCGAGTACAGATGAGCCAGTCTCCGACCTCGATGGCATGACGTCCCTTGTTCGACGGGGAGGGGCGGGGAGGGCACGCAGAGGAGGGGCAGAGGTGGGAGGGGAGGAACTGGCGGGTGCCACGGGGCAGCGTTTGGGGAGGAGCCGCCGGCTGCCCACGGACTGCGACCGCAGGCGAAGGATGTTCCTGGGACTCGTCTCTTAACTGATGACTTCCGTTCCTCACCAACAGAAGCACACTTACCAATGTCATGGGGAACAGCGTATAAATACATATAAATATGTACAAATCATATATTTAAAAAGCAAAGCAAAACGAAAAAAAACATAAAAAACAATGAAGACAAATCAATGTGCGTTGGGGAAGCAAACCCAAACCCTAGAGACCAGACTCCAATCCCGCCACCAGTGAGCAGTGGTTAAAACTGAGAAGGAGGAAGGAAGGGGCTGTTGGGGAAGGGAGAGGCATGAGATGGAGCGTCCTGTCTGGAGACACCACCTTCCTTTTTCTTCTTTCACCGTCCCTCCCTGCCCCAGCCGTCCCGACTAACCCCACTCCCCTCTCTGCTCATGAACTGGGTAGAAGTGTCCTCAGACGTCTCCGCAGCTCCCTGCCATCCTACCCGGGTGCCACGCTGGCAACTACCAAAGGACTTTGCTGACCACTGCATGGGGGATCCGACTCAATCCAGTTAATGTCTTCATATTGAAGAAGAGATGTACCTTCAATAGAAAACCTTGGGTTTTGGTTTTTTCTTTCATTTGTTTTTTTTTATTTTTCTTCTTTTTTGCTTGCATTTTTTTTGCAAAAAGGAAAAAAAAAACAAAAAAAGGATTAAAAAAAAAAAAGGAATCTCCATCCTGGAAAATGGAAAGAGGTGTTCCCGTTTGTGTGTGTTCGCGCTCGTGCGCCTGTGTATGTTGTCGACCTACCGTGGACTCACTGCTTGTCCGTCACCGGCGGTCACTGCTGACCCTGTGGCCAGCGGCCGGCCGGGCCCCAGCCCGGGGGGCCAGGGGTTGTGCCCACAGCCCCAGGGGGCGGGAGGTGGCCGGGAAGCACCCGGCAACGATGGAAGTGCTCAGCATCCTGGAAGCGGGGAAGAGGACGCCAAGGGCCCGCCGCGTGGCTGTGACCTGGTTGGTGGCTGCTGGAGAAGGAGAAGAGATGCTCTGGGAAATGGACTGCTCAGGCCTCCAGAGCCTCGGCGAAGATGGCTATGGAGGACTTTTTTCCCCCATCTTGCGGACCTGAGGATTTTGATATTGATTTATGGACTTAGGTTTCATGGCTCCAGAGGTAGGTCCGTATGTCTTGTGCGCCTCTCTGTCCGCCCGTCTCCGTATTTTTCTGCTCTTGCTTCCTTGCAGCCTCTCCCAGTGGATGTTTCCCAGTGTTAAATTTGATTTTTATTCCTTTTTTTTCTTTTTTTTTTTTGTTCCTCTGTTGGTCTCCTTTGCAAATTGATCCAGTTGAAATCACCAGGCGCGTGTCCATGTTTACCCAGAATATTGTAAGACTGGGCAATCCGACTTCCCTCCGCAGATCGCGCCGGGAGTTTATAAAACGAATGAACTCTTAATAAGGCTTTTACTTAGAGGGTTGTGTGCGCCCTGTAACGATCCATCACCGCGCTGTGCCAGCGCTGTGCCGGCAGCCAGCGGCGCCTGCCTGGTGGGGGACGGGTGGGGTGGGGTGGGGTGGCTGCCTAGCCCTGCCTCTGGGGCTGTGGGTCCTGGATGGAATCTGGTGGTGTGGTGGCTCGTACGTGTGTGGAGACCCTCTGTCCTCCTCATTCAGCCTCTGTCCTCCTCACCCATCCATCCCCACTGGGGCCATGCCCCATATCTGCTTGTACCGTGGGGGTGACCTGCACCCATCCATGTCCCAGGGATATTCCCCTTCCTCCTGTGTCCCGGGGGATGCTTTGTGTCTGTGCCATGACCATGCCCACACCTGTCCGTGCCGTAGTGATGCCCTGTGTCCATCAGTGCCAAGAGGATGCCTCACATCCACCTGTGCTGTGGGTTTTCCCCATGTCTGTCCTTGCCACAGGGCTGCCCCATATCCATCTGCACCATGGGCTTGCTCCATGCCCATCTGCCCCATCATATTCCCGACATCCACCTATGCCTGGAGAGGCCTCACCAGATTTCTTGCTGCCACCAAACACAAAGAGGCAAGCCCTTCCTCTGGCTGCTGCCATTGCTGTCTACATGTCCTGGGTGGCATCACTGCCTCCTGTGCTGGGGCCATTGGGGTTTGCTGTGGCTGGGGCGACCCCCGTTGTCCTGTGGGGAGCACGTGCTTGGTTCATGAGGAGCACATTCTTAGGCTCGTGCTGATGGTTCATCACCTGGTGATGGGATGCTCTTTATCTCCTGTACTATTTCTTTCGTCCCAAGGAAGCTGACCCACACTCTGCCGAAGAACAGGAACAAACAAGATGCAGGAATGAGCTTGTTTCAAATCACTGAACTCCCCCCAGAGAAAGAGGCAGAGAAAAACACCCCTTGTTTACAACAGCAGGGACTGCTCCTCGTCCTGTCTGATAGACGATCACTAATACCTCTCGGGATACTCGTGGCCCAAATCTGTATTCCAGGATGTTGTCACATGGAATACAACATGCAGATGGAGCGGGCGCCGTGCATGCTAATGCGCCGCCGTGCCACATTGATATTCACTGGTGGTGAAGGGTCCTTTGTGGGTTTTTTATGATTTCTCTTTTATTAGAAGGAAGCTAAAGGCATTTAAAGGAACGAGTGACAGCCACACAGGCTAAATATCAATACTCCACCTTTACGACTGCCCTGCTGCCTTGCCTGGCTGTGCAAGCACCTGCGAGGCAGTGGGTCCTGCTGCCCTGCTCAGGGTCCTCTCTGTGAAACCACTGCCCCCTTTTCACCCTTTCTGACCCTTTCTTAATATAAAACCTTTAATACAGAATCATTAGGGTTAGAATAGATTGAGTCAACTTTTGACCCATCCCCCCCTTGTCAGCCAGACCAGAGCACCCAGTGCAACGTCCAGTCTTTCCTTAAACTACTCCAAGGATGGGGACTCCACCACCTCTCTGGGCAGCCTGTTCCAATGTTTAACCACTCCTTCAGTGAAAAATTATTCCTGTTGTCAAACCTGAACCTTCCCTGGTGCATTTTGAGGCCATATCATCTTGAATATAAAATATGAAGTGTTCAGTCCTGCCCATCCCACCCAGCACACTGGGTGCTCATGAGTGGATAAACGGGCTGTCCGGGTGCTTGGATGTTTTTGGAGATACCGAGTCCTGCATTACATCCTGGTTGGATTTCCCAGGGTGGATGGTGCTCCTTGGCCTGCCCGTGCTGCCAAACACCCCAGACACGTGGCCACAGAGGTGCCCCTGGGCATTGCCAGGGCTGGGGGTCTCTCTCTTCCAGCTGTCTGATGGCTGTGTTGTAGCAGATGATTCCCATATCCCACCCCTCCTAACCAGCTGTCCCCACAAAGGTGGCATCTTGGCTTTGTACCGGGTCCACCCAGCTCAGGGGCCTGGAGATGTCCTCTCCAGGGTGACAGGAGAGCGCAGCAGCAGATGGATGGTGCCCAGGGCTGAACAAGGAGAGTGCAGGTCGCTCAAGCAAACACCTTTAGAACTGAGGCATCAAATTTCAGATGACTTCTGATGGACCGTTTTGTTTCTTCAGAGGCCTTTCTTCCAAGTACAATCAGTTTTCCAAACTGTGAAGCCTTTCTGTCTGGGAGTGACAGTGTTATCCCTGGCTGACCATTACAGCAGGGTTGTGTTTGGACTGCTCCTCCTTTTCCTTCATCAGATGCCAAGGTGGCCTCTCTTTGATGTTGCCCTGTAGCTCCTCCCTGGGCGAGAGCCTCTTCCCTGCCCTAAAAATGAACACTCCCATTTCACATCTAATCCATGCTGGTTGGTGTTGGACTTCCTTCCCTTGATCCCAAAGGAGAAGGGATGACTCAAAATTTATGTTTTCCTCTGCAAAGTTTTGGCTTAAAAGGAAGAAAAAGGCATCTTGGGATCAAAGAGCACCAATTCCACAGGCCTGTCCTCCGGGCTGGGCTCCATCCATCCCACAGGGTCCTGGTGGGTTCAGCTGCCATGTGCTAGTGCTGGGAGGTGCCCATTGCTGGTGGAACCCCTGGGGTGGGTCCTGGCCCCCTGTAACTGCTTGTAGGTGGGGCTTTGGTGCCTTGCTCCAAGCTGTATCCCAGCTCTGAGCAGCAGCACACGGATGCAGCTCCTTGCCTGGGTGAGCCCACCTCACCCTCGCCCCCCATCCTGTCCTTTCACTGAGACACTTTGCAGTTGTCAGCTCCTTCTCTCCATTTCTATGGCAACTGTAAAAACCTCAGCCTTTTTGTGTCTTTTTTAGGGTTTTTTTTTGTGTCTGGGTTGGCTTTGTCTTTTTTGCATGGAGCATTAAATCAAAAAACCAAGACTTTTTGCCACCAAAACCCTGCTCTGAGCTTGGCCTAAAGACCTGTGTGAGAATCAGTGGGCAAGATGCTCATGTCTGGAGCGGGTGTTGCCAACTGGCTTCACGTCCTCTTCCCTCCACCGCCAGACCTACTGTTGCTCCCCTCATCCCTCAAAAAATCCCCGTTGGCAATTCAGCTGTGTGGTTGTCCCTGGGGCTTTTTCATGTCTTTTATACAGCCCCATCCCTGGGTGTGATGGAGGAGGCAGCAGCTTTCTCAACAGCAGTAATTAAAAGGAGATGTCGTGCTGCTGCCAGTGGAGGTGAACCCAAGGCTCTCGCACATCCGAGGCAGGAGCGAGCGTTTGAACGGGGAAGAGGAGCGTGTATTAATGGTGTTATTATGTGCCTCTTTCTAAAAAAAAAAAGAAAAGAGGAATGTATTTTATGCCATTTAATGACCTTCAAATTAACAGTTCTTTGAAAGCACTTATGTATATTTAATTTTAAATGTTGCTGCAAGTCAGAGCGGGGCTGCGATGAAAACAGCAGGCGGCTGGTTTTTAAGTAAGAGCGATCTCAGACCATTATTTCCGAGTGTGTCAGCTTGTGGTGCCTCTAACGCTCCTTTCCCAAGGAGGAATCAGGGCTGTCCTTCTCTCTGCCCCTCTGTCCCCCTTCCCTTCTCCCCCATCTCTGCTCCAGCAGCTCCCCACATGCCGTCCCGAGCCCCACAGGATCTCCTCTTCTGCTTTCCACTTCTCCGCAGTGTTTAATTCAGAGGGAGGGAAGGGTTGGTTTGCAGAGATCTCATCAAGGAACCTGCCTGCATCCCGAAGACATCCCTGTGGGAGCCAGGGGAACATCCCAGTTTGCCCATGGCCTGGGATAAATCATTGGGCATCACCTATGACAGGTTTTTTCACTGCCACTAACCCTTGCTGTTGTTCTGTGGTGGGGACAGACACGTCTCGGTTCTTTAGGGTCTGAACTAAGGCTTTTGCCTCTGATCCATAAAAACTGCCAATATATTCGAGCCACTCTGTGTTCACTCGGAAATCGTTGCTCTTAAACAGTGAATCTGACTTGGAAAAGAAAAAGGATCAATCAGCTTCTGAGACAAGGAATGGATTTACAGACCCAGAAACATTCTGTAGCTCCAAGGCCACTCGTCCTCCTTGAACTGCCGATGGAAAAGCGGGTGGTGGGGGCCAGGGCTCACATCCAGCTCTGGCACTCGTCCAGGTGCTGCATGTCCCCTGCTCTCCCAAAGTCCCCCCTGCACAAGGAGCTGCAGGGGGGATTTAACACTCATATCATTATCTGCTCTTGTGCCTCTTCCATGAAGGATCCTGCCAGGGTGGGTGCTGATCGAATTACAGCTTGGGTTGGCCATTCCCAGTGATTCTTCTTGCAGTTCTGGAAGAGTCAGAAACTTCTTGAGCAGTGATGGAAGAGAGGCAAAGTCCGCACCAGTGTGATTCCCATGGTGAATTGTTTCACTCAATCAGTGGTTTCTCCACACTGTTCCTGTTCCAGCTTATATCTTTAATACTTTTTGAGGGTTGGAAAGGTCCTTTGGGATCATCTGGTCCAACCCTTCTGCCGTGTAGGAATGGCTGTGCCTATCCCAGCTGAGCTCAACCTCATCCAAGCCCTGTCTCTGGGAGGTGTGAGAGTGTCAGTTTGTGCTCTCCCACTGCTGATGTCTGCAGGGTTTGCTTCTGTGTCTGTGTCTCGGGGGAGATCTGCTGGCTCATGTCCATCACTGGACCCTGATGGGCTGTGTTCCCATGCCAGGGCTTGGTGTGGAAAGAGGGGCTTTCCAGTCAGGAGAGAGTCTCATCTGCTTTACATGGGCAGAAGAGATGTGAGATGGGAACTATGAGCACCCATGGCAATAAATCTGGTCTCTTGCTTCCCGTCAGAGCAGCAGATGGGTGCTGGAGAGGGGAGTGCACCTGCCTGTGGTGACCATGGTGCCTTTCACCTGGGCCTCTCGGGGTTGTCAGAGCTGCTGGCACTTGGGATGGTGTTCCAGGCCTTCTGTTTTGGCTGGCTGTCCCCCGTGGAGATGCACTGTGAGCATCCCTCCAGCCTGGGCTGCCCTTCCCTTCCTCCCTGTGTCCAAGCATCTCCGCTGCTTCTGCTCTGCTTCCTCTGGCCATTGGAGTTTAAAAGGCTGCGAAGCCCCTGGCTGTCCCACCCCACTGTGTGGCTCTGCTGTAGTGGCTCGTTTTGGGGTCCCAGCAGACCCCAACACATGGACAGTGGCATTGTAGGTGACATGACCATGGACAGGGTGGCCCCACCAGTGGCACAAGGGGGATGGTGTTAAGGTCTCCTGGCCCGTCCCTGGAGGGAAATGCTGGAAGAGGTTAATCTGAACAAACCAGGCGTGTGTTTTAAGTGGATTAGTTGAACTCTGCTCCCTCCCAAAACAGACAGTGCCCTTTCAGGGCGGATGTGGAAGTGGATTAGGCAAAAATCTACTTAGTGCTGCATTAATTCTAGATAAGTGTAGGGGGATTAACGCCTATCCACTTAAAAAAATTAATTGGAGTGAACTTTTCTCGGTGTCCCCAAGTAAACAAGGCTCAGCAGCTTTCCTCATCCACAGGGGTGCTGTGCCTTTCCCTTCGCTCTCCCATCCCCACACGAGGTGCAGGAGCTGCAGTCACGGTGGGGGGAACCTGCTCCTCTCTTTGATTATCCCCAGGGGTCTCATTAGGCGATTGAACCCTTGTGTGAGGGTAAGGGAGAGAGGGCAGGAAAATTATGGTACCATCAGTGCAATTATCAGTGCTAATTAGTGCTGAGCAGGACTGATGGTGGGAGGCACAGCCTATTCCAAGTGGAGCCAGGAGAGCCTCCAGCCTTGAGGGGGATTCCATGGATAGGGAGATGTGGAACATGCTCACATTGCTTGGTTTCGCCTTCTCCCCACCTTGCTTTGGTGAACCCTTCGCATTCCCCAGCCTAAATATTTGGGAAGGTGTCCATGGCCAGAGGCTGCCGTGGGCAGGGACTCAGGTCTGGTCTTTGTCTGCGCTTAGTGCCTGGGTGGCAGTGCCATGTCACAAACCCAGTGGTGCCCAGATGAGGAGGGGGCTTTGGGAGGCTCCTGCCCTGATGCCCCAGGGAAAGGGCAGTGAGATGTGACTCTCCTTTACAGAGGGGCTGGATATGGGCCAGTGCCTTCAGGATATAGCGATGGCTTTGGATCACTCCCAGAGCTGCCTCCGTCCCTTCCCTGCTCCCACCAGCTAGGTCCTCTTTTCCATGGCATCATGTAGGCACAGCAGCTGGGTTTACAGTGCTGCTTATTCTTGATTATTTTGGGTATTTGTGATTCTGCCCATTCCCATGAGCATGGAAAGGGAGAGTGCCCTGAGGTGGGCACTTTCCCTCATCCCAGCCACTGCCCACATCCCAGCCACTGCCAGCATCCCAAGCACTGCTCACATCCCAAGCACTGCTCACATCCCAAGCACTGCTCACATCCCGACCACTGCCAGCATCCCAACCACTGCCTGCATCCAGCCACTGCCCCCATCCCAACCACTGCTCACATCCCAAGCACTGCCTGCAGCCCAACCACACCACTTGCTGCCCTGTGGCCACACTGGGGCCAGTAACGCCTTCCCCTATGGAACATCTTTCCCCGTGGAACGCCTTCCCCTCATGGAACGCCTTCTCCTCGCACAAACGTGGCCTTTGTATCGCTGTTTGTGCCACGCCAGCACTTCCAGGCTGAGATCAAAGCCCTGTGCGCCGCCCCGCAGGGGTTCCCACGCTGGAGCTCAAGGAGGAGGAGGTGCGATGAAGGGGGTGATTCAGTCCCTGGGGGATGTGCTGTGCTGTCCCCTCCCCATCCTCCTACAGCTGTTCATGACCTGTCCTTTGGGATCCATCCTTTGGGATCGGCCCAAATCCTCTGTAGCTGCCCCCGTACTGTTTTTGCCAGGACGAAGGGCAGGGCTGCAGTGGTGCGGGAGAGCTGAGCCCGCAGCCGCCACCCCCGGCAGGGCGCGGGTTCCCCAGGGAAAATAAACCCCCAAATCCTTCCCCGGCCCCGCTGCTGCCGGGCGGGTCGAGCGACGGCGGCTGAAGGAGCTGGGAAAGGCCGTGGGGGAAGGTGGAGGTGGAGCCGGGAGCAGCGCCCGGGGCTGGAACCACCGCTCATCACCAGCTTTAATGTGGCCGAACCCGCAGCCGATACAAATCCTGTCGCCACCCGGACTTGGGCACCCACCTCAGGTTACACCCACCCCCAGGACCCGCCCAGCTCAGTATCGTTACATTAATTATATTTCTATTACTGCTTTTTTCCCAGCTGTTTTGCTCCCAGTTACATTAAGGGGAGGTGTGAGACCAAACCTCCAAGCACGGCACTAAAAGTGGACCCCCGTGCCTAAGAAATACCACCCAGCAATATCTTTTCTCCCAGCTGAAAGACCTTTTTTCTTAAGATAATCTCAATGTCTCTTCTCTTTTCTCTGCCCCTTTTTCCACCAAACACTACATTACTAAATAAAACTTTCATTACTACCTGGGTTTGCTAAAGAAAAAAATTATTTCCATTCAGGAGAACGATGAATTTTAATAGAAGTGAAATGTCAGGCACAGCTGGAGTGGGTTTCTGAAAGCATCGGTATGTTTTGAGAGGCATAGGGACCCCAGCAATAATTAGCCAGTGAGCCCCAGCTTTCGGTGGCCCAGCAAAGGAACCCAGCAGTCAATTGCTTTGTTATTTAATGTGCTGCCTTTATGTTTCCAAGGTGCAATTGTATATTAAAAGCGTCTTTGCCTCTCCAAAGTGGCTAAATAATGGAATTTTGCTGCTGGGCGGCACTTCTTGGTTGCAGGGTGAGGAGAAGGTGCCCCTGGGGCTGCTCCTCTGGTTCCAAGACATTCTGGCTTCCCCCCAGCAGTGGAGAAGATGGGGATTTTTTGTTACATTGGAAAATGATTCATGGTGCTTTGTAGTTTGCTCCTGTGTTCGACCCGGGGGTGCTCATCTTGCAGTGGGAGGTGGGGAAAAGGCAACTTGGCTGCTGGGGGACATGGAAACCCTCCCGCCCCCAAAATCGCGTCTCAGCCTCCGCTCCCCGAAGCATCTCGGCTTCACAAAGAAATCCGTCTCCTCCATTCCTTTCCTTTCCGCCCCGAGGAGAAACAGAGAGCTTTCAGTGAAATCATCATTTTTCTGACAGCATATTAATTAATCCCTGCTTTTGGTGGGTTTTTTCCCTTTTTTCTTTTTTTTTTTTTTTTTTTTTTTGAGAGGCTGTATCTGCTGCAAGAAGCCTTCGGGTTTCACGGGGCGCAGTCCCTGCGGGCTGTGGGGGGAGGGGGTGGGTTTGGTGGTGAAGGATGTACCAAGTCTTGAGCGCTGGATGTGCTTATTCTCACCCTTCTCTCCTTTCCCTCTTGCCTCGCAGGGGCGTCGAGTCCAGCATTGCAGCCGGGCAGCAGCGCCAGGAGGGGGTCCCCAGGGACCGCTCCCTCCGCCACCCACCAGACGATGCTCCGGGAGGTCCCCGCAGCGCCCCGGGTCCCCGTCCCCCCCTTCCCTGTCCTGTACATAACCAGTGAGATGTCTGTAAAAGATTTCAACCCTTGGAATTTTTTTTGCCCTCCCTCCCCCACCCCCCAACCCACGCCCCCTTCCTTCCTCAATTTGTTGATTGTGTTGAAATTGTCGGAGTTTGTAACAGTAACTTTCAGAGAATATTGTACTAAAGAGAAAATTGCACTCAATAAAAATGATGAAAGAAGCCTGGTCCCTCTCCTTCCCCTTCCCAGGGGCAGCCTTTCCTCTGCCGGCTTCTCTTCAGCTCAGAGCTGGGGGAGTATTTGCCATGAATATTCATTTGGGGAGCTGGCAGCGCTCCATCACTCCTTGACTTACCTCGAATGTTGATGTCTATCAGATCTGGCTCCCCGGTTTGTAAATGAAGTGACTTTATTCTCGGCGATCCCTATCGGAGGTTGCTTGCTGCAAAAGAGCCAGGAGAAGGAATTTTCTTGGCACAGGTTTTACCGAGGAGTGCATTTCAAAGCCCTCGTGTGCGATCGCTCAGGGAGGCCGCGCTGGAAGCGCTGACTGGGATGAAAGTGCCGCCCATGCTGGCGGAGCACGGCGGCTCCTCGCTTCCCGAGTCCTGCTGGAGCCTGTCCATGAAAGGCTGATGCTCATCTTGAACCTGCTTCCCCTAAGGATTCCTGTAAATCATGGCAGGAAAATGAATTCTTCCCTTTTCATTGGCTGCACTTGGGCATTTTATCCTGCTGGGATCACACAACCCATCCAGCTCTCTCAGACACAGGCTGGGATTCTTGAGGTGTCCTGTGCAGGGCCAGGAGTTGGACTCCACGATCCTTGTGGTCACTTCCAACTCACGATATTCTATGATTCCATGACCCATTCTGTCCTCAGTCCCTGAGGGCAGCTGATCCTGCTGGCACTGGGAACATGCTCCAGCTGGTAAAGAGGGCTAAAACAGGGGCTAAAAGTTTTGTAAATGGATTTGGAAAACGTGCAGCCACCAGTGACATACTTGGGGTTCCAAAAAAGGAGCTGCTACTAGGAGAGCTTTGGAGGTGTGGGATACAAGGCTTCCCACGCCCCATGGTTTTGGGGTGATCTGGTGGGGGGGGGAGGAGAGCGCTGGTTCAGCTGCAGGTGGGGCTGGCACGTCCCTGCGGTCCCCTGGCATCCTGTAATTCTCCCATCAGTGCTGGTGCTGATTTGGGGTGGTATCATGGCTCCCATCAGGAGATCTTCAAATCTTTGCTGCTTCTCTGGGGTCAGAATAACTGGGATTATTTTTTCTTTATAGGGTTTTTTGGCTGAGTTCCACGTGCTGGTGGTGCTGGCTCCAGGTCCCTGGGGTAGGACTGCACTGCCCTGGGCTTGCACACCACAGTGAAGTTTGCCTCACACTTGTACACAGGGGGAGGACTGGTTTTTTGGGTGTTTCGGGTGGTTTTTGCCAAGCCCATCCCGACAAATGAAAGTAGAGCATCTCTGCCATAAAATCCACCCTCCTGGCAGGTCTTCGGACACGAAAGATGCAAATAGGCAGCAGCTGATGGAGGGCAGAGCGAAGCTGTTTGTGTGTCCTTAATTGAGCAGATACTTGATTTAATGGGCTACTGGTGTGGTTTAAATGAGTGTTCATGTTTCTTGAATCCTCTGGGATTTGGGGCCCTGAGAGGGTATATCCTTTACACAAGTCGCTCTGAGGTTTTCCCCTTAAGTAACCAAAAGACATTTACAGCCAGCGCTTAACATTCCCAAAGTAACTTGCTTGGGAATAGCCTTTTAACGGGGTCTGGAGGAGCCCTGCTGACAGTTTGATGGGTGATGGGGCTCTGAAGGACATCAGGGAGCCTGGAGCCCCTCAGCAGAGCCTGGATGTGTCTGGCCAGTCCCTGTTGGACCCTCACCTCCCTGACATGGGTTTATACAGCTGCAGCCTCTGGCCCCTGTGTTGTATTTTCCCCACGGGCCAACCAGTCACCAGCTTCACCTGCATCCCAGCTGGAATGAGATGTCATTTACGGAGGCCACACAGCATCCAAAAAAACTTTCCCTGAGCTTTGAATATAGACACAGGTGGCTGTCACAGCCAGAACAGAGACCAACCCTCAGGATGAAAAATCTTTCCTTCATGGCTCTCAGGTTTGAAAAATGGAAGCAGCATGTTGGCTCCAATTACCCCTCAGCAGCTCCCGGAAATCTCCATGTACCTGGTGCTCTGGCACACCAGTGGGATGCTGCACTAACTCCAGCACTGGTGGTGGAGTAAATCCTTATTTGCCCCACTGCAAGCAGAAAGCTGAGCTGGGACTGTGCTTGACATAGGATATGGGGAGGAGGGCACCCTGGGAGACATGGTGCTCCATGGGGTGCAGTGTGCCCTGCAGGATTCACACATGGGGCCTGGTGGGAGACCCTTGCTCTTGTTCGATTGATGATGCTTTCATCCCATGCCACAGCGCACAGCTCTGGCCTGAGGACAGCCCTTCCCAGGGCAAGGAAGTGGCTGGGAATGTATTGGCTGCACAGAGACCTGGGGGCAGTGAAGGAGGCGGAGGTTGGAGACACACACATCCCTGTCCTCTCCCACCTCCCCTCCTTCCCACACTCAACAGTGAAAGACAAATAAAAGACGAGCCCAAGAGGACTATCGGCTAAATTGTAATTGGAGCAATATGGTCTGATGATAAAGTTCTGTGCCAGCCCACGTTAACTGGCAGCAGCTGCTGGAATTATTGGAGATGCCTCATCGCCTATCCAGAGGGCTGGGATTTCCTGGAGGACAAGCCAGGCAGGCTGCAGCGGTGCTGGAGCCAGGAGGGCTCGGATGGAGCGGGGCTGAGGCTGCTGCAGTGTTGAAATCTCCAGGCCGTGTGGGAGAGGTTTTTGGGAACCCTCACGGCAAAGTCACCTCCTGTTGCCAGCCAAATGTCTGGGTTCTGTTTATCTGGTCACACACTCATGCACTGCCTGCACCTCCCTGCACCCCGGGGGGATCTGGACAGGGCAGGATTTACTCCACACCATTTGCTTTTAGCTGTGTTTCAGGCACTGCCTTGATTAAACCTGCACAGCTGCCCCCTTTGCCACCCCAAAGCCACCGCCAGCGCTGAGGGAGGGGATTCTGCCCCTCTGCCTCGCTCAGGTGAGACCCCACCTGCAGAGCTGCCTCCAGTTTTGGGGTCCCCAGCACATGGAGCTGTTGGAGTGAATCCAGAGGAGGCCACAGAGACACTCCGAGGGCTGCAGCCCCTCTGCTCTGGAGCCAGGCTGGGAGAGCTGGGCGTGTTCACCTGGAGAAGAGAAGGCTCAGGGACATCTCTTAGCTCCTCACAGACACTACTGAATTTATTTTCCCGAGTGCTTATGAGGAGATGGGGTATTGTATCTTCTTCACACACAGTGAGCTCGTGTGTGGATTTGGGGACCTCAAAGCCTGCTGGCTCCCTGGGAGGCTGGGAATGCTGCTCTTCCACAGCTGGCTGTGCTGGGAACTCAGCAGTGGCTGTGAGCATCAGACAGCTCCAGGTGCCCCAGCAAGGAATGTGGGTGATGCCCACCCCAGAGCTGGTGGTCTCCACTCATCCTTCATCCCAGCAGCTCCATCCCCCCGGGGGACCCACCTTCCCTCCTGGACTGAGCGTCTGTTTGGTGTCTTGGCTCTGTGAACACGTGGATCCAATATCGTGGGTGGTGGCTTCTCCTTGAGACTGTGATGGGTGCTCTGGGAAGCCCATCTGCCTCAGTGCTGAGGAAGAGAGTGCAGCTTTGCATGCCAACCAGACCCCCAAATTTGTGTCCAGCTGGAGATTGTGCTGGGAGCTGGTTCTTAAAATAGCTGCTGTGTTGGTCACTGAGGGCCACCAGGCAGCACACACACAGGCAGTGTCTTAAAACCAATGTAACCAAACCACCTCAGCAGCTTCACCCACTGGGGTGGGTGGGATTTTCCCCCAGGACAACTCAGGGCAGGGTTAGGTTGGATCTCAGGGAAAGGTTCTTCCCCCAGAGGGTGGTTGGCACTGACCAGGCTCCCCAGGGCAGTGGGCAC
>JAWMRA010000009.1:20535078-20548628 GCA_035584735.1 Pseudotriccus pelzelni
CAGAGCTCCAGGAGGGTTTGGATGATCCTCTGGGGCACAGGGGGTGACCCTTGGGGATGGGCCTGTGCAGGGCTGAGAGTTGGACTGGATGATCCATGTGGGTCCCTCCCAGCTCAGCACAGTCTGTGACTCTGTGACACCTCATCCCGTGTGTGCTCCCTGAGGATTACCTGGCATGAGCTTTCCAGGAATTGCCACTCAGCAAGGACAGTGCAGTGCACAGGCTGCCTACCTGCCACCTCCTTCCCTCCTCACCAGTTTTCCCTGTGTCCCTAAATGCTGCTGAGAGTTATTGAAGCTTGGATAGTAGCGCCGAGTTGGCAACTTTTAATATTGCTGAAACATAATCAGCTTTTGCTTCTACAGCAATTAGCATGTTATTACCCATAATGTTTTGCATGGCAATTTTGTTGTAAACATTTGTACTAATTCACCATAACCTAATTATTTTTATGACACATAATTATGAAATATTTTTGGAGGAGGAATGGTTTCATTTTCTATTTATACCATTATTTCCTGGAAGTGTCAGTTATTTTTAACACCAGGAAGCAGTGTCTCCCCCCTTCCCCAATTAGCCCTTTCTATTTACTGCCTCGACTTGCTTGGATAGTGCAGTGGCTGGGACCACGTTCTTAGGGAGGTGTGTGATGGATTCCAGGAGAGACGAATTGAGCTGTGATTTGTGGTGGTGTGATGTGTAAATGGAGGAACATAACAAGTGGTTTTCTTTGCTGCTCGGTGGGTACACGTGATGAGTCCCAGTTCCGGCGTCTGCCATAATGTCCCTTCACAAAGTATTTAAGGGCAGAGCGATGTGGTGAAGCCGCTGCCTCAGGACTGTGTTTCTCAGGAATGGAACCACTCTGAGCTTGGAGACAGGACCTCATGAGGGAGGAGCTCTTGGGTTTCAGAGGATTACAGAATCTCCTGAGTTGAAAAGGACCCACAAGGATCATCCAGTCCAACTCCTGGCCCTGCCCATACACCCCAACAATCCCACCCTGTCCCTTAGAGGATCATCCAGATGCTCCTGGAGCTCTGGCAGCCTTGGGGCTGTGCGCACTGCCCTGGGGAGCCTGGTCAGTGCCAACCACCCCCTGGGGGAAGAACTTTTTCCTAAGATCCAACATAACCCCCCTGACACAGTTTTTGACATCAGTAACCTCTTGCTCAGTCCCTGGCATCCCTGGGCCAGAACAACTAAGAGATTCCTCAGCACCCCCGTCTTCCAGCTTGGTGTGACTTACTGAGAGGAGGGGGATGGAGGGTACCAGAGGTAGGTGGGGATGCCTGAGGAGCCAGGAGAAACATCTGGGCTGTGTTCCAGGCTCCGGAGAAACATCCTGGGCCCAAGCTGCAGAGGCAAGTACAAACTGAACGTCTGGAACCCAGCAGTGCTGAGCCCAGCCTTTAGGGCTGATGGGAGAGGGGGGTTTGAATCCCTGCAGCAACATTTAATGGCAAGAGGCCTTCCTTAATCACATTCATGGAGGCGCTGTATAGAAAACGCTCAGAATTCAGGCTCACTCTTAACAAGTATGAGACTTGGCAGGCTGAAAGGCTTGTATATCTTGTCTGATCTCCAGTCTGGAGAGGTCTCAAAACGGAGCCATGTGTAGTGCATTGACATCTTAAAAGAATTTCTTAAAAAAAAAGAAAAAGGCATTTCTAGATGACTGTATGTCATATAAATGAGATTTATTTCAATGCCTGTCATGATAGTTGAGGCAGTAACAAATCCAGTAATTGCCAGTGCTACGGTCGCATACGCTCTGAATGTTTAACTCTGAGCTACATTTATACAGCGGCTTTGAGGTTATTTAGTGAATCCTTTGCCCATTTTTCTCTCTCTCCTGCTTGATGAACGTGGAACTGCGTGGTGTGTCAGCCACGCTGAGCGTGGTGAGTGCTGCATGCAGGCTGCTGTCTCAGAACCTGCCTATAATTAGCTGTTAATCGTGTGTAACTGATGAGGAGCGTGGAAATTGGGTTAAGGGAAACTCAGTGGCCTTTTAAAATCATTCCCAGTGCTGGATATTAGTGCGAAGTCACACTTCCAGGAAGCCTCCAAGTAATCAGAGGTGCAGAGCTGACATGAGACAGTGATTTTTTGTGACTGCAAGACCTAAGAACCCACGGGGGTTATAACATTTTAGCAGTTTTTTGCCCCCCCTCAATACCAAGAGCCAAAAGTGACTTGTCCCACAGCCCTGAAATGAGGTGGCTTTTTTCTTTGGGTTATCTGCTGCCTGTCAAAAAAGAGAAGGTGACTTGCAAAGTTCTTTCAACTCCAAACTTGTTATCCTTGATCTTTCTGCAGAAGTAATGCATTGAGATAGTGTAAAGACTATCTCATGAAATATCTGGAAAATGAAGTGAACTCTGCACTGGGTTATGATGCAGCTGATACTGACACCGAGGTTAGCCCTGGCACAAGTTGAGTATTTTGTGCCCAACTGTCAGTGTGACTTTTTTCCTTCTCCCCAGGGATTACACGTCAACAAGGTCGTTCTGAACATCAACAAACAGTTAAAAATGTGTCAAAACTCCACCTCGTGTTTGATGTCTGTCAGCTGAACTCCCTTAAAGGCACCACCATTAAGCATCCTGGGCAGGGATTTTGGGATTGAGTCAAGGATATCTCGAAGGTCCCTGGCAATCACACGGATAACACAGGGAGGTCACTTTTGTGTGTGAGGACTTTTTTGCCCGAAATCTGTAAGAGGTGAGCAGGACAAATATGGATGGAAATGGGTCAGTCCTGTTGTTTCAGTCCCTGTGGGGACTGTGTGTGGGGTGGGAGCAAACAGAGGATACTTTTGTATTTCCAGGGTATCTGGTAAAGATCAGATTGACCTAATCTAATGCTGTGGAGGTCAGGAAATTAGAAATAGGGGTTCATTGCAGTGGAGAAGTTTCCTGGCTCATCACAGTCAGGAGGTCTCCAATATACCTGATGCTCCAGGAGATAACTTTCAGGTCTCGGCACTGCTTTGTTTTTTTCAGGAATGGGTAAAATAAAAACAATAAAAGGAGGCACAAAGACAAAGAACACCTCTTCTATATCAAGAATCTTATGAAAAATTCATCCCTTATCACTGCTGGAGGTGTTATGAAGACCGAGTTAATTGTGTGTATGATCCTGTTTGTTAGAGTAGCCAGATTAGTATCATCTACTCATAAAAAATCCCCCAAATATTCCACCTGTTTCAATTTCACCGGAGAGCACATTCATCTCTGCCTCTGCTGTAACCTGCTGGGCCACATGCTTGCTGTCTATGTGAAATTAATACTTTATTGACATCTATTTTTAAATGCCTTGGCAGAAGGGGGCGAGATGGGCGGCTTGCAAGCTCGAAGCACATCTTGAAGTGCTTGTCAAAATGGAGTCAAAACCGACTTCTGAAGGTCGTGCAGGTGTCAGAGGGTTTGTCCACGGTGAATCCACCTGTGTCAGCCTGGGGCTGAGGGAAGCCACGTGCAGGGCTGACAGGCAGCTGAAGCCAAACGCATGTGAGCTCATCCCGGCCCTGAATGTCTTTTATTTCCCACGATAGTGCCCGAAAATGTGCTCGTGGGTTTTGCAGCGTCCGGGAAGCTGAGGGAACATCGCAGGAACCGACAGATGGGCTCGAATGTTCCCGGGAAGGCGGCTGAGACACGAGCCTTCCAAATTTACGGTGGCCATAAAGAGCCTTGGAAATGATGGATGCTGCTCGTTGCTCACGCAGATAATGACAGGTTTTAGGGTAAAGCAGTAACTGATGGCCTCTGAGCCGGGAATTAAATTTCTCCTTCCATGATGTCATCATGATGTCATACTTTATTGCCTGTAATTTGACAGTCTGTCAGGGTCCAAGGCTGCTGTCAGCATTGCTGGGGTTCATGTGTGTGACATCACACGTGCTGTCAGCTCTGCGCTCTGATGATGGTGCTCTTCTAATTGTGATTTAAAATGCTTTCCTGATGGGGAAAGTTACGGCTTTCTCAGGGCATATCGTGTTCCAGGCCAAATGCTGCCGCGGCTGAGGAGGGGGTGTCGTTTGGAAAGGTCTTTGGAGGGCAGTGAGTGTAATTCTTGGTGTTGTGTGTTCAGAAAAATATGGGTTCTGTAGCCTGGAGGACACTGTCACAGTGAGAATGATTGTTAGGGCATGAAAGGGTGGCTGACACTTGTAATCCTCTCTCTCAAAGGAATATTATACTGCAGTTCTCTAAGGACAAATAGGAAGGAGAGGAAATATGGTCCCAAACTCATGCATGGCCAGGCTGGTTGATGGATCCTCATGGTCTGTCTTGGAATGTACCTTCTGCTCAAATGAGGACTTTGGGAATAAAGAAACCCCGGGGGATAAGTAATTCTAATAAGAGGCTTTCTCCTCCCATCCTGGAGAAGTGTGCCTTGCCTCTTCCATCCCCTGGCTCTTGGACCTAGGAAAAGGTGCTCCCAAGGGCAGGTGGAACACGAGCAGCGAAGCCAGACCGGGGCGGTGGCTGCTCGGATTTAGTGAAGGATTCAGGTTGGCACTTGGTCACTATGGCGATACATGTGGTTTTTAACCACGATGGAGGGACGGGTGGATGGAGGAGGGTACAGCAGTGGGCTGTAATCCTGTGTTCCCAAGGCATGTACTTCCCAGGAGAGCACAGCAGACTCTGCAGTGCCCTGACCACAGCGAGCTGATGGAAAGCCCAGAGCACATGTTTTACCAATATACATTATATGAAATCTCTATTTTCTCTTCTTGTTTTTGGAGAGGGAATTTTCCTGCAGCAGGTCTTTTGTTCGAGCACACAGTCATCGTCTTCAGCCCTTTGGACTTCTCTCTGTAACCCCCCATGCTGGTTATTTCTAAGTAGAAGGTTTATTTTGACACTTCTGCTGTGTCCCATCCTCCCATCAGCCTTCTCCCCAGCTGGCTGAACTGTGTCTGGATTCCCTCGAACAGAAGGGGAGGCACAGGAGCAAAGTCTGTCGTTTTTTCCCCAAGCCTGTGGCAGCAGATTGCAGCGTTTTCTGTCAGCTCGTTAATTACGAGGGCCTTACCTTCCGAGGGAGAAAACACTGGAAATACCACGGTTGATGCTCAGATGTTATAAATAACACATTGGGTAGTTCTGGAGTGGTAAAGAGCTCAAAAGCTGCCCGGTTTTCCTGGGAATACCTGGAGCTATTCTAAGTTGGGGCTCAGATTTAATGGAAGGGCCTGTGCTTTGCTGGCCAACACAACTTGTCTGGTGTGGAAGCAGGAAAGAGTAAATCTGCGGTCCTGGAACAACAGGTTGAGCTTGGTGTATTCCTGCTGCCAGCTCACAGGAACAACCCTCCAAGAGTCAAGTGATATTATTTCTGGATTGTGGCAGATGTTGTCCCAAAACTGCACCAGGAAACTTTAGGAAGTTGACATCAAAGCTGCCACTGATATTCAGTGTCTCTCTGGTGGGTGCCAGCTCTTGCAGAAGGAGAAAACCAAATCAAAGACTCAGAGCCAGCAGCAGTGACATGGATTTTTTTTTGGTTTGGTTTAATATTTTCAGATTTTTTTTTTTTTATTAAAAATGCACCCCTGTGGCACAGCTGGCTACTTGCTCAGCACAACAGCACTGGAGAGGAAATTCCTTCCCAGCGCTCACAGGTGATCAACTTACACATTGAAGCATGAAGTTTGATTATCCTTGTAACATTTTATTAGCTTGCATAGCTGCAAATGTTATTAATGCTCATAAAATTATCCAGTCCTTTAAAATGTCTGTTCCACTGGTGTGTGTCTCCGTGACTTCCTGGGGTAGTGGATTCCAGAAGTGACTGCGCTGGGTCAAGTCGTATTTTTATTTTATTTCTCTTAAATCTACAGCCCTTTTGTTTCATCAAGTGCCCCCAGTTTGCTTTTAAATTACAGGGCAGGCTAACGTGGAGCTGGTTTTGACGGCAAACTTTGCTCTTCCGTGGATTTTACTATTTTTTTAGTATACTGATATTTTCATGTATAGAATGTATTAATGAGTAATGCACGTCTGTGTATATAGGAGATGCCTGCAAGTGTGTGCACCTATACCTGTATAAACACATATACAAGTGTACTTACTGTGTCCCTTGAGCATCTTGGTGAGTGTCTTGGGTGCTGTGGTTTGGTGCAGGGATCCCACCCTTTTCTCTGCTGGTGAGAGGTGCTCTGAGAGGCAGAGTAATAGCAGGGAAGAAAAATGCTGCTCTGAGCTGTGTGTCAGCAGACTTCAGACACAATGGGGCCCGTGTTTCCAGACAAGCCTTTTTAGCTAATTAGCTTAGTAAAAAATCTATTTCTCTTCTTAAATTCCCTGCCATCCATCCACCTAATAGAGTCAAGCAGCTCTATATTGTGTGAGGGGTACGCAATGCATCATCTATCTATCTCCAGTATTTATCTCATCGCTCCCAGCCTGCTCCCTCCATCTCTCTGTCCACAGGAGCTGCCTGGTCACCCATTCTGGCTGCTCCCTTCTCCAGTGACTCCAGTGACTGCTGGAGTTCTCCTTGTGCTCTAGGGGTCCCTTTGCTGTCCTGCAGCAGCTCAGCCATGGCCTTGTCCTCACTTGTCCACTGGTTTTCCTACAACAAACGTTCAGAAAGCAGAGATTCGTACAGCTGTGTGGTCTGGGAGACCTCCCCGCCCTGCAACCCACGTAGGGTCAGAGCTGGTCTCCACCATCACCTCTGGAGCCAGGATGGGTGAGGGAAATCAGGATGAGCTTCTTTGGCTTCAGCATAATGTGAGCAGGGGGATACACCCCCTGAATTTTGGTCTGTTGACAACTGAGTGGGAGCATCTCTTCTGGAAAGACATCTGAGTCTCACAGACCCATATGGCAACAATTTTCACCTAGGGTCTGGATTTGGACGTTGCAGCTCCAGCCTCCGGCTGTTGGATTGCAGTGAGCAAGATTAAAGAGCCACTAATATTAACCATTGTTTTGGGTAGGAATGCATGGACCAGAATCAAGTTGCTTTTAACTTTCTTCTGAGAAAACTAAACTGAGTGAACTCCTTAGGGTTCTCACCTTAAGGCTGTTTTTTCACACCCGAAATTATTATCGTAGCCATTGTCTGAACTCGTTGTTTCTGAGAATATTTTTCTTGTAGGTGTGAGTACAAGAGCTGGACGCAATGTTCTTGCCAGCACAGGGTAGAAATGTGAAATACAACTCCCTTTGTACTCCAGCGGGCATGGGAGGTGTGGTTGGCCTCAGGTTGGTGCTGGAAGCTCTTGTTTAGCCAGATGTGTCCCCTGACATCTGCCCCCCCACTGGAGTGTGCTGCGCTTGCCCACGGCCCTGCACGTGTGTGGGCTGTCAAGTACTCGGGGATGTCAGACTTGGGCACTGATAAATGGTGAGCTGATCACTGCTTGCCTGGGCTCTGCTTTTGTTTACAGCTCTTAAGATGTTGGGGGGACGTGGAGTCAGCTCCTCTGGCTGGAGGAGAAGAAGTGCTGCCGCATCGAGGCTTTGTCTTGAATCCTTTCGTTTTTTAAAAACCTGTTTACAAGCTCACATTGTATGAAATTGTTGAACCCTCATTAGTTTACCAAGAAAACATATTTCCTACAGCTTAGTGACCTGTCCTTGTGTGGAGTTACTGTGCTTTTATCCCCTGTGTCCCCTGCAGATGCTCTCAGCCGTTTTTCAACGTGTTGCTGAAAACCTTTGAATGTGAACTGTGAGCTGCTGTGGTCCTTCCCCTCCCTCATTTATCTTTTTACTGACTTGCTTGTTTTAATAACAGAAATTAAAGTGTTGGGCAACGATTTCTAAAACTGTTTAAAAACAGAACAAAAGCCCAAGAAAATTCTGGAACAGAATGCCTTTGTTGGCGAGAGTTAAGGTTTGTAAATATTTATCCTTCACAAGCAAAAAATATCAGGCTGTTGTGAGAGAAAAAAACCCCGGCAATTCAAATTTAAAGCGACAGCCCCACGTAGGAATGGGGAGCCTGCAGAAATGTCAATAGGTCAGGCCCAGCCGTGGTATTGGCGTGCAAACTCCTCTGCCTTCCCAATCCATGAGAGCACTTCCTACCCTTTGTTGTAGTTAGGAAAACAGATACAAGTGTGTTTGTGTTGCTGTGCTTCTCTCAGTGGATTATCTTGGAGCGCTCAACCTGTGTGGCAGACCACTGTCATCCCAAAGCCTGCCTTAGAGTCATATTGACGTTGGATATTAGGGAATATTTCCTCACTGAAAGGGTTGTCAAGCACCAGGATGGGTTGACTGGAGCAGTGGTGGAGTGCCCATCCTTGGAGGGATTTAACAGCCACGTGGGTGTGGCACTTGGGGACGTGGGTGGCCTTGGCAGTGCTGGAGGAATGGTTGGACTCGATCTTACAGGGCTTTTCCAACCTAAGCAATTCTGTGTTTCTGTGCTGTGTGGATGCAAGGGGGAGACCTTGAAAATGTTTTTCCTAAAGGAAAAATTCTACAGCAACTCCTTTTGTCTGGCCTTCTCTGCCTGTTTTAGAGGCAGAGCAAGGCATGGAGGATGTTGTGCCAAGAAGGACAAAGAACTTGTAGATGTGGCACATGGGGACACGGTTCAGTGGTGGGCTTGGCAGTGTTGGGAGTCAATGATCTTAGAGGGCTTTTCCAACCTTAATGATCCTATGATTCTCTAAATGACCTGCTAACACATGATGTGCAGCTCTTGGCTCTGCTCTCCCACTTGCTCCTGGCTCTGCTTTTCTGGCTGTCTTTCGAAGCCGGCCGGAACAGTGATCCCAAGGCACCTTCCCTGGCTCCTGCCAGGGGTCAAAGTAGTTAATGGGTTTTGCTGAATGATCAGGGGCTCTCTAAACCTTGGTGTGACTGGCCTTGAGGGGTAGATTTCCTGAGTGGCTCTGCCTGGCCAGACCCTCTGGAAGCGGCATGAGGCTTCCAGGGTGTGTTGGCTGCCTGGAAAACCTGCTGGGGTCTTGGCCCTCCAGGAGCTTTGCTTCCTGCAAAGGAAGGAGGCTACAATTGCATGCTTGAGTTTTGCAAAGTCAGGGTTGTAAGCTGGAAGTTGAGCACAGGAAGTTTCTTCTAAAGTAAATGAAATAAATAAAACAAAGGTATGGGCAAGGAACTGAGGGCACGACAAAGCCTTTGTTCTGCTTTGTATTCTTGCCTACTCTGTTCAGCTCTGCATTAATCTCTGGTTTACTGTGCAGCCTTGGTGCTCAGACACCAAATCCTCAAAGGAAGTGTGTGTGCAGGTACTCGTGGAGGTCACCTCACCTCACATCTTCGGGGCACCGCTCACTTTTTGTGAGCAATAATTCACCGCTGCTGCGGTACCTTGATTTCCCCGTCCTGGTGGGACGTGCCCTGCTTGGGCAGCAGGAGGGAAAGCTGGGAGCTGAACCCAGCAACAGCTCCTGCAGCCAGAGCAGCCGTGATGAAATGGCTCCAGCGAGGAGCAGTGACAGCCCAGTGCCTCCTGTAGCTGTGACCTCCCTGATCCCGAGCCAAAGGTCATGGGCAGCAGCAGAGCATTTCAAAAATAAACCCCTCTCTGAATCCAGCAGCTGAGAATTGGGCTGGGGGCCGGTGCAGAGCTTCAGCTCAGGCTTTGGCCGGCGGGATGTGATGAGCATCCACAATGCTTGCCTTGCTTCCTCAGAGTTGCTGCGTTTGGCAGGAATTAATGGGTCTGGAAGAGGATGCCGTGGTTGAAGCGCCCGGGTCAGGTAACAGCAGGCCTGGAGGTGACGGGGTTTGCCCTGCCAGCTGTTTGACAGTCCTGCTGCCGCCCAGCATCGAGCAATTAGAGCTTCACAGTGCTCGTCCCTGCGCCCCGAGCTGTGACGCTCCTGGTTTGCAGGCTCCTATGGGCGTGTGGAATGGCCACCTAACGAGCCCCGCGCCATTAGGCTCAAATTGCCATGCTGGGTGTTTCACCAGGGCTGCTCCACTCCCCTGCCCCGGTGGCAGCGCCTTTCCTCGCGTCTCTGGCTTCTGCAGCACTGGGGAGAGCAGGGAATTTTTATCTTCTCCCGTTCAGTTAATTAGGAAGCATTCCAGTTTGTGCCGTGTGGTGGGGAGTGTATCCAGGCTGCTCAGCCATGCTAGCAGAGAACAGACCTTGCAGAGAAAGCAGGAATTCCTGATCCTGCTCCCTGATTTGGGATAAGCTCAAATTCACCAGCAGACATACTCTGAGCTTTGAGTCTCAAGATTGTAGCCCCTCCTGCAGTCATTGGCACTGGAGAATGGGAAAAACAGAGTATTCATCGAAGAGCTGGCCTGGCCTTGGGCTGGAAGTGCTGGTTGGCTGAGTGTTGGGTCAAGGAATCGGAGCAGGACTGGGCTGATGGAGGATGACGGCTTCATGGGGAAACAAATTGCTTAGCAACTCCAAGTGGTCTTCACACAGCAGGTCAGCAGCAGCTCTAGCTGGTCGTTGTGGGCTAAACAAATTAGTCTGGTGTACCAGAGAGCAAACTGCATTACATGTCCTTTGGGATTAGATGAGCTCTGTGATGGGGTTAGGCTGGGCCTGGGGGCTCCTGGAGAAGCTTCCACGCTCGGGAAGGGGCCTCCAACCCGAGCACACCATCCAAGCGGGCTCGTTATAGAATCATGGAATAATTTAGATTGGAAAAGCCCTCTAAGATCATCGAGTCCAACCATTAACCCAGCACTGCCAAGGCCACCACTAACCCATGTCCCCAGATGCCACATCCACACCTCCTTTAAATCCTCCCAGGGATGGTGACTCCACCACTGCCCTGGGCAGCTGTGCCAGCACTTGACAACCCTTTCTGGGAAGAAATTTTTCCTAATATCCAACCTAATTCTCCTCTGGCATAACTTGAGGCTGTTTCCTCTTGTCCTGTTGCTTGTTGCATGGCAGAAGAAACCAAAGCCTACCTGACTACAGCCCCCTTTCAGGGAACTGCAGAGAGCAATTATTTTCTCACCTGCAACTGCTGGGCCATTAGGAATGAGAAAGAGAAGTGGCCCACGCACTTCAGGCTGGGCAGGATAATCTATTTACATGTGATTGACACCGGGAAAACATCAGTGAAGCCTTGCAGTGGGGTGGCAGCTCATTGGGATTCAGGCTCAGTCGCTGTTCATCCTCTGGAAAAGGCACCACCTGGCAGGATCACTCACCTCGACCCGTGGTGACAGAAAGGGACAGCCACCAGCTCTCGGTCACCAGCGGGGCATGTCACTGGAAATGACAAACCGGGAGGGAAGGAGCGGGAGATTGCACGAGGGGCGCCTGGAAGGAATGTCTGACTTGGCTGAGCTCAGGGGAAGCTGAAAGAGCAGCTGCTGCCGCATAAATACCGTCCTCCATCCTCTCCTGGACAGGCAGGCGAGAGACTCCTGCCTGCCACAGCAGTAGGGGTGTGCTGCTGGGGGCTGGGAGGCTTGGAGATGGAATGGTGTGGGGAGGGGGAGCCTGCAAGCTGGACTATTCTGGGGTAGAAGTGCCTGGCTGGGACAGGTCAGTGGGTCATCTAACCCACCTCCCTGCCTCCAGCAGCAGCAGTAGCAGGTGCCCTGTGGGTCTGGCTCCTCTTGCCATCCATTCCAGTTGTGTCCAGCATCTGGGAAGAGGGGATTAGAAGGTATCTGTCTTGCTTTCTCCTTTCAGTATCTGCTGTTTGACTTTATCTCCAGTGCGTGAATCTGTTTAATCCGATTTTGCTGCCTGGTGGCCTCATGCTTCGATGCTGATTTACCATCACCCACATGCTAGCTGAGTTTGTTGTCGTACCATCACACCTCTGTATGAGGGTTGAAGAGCCTCCCACCAGTGGTGCTCTGTCACATCACTGAGTGCGGGAAGAAGCTGCAGAACATCTTCTCTCTGTCCTGGCTGAGGTCAGAACGTAGGGAAGACGTTGTGTAGTGGGGGTACGTGTTCTTGCTGACCTGACTTGTGATCTCTGCTCCTGCCTCAATTAAGGGTCACCCCCTAACTCTGTGTCTTGCTCCCACCCACGACTCAGTGGGCTTTTTCCCAGCTGGAGCTCCAGGCAGAGGGATGAGGGATGGTGTCTGCTGTTAATCCGTGGTGATAGGTAAGCTCTGCGTGGCTCGCTCTGCTCTGGGGAGCGACTTCTTCACAGTCATTAACCTTTATTTGGTTTGGTTTATTTACTCAGGTGGTGAATTAGGTCACATTGAAGTGGCTCCTGTTAAACTGAGCAATGGCCACTTGAATCTGGAGTGACTGTGTCCACACTGAGGTTAATGCAGTTTAAGCCAATCACTTTAAATTCACCCTCCTTGCTACGGGAGGATTTCCATCACTCTCCCTGCTCAGGTCTATCCCTTGGGGAGGCAGAGGAGGAGCAGCCTGCTCCCTGCAGGCAGTGATTGAAGAGGGGAACCTGCCCTGCTGCTCCAGCACCTCAGCATAGCCTCCTTCTCTGCTCAGAACAGCAATCCCAGTTCCTGGAAGTGTGAGTCTGTGTTTGGATGTTGATTTAGAATTCGAGCTGACAGAAAATAAGTAAGGCTAATTGCTGTCTTTTGCCTCCTTTTAGTCTCAGCATGATTTTTACAGCTCTCACCATGTGCAGGACAGAAGAACAAGGTTCCCAAGAGGGGCAGAATTAACTAGTAAAGAAACTTCCTGATTATTGGCAGGTGCTGGAGGGTTGTGCCAACACCACTACTTTGTCAGTCTTGGGCTAAGTAATAAGAAATGATCAAAAACAGAACCACAGAACATGCTCCTCGGGGACCTGGAGATGGTCTGACTGCAGCAGCTCTGACCCTGACAATTTGGTTCAGCTAAAGCAGAGTTTTGCCTGTATTATTCTTTTGCTTGAGGGTGATTGGAGCTTCTGCCTAGTAGCTGGTCCTCTTCTGCACCATCAAGAACTTTGCAGCTTGGGAAATGTATCAACTATTGGGAAGACAATTAACTCCATCCCAGCTGAAAGCAGGACACCAGGGCTCGCTCTGTGTTTCAGTCCAGTGGATATAAGCCCACCTCCACCTCCCAAGGCATTGCATGTCTGAAGGCTGCAAAGTGTTAACATACCGCAGCAAGAGAGATTCCACTTGAGACCCTTCCTAAACCTGCAGCAAACAGAGTCTCAGTATGAAAACTCTGGACAAAGCAAATGCATTTTGTCTCTGAACATCTCCCTCTCCAGGCAGAAAGACTCAGTCAGTGCAGTGCATCTTGAAATGGGAACCCACCAGCCTAACTGCACCATCTGCACTGTTCAAACCCCTGTTGCTCCTCTGTAATACTGGCTGGGTTCAGCACTGGATTTGCTGTGGGATCCATCAGCCAGGATCAGCTGGATGCCCTGGCTCTGTCAGCAGCTGAGGTGTCAGGAGGAGCAGCTGCCCTGCAGAGCAGGAGGCATTTACACTGTTCTTTTGTAGAATCACAGAATCTCCTGAGCTGGAAGGGACCCACAGGGTCATCCAGTGCAACCCCTGGCCCTGCACAGACACCTCAGCAATCCCACCCTGTCCCTCAGAGCATTGCCCAAACCCTCCTGGAGCTCTGGCAGCCTTGGGGCTGTGCCCACTGCCCTGGGGAGCCTGGTCAGTGC
>JAWMRA010000009.1:20551732-20581079 GCA_035584735.1 Pseudotriccus pelzelni
AAACCCTCCTGGAGCTCTGGCAGCCTTGGGGCTGTGCCCACTGCCCTGGGGAGCCTGGTCAGTGCCAGCCACCCTCTAGGGGAAGAACCTTTCTCCACTATCTAATAGGGTGTGTTGTGATGGACTCTGGGGCACCTCGCTGGCCCCAGAGGTGCCCTGTTGCCTGCCAGGTAGTGCCGTGGACCCTCCACAGAGGGAAGCCCACCTCTGACACCTGTGACATGTTGGGGAGCAGCCTGATGTCCCCTCCTTTGGCTAAAGCCAGCTCACCCTGCCCTCCCGAGCACTGCTGCTCAGAGGGGACACCACGAAATGTGTCCTTTGGAGGCCTCCCTGCCATACAGGATATCGTAAGAGCGACCGAGTGAGGTATCCGGCCCCGCTCCCTCCTGGCTGGCCCCGCTGCCGGGATTGTTTCCACAGCAAGAGAACAATACCTCCCCTTCCATCCAAGAAACATTTATTACATGATACGTTTCAGATGTCTCTTTGGGGAGGAGGAGGAAAGCGCAGGAGAAATAGATCCCTCTGTTTCATGGCTGATCCAGCCCGTCATGGATTAATTATCCCTGCGCGCAGGCGGGGTGGGGGGGGCTGTTCGGAGCAAGCGCCAGGGTTGCCTTCCAAGAGGAGCAGACGTGGATATTTCTAGCCTCCTTTTTCACAAACTAAAAAGGGGTAATTAATTAATCTGGAAGCTTTCATGTTCGGTGTAACCCCCCCCTCTCCTGGTTTTCCGTTCTCCCCTTCAACTGTATGAGACGCGGAGAAAGGGAAGGGGTTTCGGAGCCTATTGTGCTGCTCTTTCCCGAGCCCTTGTCGATCTCCCTGCTGGCTTTTGTACCTTGGCCTCCTTTTCTCTCCCTTTAGAGCCCTCAGAGGTCAGAAGCATTTCCTGGTTTTCCTTTATGTGGCCTGAAGGAAATAGTCTGGGCTGGATTATCTAAATCGGCCCTGATGCACAGACCTGGCCAGTGGAATATTTCATCACATTTCTGGACGCTCCCTTCCATCCATCACATGGTCTGGGGAGGAGAACCATCCCTTGGGCCTCCTCCTCTTCAGCTGGGGAGGAAGGCCTAGGATTAATGCTGACCCAGCAAACCCTACCCAGGTAGAACGCAGAGGCTCCAAAGCCTGTGAGGTAAATGCTGTTACGGTGCCATTTCCTCATAGTTTCCCGTTTTTTTATTTCCACCAAGCCAAGCTGTAACTCGAGCAAGAAATATAAATCCTGCTGTCCCTCGACTCCATCTGCTGATGGAGCTAAAGAGATATAAAGCATGTAGCCAGAGAGAGCCAGTCCATTATGGAGGGTTCTGCAGAGAGGCTGAGTCAGAGCTGGAGCCAGGGATTAGAGGACATCCAGGAGGAATTGCAGTCCCTCTGAGCACAGCACACCTTCTCCAAGGCACCTAAAAAAAGAGAACGTTCCCAGGGACGGAGAACTGGAAAAATCTCATTTCAGAGCTGTAGAGCCCAATTATTTTAACTTTGTGAGACCCAGAGATGGGCTGGTAGGAATTGTTTCCACATCTCCCGGGAGAGGAGGAGCCCTCAGCTGAAGGTCTGGGTGCTTGCTGGAGACGTGGTGCTGTTCCATGCCTGGCTGGCAACCCAATTTTCTGTAGGAAGCCTGCTGGACAGCCCAGCCTAGAAAAAGTCTGTGATGCTTGGAGGAAGGTTGGTGGTGCTTTATTCCCCTCAAAGCAAGGAAGGAACTTGAAAACCCCAACCACCATCTCTCCCCTTACCCAGTCCTGTGAATGTTTAACACAGCTGGTCTGAAGGTTAAAAAACCAGCACAAACCCCAAAAAATTCCCATCCAGAGGCACTCCCCAGTGCCCCTTTTTTGGGTTTTTTTTTGGGATGAGCCGAGTGTCCTGGTGATGAGGGAAGGAATTCGTGGTGTCTCAGAACGCCTGTTTTATTCTCTTTGTCTGCCTGCCTGTTGTGCTCGTGTGTCATTTGCTGCTCTTGGCAGTGAGTGGGAGTTCGTGGAGTGAGAATGTGAAATCGCTCCCTCTCCTACACTGGTACACAGCTCAGAAGGATGGGTTGTCCTGGCTGCATCCCTCTGAGTCCCAGAATAAATAATGGGAATATGAAGAGCTGCTGTCCAACCCAATGTTGCGTTCAAAGGCTCGTGGTTGACTAAAGAGCAGCGGAGGCTGATTCCAGTAATAGCTTGTCTGTTGTTCCTCTGCCTGAAAACAGGTTTAATGAAGCATTTGTTCTTTTCCTGCCCTCTCCCAAACTGCTCAGCTTTCCCTCAGAGCTGGGTGACAAAAGCAAAATTGTGTCCTGATGTGTTTGTTTGAATTCTTAAGTGAATTTGCTTGGGCGATATTCCCAACCTTTCCCTGGTACCTTTCCAGGAACGTTCAAGCAATGAGATTTTTACTGGCAGGAAGAAAAAAAAGAAAAAAAGGCAAATTTCAAAGTCACATTTGCAGGTTTTTTTACCACTATTGATACCTGCAGCGTTAAAATATCCTGACATGGTCTTAAAACAGATTGGAGAAGATTTTGATGAATAATGAATTGTGATTTCTTTTTATTTGCCTTCTGGTTCTGGTTGAACTCTTCGAGCTCTTGAGGTTTTCTTTGTAATCATGAGACCTAGAAATTGATTTTCCCTAGGTCTGAAATGATGAGTCTTTGTAGCTGAGTTTGCTGAAATGCAGATGTTTGTTCCTCAGCTTTTCTTCAAGTGTTGGTTGTGGTCCAGTTTGGATCAAAAATGGATATTATTATTTCCCCCCAAATCTTGCTATAAACATGTAATTCTAGAAACAAACTTCAGCCAAGCTATGATGTTATATCCCCCCAAGTCTGCTGCCACTCCGTGGAATCATTGTTTTTGTCAGCTTGATCAGTACTCGAGCAGGTTCCCCAGGGTCATGGGCTGGAATAACTCAGGTGGAAAGGAACTCAGGAAGTCTTTTGTCCAACATCTTGCATCGGGGTTAGTTTTGGGATCGGAGCAGGGCTGAGGTCTCTCCAAGGGTGGAGACTGCACAGCCTCTCTGGGCAACCTGTACCACGTTAGACCATCCTTATGGGGGTTATCGTTGTAGCCAGTTGTTTATACCTGGTTGTTTCAGCTGATGCCTCTTGTCTCCCATGTCCCTCTTCCTGGTAAATCCCTGGCTCCAGCTCCTTGGTAACCCCCACGCAGGTACTGGAAAGCTGCTGTTAGGACCCCTTAAGCCCAGCTCCCTTGGCCTTTTGGGGCAAAAAATGCCTGGCAGCCCTTTTTCTCTGGCTGCCTTATATTCCCATGCCTGTCACAGGACTTCCCCAGCTCAAAGAAGGTTGACTGTCCCAGAACTTCCCAGTTTTCAGCTAGAGATGTGGAGCTGACAGGTGACTGACACAAATGCAGGGCTGCAGCCTGGGAGAACAACCCTCAGGGATGTCTGAGAGCTGCATTCTGCTTCAGCTGCTGCAAGTCATTTGATTGTGGGGGGTTTCTGATAAAATGTGTCTGCTCCAGTGGATTATTGCTTCCCAGCAAAATTCGATTTCATCAGGAGACAACTGACCAGCTCCTTTCCTAATAAGCACCATGGAATCATCTGGTGTTATCAGCAAAAGAATGAGAGCTGGCAAAAAATTTAATTTGAAATGCAGAAATAGCTAATATTGAGGGGAAAACTAACTTTTCTGCTCCATCAGGGACCAGTGCAGCACCAGGGGATTCTCTAAACAGCGCAGTTCATATTTTAAATATTTGCTAAGTGAATGTAGAGGCAATTGTTTGGGCAAGTATTTGTCAAATAAACTCAAACAACAAATGCATTTGAGGAAATTGGATTTGTCCACCTGATATTGCAGGAACAGGAGAAGAGGCTAAATTCATCAGATAAACTGTTCATCTGAACTGTTTGTTCTCCTCTATCCACCCTCCAATCATTATTTTAGAGAGACTACAAGTGTTGTAGGCACTGTGCAGAAAATTTATAGGAAATGGATCTCAGGCTGCTGAAGCCCAGAGCCTGCGTGATGGACGTGGCAGATAGGGGAAGATTTAGCAGTCTGGGGGAGGAGGAGAGCCTGTCTCAGTCTGCACAGGGGTGAATTCTACTCCTGCACCCATATTAGTGACTCACTAGGTTTATTTTATTTTATTTTATTTTATTTTATTGTTTCATTTTGTGTTATCACAGTGGTGGGAGCTGCCACCATGCTTATCACGGTGTGGATTGAACCTTGAGCCTGTTCCATCTACTGCAAACCAACAGGCAGGAAGGCAGGTCAGGACCTCTGGGATGTGAGCACAGACTGGGGACTGTGGGCACCAGTGGTTTGCACAAACTCAATCTCCTGGCTGCCTCTCAGCCCCTGAAATGAGGAGGCAACTGCTGCAGGGCCTCACAGCTGTGGTGATTTATGTCTGAGGGGGAAATGGGTTCTGGGCAGGTGCTGCCCATCTCCATCAGCTATAAATAGGAAGCCCTTGGCCAGGTCCTTAAAGTAGGAGGGGGTGACGTGGCTCACTTTGTTTTGCAGGGACTGTAGAAATTGGTTTTACAGCTGCCCTGGCTGCAAGGGATGCCACGTTCAGATGGCAGAAAGGAGCTCCTTGGGGTTAAGTGATGGGGTTTGGGGATGCGGCTGCAGAGCAGAAAGGGTGGACACAGTCTCTGCAACAGCCTGGAGCAACTGTGGAGAGAAGGAGGAAGGAAAAGAAGAAGGAATCTGGTTCCCAGAAGAGCAAATTCGGGGAAGTAACTGGAAGATAAATTCAAGAAAGCAAACGGTGCAAGATTGCTGTTGTCAGAGCACAGACTAGTTCCCAAATGGCTCGGGAAGCTGAGATCAAGACAGGAGGTGACTGTAGTTGGGAGATGCAAGATGTAGGGTCAGGAGCCAAATCTTTGAACTGCAGAAGGCAGAAAATTGAAGCTGTATTTTAGGCATGGAAGAAGGAGAAGAAGTGATGGAAGAACACGTGGCAGCAAGAGAAGAGGGGGCCCGGCTGCAGCAGAGCAGGTAGGACAAGAGACTTGTCGTGCAGCACTTGCCATGTTCACTTTGTAGGATCTCAACTGAAATCCCAAGGCCTGTCTGGGTGCCAGTCTTTATCCTCTGAGACCTTCATCCCTACAGTGGGGCTAAAATAACATGTGTTAGGCTGGCAGTGGGTTTTCTTGCCTTTTCCTGTGCACAGAGAATTTCTCTCAGCCTCTTGTCTTCCAGAACTGGAAAAATTCATGCCTAAAGCCTCTCAGCCTTTCAGAATAGAAATGTCTAAATATCTGGATAGAATACAAACTGCAAACTTGTAGGAATTCCCTCTGTGTTTATTCTTGGAATCTTTTGTTAGTTGGTTTTTACCTGGATTTAACTTGATGAACTGGGGTATGTTCACCTTGCAGGATGGTGAATATCACAGGAAGGGCCTCCCATGGGATAACAGGATGTTATCTCTGGGTGTTTCTCCGTAGCCTGCCTGCTGGGCTTGATCTGTGCCTCACATTTTAGCTTGGTTTTCAGACTTGTTGCAGCTTTGCTGGGGTAAATCCAGGTGTCATTCAAAATTCCCAGCTCCCAGTGTAGCTGGAGTGCTGGGAACCATCTCATCTGTCTGCCACACTCCCCTGTGAGCACCAGGTGGATGGGAAGACCTTGGGTACTTACGCTAAACCTGACCTGGAATGTCTTGGATCATGCTTGGTTGACCTCACTGGCGGTTCTTCATCTGGGTTTGTGCTAAAATCCCTGGCAGTCCTCACTGCTCTGGAGCAGTGGTGGCTGCAAGGGATGGAATATTGCAGTTGGAAGGGACCCCTGATGATCATCCAGTCCAGCTACCTGCCCACTTCAGGGCTGACCAAAAGATACAGCCAGGTTGGATGGGCCTTGGAGCAACCTGGTCTGTGGAAGGTGTCCCTGGAATGAGGATGGAATGAGATGAGCTTTAAGGTCCCTTCCAACCCAAACCATTCTGGGATTCTGATACGGGCATTGTCCAAATGTCTTTTAGACACTGACACTTGAGACATTACTTTTCCAGGAAGCCTGTTCCAGGGTTTGAGCACCCTCTTGGTAAAGAAATGCTTCCTGATGTCCAGTCTAAACCTTCCCTCGTGCAGCTCTGAACCATTCCCGTGCATCCTGTCACTGGATACCAGGGAGAAAAGCTTGAGGGAATAACTGCCTTGATTTTGGGTGGTGTCTGCAGCTGCTTTTAACCCTGAGCTGCCTTCCTGAGTGGCAGAGCAATTTGGCTGTGCCCATCACAGAGCTGTCCCTGGCATTTCCAAAAAAACCCACCTTTCTGCAATGCCAGGGTGGGTATTTGTGCAGAGAGTGGCGTGCTTTAGCTGTGCCAGCAGGTGATGGGATGCACAGAAGGGTCCTGTTGGAGTGGGAAGTGCGTGAATGCGGGACTCTCCCTCCTGGTTGCTTGAAGCTTGGCCATGGCAGAGATTGGGATGGTGCTGGGCAAGGTTGGGAATGGCTTCCCCTGTGTGGGTGTAGGCACAGCAGCTCCTGGTCAGTGGTGGGCTGTGCTTAGCAGTTCTGTGGGATCAGGATATGGCCCAACTAGGAGTGTAGGAAGGATTTGCTTCCCTTATTCTGAAAATTCAGGTTAATTGGTTTGGCTGCTTTTTCTCTGTGTTCAGCTTCAACTGAGGGATTCAATTTCCAAGGACTTGAACTCTCAAAATTAGAAGCTGAGCCTTGGACTTGGTAAAAAAAAAAAAATCTTGACCAGAAACCTGGAGCATGAGCTTCCTGTCCTGCAGGCTCCCATTCTGCTATCCCAGGTGGGGTACCCCAAAAGATGCACCCACCCCAGCTCCATCGCCTTGGCTTTCCATGCATGGGGAGTAGAGGAGGCTCCCAGAGGGGAAATCCTCCCCGGGCAGTGCCTGAGATCCAAACCAAACCCTCCAGTTGGAGCTGTGTGCTGCAGAGCAGCTGTGTGGGTGGGATGGCTGCCAGCCTGGGCTGCACATGTTTGCAGGGCTGAGAGCCCCTCCAAAGATACCTCCGCGCTTCCGATGAGGGGGATTAAGTTTGCTGCAGGGCAGACTCTGTCTTTGTGAGACAGCTGCTGATGAAATCATGTCCTTGTTCCAGGTAACTCTGGAAAGAGGCAGATCCAGCTTCTTTCTGCCCGGTAACACACTGGCTTTACCTGCTTTCGTTCTGGGGTTTGCAAGCTGGATGAGAAACTTTGGGTGGGTGACTTGTCAGTTGATGGCAAGTATCCGCTGTGCTGGGAAGCTTCCTGTGTCCAATTTCTGTTCTATATTTCTATATCCCATCTCTATCTGCAGGTGGAGGTGTGCTCTGCAGTAGTCTCCACAGAGGCTTGGTTGTCCTCTTTGCACTGGGTGTTGTGACATCTTCCCAGCTTTCTGGGTTTGTCTGAAGGGGGAAAACCCAAACATGTCTAACTCTGCACCTAGAGGCACAGATCTGGTGCTTGGAAATACCCCGTGCTTCAATCAGGCACGCGCAAGGTGTGACTGACCCTAAGCTGTGTCACACGGTGAGGTGACGTTGCACCTTCCCCTGTGTGGCTACAAGGGTGGTGGAGGGGCTCACCTGCACAGCTTCGCAGGAGCTGCTCACATTTTTTGGCTGTACAACTTGCCCTCGTGCAAAACAGTCTTAGGAGGACTGTGAGCGTGGGAGGAGGTCAGGAGCTGATCTGTGGGATTTATGTCTCCAGTGTACATACTGCCCTTGGGTCTACTGGTGGCTTGGGGCCGGCCAAAGCCAAGAGATGAGGGAGGAGGGTGGAGGCAGCATTGCTCTGACACCTGCACTTAAATCCTGGGCCAGATGCCTTGTGCCACTTTTGTCCCTGGCCCAGCCCTGTTGAAAGCAGCACTAACCAGCCTTTAAATGCTGGAGACATCAGGAGGGTTATGTCCATGTTTCATGGCTCTCCCGTGGCTGTGTTGGTGCTGGGCTGTGGGGAGGGCTGACGGGGCAGGGAACTCCTCCTGACTGCGGGTGTCATCCTCGGGTCTTTCCCACGTTGCTGCCTGGTTCCAGGGTGGGGATACTGAGTACTCTCTGAGCTCAGATTATTGTGCACAGCCCTTGTTGTATGACAGCACAAATGAGAGCAGGGGCTGCCTGGTGCAATAAAAGGGCAGGGAAATTACCTTGATGGAGCAGGCTGGCAGAGCAGCTTGTTTGCCACATCCCTGAGGACACAGAGCCTGTCAGAGCCTTTGTGGAGCAGGCTCTGCTGCTCCATTTGTACACATCTTGTACATTGCTGATTTATTTAGAACTCATTTTGTACTAAACAAAGCAAGAGGAAAAAAAAACAGGCCACTTCAACACAGCAAAATCAACCCTCCCTGGACTTACAGCTGACGCACTGAAGCTTCCGAAAACCTGTGCTTGAGGATAAGCAGAGAACAGTTTGGATTGGAAGGGACCTTAAAGTTCATCTACTTTCAACTCCCCTGCAGGGATGGGGTTGGATGGGGATGGGCAGGGTCACCTTCCATTAGACCAGGTTGTTCCAAATCCCACCTAACCTGGTCTTGAATCCCTCCTCTTGCACTGTCAGGTTCTTTCCACGTGTTTCCCCCCATTTAACTGTGTGAGTGAAGTCAGGATTTGATTTCCTGGATTAGCCCCCTCTCTGCAGCTCTGTGACCTGATCCAGCAGCCTCTGCTGTGCCATGGAGTGTCCAGCAGTGCAGGAAGCAAATCAGGGACTGGAACTTTTCCTGTGAGCTGGGCCTGTGGGGGAGGGAAATGCTGACTTTGGGTTGATGTGTTAAGGATGGAAACCAAACCAAGATGTGACCCAATGCTGTCTGTCCTGGGATGAACATGGGGAGCTCTGATCTCGTCTTGGTTCTTCCCAAACTGTGAAGAGCCTGTTTAGGCTGGGTGCATCTCCTTCTTGCCCCATTGCAAGGGCAAGTGGTCAATGGGATGCTGAGACATGGGAGAGCTTTCCATATGCCACTTGTGCCATTGACTGCTGTGGGGTTTGCTGTGTGGAAGAGCATTTAAACGACTTCTCCCCCTGTCCCAGCTTCCCTGCCTGCAAGATCTGTCAGATTTTCCCGTACTGACCTCAGCTGTGAAGGTGGATGCAGGAAGGATTGCCCAGGGCTGTGTTTGCACTTGGTGTTGGACATGCTGAGCAGTCAGCCTGGGAGATCCAGGACGCAGGGAACACAGCACTGGGTAGAAACCTGCCTCCCCCACCTCTCCAGCAGCTTCTGCTTGGTTTGGTATCCATCACATCTTTCTGAAAAATGGTTTTCTTAGGAAGAAGAGGTTTGCCTTTCTCCTCTCTGTCAAAAAGGAAAGAGTTTTCTTTAAAACCAAAAGCAAGAAACTGAATTGGAAGATTTTTCATAAAGTTTAGGCTTTGTCAAAACCTCATTTTCCTTTGAGAGGGAGTAGAGAGGAAAGAAGGGAAAAGCATCTAACTCATGTCAGGTGTTTGCGTGCATGAGCATGATTTGTGTGTTGTTTCCCTTTGTTTCCTTCTCCTCTTGCCATGTTCCTTCTGACAGAATCTCCCTTCCAGGGCCTTCTCTTTCGCTTAAGACTGATTTCTCTGTAGCACTGGCTCTTGGTTTATCATACTCCAAGCTCAGTCTCACTCATGTGTTGGCCTCTGAGCTTCTAGGTGGACTCTTGCCACTGGATTTTCTTCAAATACCCTTTTTACCATAAAAACTTCTGTTCTTCTCTCGGGTTCCCTCTGACCAAATCAGCAGATTCCTCTCTCTTGGAGCCTCTTTATCACCTGCCCTGCATGAAACCCTCAGAACACTCGCAGTGCTGGGGACTGCTCAGTGCTGATGGGGGTGAGCAGGCCCTGTTCCTGCTCCTCCCCACCTCACTTCCATCAGCAGAAATCTTCATTTGCAGAGGGATTTTCTTGGCTTCTCGCTCACAGTTCCTGGCTCCCCTGTTCATATCCGAAGCGGTGGTTTAGCAGAATTTGTTTTGACAAAAGCAAAAGGATATTCTCAGCCAATTAAAAATATGGTAATGGAAAGCTGGGGAAGAAACGCAGCGCTTCTTCTGCTAGAGGGGTTTGTTGTTGGTTGTCACTGTGCTTAGGGGGATTAACTGTGTGTGCTGGAGGTCCATGTCAGACTGAATGTTAAGCTCCCAGGCTACAGCCACGCTCTTGGGAGCAGGGGAACAATAATTCATTGCTGGTGGGGATGGGAGGATTACTTCAGTAATTTGCTTATTGACTCATATTTTTTCTCATGTGGGCACATACACACACACACACACAACTGCAACACTCATCCCATTAGTGTCTCATGCTGCTGAGGGTTGTTGAGGTAGTTTTCCCTTGGATATGGTGTCTGAGGTGCCTTTGGGCAAAAAGGGCAGGCTGAGTGAGGAAGGGCAGAGGTCTTGGACTTGCATCCCTTCTCCCTCCTGAGGACCTGTAGTTCTGTGTGTGTTTCTCTCTGGGGTGTGTCTGGAAGTCAGAGGTAATGGGGTGGCCTGAATTGCTCATCATCCTCTCCCTCTTTGCTGCAATGGGTTCCTAAGGTTGTGTGAGCATCCCAACCAGGCAGTCTGAGAGCAGATCTGAGTTTCTGTGCTCCATTTACTGCCTGTGGAAGAGCTTGACGTGCAAGCCCTCCCATGGTGTGGGGTTAGTTGGTGGCTGAAGCCACGTGAATGCACGAAGTTAAAATGGATTGCTGGAAGTACTTTGCAAAGGTTCCTTTCAGCTGAGTGCAGGCTATGCCATGGCTGTTACAAGTCTGTCCTGGCTTTCTGGAGGGGATCAGGAGGCACAGATGACAAGTGATGGATCACCTCTGAGGTGACACCCTGGGCTATTTTCAGACGTGTCACTCTTAGCAGAAATCAGGAATATGGATAGAAGATGTGACAAGAAACTGGAGACACGTCTGTCCTCTTATTCCAGGAGAGTGTTGTGCTGTAGAAACAGTGGTCCCTGCCTTCACAAATAGGCTCACTGATCTCTGCTTTTTTGCCTCCCTCGTGCTCTCATCTGCTGCTATTTGGTCATGCCCTTTGGTTTCTCTCTTACCACTCCTCAAGGGTTAAAAATCCCTGGGTTAGGCTGGACTTGCCAGTGGTATGGGAAGCGTCCCATCCAGGTCAATGAAAATGAGGGTGTTGAAGAGGTCAAAAGTGTCTGTCAGTCCTTGTGGTCCCAATTGCAGCTTTTGTGTGCCTTGAGGGAAGGCCCCACGCTCCTGTTCCTCTCCTGCTTGTTTGTTGGGATGGTAAAAGTGGGAGGTGACAATTTGCTGTAATCCCTGTTTGTGGGCTGCTGGCACAAGTCTTGGCATCTCCCCTGAGATGAGCTACCTCCCTGCTGCCTGGCCCAAGAGCCAAACCTCAGGGTTGATGTGTAGGTGATGGAGGGCTGAGGGGCTTCCTCCCAGGCTGGAGCAGCCTGTAAAGGGTTACATCAGACAGCAAAGAAAGAGGTTCCACAGCACCCTCCTGTTTTTTAACAGGCAGCCCAGACTTGTAATATCAGCACTTACCAAATTAATTTACTATGTAGCACCAGTACAGCTCTAAGTTCTTTCAGTGAATTCCAGTTTTGAGAAAAATCAAGAAAGTAATTGCTTGGTTTGGTCATTAATTACTCACTACTGGACATTTTGGAAGGTGTAGTATGAAAAGCCTGAGGCAGCTATTAAGAGCAGCTCTAATGCTATTGATCTATTTGTGCTTATCGTGAAATTTCTCTGCTTTTACCATGTTTTATTGAACTGGGGGATACAGGTGTGTGGAGCCAGGGAGTGGGAGCTGCTCTTTCCCATGCTTGGCTGCTGGTGTTGCCCTCTTGGTGGGGCAGTGGTGACTTCTCAGAGCATCCCAGCAGGGTGGTGGGTGCTGGGGACTGACCACTGCATGTCTGCACAAGCCAGGCTGTGCTTGGGCATGAGGGGAGATCCCTGCCCTGGGCCGTGCAGCCGTGATAAGATACACCCACCGCAGAAGGGGAGGGAGAAGCAGAGCCAAGCAAAAGCACTTGAGACAAGAGGGCTCAGTCTCAAGCTCTGCCAGGGGAGATTTAGGTTGGATAATAGGAAGAAATTCTTCACTGAGAGGGTAATCAGGCATTGGAATGGGTTGGCCAGGGAGGGGATGGATTCTCCATCCCTGGATGTGTTTAAGAAGAGACTGGATGCGGCACCAGTGCCATGGTCTAGTAACTGTGGTGGTCGTGGATCTGGGATTGGACTTGATGATCTCAGAGGTCCTTTCCAACCCATCTGATTCTATGGTTCTATGACTTGCCTGTTGTCATGTGGAAGGGGACAGTTCAGGTGTTTTGCTCGTCGGTCCCCCAGGGAAGCTGAGACGCCGGTGTCCCACAGTCTGTCAGCCCCTCATAAGGAGACCCTTCCCCAACAAATCCACAAGGTCAGGGGTACCTCAGCCTCCCTTCTCAGGGGAACTCGACAGAGCCAGGACCCCTCAGTGAGCCCTGCCAGGGCGTTTTCTGCTGCCAGCAACTGCAAGGACTCACCTGAACAGTTCACAGAATAACCCTCTGTATTGATAGAAACTGTGGCAGATCAATGGGGTTCGAAGGTTGCCAGTGAGAGTGTCTACTGAAAAAGTATGTTTAAAGTAATCTACTGATACAGATGCTCAGCAAGCACAAGCTCTGATACGAAGCAATCTAATTAATGTGCTATGGGGTGACCACAAGCAAAAGCTCTAGTCCTAAAAGCAGCATTTAATGCACATGGAGCACATTTCTCACCCACGGCATCCCTCTGGAGGGGAGAAGATGGACTCAGCCATCAACTGATCTCAGCAGTTTCAGTGAAGGCCTTTTCCCACTTTCCCCCTACGCCCAACTTACTTTTATACTATTTTCTTTATGTTTGGATGAAGTTTGAGTGGCTCTAGTCATAAATACTTTTTATTTCTGATTCGTGTACGTAATGGGAGGGAGGTTGGTGGTCATGGTTTGGGACTTGAGGAGAGGGTTAGATATTGTTTTCTTCAGCAGCAGAACCCCTTGATTGTCCTTTATCAGACAGATATTGTACAATACCTGTACAGTCGCAGGACCACAATGTTCCCCCATTCTGCTGGGATTTGAATGGAGGGGGCCATGGAGTCTCCACCTCCTTTCACACTCCGTTCTGTTCATCTGAGCAGGTGTTTACTGTTGTATTGGGGAGCATCTCAACCTTAGTTCATCCAGGGAGTTGCAGCTGCTTTTTACTTTAAAATTCTGAATCCCCTCTAGGTTTGACTCCATCCATCATCCCACACCTGTGGACCTGAAGAAGGTCAGTGGCAGAAGTGTCCAGACAGAATCATTTTGTTTGGAAAAGAACTCTAGGATCACAGAGTTCAGCCTTTGATCTCCACCTTGTCACCTAGCCCAGGGCACTGAGTGCCGGGGATGGGGACTCCACCTCCCTGGGCAGCCCCTTCCAGTGCTTGACAACCCTTTCTGTGAAGAAATTCCTCCTGATGTTCAACCTCAACCACCCCTGGCACAGCTTGAGGCCACGTCCTCTTGTCCTGTCATTAGTAGCCTGGGAGAAGAGGCTGAGTCCCACCTTGCTATAACCTCCTTCTAGGTGGTGTAGAGACCTCCTGGCATCCAGATCTGCACTGTTCTTAAATGGCCAACTGCCTCTTAAATCTGTTGCACTGACACACTTCCTTCCCAATGCTGCAAACAGCTCCTTGCCTCCATTTCTGCCTCCTTTCCTGTGGTTCGATACCACTGTGACCTGACCCTGAACCCTTTGGGATTGAACATTATCTGGAAATGAAGTTATCTACCATGGAATTGCAGGCCAGGAGGGGCAGCCAGGGCATGCCTAGGCAGAGGTATGGGCTGCTTTGCTTCATTCCTCTACAGCCTCTGGGATAATCCTTTCCTATTCCCTCAAATCAGAGCAGCCCAGCTGCCACCCCTGGATGCCGTGACACGGAGTTGAGATTAATCCTGCTGGCAAGAGAGAAAGGTGTAAGCCAAGAGCAGCAGGACCATTTTCTGGTGAGCTGGAAATGCAGCAGGGAATGGTGACAGCTTCTGGAAAAGGGCAGGGTTGTCATTTGGTTTCCAGGGGGTTTCTCAAGGTGGACCAGGGTCTTCTGAGCTTGGTGTTGGTTGAGTCAGGATTTGTTCTGGCTTTGTTCCCAGTAGTGAAAGGTTTTTCCATGTACAAACTGAGACAGAAAATGCCACCGTGGCATTATTACATTTTTCTCCTGTATCTTGAGGAACTGGAAAAAGCAACACACATTTAATGGTGCCAAAGGGATGCGGCTGTTCCACTTGTGCCTCCTGGCCTTTCTCCTTTCTCCCATCACACTTGGCATGCAAAATTGAATCACACCCTTCTCACCCGCTTCCCACTGGGGGAAAGGTGGCCTTTAAATCATAATATGATTGCAGACAATGTTGCAGGAGGGGAAAATGAGATGAACTTTAAACTCCCCTTTGCTTTACAAATTTGTTCACGTCTCCCCTCACAGCTGCTTAGTCATGCCCATTAGATTTACCATTTTCTGGGAAGGAAAAGTGGAAAGGAATTTTATTATCTATTCAGCATCTGACTTGGTGCCTTTCTCCCCTCTTTTGTCTGGTTTAATCAGAAATTTGCAGAGGTTTTGATTGGACTGCTTTGATCAGAGTGCAGAGTCCCCTAGGTCTGGGATCGTTAGTTCTCATTAGCAGGAGAAACACTTTTCTGTGACGGTGCGCATCCTTGTACTGCTAATTGAGGAATCATCCCAGTGACTTTCCTGCCCCATTACTTCCCATGGATACCTCAGGAACCTCCAACAACTGACCAGGCTGAAAAGGAGAGGGATGGAAAACAGCACATGGAAGGGACTGGTCGTTGAATTAATTAAGTAATCGCTAAAGGAAACACTTTGCATCTTTCTGTGCAGCTCGGTGCTACTGGATGAAGTCAAGGAAATGAAATAAAGGACTTGGCAAGTTTTATAAGGAGGCTGGGCTGATATTTGCATGTCAAAAGTAGCCAGAATTTTTGGAACAGTAACACACGTATTGAAAGGGATTTTGGTCTTTGCGTTTGAAGAGTTAAATCAGTTTTGGGCTATTAAAGACTGCAGAAGGAGCCCTGATTTGCATATGGGCTGTCGGTAGGAATCTTATACTTGAGCCTGGCACATCCCCAAATTGGACACCGGACAAGATGTCCATGTGCCTGCTCCTGTCTGTCAGCTCCCCTGGTCCTGCGTTTGCTGGTGAGGTGGAGGAAATGGAAGGGAACAGGCAGGAGGGAGAACACTTAATAGCAAGGAGGAACATCTCTGCAGTGGGCTGGGAGCCAGCAGGGCTGCAGCAGCCACGCAGGAGCCTGTGCTTGGAGCGGGTCACAGAGCTGGATCCCAGCCCTGGCACTTCTGCAGCCATTTCAATTAATGTCGTCGTTCAAGACAGTGCTTGGAGGTGGAAAATCTGTACTACTGTGAGATGTGATAGTGCTGTGCCCTGGGTTGGCTCTGTGGGGAGTGCTGAAATATGCACTGCTGTTTCCTGAAGTGTGGAAGGTGTGTGAGAAGAACATGATTCCTGAGGGCTCCTTACCTGGTGGTGACAGGATGGGACTGACCCGTTCAGGTTGAAGTTAAGAGACCTGTGTGGGAGCAAGAGGCATTTTCTTCTTTATGCATTTCCTCTTTTTCTTTGCAGAAGTATTTAGAGGAACAGATACCCAGTAGATGCAATCTGATCTGTTGCTGGAAACCATTCAGGTGGTGTTGGATACCTGTGTAAAAGATGTGCTCCACCAGATGTCATTGGTTTTCCATTCTGCCAAGAACCAGTTAAATAAGCCAGAGAGCAGCATCAGGGCCTTCCTGGTCTGAAAATCAAGAGCTGACCTCAGCAGTGTTCTGTATGGACATGTTTCGTTCCAGGCCCTGTTCCAGTCACCACTCGGGACTGGATTTTTAAGCTCCTTGGGCATGGCTGTGCCCCATGTCAATGCATGTGGCACAGGGTAGCCCAGCCTGGAGCCTGGTGTGGTCTGGCCACTCCTGCCGTATTCACGGAATCACAGAATGGATTGGGTTGGAAGGGACATTAAAGATCATCCAGTTCCAACTCTCTTGCTGTGGGCAGGGACACCTCCCACTAGACCAGGTTGTTCCTGTCCAACCTGGCCTGGAACACTTCCAGAGGTGAAATATCAGTGGTATTTCTCAGGCTCTGGCTCGGAGGGGGGGGGATGTGTGATCTTCCTGCGGTGTCAAACACAGGTGGCTGTTGGGAGTGGAATGGTGCTGAATAAGCACTCCCTCCTATTTATCATCCCATTTTCCATGTCTGAGGAACAGTGGGGGAAGAAGGTGTGAAGGAGGGACAGGCCCTCCTGGGCCATGGCTGTTCATCACCGGTGCAGAGATTTCTGGCACAGCAGCCAGGCACACACACTCCCCCAGCCTCCTGATCTCCTTATTGTATTACATCTGACATTCTTTTCTTCCACTAATATGTTATTTTTGGTCTGACAGCTTTATGAAGGAGAAAAGAGAAATAGAGAGAAAGACACGCATACGGACAGACACAGACAGTATTCATTCCTTATCAGCAAGCCATGGGGCTGACTCAGACACCAGAGATCTGCTGATTGAAACATCTTGCTGTCTCCAGCAGCTCACTGTCTGTCATGGAAGGGAAATTCCCAGAGCCTACACATGGGAGTGAAAGGGGCAGCATTTGGTGTGGAGGGTTGGTCTTCCAGGGGTCTTGCCTTCCTGGCCTGAGATGCTCCCTGAACTCTACTGGGATGTCTAATTAGTGGGAGAAATCAATCTGCTGTCTGTGTTGGGATGTTGCCAACACGGTGGGAGGGTGGTCATCCGGTTGCTCACCTTTAGTGCCTGGCTTTAATGTTTGTTAGAGAAAGTTCTACAGATGGGAATGGCCCATGAAGAGATGTCCCTTCTGGGTTGGTGACATCCCATGGGAGTCCTGATTGTGGTTTCACTTTGCAGAGAGAAAGGGGGGAAATGAAATAGTGTGTTTGCGCGGTAAATGCCACGTCAATCTCGGCTGCTCGTTATTGTGTTTCATTGGAAGGCCAGGGCAGAAGGAAGTGTGTGTGTGGGAAGTGGGAGAGGCAGGAATGAAACCTGAAAAGTTGAGGGCTGTGGTTGTGGAAGTGGGAAAAAAGGAGCGTGAAACAAGCTGGGGTTCTTTTGAGCTGGGTGTTTGCTGGCAAAACGTGAAGGGCAAAAGATGTGTCTGTGAGGGTGGTGGGGGGGAATGTTCTGGTATGAAAATAATGCTGAGGCTGACCTGGAAAATCCAGTGTTCATTCTCATTGCAGGAGAGGAGATTAGAGGCCACCAGTCAGTGAGTGGTGACCCCTGGCAGCAGGTCCTCTCTCTTGGCTGGGCAGGTATCAGCTGGAAAAAGAAGCCAAAGACCAACCCAGTATCCTCTGCATCCATATGATTCTCTGCCTTTGGCCCCTTTTCCCAGGCTGCCAAACCTCACATAACACCTCTGCAACAATACTTGCATCAGGCAACTTGTGCTGTCCCCAAACCAGCCCCTCTTGCTCGCTCTGTGCTGGCTGTGTTCATCTGCCAGGGAGAAACAGCTTCTCCATTCCCACATTACAGCAAAACCATTCCATTCCCAGGCATTATGGGAGAAAGGCCGATCAAACACAGCAATTAATTCGACAAACAATACAATTAAGCCACGATCCCAGTGTAGTTTCCACCCAGAAACAGAATAAACAGCCTTCCCAGCACGGATAAATAAACTCACAGATGGAGGCTTTTGTGAGCGGCGGAGTTTTCCCTCCGCGGCCTCCTTGGGAGCACATAAAAATCGCGGAGTACATAAATCTCTGGCTCTCCGTCCTCGTGGGCTGGGAGGAAGGAATGGTGTGCCTGCTGTGGGGCAGATGTGTGCTGGCTCGAGAGCCGGGGCAGGGACGTGGGGCCGGCGCAGAGCGCGCGGCCAACAAAGGCTGCGGCAGCTGCTCCTCCAGTGCCCCCGGGGCCAGCTCCTGTCACGCTCCTGACACGGAACACATGGTGTGGAAAGCTGTGCAGGAGGAGAGTGACCTGCTTCACACTTGGCTGGACTCACTTGTTGCTTCAGGAACTGATGGAAAATCCCCTCTTTTAAATGAGGTTTCAAAAGAGTCTGAGCTGGCGGTGGAAAAAGTCATCTGCAGAGTCCTGGGGCAGTGTACAGAAAGAGAGCAGTCCTTTACCCAAGGAGAAGGGAGGTAAATATTTCCAGGGATGCTGGCTGCATGGAGGTGGTGGGATTCAGGCTGCCTACTCTGGCCCTTTTCCAGAACAGTCTCCAAGTGATGTTTGGAAAGGCTTTTCCATTACAAGTCAGCCCCTATTCTGAGTTATTTGAGTTGGTGAAATGTTACTTCCCTTGAGGGCTGGCTGAGTGCAGGAACATCAGGGCAGCCTGGGGAAGGAGGATGTGAGAGTTTGGGCTGCACATCTCTGGGAAGAGCAGCTGGAGTGGAGGTGTTCTGCTGGCATCAGGCTGGAAAGGACGGGAAGGGCAGGCTCAGGTTATATTGCAGCTTGCACAGTGCTTGGGGTCATCTCTTTGAGAAGCGGCCAGGTCGGAGGCAGGAGGGGATTGTGCGGTTTAAGAGGTGTGGAAAAGGCTGTGTGATGTGACCCTGTGGATGGTGTGCACAGAGAAAGGAAAGGGGTTTTTTTCCACCTTTCTGTGGTGCTGTATGAGCACTGTTCTGCTGGGGACAGCTGGCTGGAGATGAGGGAAGAGCTGGGGCCTGCAGGAGGATGTCCCTCTGCTCAGAGGTGAGAGCAGGCACAGTGAGGAGCTGTGGGGAATGGGTGGAAGCCACTCCCCCACATAAATTCACCCCAAAAACTGATGAAGCCGAGGTATGTCATTTTTCCTGCTAGATGATGTTTCTGCTGTTCTTTTTTCCCTCCTCTCCTGCTTCCTATTTACTGGATGCATTGCTCAGGAACTTGTTGACCACCCAAATGGCTTGATTTGGCACCCAGGATCCCCAGGCAGGGACTTAAGGTGGTGAATCTGGCACCAGCCCCTGCTGCTGCTGCTCTTGGAGCCTTGGCAGGCTGCTGTGCTAATGGTGAAAGGAGTTGGGGAAACCATTTCCAGCCTCAAACTGGATAACACTGAACAGTGGGACAGGCTGTGCCAAAGTGGTTCAAGCTGAGAAGCGTCCTGTGCATGACACGGGAGGTCAGCACCTGGAGGTGAGTGCAGAAGGCACCAGAGCCAGCAGGAAACTTGCTGGTGCTGGGAAGGATATACAGAAATGTTGTACACTGGCTCCAGTGTTCACAGCAGGGAGGCCCTTTGGCACCAAAGACCACATTCCTCTGTCTTTATAGTGTTGTTTCAAATACAGCTGGTGGATTCTCAGAATCAGGTCTTTCAGATGGACTTATTAAACCCAAGCCCTGTGATTTGGATGAGGCTTGGAGAAACCTGGCCTAGGGGAAGGTGTCCCTGCCTGTGGCAGTGGGTTGGAATGAGATGATCCCTCCCAACCCATTCTGTGACTCTGTGGTAAGGCCATGTGTGCTGTCACTGAGCCAAGAGTTTCCCAGAGACATTTTCTTGGACTGATGTTGTGTCCTCTGGGACTTACCCTGCTGTGGCTTCATGTTTGTTGTCGCCTTTGTGTTGCTGTTACCTGGTAATCAGCAGACCTGACAGTTGCAGAGCAGACTTTCTGAGCCTACGTGTACCCCAGGCTGGGCTTTGACTTGGAAGCGGAGGGGGAACATTCCTTTGGTCCTGACTAGTGAGTCGCATGGGCTGAGATCAGAGCCCTTCCACTTCCAAATAGGAAACAGCTGCCATTGTGCTCATTCTCCAAGAGCTCCTAGAACTGGCCACCCTCCAGCTTCCTGCAGAAACACCCTTCTGTGAGCTGGGAGGCCAGAGGTGAGCCAGCTGCTGTGACCCTGCCTGGTCCCTGAGCTGACACAGCCAAATCCTGGGATGGAGAACAGGAGACTGAGCGTCACCAAGCGAGGGTGTCAACCACAGCTGGCTTGGGAGGCTTCACGAGGGAATGGCCACGTAAGGGTTTGGGGGAAGATGTGTGCCTGTGCTCTGAGCTGGCCAGAAAAGAGTCATTGTGGCTTCAGTTCTCTGGTGCTGAGCTAATGAGTTCCACCAAGAAGCAAAATACTTGGCTTGGAGTTGTTCTGGTTTTCCTGTGTGACTTCTGGCCCTCTCAGATGAGCTCACATCTGCTGGTAGAAGTCATATGGCTCTGCTGTGTCCCTGGGGAAAGACCAAGAGATTTCCTCTTCACCACTCTTGTGGCTGCTAAATTTTGTCCAGCTTCTCAGAAACCTCCCTGAACCAGAGCTCGTGTTTTTCAGGACAAGGGCCTTGCACATTGGGAATGCTGTCCGTGCAGAGGGGCTCCCCCGTGTGCAGGCAAACAGGCACCAAACCCTGCTCCTCACAGGATTTGGGTTCGTTTCTCTCACCGTGGCTGGAAGGGGGTGCAAGAGATGATGCCCATCTGTGTCTGTCCTGTTGGCATTAGAATTGAGGGAGGGAACTTGAGTAGCCAAGGGTTGGAGTGAGGAAGAAGCTGTTCTGGTCGCTCTGTGGACGTCAGTTTAGCTGGTATTTCTGCAGCCTCTGAGAAGTCCTAGAAGTTGTAATTGGGGTGTCTGTGCAGGGCCAGGAGTTGTGCTGGCTGATCCTTGTGGGTCCCTTCCAGCCCAGGCTGTTCTGTGATGCTGTGCTCCTTAGCAAGGTGCCAGGGTTAAGGGGTGGCTACTGCTGTCCTGGGTGATCCCTGGCCCGAAATCCTGCTGGATGAGGGAACGTGGTCTGCACTGCTGAGCCACCTTCGTGTCCCAAGGAGGTTTCATCTGTGCCCAGGTGTTGCATTTCTCAGCAATGTGCCCTTGAGCTGTGCCAGATGGGAGGCAGAGCAGGGATGGGATGAGGCTTTGGCACAGCCTGCAGCAGGGATCTCACAGCAGAAGTCCAAGTGCTGTTCCTTTGCCCCTGTTTGACAAGTCAGCCGTGGGTTCTGTTGTCATTTACAAGTTCTGGGGCCCCTTTCAGTAAATACTGTCACTGTTCCATGACAAAGTGTGTTTCCCTCACTGGCATCCCTTTTCAGAGATGTGTTGGACAGAGTGTTTGTACTCAATGACACGGAACAAGCTCCACGGGAATGAAATCATTTATAAAAGTCACGAGCGGGGTTGGGCATTAATGGTTCATTTCCTGCCACCTTCACTGAGTCACAATTAACACCGACCTGGAATATTGCACAGGGCTATTTGTCCTGCCTGTCCTCTTTCATCCCCTTGTTTCTTCTTTCCTTTCTCATTTCCTTCCCCTCTGAGCTGGACGTATCAGTGTCTCCATTTTCACATGGTTTTTTTGCTCTCTTTGCCCCTGCCATTCTCTGTTTCACCCACTTCCCTTCTCTTTGTGCTTTCTTTTTTGCCTCTTTGCTTCCCTCCTCTCTTGCATTCTTCTCTTCCCCTCACTTTATTCTCCCTCTATATTTAAACCTAGGCAAAAAAAGCAAATTATTTATGAAGGGCTGTAATTTATGATGCGTTTGTAATGTCTTGGAAGACACAGATAATTTATTTAATGAGTAAAGACATGATAATTCACAGATGATGATTCCAGTCAGAAAATTAGTTTCATTAATTTGCTGTAAATTCGCTTGCCTTGATTTAGGGCACAAGGAGTTTCTGAAACCCTCTGAAAGTCTTTGCCATGGTGTTTTTTTTTTTGCCGTCACTGATCCAGTGTGGAAGCCCTGCTGGCTTTCCCACCCCTTGTGTCCTCCCAACAACAAACCACAGACAGCAAAACCATTTCTCTTCCAGTCTGTGTGGTTGAGAGGCTGAGGAGGAACAGGGATAGAGGTGGAATTCCTCCAGGAGGTGATAAAACAGGCAGCACAGTCTCAAAATGTTTGTTTTGCAAAGCCACACGCTGTTGCCCAAGCTTTTGCCTGGTAAGTTCGGCTCTGCGAGAGAATAAAAGAAGTCAGTTTGCTCTTTTTTAATAGAGTATAAAAGGTACTTTTTCAAATAAATTTCAGCAGGGACAATTTTACAGGAAAGTCTTGCTGATAACTGCAGTATATATAAATATTATGGGAAACCTATAGAAGTGATTCATGGTGTACTATTGATCTAATCCGATTTAACTAAGTGTTTGCATCATGCCTTATTAATCACCAATAATAGGGCTCCAAGGACACCTTGCAGAGTCAGGGCTTTGCTCTTCACAGCACTCAGTGTCCACAAATTCTGGCTGTATCTTGCTGGGACTGCTGCAGTCCATGGAGATTCCCCAGGCATGAGCTTCCCTATTGCATTTCATGTTGTTTTTAAAACAGGTCTATCAATAGTGCCCTAAACCACCTTTCTGGGGACACTGTTCTGCTGCCTGTTTGATGCCAGGTTGGGAAAGCTTCCAGATTTTCCTGGGCAGAAAAATGTGCAGTGTGCATGAGTGTTTCTTCTGCAGGTGGTGGGGTGGGGAGATGTGTCCTGCCAGGGGGACTGAGCACACAAACCCCAGGAATTCCGTGTGCTGTGAGCCCACCCTCTTTCTCTCGTGTGCACAGGAACAGGAGCTGCTCTTCCTGGAGCAGGTGGGAGAATGAAGATCATCCAAGAGATGGAGGTGATGGAGCTGTGCTTTGCCATCTCTGAGCACGGCCACTGCTGAGGGAGGTCCAGCAGCTCTTGTGTCCAGATGAAAGCAGTGTTAGGAGGGATAGGGTAGGGTGGGAGCGAGTTCCTGCATGGAACCCCCTCCTTGCCCTTTCAGCCACCTGTACAGAACGGGTGGGATGCTCTGGGAATGGTAGGCAAAGGACATGATGGGATAGAGGAATCTGTGCAAGTACTCTCACCAAGGCCAGATCAACCAACATCAGGAGCTGCATTAAGACCAACAAGAAACAACAGCAAGTTATGGTCAGTTGTCCATAAGTCCACAAGTGTGGATGGGATTCATCCCAGAGAACAGAAGGAGCTAGTGGATATCACAGCAGGATCCTTCTCAATTTTTTAGCAAAGGCCGTGGGAGTCTGGGGAAGTCCCAGCTGACTGGAAGCCATCCAGCTTTATTCCAGTTTACAAGGAGGGAACACCCGGTAGCCTACAGACCTGTTAATCTAACTTCAGAAAAATAAAATGGGGAATAGCATACTGGGCACTGTTAAAGGCACTTAAAGGACAATGGAATCAGCAGGCACAGTTTCAGCATGGATTCACAAAGTCCTGCCCAGTTCTGCTCAGTGTTTTTATCAGGGATCTGGGTACAGGAGCTGAATGCACCAGTAGTGAGTTTGCTGATGATATTAAACTGGGAGGTGCTGAAAGACAAGAGAACTTGCAGTTCTAAGGATAAATTGGAAGAGGGATGGCTGAAGAGCAGCCCTGCAGAGGGGGATCTCGGGGTGCTGGCTGGCAGCTCAGTAGGAGCCAGGAGCAGCCAAGAGGGCAAACCTCATCTGGTCAACAGAAGTGACTATCCCTCTGTATTTTAGCATTGGTGGCCTCCCCTTGAGTGCTGTGTGCAGTTCTAGGGCTCATCATTTGAAAAGGGTGTTCAGGGACTCGAATATGGTGGTCAAGCACTGGAACAACCTTCTTAGAGAGGTGTTTGATGCCCCAAGACTGTCAGTGTTTAAGAGGTGTTTGGACAAGGCCCTTAAGGTCATGTTTTACCTCTGGGTCAGCCCTGAAGTGGTCAGGCTCTTGGACTAGATGATGGCTGTAGGTTCCTCACAGCTGAACTGTTCTTAGTTCCAGCTCAGTGCTTGCATAGAGAGGAGTCTGATAAGGAGGAATGTCAGGCTGGAGGATAACACTGCCAGCACTGGTGGTGGTGCATGTAAAAGAAAATTGAGCACAGGGTGGGATCCTGTTTCCCCATCAGAGGTTGGGAATAAGCTGGTTCTGGGATTTAGGTTTTCAGTATTTAATCTCTGTGGACTATAATATGAGATTCCCCAGACAAGCTGCATCACACTTCTCTGCTGTGTGCACTCATTTGCTTCCTAGATAGTTGAAGTTAAATGTATTTCTCCTTGGTTTTGCCTTGTGGCTTGTGTATTTTGATAACCACAGTTGGGTTGATATAAGCAGGTCCTGAAAAGATGTTTTAGGAAGCTATAAATGTGCATCAGACTGGGAGATCCTGCACCTTCCCTGCTTTCTATCTATAAAATCCTGTATAAAGAGTTGCTCAGGGCTGTGCTTGGTTTGTGGCAGGTGAAAATGCACTTTTCTGCTGGGGTAGTGAGGGTGAAATGAAAGCCTCCAGGAACCTGGGAAAATGCTTGAATAGTGGGGGATCAAAAATTTGGTTAAATGTCCAAACCTTGCAAAAAATAAGCGATGCTGGGTGAGATTTGATTGGACCACTCCTTGAGGGTCCTCTGAGCAGCACAATCAGAGGGAGCACTGGGCAGGAGCTGATGAAGAGGAGGTGATTCCTTTCAGTACGAGGTCCTGGAGGTCTGTCACCAGTTTCCTGCCTGTTCATGTGCTTCTTGAGCTTGGGACCAGCTTTTTCTTGCAAGCCAGACCCTTGCTAACCACGAGGGTGGCTTCTTGTGAGTAATAGCAGCATGCAAGCAATGATAGTAGTCATAGCGCTAAACAGTAGGGGCTCTGCTGGAGTGAGGGGCGTGCAGGTCAAGGACTTGGTTCCCCAGGGTACATCTGATTGCTTGAACCTTTTTTTCGGCAGGAGTGGTTTAATTTCGGCCTAGCAGAGCCTTGCATAACTTCCAGTTGCTTCTCAGGAGTGTGTGTACCTGTGGCTGACCCTGTTGTGCTGCTTCAGGTGCTCAGAGAGCAGCTTGGTGTGAGCAGAGAGCTGGATGAATGTCCGTGGTCCGTCCTTGTCCAGTGCCTTTGGAACAGGAGCCTTCACATCTTGCCATGTCCTCATGCCACCACCTCACAGCTTGAGGTTGTTTCTTAGCATGAGAGCAATCTTCAAATCCTTTCTGAAACCCTTTCTTTGGGAAGAAATGGGCCAAAGGACCCTTGTGTCCCTTGGTTGCAGGCTTGTCCTGGGACCTGCATGCTGAGCTGCAGACAGGGATGGGATGCAAGAAGCTGGTCTGCATTCCCATTGCATGGCTCTTGAACCTAAACTCCTCCTGCCTTCTGTGTCAAGGGACCTGTGGGCCAGCTTTGGGATTTGCTTGTTTGAAATCCCAGCCTTGCGAGGGCTGGCATGGAGAGGGCAACATGGTGGGAACTTACGGTGAAGGTCACCATTGCCTAGTGAAGGTTGTGTGTTCAGAGCCTGCGCATACCCCGGGAAAGCACAACTTCACTGTGCTTGGCTCCACTGGCAGCCATGGATCCCTCATCCTTGTTTCCTGACAGTCCTCCCAACGTGGCTGAACTGCGTTGTTTGTTATGAGGAGCAAGAACAAGATGTTGGCAGAGCTTGTCTTCCCTCCCCCGTGCAGGGGGTGATGAGGCTTCCCCAGGCGCTGCCTCAAGTGCACACTCGAGCATTCGAACCCTCTGCCTGGAGCTCGGCAGAGGAGGAACGAGCATCCCAGTGAACATCCCGTGCTGAAAGGTCTCCCCTTCCCCCCAGCAGCTGTCTGGCAGCACGTTGGGCCCAGCTGTGCAAACACAGGAGCGCGGCACAGCCGTCGGCGCGTTCCTCCACACTGCGCCCCAGCTGAGGCTCCAGAGTGGTGCCAGCTTTGACCTCAGGTCTTCAGATTGGTGGTACAGTCTCTGCCTCTGGACAGACTGTCCCTGGCAGGAGCAGAGCAGCAGCCAGTCGTGGTGTTCCTGACTTCTGTTCAGCCCCCGTCCCTCTGTATAACTTCATGTGTGACTTGGATACTTTGGGTTTGGTAACAGGCCAGCTCCTTCTCCCCAGAGGGGTCAACAGAGGCACTGAGTTTGAGTTTTGTGTGGAAAATGGGATTAAATACTTTCTTCTCTGCACCTGTCTGAAACACAGTCTGTCTGCCACATCCAAAAGCAGTGGGCTCTGTCTAATGTCTGCTTAACACTGTGCACCACTGCTCTGCCTAGTCAAGGTCTCCATCCCATGCTCCTGAGCTGGCAGTATAGGGCTGCTTCACACCTACAGGAGTGCTGGTCCTTCAGCCTGTCTTATGCTGGTTTTGGTCTCCTGCAAATCACTGTTTTCCCAACACTAGGAAGCCCCATCCTGCCTCTTCCTTGAGCATTCCTCATGTGTCTGCCCTGACTGTCCCTTTGTCCCCTGTCCCTCTGTGCCATGGGGATGTCTCTGGAGTCATTGCTGGGCTGTCCCTGGAAATCAGGGAACTGGAGTGGTGACTGGTGGTAATCTGTGTGCTGCATCCTGATACAACACCAGCTGGACAGCACAGGGTGCCACGGGCTCTCCCTGAAGGGGAGCACTGATTATTCCTTTTATTAATTATTATTTTTGTCATTCCCGCCACCCCTTCCCCAGCTGTTCTGAAGTCTCTTTCTTAAACTGGCACAGCATAGACTTTGGTGGTTGTGCCAGTGTCCTCAGTACTTGCCTGGGGTTCTTCCATTTGGAGGAAGCTCCTCTCTTCACTAGGGATGCTGCAGAAACATCCCACCCCAACAGCCAGCTGCAGTGGCCTTTGCTTTTGGTTGGCTACTGCTTTTCCAACTGGCACAGCAGAAACTGCCAAAAGGCACAGAAACTCTTTTCCCTTCCCTGTAGCTGCAAATGAGTAAAATTTCTGGGAACTCCTGCCTTGCTGGAGACTCTTGGCTGGAAGAGTGGTCCACCACCTCCCAAAGGCATCAGGCTGCCCTGGGAGCTGGAGACACAAATCCTGCAGCCACTGTGGTCCCAGATGGAGCAGATGAGCAGACAGGCTCCCTGGGAAAGGTTGTGGCTTGCCTGGATCTCACGTGGAGAGCAAACAGGGGCCTTTTAGAGCAGCTCTGCTGAATGCAGGTTCACATCTCGAGCCCTTTTGCAAGGCAGGCACAGGAATGTCTGCCTGGGGAACGTGGGTAAGTGGTGAGTCCACAAAGCAATCTGTTTGTGTTAATCTCCTATGGCTCAGAATAACCCAGCTCAGTGCTAAGTGCTGGGCAAATATTGGTGTCTTTGTTTTTTGACTTGTTACACAAGCTGGAGCTTATCCCACTCTGACCTCTACAGTGTCTTCTCCTGTGAGAGCCTTGCCAGAGCCTGGCTTCCTTCCTGGGTTTCAGGACAGAATACCTCCAGGGTAAACGAGAATGCCCATCCTCATTTGAATTGTACACGTTTCCCTGCCCCACACACCTTCTGTCCGTAAAAATGCCCCAGCAGGCACTCACAGGGGGTTGTGGCAGGGCTGCCCTTTCTGCAAACATCAGGCTCTGGCCCATGCCAGGCTGTTCCTTACCATTGGTCCGCGTGTAATGAGGGCAAATGGAAACAGCTTCTCCCACCGCAGATCTGTGAGCTGGGAGCTCATAAAGGCTGAAGCGCTTTTAATTAGGAGCCTGTGCTGATTATGCCCAGGCTTTGTTTCCTCCTAGGGAGCAGCCCTCTGAGGTCAAGATGAACTTTGGATACAGAGCTTCTGGCACACACAGTTAGGAAAACTGGAAAGCTTCCCCCTGGTAAGCCAGGCACCTGCAATGTGTGATCTATTGCTCCCCGGGGGCCCCTTCTCTGGGCTGTAAGGTTGCTGAAAGCAGAACAAACGCATGTGTTTCTGGACACAAAATAGCCTTTCTGTTTGCCCCTGGGCTCTGCAGTGCACCGGCAGCCCCATGTTCTCCTCCCAGTTGTGAAGTGGGTGTTTGTCAGGGTATCACAGGTATCAGGGTCTCATGGAAAAGGGGACTTCAGCTTTTGTTAAAGCTTCTCATCTAGGCTTGAAGTTGAGATTTCTTAAACTACATTTGCTGCCTACACCCTGAACCCTTACACTGATGTGAACATGAACTCTGAGCCCTCTCTGGAGATGGAACAGAGGGTTTGCAAGCAGAGGTTCAATCTGGAAAGAGGGCCTTCAGTTCTCCTCTGCTGCTGATTGTGGGTGTAAAGTGACAGCTCAGGTGCCAGGAGCCTTGTAAAGGTGTCTCTACCAGCACTGTCAGGGCAAAAAGTTAATTTTTTTTCTGGCTTGGAGCAGGATTATTGTGGAATTTTCAGTGGTACTGCATCTCTGTCTCGGCACCGTTGCCCTGTGTTCGCTGGATGCCAGTACAGCTGTCATGGTTATGGCCAATTAATTAGAACCACTTCCCCTTGTTTTCCTCTGATAAATCACTTCCTTTTTAGTCAGCCCGCAGAGAAAAAAAGGGAAGAGTGAAACAAGTCTGAAGTAAAATATGAACCTCCCTTTTATTCCATATTTCAGACAAAGGCAGTCTGTGGGACAGGCAGGGAATGGGCTTTCTGAGCCACTGCTCTGTGAATTCACACTCTCTTTATGAGCCTCTTCAGTGGATGGAGTGAAGGTTGTAATGGCTGTTGCTGTTCCTTTTGAATGGCTGTGAAGTCTGGGTCATGGCAGAGCAGCTTAAATTCCCTTCCTCTTCGCTGCCGTCGGAATTAGCTTTTTCCAAAGTGCAAAGCCTGATGAGGGCGGGTCAGCTTGGAGCTTGTCCATGATGAGGATCCTAATCAGGACTCCAGCCAGCGTTCTTATCCTGATTGGGAAGGAAGAGCAGGGTGCTGCTTTTGTGTGCATTTTGCTTTGTTTAAAGCCTTTCAACAGGTTATCTCTGGCCAGCTCTGCAGGTGGAACCTTTTGCCACTGCCTGGAGGTGGATCACCTCCATTCTCCAAGGAAAATGGACCAGACTGTGTATAACTGAACTCGGGTGGGATAAATCTGTATTTAGCTGGTTAGAAGGTTTGTGTGATGTTGGCTTGGGCTCTTCAGTATCCCAGCTGGGGTTTCTCATCCCTGGGTACCTCCCTCCAAAAGGTCCCAGGTATGAATGTGGTTTGCCTGTGAAGCAGGCAGCGTGAGATGGGTGTTGGTATCACTCACGGGCAGTGTGGTGGGTGGACGTGATGCCCAACACTGAGTGGATAAAGGGGAGAGAAACAGCCCAGCTCTGCTCTCCAAATGCCTTTGGCAAGGTCCCACCCCAAGGGGGGAGTTCAGGGGGCAGGGTGAAGGTGAGCAGTGAGCTGCTAACAGCTGTGGATCAAACTGGCTGAGAGAAGCACACAGGACTGAATGACTGCAGAGCTCCAAGCTGAACCCTGACACTGCCTTTGCTCCCTGCATTGTTTTCTTGGGGGTTCATACAACTTCCCTGAGAGGGGCAGGACTGAGCTCTGCTCTGGGGGGACCAGGGACAGCCCCCAGGGAATGGCTGGAGCTGTGTCAGGGCAGG
>JAWMRA010000009.1:20581179-20598598 GCA_035584735.1 Pseudotriccus pelzelni
CCCAGGGCAGTGGGCACAGCCCCAAGGCTGCCAGAGCTCCAGGAGGGTTTGGATGATCCTCTGGGGCACAGGGTGTGACTCTTGGGGATGTTCCTGTGCAGGGCTGAGGGTTGGACTGGATGATCCTTGTGGGTCCCTTTCAACTCAGCCTGTTCTGTGATTCTGTTGTACCTGGGTTCAGTATAGGAACAAATAATCCAGTGCCATGAAGGTCATTACATCTCTTGGGCTAGAGGAGAGCTGGAAGCTGAAGAAGACACATAGGTGGCCTGAGGAACAGATGGCTCTTGTGTGCTATGCTCAGTGACAAGCCTGGAGCCTTCCTGTACGGAGCCTTCACAGGTTTGACAGGCAGCAAGCCAGCATATGGGAATAAACTCCATCTGGCTGACCTGGGCAACTGTACTGGCAGAGCCATTCCTGCCTTCAGAAGAGTTCTGGGGAGGGACAGGCAGACCTTAAAGAAGGCTCTTCTGTTTTAGGCTTAAGTCTTTTACCTCCTGGGCAACTTTATCTGTAACTCAGAGAGCACAGTCTGCAAGGTGGGTCAGCTCAGAGGGTTTGGCCATTGCTGCTCTGGTGTGGGAAATGATCCCACAGGCTCCTGACCCCAACTAGGCTATCGATACACCACTCCTGGTTCTTCACTGAAAGGGTGGTCAGACACTGGAAGGGGCTGCCCAGGGAAGTGATGGAGTCCCCACGCCTGCGAGACGTTCAAAAAAACAATGATATGTGGCACTTAGAAATGTGGCTTAGTGGGCATTGGTGGTATTTGGTTGAAGGTTGGACTTGATGATCTTGGAGATCTTTTCCAGCCTTAATGATCCTGGGACCTGCACTTTCCCCAGCTCTTTCCTACTGCAGCTATGCTTTCTGTTTTCTATAAGCTATTATTTCCACTCTTTGTTGTCTTCCCAGAGACCTTTGCAAGCATCCCCCAGCTAATGATGATCTGTGTAGCCATACGTACCTTCTAAAGCTTTCATGGAACTGGAATTCCGGGCACTGTGTGAACTACATTGTTTCTCTTTTATCCCAAATTCAGAAACCTTAAACGAAAGAGCCCCTTGGCATTGTTCCTAGGAAACCACTCACCAGGCGGTTGGAAATAATCATACAGATAATTTACTTGAACACTGCCCATAGGCACATTTTAGTCTTCTCTTTCTCTTTCTAAAGAAATTGGAAAGAGGGGCAGTGTTACTGTCTTTTGAGAAATAATAGAGGCAAAGGGTTGCACAGGCAGCAATTCTTAAATTTCTTTTGTAGCATTAAGGGAAAATTAAAAATAAAAAAAAAAGGAAGAAGAACCCACAGTTCAACCTGCAAGTAGCAGTAAGAAGTAAGTTCTGCTCTTTTTTAATATAGAAAAGAGTGGATTGATAATTTTTTGCCTTCTGTAAAAGTATCCAAAGGCTATTTAAAGTTCTAATGAGAGATCTTATTAGGTTCTTGTTTTGAAGAGGGATTAACGAAAGTTTGGGTGGGAGGCAGATTTTGGCTGACATGGGTATATTGTTACAGTCCTTCCCCCCTTTCAAAGTTTTCATCTTCCAAAACTACAGATTTTAATTAAAAAAAAAAAAAAAAGGGGAGGGGGGAATTCTCGGCCTTTCAGCTCGGCAGCACATACAGACAAATAAATTAAAAAGTGGGAGAAGTGGAACTAACCCAATAATCCGTGAAAACCTAATTTCCCTCACAACCGTCGCTGACGCAAACATCTCCCCTCTCCCTTCCCCTTCTCCAGTTCAGGGGCAGTGATTGGAGAAATTGGCTAACAAGATCAGAAAATTTAATTACTGTTCTGCCTCCCCTTCCCAAGAAATTGGATGTCACACTTCCCTGTAGCCTGTTTTTAAGATGTGCTGTAGCTGGTTTTCACATGGCTCGAACCTGACTCCCTACCCTCGCCCTCCACCTTCTTCCCCTTCTTCCCTGTGGAAATACCCAGCCAGTGCAGCTAATCCTTGGATGTGAGATGTGAGAGAGGCCACGGGTGTATTGAAAGCCACGGTAAAACTCTGCCAGGCCTAAATGGGGCCACTTGGGGTTCCTGGTGCTGGAGGGAGCATCAAAGGGGAGGGAGGAGGAGTTGGGTCCATGTGCCATGGAGCAACGTCTCCAGGGGCTTCCCATCTCTCCATCTCATGCTGGAATGGGCTAAAGGAGAGGACAGGGTTAGAGAGGCCTCTGGATTTGCTTTAATCTTGCTCCTCTGGTTTTATGCTGGGCCACAGACAGCACAAACAGTTTTCCTATCTGTTCAAGCTGCCTCGGTCCTAAACTCCATCTCATTGCTCCCAGGCTGAGGTTTTTGCAGGGTTCCTGTGGGTCTGTCTCTGCTTGGCCGTCCTGGGGGTGTGGGCAGGGCAGAGATGAATGTGGTGCAGAAGAGAGGAAACATGTCTGGCTTTGTAATGTCACTTTTGTCATCAGAAGGGATCTCAGACGTGTAATTAACTGAAAAGGAGCTGTTCTGCATAACACAGGCCTGTTGTCCCCAGCCCAGCAGGCCGGGTGACCCGGGCTTTGGTGCCATGGCTGGCAATGTCACCACAGCCCCTGGTAGCACGGCAGCCTCGCTGGAGACGGATGCTCTATTTATTTTTCCATTTGTATTCCCAGCGTGTCCCGCTCTGTGCTAACTGTAAGCCTGGCTCAGAAATTCACCATGAGCACCTTATCACATAATGAATAATGATTTATTGAACATACGGGTAAACAGCCCAGATAAGATATAAATACACTTTGGGAAATGCAGTTGCATTTGTAAGGACGTGTTCCCAAACCCGCCCCGTGGCGTTCGGCCCCGCTTGCAGCTGCACAAAGGCCTCTCCTGCACGGGCTGCCTCCGTCCCTGCAGGGCCCTGGCACTGCCTCTTGGCAGAACTAAGGGCAAGGTGTGAGGGCAAAGTCATCCCAGGGACCCTGGGGGGGCCCAAGAGGCCTTATGGTGCTTATGGGGCCTGTGGGGCCATGAGGTCTATAGGACCTAGAGGGCTTATGGGGCCCAGGAGGTCTGTGGGGCCTGTGAGCTGTATGGGGCACATGGGGACGTGGGCGTTCATTTTCTCTTGCTCTAGGGGCTAGGCTGACTGAAGCATAACTAGGCTTTTGAGCCAACCTTTGAATTTTGAGTTGATTTTTAAACAAGATGGAAGATTTGCTCACCCCCTTTGGATAAAGCAGCCCTGTGGAAGCAGCAGTGCTTACACCAGCTAAGCCAGGATCTAGACACAGGTCACAGGAGCTCTGTGTGGATGTTGCAGGGACCCCAAGCCCACACAAGGGATCAGTGGAAGGGCTGGTACTGCCTGGTTGAAAACGGATTCAGGGTGGTGAACCCTTCCAGGTGCCTAACCCAGCTTGCCTGCCTGCTTGCCCAGGCTCTGTCTCACTGTTGGTGTGTGCTGCACAGCTGGCAAAGAGCAGTGTTTGCTCTGGGAGCTTGTAGATACCTCATTTTTGCAAGTGGCTGCCTCTGGAGGGAGGTGGAAGGCAGGATCCAGCTGTACAACTCAGGGATATGTATATGAACGTGGTGACTCTTCTGTGGAGTCCTGAGGTGGAAAGACTAACTTGCCTTTCCTTTTGGAGTAACTTCTCAGCCAGTACCATCTCTGAGGGTGTCCTCAGGGGAACAAACCTCTGCCCACGTGCCCCTGTTGAATCTCCCTCATCGTTGCTGCTGAGTTTGCTGGTGGAAAACCCATCAGAGATCTGGCAAGAGTTGTCCAAGAGTTGTGGTAACTCCATCCCTGCCATCCTCAGTTACCTGCTCATCCTCTGTGCATCATCTATGAGGTACCTGCTGCCTGAAGTGATCTTTCCCTCTCCAGTCCTCCCTGCCCCAGTGTCTGCAGCTCCTCCCTGCTGGAGGAGGTCAGCCTGGCCTCTGTATTCATCCTCTCTGCTGCCCTTGATATCCATTCCTCTACTTTCTGGCCCTGCCATCAGCCAGCCAGTATTTTTTGCTGCCCCTCCAAGGTCCTGGATAAATGATAGCTGTGCTTTTCTCCTCTGCTTTAATCATCACTCACTGAAGGCAGAGACGTCCGAGTCGTTTCAACAAGAGGAAAGTCAAACCTCACTGAAGGAGTCTGAGCTAGGGACATGAAGGGTGGTGAAAGACCTGGCTGACCTGGAGATATTTTCACTCAGAGCCTGGCATTTTGGTGTGATACCCACTTGGGCAAGAAGGTGGAGATGATTCTGGCTTTTTTTTTTCAAGCTAACATGTGATAATCCTTTCAGATATAGAGGGAGCACGGTTCAAGAGTCCTCTTAGAGCATCTTTTGGCTGTGGGGCATGGTGGTGCAATGGAAGAGCATGGGAATACAGCTAGTTTGGATTTTGCAGCTTTAGTCCTGCTCTTCGTGAGTGGAAGGACGTTTTTCTTACGTGCTCTGCAATAGTGACTGTGGCATTGCATTCCCCAAGCTTTTTGTGGGGACTTGGGCTATCCCTTCCTCTTTTTGACCTGAAGATTTTTCAGTGTCTCACTGCATGAATGCTTTCCTCTTGTTCCTCCTGGTTTGTGCTCATCACCCCCTTGTTTTATCCCAGCCCAGTTCACCATCGTGTGACTTCTGGGCATAAAAGGTAAACTGCCAAAGCCCAGGGACTGGGAGCTTGGAGATCCCATATGTCGGTGAGTACAGCCATGGAGAGAATTTGATTTGCATACATTTCCTACCCTGAATTCCTCTGGTACCATTAGGAGTCACCATAGCTAACCCAGGCTCTGAACTGTGGGGCTTATGTGCATGCAGAACTATACCTATTTGCTTTCTCGGAAAGAGATTTACTCAAGCGTTTTTTGTCTTATTGTCCACCCCCCTCCTTCTTTTTCCTCCCCATCGGGGGGATTTTATGCTGCTGTGGAGACTCTTTGATCTGAGTTAATTCTTTGATGAAGCTTCACAAGACAATAGGAAAACGGAGCACTGCTCTGGGGAGAATCCTTCCTGCTCAAAATAAAAAGGTGGGAATTGTGCTCGCCTGGTGAGGTGGTGCAGCCTGAAGGCAAAGAGCCTCGTTTGCTGCTCCCAGGGTTTAAATTTCACCCGTGGACACCAAGATGCAAATAATGCTCTGGGCTGGGGGACAACGTGGGAAAGGCTGGATGCCGGAGGGGTTGTGTAATCAGGATGGGGGGAATTAGGGCAAGTAATTATCAAAGTGAGTGTGGGGAGCTGCCTGGATGAAGGGATGTAGGCCATGAGTGCTTTCCTCACTAGGATGCTTGAGGAGGAGGTTTAGAGATCAGAGTGGTGGGGGACAACCCTGTGGCCTCTGCTGCTTTCGTGGGAGGCCCCTTCCCTTTGAGCCACAGGCAGGGGCTGCCGGTCAGAGGCGCGTCTGGAAGTTTTAAAGCTCTTCTTTGCCAGGGTCTGTTGGCTTTCACACACAGATCAGAGTGGGTGTAGCCATGGATTCAGCTCCTGCCACGTCAGGCTGCTGTAGTTGATCTTCACCTTGGTGAAGCATCCGCCAAACAAAGCTGTGTGCCAGCAACCGCCCGGAATGGCGGGATCGGCTCCCGTGGGAAAGTTAGTGAGCTGCGTCTCGCTGCCCGTGGTCTTCCCTGCTTCCCCTTCCCGTGGCTGGCTGCCCTGTTAATTGATTACTCCTCTGTTCAGCTCCTGCTTCTGGAGCTGAATGCGTTGAGTTAAAGCACGAGAGCGGAGAAAGGGAGCAGTGATTCTGAGCGCCAGGCTCGCATCTGAAAGATTACGGCACAATCTAATGAGCTCATTAATTTCATTTCATTAACCAAACAGTGCTTGTGGAGAATGGCAAATATTTAAAGAAGCACAGCAGGGTCAGAAACACATTTAATTAATGTTGTCACATGATACTGGGAATGGGAGGGGGGGATAAATCCTGATGCTATATATTAACATCCATGGTGACTTCTCTTTTATATTTAATGCGCTGCTTGGGTGAAAGTCCAGCCTGGCTCCTGTGATCACAGTGCCTGAGCAGCTCCCACACTGAGTGTGTTTCCCCATCCTCCCAAGGCCTATGGAAGCCTGGCAGTGCCATTATCCCATTTAGAGGGGAAGGCTGAAGACAAGAGGAGAGTTCTCCATCACAGGATCCATGGTAGATGATTCCCCTGTGATCCTTCTCCTCGGTAGGCCGGGCCTACTGTGATTGTCACAGTAAAGTAGTGATAGCCCCAGCTTATCAGCTTCTTGTTTGTCCATCTGGATGCTGCAGTGGGAGTGAAATTGGAAGTGCACACAAAGGACAGGGAACAGAGAGGGTCAAATCCTTTCTCAAACCCTTTGAATTTCGGTGCAATTTATAGAGACTTGTATCAGGCCCAGCAGTTACAAACTGTGTTCTCATCCCATTCTCCCCCGTCTCTAAGGGAATTTGGATCTGGGATTTTTGACACAAACCATTTGCCTGTTTATTAATCTGTGTTGTGGGGGTGGGCTCACTGAAAGCTCGCTTTGGTGTGGGGGAGGATGTCTCATTTGCGGTTCTTCCGTTAGGTCTGCGGTGAGGCAGCCGAGGCAAACTGCATATTGCTTTTCTGATTGTCCTGGTACACTCTGCTTCTTCGGGAAAATTGAGTTGGGATGGATACCTGGGTTGCACCTGAAGGTCTGAGTTTCTTACTGGCAGATCATTTCTGTGGTTCCGGTTCAAGAAGCATCCTGGATAAAACAATCTGGGAGGCAGTGGAGCTGTGTTTTCACCCTGAAGTGTGCCAGCATTCCCGTGTTTCTGCACGTACTGCTTTGGGACATATCGGGATACTCTTCTCAAGATCACAGAAGGTGCTGAGTTGGAGGGGACCCGCAGGGACCATCCAGTCCAACCTTCAGCCCTGCACAGAATCATACCCAAGAGTCATACCTTGTGCCCCAGAGGATCATCCAAATGCTTCTTGAACTCTGCTGAAGGCCCTGCTTTTGAGAGGGACAGGAGATTTGAGGTAAGTGGTCACCTGAGCTTGCCTGGGATGTTAATAGGGCCAAGGCTGTGGTGCCATGAAATTCAGCTTGTCCAAGCTCAACCAAACCTGCCTTGGAGGGACCACTTCATCCTGTCGCAAGGCTTTCCTTGGGGCAGAGCTGTGGGAGAAAGGGTCTGTGCAGATAGGACCATTTTTTCCTTGCCATAAAAGCAAATGCACTATACTTGGCAATGTTCCTTAGTGGTGGTTATAACAACTGCTGTTAATGCAGTATTGATGATGTGGGGAGTTCAGAGGAGTGGTGCAGTCTGGCTGGGCAGGTACAGAGCTGGGCTGGGCAGGGGGGCTGTCATTAATGGCTGGAGCTGGAGGAAGCAATGGGGTTGAATGGCTGAGCATAAATTGTGAATTGCCCGTGAATTAGTCCTTAGGTGACAGCTTTGTCCGACAGCTCTCTCGGCCCAGTCTGGCACTTCCCCAGGCCATCACGAGCGGGTGGGAGGGGGGAGGAAGGTAAAGAGCAGGGGGAGAGTGTCTCCTTTGGCTTTGCTCTGTGGCAGCTTGCCCATTACCCCATCGCTCACCCCTTGGCTTGTCATTACTTGATTTTCTTTATTGCAATAAAATGAAGCTTTGGGCTCATGAGTTCATCCTCCATCGTGCAGCACTAACCCACGTGGCTCAAGGCCAGGCGATGCTTCCCAACGTGCTCAGCTGGGGGGAGCATCACTGGGCAAAACCTGCTGCTGGATTGGAGGAATGGACACCTGGCTGGTGCTGAGGGGTCTCAGCACCGCTCTGGAAGTGCTCTCCACCTCACTGTGAGGCTGTGCCAACAGAATGTGCTGGGGGCCCAAACGGAGTTCCTTGGAGATGACAACGGGTCGGCTGCTGTTACTGCTCCCTGTGAAGGAGCCCACAGTGCCCATCGCTGCATTAAGGCTGGACAGTGGCAGAAACATCTGCTGATGTGGGTTCCTGGTGCTTATTTTGTTTCAGCCCTTCCCCTAAATGGAAAGCAGGGGCTGAAGGAATGGAGCCTGTGTCCTTGGCTGGCAGGTGATGTCTGCAGGGAGCCTGGGGCTCGTGCCTGATGAGCATGTGATAAGTGCCCAGGAGGCAGCTTGTGACCATTTCCATGGTGAGTTTGTTGGACTGTCCTTCCCACTTCTGACATATGGGCCTTGGGCAGGTCCAGCTTGTGCTTTGCACTTGGGTGGATGGTCCCAATATCCAGCCCAGCGTGAGGAGAGGCAAAGTCCCTCCCTTTTCCTCGGGAGGAACAGTAGTACAGTGTGACCTGGGGAAAGGTCCCTCCAGGTCCAGCACAGCCATAGGGCCACGGTGCTTGTCTGGGCTGAAGTCATGGCCCAGAGCAGGAGGTGAGAACCGTGGGGAACCTGGCAGGGCTCAGCCAGGTCTGGATGATCTGGCCAAGCTCTTGGCTGCTGGGAGGCTGAGAGCAGTTCCGTGCTCTCAGTGACATGTGCTGCCCTTTCCCAGGAGGATCCGTCTTTGAAGCCGGCGAGCAAGGCGCCCACTGCATCCTCCTGACCTGCTTCCCAGGCCTGGGAAGAAAACCCCTTCTCCAGCATGAAGTCACAGGGACAAAAGCCTCAGGTGGCCGAGGAAGTGGCTGGGCCTTTCAGTGGCACTGCCTTGAGGGCCGTGCTTTGCTGTGCTGCCCTTTGCACACATTAAAGCAGCGCTTCCCCGCCGCTTCCTGGCTCCCTAAAAAGCCAGGTCACACCAGGGATGTGGCAGATTGGCCGGTGACCTGGAAGGATATCAAATGGAAGGATTTAAGTTTCTGGAGGGGGCTTTTCCAAAGGACTCGTGGGTGGAGAAACAAAAAGCTTTCCAAATACCAGTGCTGTCTGTTCTGCTGCTCCTCAGAGGGAGGAACTGGAGTGAAAGAGCACCTGACAGCAAAATGCTCACTGAACCACGACTGTTTCACATAATTCCCGTTCCCAGCCTCTTTGGGTAAGTGTTTGACCATCTTTGAAGGAGTTTTCTAGTTCACTGGTGTCATCTGTGAACAGATTTTCTTGCCCTACTCTCTGGAATTTGGACCATGACCAGACATTTGCTTGCCCCTTTTATACTCAAGATCCTTGAATCCCTGTCAACTGGCCAGCTCACGGAATGGAACAAACTTTCCTTTTTAAACCTCTCCAGCAATAATGAGAAATCAGAATGTTTGTGGAATTAGGAAAACCCAGTTTTGTCAGTAGGAAACTGAAAGGTAGAATGTCAAACCAAAAATGTGGAACTCAACAGAACTTAAAATAATATTTTTAGATAGTTATTGGGTTTTGTCTTTTCATAAGCTGAAAGGCAAAGATGTTTTTCCCAGCTCTAGCAGTGGCACCTTCTGCTGTCAGAACTGATGCTTCAGATTCTCAAGATACTTCAAGCTTCAATACTTATGCTCCCTTAATTGAGGTATTACAGATACTATGGATTGTTTTTAGCACATCCTTTACTTTTTATTGTTTTCCATGGTTCAGTGGATGAACTTGGCACTCTACCTAGAAGGCAAACAGAAATCCTTAAATAAATAAAAAAAAGAAAAATAAAAGAAAGTGAGTCTAAATATAAATCTGTCAAAATCAGACTCTTCTCTGTGGCAGCATTGAAGGAAAGAAATCAATTGGCAGGATCTGCATCCAAGGAGGTAAGTGAGGGAGCTGGGGGAATATCCTGCTCATGGCTGTCAGCGTGGGATCTGGCAGCCGTGGTGCTGGGTGTCCATCAAGGAAGTGGAGCCAGATCCATGAACTGTGAAGAGAAACCACATGGGTGAAGTCCTGACCCCGCTGAAATCTTGGACAAAAATCCCACAGGCTTCCAGGGATTTCACCCTTGGGGACAATTGAGAACATGCCTTTTTCTCCAAGTTTTCAAGCATTCACTTGTCCTTCCACTCCAGTTATTGGTCGTCAGGAGTTTTGCTTTTCAGCGGATGCCTTCAGAAAATCCAGTTGCTTTACTCTTAGGAGATGTGCACTCAAAGGCACAGACAGCTTTTGGGATTCTTATCCTTGAGGAAAGTCATAGAAACTGGATTTCCAACAAAAACTTTGCACCACTTTTGGTAGCTGGTCCCTCAGTCCATAAAATACTGGTCCTCCTCACTCCAGCTCTTCCCTTGCAGCTCTCTTTGGACACCCTGGCAGTCACTTCAGTTCAGGATATGCTGGGCTGTGCCTGAAGTATTTCAGTTTTTACTCCTTTTTTACCAAGGAAGAAAGAAAAAAAAAACCTTTTTGTTTCTTATGGAAAAGTTTAGACAACAAAAAATGGTTTTCATTAGAAATTCCCACGGGGAAGGAATAGGAGACAAAATCCTGTTCTCTGCCTAACTCTTGTTTCAAATACCGAGGCAGAGTGAATCTTTCATAAGCCCTTTTAGAGGAGGGATTGTAAACAGAATTGTCCATGAAAATGGAAAACGTCTTGCACATCCTAAAGAGTGCTGGGTTGTTGCAGTGCAGGGGTCGCTCCTGCTCCACCTCCTCTGATTAAGTACTGACACACGGCGTTGAGCAAAGCCTCCAGGCAAGCCTTCCATATTCATCAGCCAGGAAAGGAGGCATTTTGGGGGAATGTCAATATGAATATTACAGTCTCTTTGCTCTTTGTATTGTCCCCTAAGCCGTCAAAGTGAAGTTGCAGGAGATAATGTACAATTACTCTGTCACTAAAGTTTGTGGAGCCATTTGCAGGAGCTTTGGAGAGATATCCTTCCAGGCACGGTGAGGCTGCACATTCCCATCCCTGTTGTGCTTCAAAATGGGCTGAAAACTGCGTTTCACTGGGGGTGTGTGGGAGACTGTCTGATATTTGGGAGTGACATGTCCTCACTGTCCTCTCCAGCAATGAAAGCGTGGAGGATGTTGTGACTGGAGCTTCCAGAGGACCAAGAAGAGGAGATCCTGGTAACTCACATGGCTGCTTTCAGGAACGTCTCAGGATGACTCAAAGGCATCCACTACCATCCTAAGGATACAGCAGCACATGTCCTGCTCCTCTAGCTGATGTGAGTTGTCTTTGGTGTGGAGACCTTGGGGATCCCATCTTGCCTGGCTCCTCCTCGCACAGGGACCAGATCTGGGGTGCAGACCTGGGTGGGAGGAGCTCTTGGGCCTGGGAATGAGGGTTTTTGCGCACTGCTGTGGGTTTGGAGAGAAGATTCTTCTCTCGTCACATGCTGTGTTTCCTGGTTTAGTTGCTGACAAGTTCTGAGGAGGACTCTGTGACACCAGAGTGGAGGTGAGGCCGTGACATTTTGCAGCCTTGGGGACAAGGCTCCATTTTCCTCTTTTGTTTTTGTGAGTGATGTCCCCATTTAGGGATAAATAATATTCTTTGTTCTATTTATTATTAATTTCTCCCATTTAATATTTAAATGTGGTCAAAGTTTAAATCACCCCCTCTGGAAGAGCCAGAGGTGGGAGAGCTGCTGAGCCTGAGGCAGCACTGGGAAAACGGGCTCTAACTGTCCTGTTGCTGCTGGGATGGATTAACCTCTTTCTTGCCAAGAGTCTCTCCTGATGGCTGCTCCAGCTGGAACAAGGAAGGTTCTGGGTGGCTGGTGCAACAGTTTGGGGATGCATTAGTTTAACATCCACGTGGAGTTGTAGTGGGTGTCACTTGCTGCCGTGAGGAGCTGGGATTGCTGACCCACAAGGGCTCTCCCACCTCTTTGTTTTCCCCCTGTGAGGAGGCAAAATCCACTTACTCTTGACAGACCCCTTTGTGCAGGAGTGTGGAGCCAGACTAATGCCTGGTGGGACTGGGGTTGGGAAGGCCTTGAACAGAGGGGCTGTCCGCTCCATGCTATCATGGTCAAGCTTCTTGGACCTCTGCTAAACCTTGTTCTCTCCTTCTCCCAGGGCAGAAAGCTGATCTGCTCACAAATAGGAGCAAGGCTGGGCTCCAAACACTGGCTCCTGGTAGCAAAAATGAAGCTGCTGGGCAGGAGCGAGAGGAGATGACGGAGCTCAGAGGAGTGGTGGGTAAGAAAAGCCTTCTGTTGCCAAGCAGAGTAGTTTTATTGCAAGTCTTAACGGCATTTACTGTGCTTTCCAAGAGCCCCAGAGCCAGATTTCATGTAGTTCAGCTGTCACTAAAAAGCAAATGTACATTTCTGGCTCTCCTGGCCTTGTTGACACCCTGGAAAATGAGATTCCGGAGTGTCAAAGAGCCAGCAGGCAAATACCCACTCCCCAAAGTGTGCTGTCTTCAGATCCCAGAGCAAAACCTGGCACTTTGGGAAGCTGTGCTTGGGTTCATTGCTACTGAACATCTGCCCAAATTCTTCCTGGCTTGTTCAGGCTGTCTCTGAGACCCACAAGGCTTGGCCTGAAAATCTATTATTCAGTGGCATTGATCTTGGTGGTGGTGAGCTGTTCCATTGAATTGTTCTCTCTTTGTTTCCCTGGGCACTTTCAGTCATTGTTTGACGTGGAAGCCTGTCCTTGCTGGTCTAGCCTTACTGAGAGTGTCCCCGGGGGGGCAGGGGGGGTCTCCCTTGCTGGCACGGCTGGATGTGGCTGCGAAGCATCTCCAAGAAGGGCACAGGGAGGGGAACGTCCCTCCATCAGCCCCGTGGGCAGTGCTGCACGTACCAGCCTTTCTGCTGCCAGGAGAAGAATAGTGGGACTGTAAGTACGTGGCTTTTCCCAAGGGATGTGGGGCAGGGGGACGTCCCGGGCAGCATGCACGGGGAGCCTGAGCCCGCTGCTGGGCATCGGGAGAATCCCTTGCCTGAGAAAGCAGTGCCTGCTCTTGCCTTCTCTATTTATTTTCGCCCCCGGTCCCATTAAGATAATGAAATGAGAGGTTACGATCGCGGGTGGGGGAAGGAGAAGTGTCAGTCAGCCCTCCCTGGGTGGGGTCCTTGTACCTTCCTTCCTCCCGCAGATGCCACCTCCGAGCGGCATCCGGCCCCGTTCCGCTTTCGGCTTTATTTATGAATAAATAATCGCCGCGGCGGAGAATAAATCAAGGGGCTGTGGCCGCGCTGGCGCTTCCAGGCGGCTCGTTCCTCTTGCTTTATCCAGCTCGGAGCGCTGCCTGGCAAAGCGTGCAGCATTCCTCCCCTCTTCCCCCTTCCCTCCCGCTCCCCATTGTCCTCCCCAGCGCCAGCCTGCAGACCTGCCCCCTCCTTTAATTCCCTGCTGGGGGCTGCTGTCCCAGGCCACACAAGTGAAAGCATTCCCGACGCTGAACAAGATCCCCCGAGGGAGGGCGGGCAGTGGGAACGGCGCAGGGGACCCGTTTGTTATTCTTTACAGACTCGGGCAGCTGAACTCTCCGGGAGAAAATTTGCTCTGGGATGGTTTTGTGGTTTTCCTCCCCTTGCTCGTGGTGTGTTGAAAGACGTGGGAACACCACGTGGGTGAGAGGGAGGTGTGTGCAGGGATGCTCTGCAGCGCATGGCAGGGCTTCAGTGCCTGCAGGTGGAGGGTTACTGTCCTTTCTCCCTCAAAGCCAACAGCTATTTGTGAGGACATATTTCCTATTTTATGTCTGTTCAGATCAGCGGCCAGGGCTGTTGTCCTGGGCACGTGGTGCTGTGGAGGTGCTTTTTTTTCCAGTCCAAACACGCCTTCTGACAGCACTGGGCTGAACAGCAAGGAGTAAAACTTTTCCCTGACCTGTCTGTGCCTACACAGAGGTGAGAGGATGGATCTGAGAATACTGGGAGCAGGCTGGGATGCTGGAGACTCAATCAGGGATTTGCTGGATTTCTCAGCCTGCTGTTAATCTCTATTTTGCTCCAAGCAGAGCTTGTCAGTGCCCAGCATCCCTCACACACACTGACCTGAGGAGGCACTGAGCAGGCTGCCAGCAGGGCCGGTGTTAAATCCTTTTCCTGCTGGGTTTTCCCCAGGCCCGTTGATGGGACTGTTCAGTGTAGGTGCCTCTCCTTCCTACGTGAGGTTTGTCACACGTGTGACACACGGGCTCGGAGCAGAGCAGGGGTGTGAGGGTATCCCTCAGGCAGCAGAGATGTTTGCATCCCGTCCCCTTTCCAAGGGCAATTCCCCATCCCAGCTGCTACCCTGGCTCTGTCTCTTCTGCACTAGCTCCAAATGGGTGGAAGAAATAAATAGGATTGGGAGATATGCACAGGAGAGCTGGAGAGGGACTTTTGGACAAGGGCCTGGAGTGACAGGACAAGGGAATGGTTTCCCACTGCCAGAGGGCAGGGTTAGATGGGATATTGGGAAGGAATTCTTGGCTGTGAGGATGGTGAGGTCCTGGCACAGGTTGCCCAGAGGAGCTGTGGCTGTCCCTGGATCCCTGGAAGTGTCCAAGGCCAGGAGCAACCTGGGCTAGTGGAAAGTCCTTAAGGTCTCTTCCAGCACAAACATTGTGGGGTTCTATGATTTGAGAGCTGGAAAGGGATCGTGGAAGGCCACATAACACGAGGCAGACAAGCTGCTGGCTGTCCTCCCTCGGGCCCAGTGAGCATGTAGCATCCTTTAATGGACTAGTGACTGCTCCAAGTGCTGTAGAATGTGGGGAATAGAGCCAGGAAAGGAGCTCTGTGACAGAAGAAAGGACACATGGAGGCTATTGCACCACAGCTGGGGGATATTTACTATTCTGTGGGAAGAGAGGTCTCAACAGCAAGGAACAGGTCTTTCCAAAACCCAGGCTTGCTCCTCCAGCTGTAGCACAGCCACCTGCCAGGCTGGAACAGCAGCTGGGGATTATGTGGGGCTCGATCCAACAGTGGCTTTGTGGGTCAAACCCAACTGGGTCCTTACCAGAGCAGCTGGTTGCATCTCTGCAAGGAGGAGAGTGATACTTGTCTTAAATATTTATCCCTGCTCAGGGGCTTTGGGTGTAATTTTGCATTTCTGTATGAACTTCGATATCAGTAGATGGTGTTCTCTGGGAGTTGTATCTAAATCTAGAAACACTCTGCATCTTTTTCTCTCTTTTTTTTTTTTTTTTTTTTTTTAAATGATCAACCAATCATTTTTGGGTGAAGTTCTGTGCCTTGTTAGTCTTCAGCTTCAGGAAAAATGAGAAATGCATGATGTCATCAATTGTGTACCATCACATGCTTTTGAAATGCCATCAGACTTGCTAAATATTCAGCGTATATTTTCTGTCTCAACAGACTGTGTTGGCTGAAACTGCTTATGCAAATGAAAAGCTGTACCTCTTCAATAGGTTGTTATGAGCTGATCCTGAATAATTGGGGTTGAGCGGAGCAGTAGGTGGGAAAAGTCAGCAAAGGCAATAATTAATCAAGTGGCTTTACGTCTAGCCTGGACGTGGAGCCCAGAAAACCCTCTCTGAAGACAGGACATTCATTCCTAACCATTGCAGGAGCTCCAGTTATGCAAAAAACCTTCTTTTTTTAGGTTTTGCCCAGCAACTCCCAAGGGAAGCCTGTTAGAAAGTCTTTTCTCCCCCGAGCCTCTTAGCATGTATTCCTAAACTCAGCTTATATTAATTCACAGCTGCTTTGTTCATCGACTGAAATGGCTCTTTTTCACCCTATTTTCCTCCCTCCCTTTCTTTCCTCCTCCAGTCTTCCACGTATTTCTAGACCCCAGCCATGTCCCTTCTTGGCTTTTGTTTTGCTAGACTAAGTGAGCTGAGCTCTTTTCATCTCTTCTCAAAAGGCAAAGCTCTCTGTTTCTTGTCTCACCCTTTATTTTTTTGCAGGTCTTTTTGATCTAAAGTGGACCCAGTCTCCTAAATCACAGCTTTGAAAGATGACAGAGCCCATTCCATGGAGATGGTGGGTGCTGGAATGGTGGGTGTGAGAGCAAGGAGCCCATGTTCCAACCACGATGAACGAGCCACAGAGGGAAGCACAGCACTGCCAGAAACAAGCAGCAGGAAACTCATTTTATTCTCAGGCAAGTCTCTGATAAAGGAAGATTTTTTTTTTTCCAGGGTATATGCAAAAAAATGCAGAACGGATTTATCCAGGTGATTGTTAAGAGTTAATCGATAAAATAACACTTTTCTTGTTATTTTGAGAAATTAGCTGATTAGAAACTTGATTAATGGGAAGATTTTTCATGACTATAATTAAAGCACTGCATGGCTTCTTGTGTAATTGATATTTAATGCTTACATGGAAAGCTGGTTGCCTGTAAGAAACAGTGTTGGGTTGATTTTTTTTCCCCTTGTTCACCTGTGGATTGGGCAGAGGAGAGGCCAAGTGGCTCGTCCAGTCAGGGGGAAGGAGGGAGAAGAGGATGGGATGTAACTGCTCAGGATCTAGAGAGATGGGAAAATATCAGTTTCGTAGCCATGTGTGGGATAAAAGAGCTGGATTGGGGTCTATAGGGAGGAAAGATAGTGGGATTTTCTTCTGAGAACAGAGGTCTCATTAGTCTGAGCTTCAAAGAACCAAAAAAAAAATCCAACCCAGAAACAACAACTCAACTTCTCGTGGAGGGTGATATGAGAGCAGGGGTTTATCCATTCGATGTCCTCTGTGGCACTTGGTGAGAAGTTAAAGGAAAATGGTAAAGGTATGGTGATGCTTCTCCTGGTGTCCTGTTGCAGCCCTGGCATCAATGTCAGGGAGGTGCCCTTGTGTTGGTTGTCCTGGAGGAACAGTCTTTCTGAGCTCTGTCTGTAAAGTTTTGGAGTGTTTCCCAAGGGAGGCAGTGGAGCCTCTGCAATGTCGGATGCTTTATCTGCAAGATCTGCTCCAGCCCAGTCAGCCTGATGGGAAAGAACTACCTGTCCTGTGTTCCCAGGGCATCAGGGTCCACAATCCCAGTGGTCTTCCCTGGCCTAAAGGTCTGTTAACTCTTTGGCTAAAACTGGTGAGTTGAATCCCACAGAATCACAGGATGGGCCAGGTGGGAAGGGACCACAAGGGGTCACCTGGTCCCACCTCCCTGCTCCAGCAGGGCCATCCCAGAGCACATGGATTGCATCCAGATGGCTCTGGAGTACCTCCAGTAAGGGAGACTCCACCCTCTCTCTGGTCTCTGCTCAGTGCTCACAGCAGAGAAGTTCTTCCTCCTGTTCAGGTGGAACTTCCTGGGCATCAGTTCCTGCCAGTTCCTCCTGTCCTGATATCCTGGTCCCTTTGCCTTGCAGCTCCTCTGACAGTGTTCATGGCCAGTGTGATAAGGGCCTGGTCCTGTGCCAACTGTAGCAGTTTTTGGGCAATTCTGAAGCATGTGAAGATGTACAATGGGGGTACAGACAGTGCCGAGTGTCCACATGTGTGTTTTCAGACTGTAGCTCGTGTTGTGCTATGTAATGCCAATTAGATTATTGGGACATTCCAGGGCCTGAAGGAGCCTACAAGAAAAATGGAGAGAGACAATTTACAAGAGCCTGAGTGACAGGGCAAAGGGGAATGGCTTCAAACTGACAGGGAGTAGGTTTAGATGGGATATTAGGAAGAAATTCTTGGCTGTGAGGGTGGGGAGGCCCTGGCACAGGTTGCCCAGAGAAGCTGTGGCTGCCCC
>JAWMRA010000009.1:20622504-20639067 GCA_035584735.1 Pseudotriccus pelzelni
CCAAGGCCAGGTTGGACGGGGCTTGGAGCAACCTGGGCTGGTGGAAGGTGTCCCTGCCCATGGCAGGGGGTGGAAGGGGATGACCTTTAAGGTCCCTTCCAACCCAAACCATTTCAGGATTCTGTGAAATATGTGACATGAGTACAAGGAAACCCAAGATGAGTGAAGGGAAATGAGCTGCAGGTAGCAGCTCTTTGTCCCTTCAGGGTGGGTAACTGGGCCTCCCACCCTGAGCCAGAGTGGGTAACTGAGCATTCTACCCTGAGCCACAGGGGGGTAACTGAGCGAGGCACTGGGGCATCCTCAGCCACGGCTGGTGGGGTTAAATCTCAGGCTCAGTGGGGAGCCAGGCCTGGCACACGTGGGGTGGGATGCTCTCGTCATCCCCGTGGCAGGGATGGATGGGCTCCTGTCACTGCTCGGCTGGAGCCGTGGGAGCAGCAGGAGTGTCCTGCTGATGTACAGCGGGAGGTGATGCCGTGCCGTGACTTAGTGCGGGTGTCACATACCGAGCCCGGCTCACACTTCAGCCCAAGTGTTTAGTCCCTTGCTTATGTTACATTTGGTAAATAAAACTGTCAGTGAAATGGTCTTGAGCATGTGACCGTGGCTTTAGGGCAAGAATTAAGGCTCTCTGTAGGGCTGGAAGAGACCATTGTGCAATTCCTCCCCCTCTCCTTATCCTGTTACCTCCAGTTACCCTGGGACCATTCCAACCCTGGACTGGGAACACTGGGAAAGTCATTAAAGCTATTACAGTAAAAAGTCTTCCCCCCCCCCCCCACCTCCCTTTTAAATAAAAGGTTTATAATAGCAATAAACCCTTGATTTTAACATCTCCTTATGGGTCAAATCAAAGCTGGTTAGAGCCTGAGACAGGGAATCTCACCACTCTGCTCATCCCCTCTGGATAACTGGAGTAGTGCTGCCATGGGCCATAGAGCTTAATTAGTCCCTATTCTCTGCTGTTCCTTAAAAACACCCTTTGCAAAGCCTGGGCAGCCTGTCGGTGTCATATTTCCTGCATTCTCAGAGGTGTTAATGAATTCATTAATCACTTAATGGCTAGGAGGGTCTTTAGGGACCCGCGTCGCAATTTACTGCTCCCAGGAGGAAAACTCTCTGTCGCTGATCTAAAGTTTCAGCTCCGCTAATTTGTGCCAGCAGAGCTGCTGAGCTCCTTCCTGCAGTCCTTGGAGTCCACAAGGACCTCCAGCATTGTGGAAGAGCACCAAGGCACAGCGGTGGGGATTTGCTGGGGGAGGTCTTGTGCTGAATGATGAAGGTTTCAGAGGCTGAACAGGGCACAGGAAACCTCTCTCCACCCTTGTGCTTGTGTTCCTTTTTTCCTTTTCCCCACTGGGACAGGCCTCCTGAAAAACCACTGCAAAAGTTCCTCTGTGCACTGGGCTTGGAAATGCATCCCAAGCCTTGCTGGCTTGCAGGAAATCCAGACTGTGGCAGTGCGGCTGTGTAATGTGGCCTGGGACTGCAGGCTAGGACGTGAAACGAGCCTGTGAATCTTTTCTAATTGAAGAACGTCAGGGTGATGTATTTTGACTGAAACTGTCAGTTCAGATGTGAGTTTGAGTGTTTGCATTTCTGTTCCACGGGAAATGTTGATTATTTCAGTCTCTCGCCCTCGGAGCGGGAGAGCGGCGGGTGCCAAAGTTCCCCACAAAATGGCTCTTTTGGCTTCTTCCTAATCTCAGGGAGAGGAGGAGGTGAACAGAGCCCTCCTCTCTGCTAATTCCCTTCCACCAGCCTGTCATCACTTTGCAATTGCACCTTTTTGAAGGATTTTTTTCTCCCCGCTTCTCTGTTCTCCCGTTTTAACTTCTGCTCTGGTTTCCCTTTCCATCTTTGCCCTCAGTCTGTTACTTTCCCAGACGGAGAGCCCAGGGAAGGGGAGGGTGTCAGAAGAGGGGTAGCAGGGCAGGCAGGGGTGGAGACTGCCCACGTGCAGGCCTTTGCTCTCCCCCTGGGATCCCTTCCGCTCTCCTTAAGGACGTGCGAGATGAAAGGCAGGAGAGGAGCTACATGTTGGCCTGGGAGAGGAGAAAGGAGGGAGAAAAAGCAGGAATGCAAACCCAGTTCACTGGAGGAAACACAAAGGGAGGCAATTTCACCAAATGCCAGATGGTCAAACTGAAGCAGAAACATGCAGAGCCCTCCATGTCCAACTGTTTGCTTTGGCCGGGAGCCTCCAGCTTTCCAGTGAGAGTCTCCCAGGCACCCTCTTCTCCTGCTCGGCTTTCCTCAGCCCCTTTGCTCATCCTCTGGACCCCTCCTCTTTCTTCCTCCTCCTCCTACTCCCTTGGATCTCTTTCCTGGCCTCTCATCTCCTGCTGCTGCCCATGATCACCTGCAATGCTGACGTGATTAGGAGCAAAGACTGAGCACGGAACAACCTGGGCAACCACCCTTCTTCCTCCAGGAGATGTCCCTGTCCAACAGCAGGCCTGTTGAACTGAGAGCTAGATGTATGGACAGGCACGGAAACCTTTTGTTTGAAGGCATTCTTTAACATATGAAAAGATATCCGTGTCTTGAAGAGCCACACCTATTAAGTATCCATTTGTTATTTAATGAGTGTCTTTATAGTTATTACTGTTATTAAATCTGAGTTTTCCTATGCTGAAAACACTGCCAGGGTTACCTGTAGAGCTGCACTGTCAGCTCCACAAAGGTAAACAAGGTAAAGATGATGCTTTTCTTTCTTGGGCAACGCCCATTTAGAGGTTATTTTTCTCCCTCTTGGCTTTAATAAAAGTCCGGATAACAAGTGGTCAACATGGAGAGCTACAGAACAGCATAATGAGTATTTTAAAATTTTTGCGAACCGGGGACTATGGAAAAGGCAGCTGAGCTTTTGTGGGCTCATACTGGCATGTATGTTTATTACCAGCCATTCTTGCTCGGATTTGAAAATACAGGTTGTTCTCCTGGTTTAAATTGTAGAGGTCTGTGGGATAGATACAGGCAGAGTGCTGATCCGGAATGACTGGATCCCATTTCCGAGGCGTTTAACTCAAGTTGGCGGCACAGCTCCTAACAAGGCTCAGAGAGAGAGTGGAGGTTTGGATGGGGGCAATGGAATGCTGGGAGCCTGAGCAGGGCAGGAGGTTTGCGTTTCCCTTTGTGCAAATTAAAGCAGTGTTTAGGCATCCCAGAGTACCTGCACAGGGTGGCAACAAGGCCACTGCCAACACAACACTGGCAGTTCTGGGCTTGTCCTTCCCATGAAGGAACGTTGGTGATCCTGAGGGTCTTTCCAATGTAATTGTTCTATCAGTACAAATTTCGTCCTCCTTTCCCTGGGAGCTTTATTGTTTGGTTTGGTTGGAAAGGCAGCAGGATCCTTGCACGCAGAGGACTCATCACGCAGGGGGAACTTGGAATTCTTCAGTTTGGGCATCGCCACAGGAGATGTTTCTCCAGACAGAGCGATCAGGAGGGACTTTGTTCCGCACAGGCAGAGATGCAGTTCCCAAGGGGCTCCCCTGTGTGCGAGCATGTGCTCTCTTGCATTCCAAACATTTATTACCCTAAACTGCCTTCTGTGCCTTTTACAACAATTACAACCTGGTTTTGCCTTGGTGTCTCCACAGTTCCTAACAGGAATGCCATCACTGCTCCAGCCATTAGCAAAATGGGGGCTGTTTTCCGGAGCTGCTGGCTGTGGGACTGCTGCTGGAAGGAGGCTCCTGCTCTCCAACCTCCTGTGCTCCATCTTTCTTCCAGGGGGGTGGTGGCGTGCTCAGCAGGGTTGAACCTGAGGGGGAGAAGAGGGAATGGAGATTATGGAGAGTCTTGTTTTGAGGGAGTGCTGGTGGAGGTCAGGATCAGCAGGGGGGACTCAGGAATGCTGCTCACGACAACGTCCTCGGAAATCAGGGCAAAACAGCCACTTCCCTACACTCCTTCTGTGCTTGGTGTCTCTTAGCTCTGTTCCTGGCAGTCCAGCCTGATGCTTGGACCTGAAATGATGCTTTTCCTCTGGTGGTGGAGATCCGTTAATGAAGGGAAAAGGCTGGAATTCAGCTGGCAGCTGCTGTTAATCCAGCCACATGCAGCTGGCAGGGATTCTGGATCCACTGGCTCTCTCCTGTTCCCTGCATAGTGATGCCCATCTGGAAGCCCCAGCAGGACCAGCTGGATCCCCCTTGATAAACCAACAGCAAAAAAAGATGGGTGGGTAGATTATGTTTTCCCACAAGAGCATTTTTTTCATGTGTCTCCCCTCCCAGCCTTTGGCAACCCTGAAACACTTGGAAGTTCATTCAGATTTCCCACATTTCAGGGGTGCAGCAAAGATACAGCAAATAGTTCAACTGTTGGATATGGGAGGGAAGTTGTGCTCCCCAAAAAAATCCTGCCCTCTGTTCACCTTTCCTAAGGAAAATGCTGAGCTTCACATTTCAAACCTCACATACATTTTTCTGGAAATGTTACAAACTCTTTAGTCAGCTGGTGACCAAATGAAGTGTTTTGTTTAAGTTCAGTAATAGGTTTCATTCAAACCTAAATGATTGTTTTTCTCATTATAGTAAAAAGGAAAAAAAAATATATTTCTTAATTTTTCTTTTTTCCCTCAGTTGCTGACATTTTGGGGAACCAGAGCTGTGAAGTCTCTATCTCACTGAGGAATTCCAGAGGGAAGGACTTAATGGCTTGGAATATAAGGACAATATCCACGGAAACAGAGGAAGGTAAGAAACAAGGTTTGTTGTTTGGTTTTTTCCTTCCCCAAAATATTGGTCTTTTGCACCACAGTGCAAGAATTGCCACATTCTCCCCTGGTTCATTCTCACGAGGTTTGGTTTCTCAATGTTTAAAACCAACTTATACCTTTGCAGGACAGCCACGTCCTCAGTACTTTTTAACTCCAGCTTCACATTGGCTGTCCTTGTTTTTTATAGGAAGCTGGGGAAAAATTCTTTATGGGCATATTTTCCTCCTTTCTAAATGCAAATTATTAATTCAAGTGAAGTTGTATAATTGTTTCCTGATATTAGGTATTTTTAGGTGTGCTCCCATCTGAATGCTACAAGCAGGCCCTTTTCCATTACCCTTTGGAAAGAAAAACAAATTTCAATGGGATTGTATTTGTTGAATACTGATGAAAGCAACTGAACAGAATTTAAAATTTACATGGGGAATAAGGTATAAAATGTGACCTACTGAGTTAAACTATTTGCTGTATCTTAGCAGACTATCATCATCATTAAATTGTAGCTGGGATAAAACATAACTCGTAATGCAGGGGATAGAATAATATTTTTTATAATGAAAAGTGCATTTCCTGTGTTCTACCAAACTTGGAATACAGCAACAGTAATAACAGACACATATAATGACTGACCCTAATCTGTGTGTATCCAGTTACCCCACCATGTGATACTTAAAAGTTATTAAGGTTTGTCTTTGATTCTTGAGTAAAGTCAGAAGAAAAGGTGATTTCTGGAAAGTCAGATGGTCCCTGGAGCTGATGCTGCAGAGATTTTGGGTGATCCCACAGGCCCAGATTCACAAACTGTTGGCCCAGACCCTCCAGTTCTTCTCGTTTGTGACACTGAGAGGAGAAGATCTTGTTCCTTGGGAGTTGTGGTTCCCATCCAGAAAACCTGTCCAGTACCATTCCACCCTTCAGTGTGGAACCCAGAGTGGGCTGGGAGGCCTCACAGCTGGATTGGGGAATGCTGTTGATCCTCAGCCCTGTGTTGTTATTAACTCACAGATCCCATGACCACAGTGCCCAGACATCAGGCGTCTTCTGGTGGCTGAAACTCAGACTGAGATGGTGACAGTGATGGGAGGTGGGGAAAACAGGGAGACTGTGGCTGATACCTGCAGCTTGGAATGAGGGCTGAGTGGAGCCGTGGGAAGGAGGGTTGGCTGGAGCGAAGGCAGCAAACTGCAGGGCCCGGATGGTGCATTTCAGCCCTCAGAAAGTCTAACTGGTGCACCAAGCCCGGCTCCTGAACTGGATAACCCTATCTATAAATCTGATGATCTACCCTGGGCTGTGCTGGGGTGACCTTGGCTGGACTGGTGCCCACCAAAGCTGCTCCATCACTCCCCTCCTCAACTGGAGGGAAAACAGAAAGCCTCCTGGGTTGAGATAGGGGCAGGGAGATCACTCACCAGGTACCATCATGGGCAAAGCAGACTCCACCTGGGGAAAGCAATTGAGTTAACTACTAATCAAATCAACCCCAAGTGCTTGAAAAGAGACAAGACCACTGTTTCTTGGCAGCATTTGTGTCCTGGGGGCCCTCCAGTGCTGTCCTGCATATCCTCTGGCATGGAACACATGGCCCATGGCCTGGGAACATCTGAGCACACCCTCTGAAGGAGGTTGGACTTGGTGACTTGGGTGTCCTGTGCTAACCCAGGACCCTCCTGCTCCCACTAAAGCACCAGCAGCAGCGTTGCAGTGACCGGAGAGCCAGGGCCCCTCATCCACATCCACCTCTGCTCAGAGGTAAGGAATGATGCTGAATCGAACAGGACAAGGAAGGCAGGAGAAGCAGAGGGATAAAAACCAGGGGCTGAGTAACTGGGACTTGCTGCTGCTCTTGTTTGTGCCAAGTCCCTCATGGGGGATGTCCTCCACTTTGTCTCAGCACGCCAAGAGGCCTTTAAGTGAGAGGCTGTGGTTTACAGAGTCAACAGATTTAAGCAGGCTTTGAATATTAATTATTAATTACTCCTGGAGAGTGCCATACATCAGATTGGTGGAGTAGTTAGCAGCCCTGCCTCCTCCTCCCCACAGACACGCTCTTGCTGTCAGATTTCTCTCCCTGACCCAGACCCCAGCGCTAGAATTAGGCCAGAAACTATTTTCCAGTCGAGTGGCTTTTAATGGGCTCTCCAGACGTGTTCTCTGCATCCTGTGAGTGACTAGATATGTGGAGAGCGGAGTCAGTGGGATTGATTCATTCTCTAAGAAGTATTAGAGTTTTAACTAAGTGGGGCTTGGTGTTGCTGGAGGTTGTATCTCATTCTCCAGGAACAGCCACTAATTACCCACAACACAGGGCAAGGGGCTGCTCTGGAGAAGCCCATTTGCAGGACTCCTGAGGGAAGCTGTTTTTCTGATGAAAGGCATGGGGCTGATCTTTTATGGGTCATCTCTTTTAGAGAAAGGATCTTACCCAGAGTTCCTGGGAGTGTCTCACCCACCTCAGCTGTGGCACAATCAATGAAGTGATGTTTGGTGATGAAAGTGAAGGTTTGGGGGTGGTTCAACATCCCAGCTCTCTGCAGGTGTTCAGAAGGTGTGTAAGTGTCTCTTACGGCTTTTCGAGTCACTGAGGTGCCTCTTCCTTCTGGGATGTCCCTCCCTGTGTGACACAGCCTGTTCTGATTTCACCACGTCCTCCCTCAAGGTCTCCCACACCTTCTTGGGATCTGAGGTTTTGTCCCCGTGAAGGGACTTGCCATGGGACCTGCGTGCTGTGAGGGAAGGCACTTTGGGGTGACGCTGGGAGGTCTGCTGAGCTGGGCCAGCACAGCTCTGCTGGCTTTAAGTGTCTGGCTGACTCTAGGCTGGTGTTGTCTTTCAGCAGCCGACGGAAAAGACACTCCAAAATCAGAAGTCAGCCAACAGAAAGCTCTGAGTCTTCCCTGGTGGCCTCATCACATGCTGTGTGAGGAGCTCGGGCCTGCTCCCCAGTTCCCCCTTCCTTGCTTCCTTCCTTCCCCCGTGCTTCAGCCGCACACCTCGGAGCGCTGCAGGCTGAGCAGAGCTCTGTGTGCGGGAGCCACGAGTCTCCGGGCAGATCCAGCTCCCTCTTGACTCCAACTCCTGAACTGCCTGGCTTCCTCCACCTCCTGGGATAGAAATTTGGGATAAAGCACAGCCCTCATTACGGGAACCGCTCAAGCAGCAACAAAAAGGGCAGTGGAGAGGAGGCTCGGGAGCTCCCTGTGCCAGAGGAAGGAATCCTGTGGTCTGTTCGCGGCTGCCTTGTTTCCAAACACCTCACACGCTTTGTTCGTGCGCTGGATTAAGTGGCCTGCAGAATTTAATTCCTCTGGGAAAAAACCCCAAACAAAACAGGCTCCCCACCCCCAAAGTGCCGCGATGCTGTAATTGGGCTGTGACAAAGCTGAACGTCTCCTGAGCCGCGGAGGGGGGGGCGGTGTTTGGAATTCTGCATCCTAAGAGCCGCGGCCATCCTGTGTCTAGGCAGACAGTTTGGCAGGGAAAGTCACAGCTGGGTGATTCCAGCTCCCCCAAGCCGCGGCTTTTCGAGGGAAAACGCTGACAGATCCGCAGCTAGAGCGAGCAGGACTCTCGTAATTTATTTTTAATGCCACGCTGTCTTTAACTGTGCAATTTCCTCCGGGGTGTTTGCTTTGAGCTCGCGGGATAATTACATCTGAGAAACCAGGCTAATTACAGTTAACAGCCTGAAAAAGTGAAGGCCCCCGCTTCCCACTCCCCCCCACCCGGGTTTTTCCACCACCATTCCCCGCGACGGCCCCTTTTCCATGAAGGAAGTCGGTTTGTCCCGGCGCTGGGACGGTCCCTTCCCGTCCTGGCCCCGCGGAGGTGACGCCCCAGTGATTTGTGCTGGGTGGGGACGTGGCAACCCCTGCCAGGGCTGTGATGGGGCACCGATAGCGGAGGGGGGGGGTCACCGGTGGTGCCGTGGCAAGGGTGGCAGTGCCCTCTGCGGGTGGACCAGCCTGCTCGGCCGGGAGAGGTTGCTCCGGTGAGGAAGGATGCTTCCCTCAGCCAAGTAGGGAAAAGAGCCTGAATTTCCCAAGCCTTTCAGGTCTTGGGTCCAGCACTGTGGACCTCAACACGAGGGTGGCAGAGCATTGGAGCATCTGCTCGGGGAGGGAGTGGAGTCTCCTTCTCTGGAGACCTCATTGCAGTTCCAACCTCCTGGGCAGGGGCAGAGGAGGGGCAGGACTGAGCTCTGCTCTGGGGGGACCAGGGACAGCCCCCAGGGAATGGCTGGAGCTGTGTCAGGGCAGGCTCAGGTTGGATCTCAGCGAAAGGTTCTTCCCCCAGAGGGTGGTTGGCACTGCCCAGGCTCCCCAGAGCAGTGGGCACAGCCCCAAGGCTGTCAGAGCTCCAGGAGGGTTTGGATGATCCTCTGGGCCACAGGGGGGGACTCCTGGGGATGTTCCTGTGCAGGGCTGAGGGTTGGACTGGATGGTCCTTGTTGGTCCCTCCCAGCTCAGATACTCTGTGACATTTCTCTGGTGCATTTATGAACTTCAAACCCTTTGATTTGTCACCCAGCCCAACAACCACCGTCCTCCCCTCATTCCAGGGAGGGTACAAAGACATTTTCTTCCTGTGTTCAGACAACACACGAGTGGGTTGTGCCCACACTGTGATCCAGAGGGCAATGCCTGCTGCCAGATGTGAACATGTGGAGGTGCTGGAGCTGGGCACGGTGCCAGGGGAGCCCTGGGATGCAGGGCCCCGAGCACAGGATGAGTGCAGTCAGCGTTCTGCTCCAGCAGATTGCCAATTTTACACAGCTCCATCTCTCAAAACCCATGTAATGAAGAGAAGATGTTTAAAGCAACAAAAATAGGGAGAGTGTAATAAATGCAAAAGAGAATTATGTGGAAAATGCACTGAAGGAGTGTTTTCCTCGCTGGTGAGATGCTCACAGTCTACTTGCTTCATGAATATTTAGAAACAAGAAGGTTGGCTCCAAATGTCAGACTGAATGGACACAGTTTGCCTTTCTATAAATATTCCATTTTATTCCCAGGCAGCTGAATGCAGAAAAGGAGCAGCTTAGGCCTCGAAAGCCCCCATCTCTTGCTCCTCGAAATTGGTTTATTTGGACTGTAAATTCTTCTGGGCTACGTGATAAAGAGACTTTGCTTTCATCTTGCTCGGAGGTTGCCAAATCCCAGAGATAGGTTGGCCTGGAAGATAAAGGGGGTATTATTGTAAATATTTCACACTCTTTCTGGAATCAAGAACAACAACTGGAGAGAGAAGGGAAATCCAGGGACTGGTGGTATCAGTGTGAGATGAGCCCTTTTTATTGGCTTCTGGTAAATGAAGATTTTGTCCTCGGAAAGAAACGCTCTGAGGGCAAACCACACTCGTTTGGAGTGGAATTTGAAGAGGAATTGTAAATCAGATGTTAATGACAACATATTAGTCCTCCTATCCTGCTCCTGGCAGGGGGGGTGGTAAATCTGGAGTCCTCTCATTCCTGAAGAGGCTGATTGGGTTTCCTGGCTGTTTCAAACAGTCCAGAGATGCTTTGCTGGTCCAGACTGGAGGAGAAGTTAGGATTTCAATGGGCAGTGGGAGATGGGAAACGATGTCTTTGTAGGGACAGGCAGAGTGGGATCAGTCACCTCAACCCAGGCAGGATGGGACCCTCAGCAGGAGATCAGCAGGAGGATTCCCCTCCTCTCCCTCAAGGCCACGTGTCTGCTGGCTTTTCATGCAATTTACAGTCTTCCCTGTCCTCTTCCAGGCCCGGCTGACACCCAGGATCCAATAGGAAAGAGCTTATAATTCATTAGGAGTCCCTTATTTGATGAATTAGGGTGGTTTTTTTGCTGGTTTTCCAGTTGCCTGGGAGCAGCACAGCGGTTTTCTGAGCCCTGCCACTGTGGAGGGCTTGCTGACTAATTCCTGCAGGGCCATCTTGGCCAACAGACTGAATTCCCAGGCAGCTGGGGGGAGATTTCCATGTGCTAACCCACAGTTGCCCAGTGGTGAATGTCCTCTCACCGTGTCAGTCCTGCACTGAACCTGCACATCCCAAAAATTCCAGTCAGGAATCACTGGTTCACAGGTCTTTGCAGCACAAACGACTCCAACTTGGCTTGGGGCAAAGGTACCCAAGCTGTGGAAGCAGCAGGTGTTCCTGAGGGGTGTTGAGTGTTCCCAGCTCCTGCTGGACTTCCTGATCTTCCCGTTTGGAGGCTCAACCGCTGGGTCCAAGGACAACCCTCCAGCACCGAGGTGGGGGCAAAGAACTCTAAAGTTGTCTCATTTCCTGAGGGTTTCATCAACCAAATCACTGTTGCTCTCCCAACTAGACCAAGACCAAACACCTTAAAACCCCAATTGCAAGACTAGGGGTTGTTTCAGAAAATCTGGGGCAGAGCTTTAGCTCTGCAATGTTTGTCTTACAGCAAAAAATACGTTAAAAAGTTGAGGTTTTGGAGATATTTCTAAAAAAAACAGTGCACTGACAAATTCCCAGCGAATGAAAATTGGGATTTTGTCCTATTTATACCTTCAGCAAATCCACAGACAATGTAAATGGATTTGAAATACAAAAAGGAATGTATTAGGCAGACTAGTGAGAGGTAGTTACATCTCCTTCATACACAGCCTGCAGTAATCCAGCCAAAATATTTCAGAACTAATTACTCTACAGCCTTCTAATCCCTAGTAGAGGAAAAAAAAACCAACACCCCATGTATTTTTGGAAGTTCATTGGAAGCATCTGTTTAAGATGTTGTTAATCCTTCATTGCAAAATCATTGGCTGGATGATAATGAAACAGCCCTGTTTGTGCTCAGTGTGTTGAGACCTAAAACTCATCTTGGTTAAAGCTGATTATTTCCTACAAAGGAACATAACTCAATCCCTTTCCTCCTTGCTTGGCTTTTCTTTCTTCTGGTGAGAACTTTTCAGCCCTCCTTCTCTTCTCTGGATGGCGGCTGGTGGGAGAAAATGGCTTGAATCTCAAATTTCCAGATCGATGTGGCAAGGCTACTATTGATTTTGGCATGGGGGAGACGACCCCGGGGGTTCACAGCAACCAAAGAGGACTTTTGATGTGTCTGGACCTTCTTCAAGTGGAATTTTTAAAACCCTCCCAACCCTGCTAAAGATCAGCCAGAGGAACTTCGCTTCACGGCCGCGGGCGCTACTGCAGCACAGTGGGGGCCTGGCATGGCATGCCCTGATCCAGTGGGAAGCATTCCCTTCTCCCCCCTGGAGCCAGGGAGGGTGAAAACACCCTGTTGTGCCTCAGACAGGTTAAAGAAAACTTTTAGAACCTCGTTTGCAGGGAGGAGCAGGCACAGCTCGGCCCTGGAAGTACAGCCAGGTTGCGTCTCCGACCGGAGCCCTGGCTCTGCCATTCCTCTTCCCAGAGCCTTTGCCAGCACCTTGAATCTCAGAATTCCTCACTCCTGAGTGCCTGACTCTGTGACTTTGCTGCTCTTTAACCATATGGGTTTGTCTGTAATTTGAAATGAGGTTCTGGAAAAGTCTGGATTCAATTCCTCTAATAGTCTCCGTGTTTCCAGGCAAGCTCGGATCACTCCTGCAGTTTGGTGGGAGTTTGGGACGTTGCCCAGAGCAAACAAAAGAGGGGCTGTGGGGTTTTTCTTTTCCTTTTTTCCTTTTTTTCCTTTCCTCCCATAAATTTTCCAAATTTCAGATTTATGTTTGGGGAGCCCTGACATGTTTTTTTGTCTTGTTAAAGATGAATGAAGAAGGAAATGGAATCCTCGGAGCTGCCAGGCATTGCCAGGCACCCTCCTCTTCCTCCCACTGCCACCAGCCTGGGACAAATTAAAAGCCTTCTCAGTGCTGTTTTTGGCCCTTTTTGAAGCCACCTATGCCACGATCAAGGGCCCGTTTCTCCCCCCAGCAGCCCTAAAAGCTACGTGAGCACCCTAAAAATAACAGATGTGAGACTGGTGTGCATCCCACCAAGTTAATCTGACATCCAAGGATAAGAGGAATCATTTCCTTACCTCCAAAAAGCCTCTCAAGGCACTTAAAAGCGAGGGTTTCCGAGAGCTGGTCTCGAGTGTGGTCCTGCAGAACCCTTTTGTTTAACATGTTGTTAATCCTTCCCTGCTGGAGTGGGATGGGGTGGAGAATATCCTTCCAAACTGTGGGGTTTGTCCTGCACTGGGGGAGACTGTGGATAAATGAGAGGGACGGATTTGAACACAGGGTGATGCTGATAATGTAATAAAAAGGTCTGAAAATAAGAACAGGATTGATTTTAAGGGCAGTGAGAGCAAAGCCTTAACGAGAGGAGCTCCTGTTGACCAATCCCAGCTGGAAAGCTCTGGGTGGGATGTCTCCCATCACGGCCCAGCCCTTAACCAGCAGCTTCCCATGGCTGGGAACAGCATCCAGATCCTCCCAGGGGTGTAAAACAGGGAGCTAAAACCCACGGAGTAATTGGGCATTCCCAGTTTTTCCAAGGAGCTGGGCTGGAGGGAGCCAAGGGAGAGGAAACAGGAGCGGGCTAAGGTTTGGAAAATGCACTCAAGGAAAAATGGAGAGAATTGTGGCTGGTTAATTCACAGAAGGGAACACTGAAGGGAAAACCCACTGGGCTGTGGGAAGGTGTGTTCAGTGTCAGCAAAGAAGAGAAGGGTTTGTTCTGTGGTCAGTGGAGGAACAGAAAGTGCAGCACTTCGTTCAAAGGGGACACATTTTAAAGCCTTTTGGTCTCACAGACAAAAATATCTCCTCCTTGATGGGTGTAACTGAAGACTTTGGGAACACCAGAAACACTAAATGCTTTTCCTAAATATTGATTCAAAATTATTTGGGTTTTTTCCCCAGAAGAATCCTATATTTTGTCGTTTTCCTGACTTTTTTCTTCTGGAAGGACCAAACAAGCCCAAACTGTGCAAACTTTGCCTTGTGACACGCTGAGATGGGCAACGTGGTTTCCTGCCCTCAAATCTGCAGCTAAAATAAACCCAAACAATGCAGGGAGGGGGTGTGTTGCTTTTTATTTAACTGTTGAAACCCAAGCTGAGATATTTCAACTGGCCCGAGCAGCACCACCACCAACTGTTCCACATTCCCTGCTCACTCAAATGTGCTCAGGCGCAGCCAGACTCCTGCTGACCCAGTTTGGGGTGGGATGAGGGGGAGAAGAACCGGCCTGGATCCTTCAGCTCAGCTCAGGGTGGAAGAGCTGCTCCCTGCTGGCCTTCCCAGGCCAACAGAGATTTGAAAACCTGCTTTTTCCTTGGGTGTGTTTTGAAGCTGGTGCAAGGTTTTGAGCAGGAAGAGCACCTGTGAGCGCTGTTTTGGTGAGAGAAGGTGCGGATGTGGAAGGCAGGGATGGTTTCAGCTCCCACCTCACTTCCCAGGGCTCTTCCAACTGCTTGGACAAAGGGTTTGTGGGAATGTTGCGGTACTGGCAGAGGGAACTGAGCTGGGAATGGTGGGGTACAAAGCACCCAAGAGCAAAACTCCTCTGCAGTCCTGAGCTCTGCAGATGTGGGAGATCATATGTTGGCATCTGACTAACCCAGAGGATTTCTTTTGAGCTCTTTAAACTTTGCAGACAACAAAAAAAGAGGCAAGGAGATAACAAAGGCTTCCCTTCTGAAAGCAGAACAATAAAGGCTATTGGTTCATCATTTGAATTTCTTGCCTAATGAAATTGGATACAGCCTGAAATCCCCCCTAAGCCAAAAGCTAATTCATTTCCACATCTGAAAGGCGTGTTATCAATTACTGACTGGAGATCTAATGATTTCCATCGCTGGGTTTTACTCTGATACAAGGCCCTTGGAGGATTTATTGATGACTTGTGTAGAAAAGTCAATCCTGAGCTGGGGTCTGAGTTTGGCTCAGCAGTGTGTGAGCAGATCCTGGGGCTTTGAGCCACGGCTCAGCCAGGCAGATCAACACCTTCTTCTCATCAGCACCCTTGAAATGACACCCGAATTTGAGAGCTGCTCTTGAGTCCTCCAGATCTCCTGCACAACCTGCCCAAGGATATGGGCTGAGACGCAGGAGTGTCACAGGGAAGGAAGTCAGGAATGGCCACAGTACCTCTCCAGGCTCCAATATTTAGGAGTCTTCGGGGTAATACAATAATTACCCAGCACCTGTTTAACAAGGGCATAACCTGAAGTGCTCCCCAGCTTTGCTCTCAGGAACAGGTGGATTGCCTGGGCTGAAACATTAAAATGATACCTCTACCTGGTGTCAGCAGGTCCAAGGCTGAATGAATGGACTTTCAGACAAAAAATAAGGAACTGAGTTGATCTTACCCCAGGAGGGCCATGACAGCAGCAAGACAAGCTGTCCTTTCCCCCTGCCCTGGCCTGTTCCAGCAGACCCATGGCTGCAGAAATTCCCCCCAGACAAATGTCTTTTTGAGTTTTTCTGCCTATTCACAGGCTCAGGTTTTCAGGGTGACCCCGAGAAGCTTCCTGTGACCCCCTGCTTTAGCCTGAAGCAAGTGAGAAAGCTACAGGGGCCACCAGGACACCAAGGCTGGCCACCAGCCCTGACTCACCCATGGCAGTGCTTCCTGGGAGAAACTGGAGCTGGTTTTCCTCTGTGTGGGGATTTGGGAGAGGAAGATGAGTATTTTTGCCTGATTTTTATCAGTGCAAAGCTCAGTCTGTTATCAGCTGTTTGCTAAAGTTTCACCTAGGCCTGGCTTAGCCCCAGGAGCCCCGGCTTTTCTCCCTGCCTCATTTGCACGTGGCTGATGTGTTGGATTTGCCTCCCATGCTCAAGCAGGGGAAGGTCACTGATGACGGGAGTTCCTGCTCCTTGTGGGCAGACAGAGGGGGAGTTATGGGGTTTCTGGTGGTGCTGTGAGCACCAGATCCCACAGGGTTGGGCAGGGAGGGCTCCAGAGCCAGCACACAGCCCTGGGCTGTGCTCATCCATCAGATGTGGGATGTGCCCCACCAGGCTCTGTGGGACCTTCCTCAGGGCAGGAACCCCAGGCAGGGGCAGTCAAAGGTGCAGAAGCTCCCTTGGGTAGGTCCACTGGGCTCCTACTGAAGCAACAAGACCCTGAGAATGGTTTTATAGGGTTTTATAAAAGACCTAATCCCATATCTGTGCATGACAGCAGGGGCTTTCCCCCCCTTCCTTATTGTATCCTATAAAAGCAGCTTCAGATTTTCTTAACGCAAGGAATTTATAGAGCCAGAACCCCAATCATTATAAATCAGGCAGAGCACACAAACACAAGAGGCAAAATGTACCACAGTACACTGCAAATCATTCAGTGTCAATAATCTCCGTTGTTATTTGTAGCCAGCAAAGGAAATTGGAGTTTTTAATATGTAACACATTAACCCGAGTGTCTGCCTAAATGGGGCTGCTTTTCAACGTGTTGACATATTAACACAAGTGCTCTTTCTCCTATTCCCCCAACCTTAACACAACAATAACATTGTTAAATCATTAGCAGGCCCTTAAAGACGGATTAATTCTCCCTAATAAACTAGTGAGTAACACTCTGTGCTGTTGCCTCCCCAGCGTTCACCTGGTCACACCTGCTGCCGCTCGGCCTTCGAGGCTGCACAGAGCAAACAGGAGCTGAGAAGGGCTGCAAACTTTTCCACAGTAATTCGAGAATCTGGTGGACTGGGTTGGTTTGGTTTGCAATGGCAGAGGGCAGGATGGTTGAGTTCACAGAATCATGGAATGGTTTGGGTTGGAAGGGACCTTAAAGAGCACCCTGTTCCACCCCTGCCACGGGCAGGGACACCTTCCACTGGCCCTGATTGCTCCAGCCTGGCCTTGGACACTTCCAGGGATGGGGCAGCCACAGCTTTTCTGGGCAACCTGTGCCAGGGCCTCCCCAC
>JAWMRA010000009.1:20725088-20735250 GCA_035584735.1 Pseudotriccus pelzelni
GGAGCAACCTGGGCTGGTGGAAGGTGTCCCTGCCCATGGCAGGGGGTGGGACTGGATGAGCTTTAAGGTCCCTTCCATCCCAAACCATTCTGGGATTCCATGACTGTCTGCAGTGCATTTTTCCAGCCCCCTCCAGAGAAATGCCTTGGAGCAGGGGCTGATGGGAGACGTTGTGCTCTGAGGCTGCCCAGAGCATCCCTGTGCCCATCACATGCCCCTTAGCCCCCTCCACCCCTCCTGCTGCCAGAGGGGTCACTCAACCCCGTGGCACAACTGCCTTTGCCAAAAGCAGCTGCCGGTTACTCCAGGACACTCTCAGTGCTGAGGGCACCGAACACTCCCCCGTTTGGACATATCCTGCCAGGCTGGGATGACTCCTGGAAAAGCTGCCCATCCCTGCCGCCGACTCCGGGCTGGGGCTGGGGCTGGCCACGTTAACAAAAGCGGTGACAACGCATTCCTGATGGATGCCAGGAAAATGCTGCCTGTTTTGGAAGAACACGAGGCTTTTTGGGCTCTAAACTCGAAAATCAACAGAAATTCAGTTCTCTGGGATGAAATTTGCTGTTGTCACCAAATCCGATCCAGATCAGATTAAAATACATGTCTTTGCTTTTCTTGCTGCTTTCTTGCAGTGGTGCTTGTGAGAGGGGCCCCCAGTTTTGATCTTTCCATAAGTAGCAAGTGTCCACATGAATCATGAGAGACCTCTGCAGCCCTGCAGGCCATGGGACACCCTGGAGACTCGGACACAGGGGGAACAACTCCTGTTAAAGGGAAAAGTACTGGGAGCCAACCAGCAGCTCCTGGGCTCAGCTCTCACCCAGCACCTCATCCAGAGCAGCTCAAATCCTTGCCCTGGGAGGCCAGGAAGCAGCAGGCCCCCAAATGAATATGAAAATTAAGTGAAAGGCTAAATTTGACTCCTGGGGATGGGCAGAAACGGGACACTGAAGTCACTCCCTTTGCCACACCACCACCTCTGACACCAGTCTGCCAAACTCCCAGCCCTGGGAGCCTATCCCATCATATCTACTGTGCTCCCCTGGCCCTGCAAGCTGCTGGTGTGGAGGGTTCCAGGCTCTCCACGCTGGAGTTGGACTCTGGGTTTTGGCAGGAAAGTTCTCCTGTTGCTGCATTTTCAGCAAATGGGTCCAAATTCCTGGAATGAAAATGACTGCATAGATGTTGGACAGTGCTTGGAGCAACCTGGGAGACTGGAAGGTGTCCCTGGCTCATGGCAGGGGCTAGAACCAGGTAAGGTCCCTTCCACCCAGGATGCCAGAGCCACCATCCTCCTGCAGGGAGGGAGCAGGGAATGTCACGGATACTGACAACTCCAGGTCCCTCAGTCTAGGAAATACATTCAAAAGCCAAGCAAAATTCCCAAAGTGGTGATGGGCAAGAAAACCTCCCATCCCTGGAAGTGTCCAAGGCCAGGCTGGATGGTGCTTGGAGCAACCTGGTCCAATGGAAGGTGTCCCTGCCCATGGAACGAGATGGTCCTTAAGGTCCCTTCCAACCCAACCCATTCCATGACCTCTCCTGTGCTTACCAAAGACTCACTAAAGGACTGTGCTGCTTCCACCCTGCTTTTCCTTACAAAACCAGACTGTGATATCAAAGATCATGAGAAATGGATTAAAACCTCCCCGAGGAGCCACTCATGAGTAGGCAGGAAAGGTGTTGGGTCCTGGGCAGTGCCAGTGGCATCAGTGGATGTGTTACAGCTCGATCCTGTACATGGTTAAAATAGCAACATCAACCAGGTCCCTCCCCAGCCCCCCAAATCCTTCCTCATGCCTGGCTGACTCGGATCATGGAGCAGGAGCTTCACCAGCAGCTGTGTGGAGTTCAACAGGGCTGGTTTGGCACAGGCTCCTTCCGTGTGCTTGCAAACCATCATCCCCCCCATGCCTGCAGCTCCAGCTCAGCCTCCTGCAGCCCCAGCACTAATGAGGCTGAGCAAAGACACGAGTGGTTGTGTTTGCAGGTGCCAGGGCTGGAAAAGCAACGCTGGGAAACACACGCTTGGCAAGGAGTCACTGCTCGGAGGTGAGGGAGGGCAGCCAACCAAAATCCCTGGCAAAAATGTCTGTGATGCTCTGCTCAGCCGAGCCCTGTGGAAAACGCAGGACGAGCGTGCCCACAGGAAAGCGTGGAATGGGAAAGGGCTGGAGAACCTTCCTCTGGGGCACGGCAAAGCCTCTGATGGTGGCTTCTCTTCCAGCACCATGGGTGTGCCCATGGCTGGGGAAGCCTCATGTGGGAAAACAGGGATGACCATAGCCCATCCAGAGACTTGGGGAATGGATTTAGGAAGGTTGGGGGGGTGGTGGTGCCTGGGAGGGACTGAAGGTTCAATGACATTTGCTGTCATCAAACAGTCCCATCCAGATTGGATTAAAATCCATGGGGGGTTTCTTTCCCGCTGCTTTCTTGCGGTGCTGCTTGTGGGTTCCAGCTCTGGGCTCTGACCCGGAGAACAGAGCTGTGTCTTTGTGTTCATCTGCTGTGACAATGAATAAAAGCTCCCAAATTCTGCTCTGGGATGCTGGGAATGCATCACCTTCACCAGGTGGCTGAGGAGGCTGGTCCCTGTTTTTTGTCTCAGGAATATGCTCCTTTCATGGGAATATGTCACTGGAAGGACGGGAATTCCAGCCACGGGAGATGCACAGATAGCCCTCAGGGATATTTCCTAACTAGAGCTGGGGAGTAAAGTGCTCCCAAATGGTGAAGTACATGGAGGAAAACATGTTTCCATGGGAAAAAACCTCTGGATGAAACTCCTGCAGGGCCCAGAGCACAGAGAGGCTGCTGCAGACACTCCAGGCTGGGCTGCACTTCCAGCTGGGCTCCTGCCTGGGGTCGTCCCATGAAGGTCATAGCACTGCCTGGAGTCCCTGTGGCACTTGGGGCAGAGATTCCATATGGGAAATACAGAGATCAGCCCCTCAGCAAGCACCACAGCTGGAAGGGAGAGGGGCACACACCGTTCCCTCCTTCCATCTCTCACCAAGCTTCCTTCTGAAAGTTTCTCCTGGCCACGGAGATGTCGTGTGGGTATGGATTCCCCAGGGAAACACAACTTTAGCCTCCTAATTGAGTCTCCCTGTCACTTGCCAGTTTGCACTGGGTGAGTTCCTGGTGTTCCATCCCTGAGTGAATTCCTGGTGTTCCATCCCTGAGTGAATTCCTGGTGTTCCATCCTGGAGCAGGCAGTAGGGACTGAGGCTGCACCATCCCTGCTGGCAACTCCTTCCTCCTTCCTTGCATTCCAGTTATTCACCCCCATCGTGCACGGGTTTGGCTGGGATGTTATCAAGGCAGGGAGATTGTCCTGTGCTCATTCCAAAGTGCCCCGTGTATTTACGGAGCTGTAGAAATGATAAATGATAACAGTGAGCCCCCAAAGAAGGGCCCTGGGAGAGGAGTCAGATCCCACAGGGCAGGGAGGGGCTCCCACAGAACAATTTCCCTCAAGGCTCTGTGGCCTCAGCTCCAGCCAAAGGGATGTTCCGGTGGGGACTTAGGAATTTAGAAAGCAGGAGCTGCACTCCAACAGGATGGAACTGCAGGTCACTGCACTGGGCTGGTTCACACAGGACCAGAGCGATTCCAGCAGCCCCCAGCTGGGAAATACCACCCTGCAGGAGCACAAAGGACCCTCAGCGAGCTGCCAGACCCCGTTTTGCCCTCAATTCCACCCCCACCAGTCGTGATTTGCAGGGAGTGAAGGAGGGGTTGGCGCTGAGTGAAGGTGCAGATGTGATTAGTGGGGCAAAGGGGGTGGAATGCAGGTCCCCCTGCCTCAAACAGCATCCACGGGGGAGAAAAAGTCCAACAGCCCCTTTGTGCCCTATTTAACTGTTCCTAAATGTTGCAGGAGCGTGTTAATGAGATTCCAGCCAGCAGACATCCCCAGGAAAAGGTTCTCATTTGATCACCAGGCCCGGCTGACAAGCCTGACCTTGGAAAAACGAGAAATATTTTATTAATTGCGGTCTTCCACGTTTTTAAAAAGGGCCCAACCTTCCAGCAAAGGGAGACCTTTGAGCCTTCCCTCTGCTTTTGTGAGCCTGCTGGGTGAGGTACAGCAATTAAAAACACTTTGAGGAGACAAAGAGTGTTTTAAATAACTGTGGGGAACTTGGGAGGGTAGAATGGGGAGAAAATGGGGGAGAAAAGGGAGCAGCTCTTCATTAGAGCCGCTGCTTCCCCCAGGGGGTATCACACCCCTCGGGATGGCAGTGCCAAGGAGGGAGCTCCTTGCTGGAGAAGGCAGGTTCCTCCCTGGAGCACCAGGAGCCTCCTGAGGCAGTTTTTGAGCAGTTCTGCTGTTTTTAGCAGCAGTGAAAAGGAGGTGTGGCAGGTAGTGAGGCAGCAGGACACTGGGGCAGGACAAGGGGAGCCCAGCACTGGGTGTCCAGGGGTATTTAATGCTAATTGTGTTCGCGGTGAGCACAATTAGCATTAATTTTTGCCACAGGCAAAGCCTCTCTGGGAACGTGGCCCTCCCTCTCCAGGCACCTTGGGCACAGAGCTGGCATCTCCAGAGGGGTCTGGGCCCCTCCAGCCCAGAGTTCCAGAGGGATTCTGGGGAGATCACAGAGCCAGGTGTCCAAAGCCCACCAGGAATCCAAGCCAGATTTTTCCCTCTGCTTTAGAGAGGGAAAACACAGCAGGACTTGGTCTCCAGCTGGGTGGTGAAGGTCTTGCCAACCTCAGGGCACCTTGTGGGTGTGAGGGCACTGCTTGGTGCATTGAGAGAACCACACCCGAGCGTCCTAAAAACCCATTTACGTAAATAATGCTCAATATTTGTCAGAGATAAGAAGAAGACGGAGCAGAACATGCTGTGCTTCTGTCCAGAGGAAACGAGCTATGGCAGCCTGGCCCCAGGCCTGCAGCTCCATCCATCCTCTTTCCTAGGAATGTGGCCATTCCCAGCTCCACATCAGGGAAGACGGGAGGGAAAAATGTTTACAGTGAGGGTGGGCAGGCCCTGGCACAGCTTGTCCAGAGCAGCTGTGGCTGCCCCATCCCTGGAAGTGTCCAAGGCCAGGCTGGAAATCCTGGTCCCATGGAAGGTGTCCCTGCCCATGGTGGGGGGGAGGAAATGAGGTTTAAGGTCCCTGCCAGCCCTCATGCAAATGACCTGTTTTAAACTGAAGGTGTGGAAGGGAAGTGCTGGTGGGGTCTACATGACAAGGCAAGGCAGAACTCTGAGTAGAAAAGCAAGCATGTGGTGGGGGCTGTGGGAACACTGGGCACGTTCCCGGGAGGGGAAATTCAGCTTTCAGCAAAGGCAAATTAACAAAGAAGCTTTTCAACAGCACTAATAAAATGGGAGGGGACAAGAAGTCAACAAAGGACCGTTCTGGAGCCCAAGGAAGGGAGGGGTGAACCTCCCACTGCCTGCAGCAGGTCCTCCCAAACTGCACCTGGAGACTCCAGCATTCCCAACAAATCCATTGCGAGAAAACACAGGCACGTCACAGCCGTGTTTATTGGCCCAGATAATCCATAGCCCTTTCCTTAGAAAAAAAAACCATAATCCTGTCCCCTCCTTCCCCTATTAGCAGTGTGCAGAGGTCCATTTCCTAATCCCAGAGCTCTGAGGGTGCTGCTGGGGCTCAGCACAGGCGGCGCCTGCTGGGGCCCTGCGCAGCCGACGATAAGTGGATTCCTCCTCATCCCTCCTCAGATGTGCTAAAAGGAGGGAAAAAAAAGGGGAAAAAAATAAAAAAAGGAGGTGAAGGGGAAAGGAAAACCATGGCAAACCAAGCAAATGAAAACCATTTTCGTTCCTCTCAGCAGCTGGAAGCAAAGGCAGATAAGTGAGTGCTGGCTCCGTTCCAGCGTCACATTTTCCCCAAACTGGGAGCAGTTTTCCAGCATAACCTTGTGCCCCAGCAAAAAACTGTGAGGTGGAAAGATCCTTTTTTTGAAGGTGATTAATGGCAGGGAACTCCTGGGAGGAATTTCAGCTGCCAGGGGCAATGGATGGAACGGTATTTACCTTCCAAGGAATCGGAGGTGATTTCCCGATCTCTCCTCCGGTGCTGTTGTTCATTAACGGGTGTCTGGGCAGGGACAAGGATCCTGCACAGGAGAAAGGTGTCTCTGCCACCCAAGGCTTTGCTTCAAAGCAGCTGGAGGGGTCAGAAGGGAATTCCTGCCTCCCAAAAGTTATGATTTGCATCAAGAGAATGACGCTGGATGCATGACTTTCTGAAGCCCGACACTGGCAGGATCAGCTGGGAATTCCTGCCTCCCAAAAAAGTGAAGGTTTGCATCAGTGGCCATGGGAATGGAGCCAGCTCTTTCCCTCACCACACCCTGGGAAGTTCAGAAGGAGCCAAAGTTCTCACTCAGGGCTGTCCCAGCCCTGCCCTGGTCAGGAGACAACGAACACAGGAAAGCCTCCTGTTCCTACACCGAGCCCTACAGTGTCTTAGGCAGAGGAGAGACCCCAAATCTGCATTTCCCTTTCCTCTTTCCAACCATTTTCCTTCTCCCTGACATCTCCAAACTCTCCACGTAACCCTTCCAAAGAACTGCTGTCACAGCACACCCAGTGCATAAACCCAGCACTAAGGGTCAGTGCAAGCCCTCACAACCCCTTCCACCTGGATACACCTCTGGGATGGCACCTGGATACACCTCTGGGATGGACACCTGGATACACCTCTGGGATGGACACCTGCCTAAGTCCTCAGTGCCCAGGACAGGATATTCTGTCCCAGGAAAGGTTTTTTTTTCCCCCTAAACCCACAGTGTGTAACTCACACGTCCCAAGGGCCCTGCCAGAGTGCTGGCACTGGATGTAGCCCAGCAGAAGAAAGGATGAGTATCCAAAGGGCATCAAACCTCGTGGCAAAACAACTTATTCAACTCCAGCCAGAAGGAATTGCACAAAAATATCTTTGAAATGCCAGGACTAAGATTCTAAGTTAAAGTTTAGCTTTGCTTTGCTCTGGGTGTTGAGGAAAATCCTGAGGCCAAAAACAAGGGAGGGAACCTCAAATGTGCTTAGAAGGAGGGAGGCTATGAAAAAACAAGGAATCATTATCCATAAAGCTTTAAAAGCCCAGATAGTACCTTGTTTTTTCCCTCACCCCATGCCTTGTTTTTCCACGGGTTTCCCCCACCTAGCACAACCTTGCTGGAATTATTCCTGGCCCTTTCCTAGTGGTTTGTAGCACCCCTGGGACACTTTGGTGGGATTGGAATTAGAACCAATGCAGCCCTGCAATGGCCACTATCATCCCTGGCCTCTCCAGGGTGTGAACAGCTTTTCCAGCCTCCCCCAGCTCCATGTTTCCCCAATTCCTGCTGCCAGCCCCGGGGGCACAGCCACTGTCCCCTTGCTCAGCCCAGGGAAGGTGAGGAAACAGTGAGGAACAGCCCAGAGACTGGAGTAAAATCCCAGGAGAGTGATTGCTGCCTGTGACAAAGATGAAAAGAAGGGTCACTCTGCCAATACCTGTGGGAAGGGCCACTCTGCCAATACCTGTGGGAAGGGCAGGGGACTGATTTAAAGAGGGAAAAAGATGGAAGGAGACAAGGAAGACCTTTTTCCTCCTTTCACTGAGCTCTGTGGCTCTTTGACAAACCCAGCTCCGAAAATGCCAAGGATCTCAACCACCAGCAGGAGATTTTCTCTCTCAGAGGTTTTTCATGGCTGTCTCAGGCTGCCCAGTCAGGCAGGAAAGCTTTGGATCTTCCTCTCCACTTACTGCTCTGTCTGGGCAAAGGAAATACAGGAATGCTGCTGGAAGTGAGAGCCTTTAAAGGCTGTGGATGGAGAGCATGGAGCAGATGGAGCAGACGGAGTGATGCTCTGCCCATCCCAAGAGCTCCCTGGATGCAGCCTGGATGCTCTGCCATGAGCCACTGGAGGGACTGATTCTCACTGAGAGGATATTTAAGGAAGGAAAGTGCTGGTGATGGAGGAACACAAATGGTCTGCGGAGCTGATGGGCTACCCAGGACCCAGGGGAAGGGATTGGATGAGCAGGAACAACGGTGGGAATTGTGGGCTTGAAGTGTCCAAGGCCAGGTTGGGCAGGGCTTAGAGCAACCTGGGCTAGTGGAAGGTGTCCCTGCCCAGGGCAGGGGGTGGGACTGGATGGGCTTTAAGGTCCCTTCAAGCCAAACCATTCCATGATAACTGAAAGACAACATTTGTTGGAAGGGAAACAATTGGGCTTGTGTGCACTGGGGTGTTTCTGTCACTGTCTACACAAGTGGATGTTCTTGGCAAACATGAGGACATCCAAGAGCAGAGAGACCCGAGTGTGCAGCCCCCTAAAGCCCCAGTTAACTCTCAAAACATGTATTTCACTTTCAGAACATGTATTTAACTCTCAGAACTTGATGAATATGAGGGAAAGGCGGATCAGGGAATGCTGGAGGGATAATGGGAAAGCCAGGCCCCAGCTCTCCCTGACTCCCTGCCTGAGGCATGGGAAGGTGCAGTTACTCCTCTCAGCCTCCTCTGCTGGGGCTCTCCTGCCTTCTCCACACCATTAAACGTGGGAGGCAGGAGGGAGGAGGATGAAGGAAGTTCCTGCCCCTGGAGATGGGATGTAAGGCACTGATGTGGCTCCTTCACACACAGGTCCTGGTTCCAAGTTAAACACATCAGCTGAAGCCCCTCCATGACTCCTCTGGGCACAGGGTTCCCCAACGTGCTGTTCCACCTCTTGTTGAAGGCAAAAGCTTTTGCAAGGCCTGATATTCCATTGCAGAGGAAATGCCAAAGCCATGAGACCCCCAAATGCTGTTCCTCCCCCAGCCCCTTCTCCACAATATCCCAGAGAGATGCTCAGGAGCAGCCGAGCTGTGCCATGGGCTGCCTTTATCCCTGGAATGCTGCTGCACCAGGGCTCTGAGCAGCTCTGTGCCCCAGAGATCCACACCAGCAGCTTGCATGGAGTCTAAATTAGTCCAAAATTAATTCAGCAGCGCTCGGGATGAAGTGAAACCTCTCCCTTCAGTCGGGGCCCGGAGTGCAGCCAGGCTTCCCACATTTTCCCCTCCAGACCAGAGGTGCCGCTCGGGAAGGGAAGCCCTGCCAGGGGATGGAGGGGTGTCATCCCTAATTCCAGGGGAGGTGCCTTTGGGGCGGGAGGAGGAAGAGCAGAGGAGAAGGAGGAATCCATGGCAGCTCCATCCCTTCCCCCCTGTCTTTGCCATGGTGACACCGCGGTGGGTACACATCCCTTTCCGGGCTGCCTCCCAAACCCGGGATGCAGGGGGGCTGCCCCTGGGAAACGGAGCCTTTGCATGCCCCGAGCTCTTTAAAATTCCCCACGGCCGCCTCTGAGCAGGTCATTGTCTCCCGAGTCAGGTAGAAACCCTTCCATCCCCCTCTCTTCCCGCAGCAATCTGGAGATAAAGTTCCCATTCCGGAGCGGCCGCCGCAGGGAAGGAGCCTGTCCTAAGCCATTCCCGGTGACTTTGCCAACGTGATGATACCGTCCTTCATCAGCCAGAGGATTAAGGAGCAGGACAGAGCACACAGAGCTGGGGATTAATGCCTTCATTTTTCAAGGTCAAACATGGAGTTTGTGGGCTGAGATTTCCAACGGTTCCTTATCCAGGTGCACAGAGCTGGAGCACTCAGTGTTTCCAAAGCTTTCCATCCCATTTTCCGTGCAAGTCATTAAATTCCTGTGCTCCCCCCTCCCTTTTCCCCCCATCTTGCAGCTCCTCCCAGCTCCTGGAGCAGCTGGGAGCACTGGGTGGCACAGGGGAACAAATCAAAGGGGTCGGGAAATGGGAAGAATGTTTCTGGAGAGGAAAGGAAAATAACTGGGCCAACAAATTCCCCCTCTTATGGTTTCTGTTAACTCGATGAAACTGAGTGAGACACTTTAGGGGTTGTTTGTGGTTATATTTTCAGTTTGTCTAAATAAATAACTCGGTTTTCAAAACACAAACATGTGAAGTGGCAGAAGTTTTGGCTTTGTGCTTGTTTGTTTAACAGCAAAACTACTGCTGCTGTGAAAACAGTTATTCCAACTGCTTCTGTCTGCTGGGAAAAGACAAAGTGCTTTCAAAAGGGAGAAGAAAAGGAGGGGTTTTACCCTTCCCTTCCCTTCCCTTCCCAAACCTTCCCTTCCCTTCCCTTCCCTTCCCTTCCCTTCCC
>JAWMRA010000009.1:20879956-20902300 GCA_035584735.1 Pseudotriccus pelzelni
TGCCAACCACCCTCTGGGGGAAGAACCTTTCCCTGAGATCCAACCTGAGCCTGCCCTGACACAGCTCCAGCTGTTCCCTGGGGGCTGTCCCTGGTCCCCCCAGAGCAGAGCTCAGGGCCAGGGTCTGACAGTGCCATGAGCTTTTGGAGCCTCAGCAGCTCTCCCTGAGCTTTGCATCCCACAGGGCCCAGTATCCCCTCTGGGCACAGCCTGGCACTTTTCTGTGGCTTTTTTTGCTCTTCAGCAGCCCAGAAAACCGAGTCAGGGAGGGGACCAAGCAGCTTTCCTTCCCCCTGTGTCTCTTCTTGCCTTTGCTCTGAAGGTGATGGGAAAAGTCCCATTTTCTGCTGCGGGAGGAACCTGGTCTGAATGCCCTGAATGAGCCACAGCTCCTGTCTCCTTCCTCCCTTCCTGCTTGAACTGGGGGAAATTCCAACCCAAAGATGACTTTTTGCAGTGTGAACGTGACCCCATCAGGCTGACTCTGCTGAACAGTGAAAGTCAAGCTCATTTTCCTGGTTCTCTCTGTATTTCCTACATTTCTAGCAATGCATTTAGGAGCTTGTTCCCTTTAAATGATGGCATTTTGGACAATGTAACATGAAAACTGGCACTTCTCAATTTCCCCCCTTCTCTTTACCAAGCCACTCGTGGACCAGACTTCTACCCATCCCAATTTCCAACATTTCCAGGTGGGTTTTACTATTAGGAAATAGGATTAACTTAATTTCTCTGAACAAGAAAAATGCCTTCCACAAAGATGCTGAAAGCACCTTTTTACCTGGAAAAAATTCCTGGTGCAGGGAGCAAAAAGCATTGGGAGAGGGGTGGCAGGGCTGGTTTTCCCAGCAATTTTCATGCCTGAGGTGCTTCAGAGCTTCTTGCTCTTAACACCAAGTCCAGAATGTGCTGGGAAAGTGGGGAAAAAACTTTCCCCTAAGTTTGGGTGGGGAAGGGATGGAGTTACCCGCCGGGGTAGGAGACAGAGGCCAGGGCAGAGGAGTGTTTTTAACACGCAGACGCTTTTCCTCAAAGTCATAAAATCCCAGGATGGGTTGGGTTGGGAGGGACCTTAAATCTCATCCAGTTCCAACCCCCTTCCACTCTCCCAGGTAGCTCCAGACCCCTCCAACCTGGCCTAAAACAACCCCTGATGTTTTTAATGTGATGGATGATGCAGCCCTCCCATCCTGGTGTGGTTTGGAGGAGCAGGGTCTGTCCAATATCCGTGTTTTCCCCCTTTTCCCTGTCCTTCAGTTCAGCAGCCCAGCCCTCACCCCTCTGCCCTGCCGGGTGTCCCCACCCACGGGTGTAACTCCATCCCTTCTATCCTCAAACTTCCCTCCCTAAATTCCCCCAGGTTTTCATTTTCTCCTCATGTTTTAGCCTTGTCCTCAGCTCAGCTCAGCCCTGAGGGTTTTCCAGGGTCTCCACCAACTGCTGACACCTCGTTTCTCCTACCAGAAGTGAATCCTTTGGCTTTATCCTCTCTGGAGTCTCTGGGAACAGTAAAAGTCCAGAACCAGCAAGTTGAAGAAGAAGCCAATTTAATGAAGGAGGAATCACCCAGAGCAGGGGTTTCTGGGGGGAAAAGGGCCTCTTTTTGCCCAGACAAATTGAAGGGTTGGTTGACTACCCCAGCTGATTCCCAAAGAATCAGCTTCCAGGTGCTGTAACAGAGCCAAACAAGGATCCCCCTGGAGCATGACCCTCTTCCCATGGGACGAAACAGCTACACTAAAATCACTGCTCAGGCCCCTGTTAAGAGTTCAATGCTGCTGGAGTCTCAAGCTCTTCAAAATAATGTATTTTGTGGTTTGTTTTTCTCAATGACTTTTTCTTCCCGGGCCTCCAGATCCTGGTAATACTTTTATAAAGAGGGAATATAGTAAATATTCAAACCACAGTACTAAAAGGCTCTGAATGCAGCACAACTCTCCCAAATAATACCAAGCTGGGGGAAAAAGAAAAAATTAAAGGAAAAGAAAAACCCTATCAAATTTATTCAGCTGGAATATCTCACCCAGAGAGCTTTTCTCCCAGAATATTTGGGGCAAGCACAGTGTCATAAATCTTAGTGCCATTAATCCATGGACTCATCCATCTCTGTTCAGCTCCATAAAAGCAATAACCTTGTCACTGTAGGAAGGAAGATTGGGCTTTTAATTGCATATGGATTTCAGGAGAGTTCTTATCTCTTAGTCCAATTTGTAGCTTCAGACATGTGTCTTTGCTTCCCTTGCTCCAAGTCCATGCAAATCTGCTCTCACACCCTTGGAAACGGTGTGAGCAGAAGCTGAGAAAGAACCCACAGAGAGCTCTGCTGGCAGACAATGCACCCAGGCTTTGCAGCCCTGGCTTTGTTAGACAAGCCTGTGTTTAATCAGCTCCTCTAAATTGTGTTTTTCAGAGGATGATCAAATTTATGGAGATAAAAAACCCACATGAATCACTGATCATGATTTCCCTGACTTGGCTCTACAGGTGTTACCAAAATCATCCTTTGCCCTGAAGTTTGTTATCAAGAAAGGTAAAACGACCAGTGGAAGGGGGTTGGGTGCCCTCCCTCACCAGGGACAGCAGCAGGAGGCAAGGCTGGGTTTGCTCACAGGGCAGGAGATCTGCAGTCTCTGGCTTCTCTTTCAGGTTTTACTCAGCCAAAAGAATTCCAGAGGCACAAACCCCCTGGTTTGGTCAAACCAGCAAGCCCAGTTCAGCCCAGCCAATGCTGAACTGCTCCTCCCAGCCTGCGGCCATGGGGATGGCTTTGGCGTTCTCCACGACGTGCTGCTCCTCCCAGCAGCTCCCTGCTCATCTGGGTGTGGATTCCAGAGCCCAGATTCACAGGTTTTGGGGTGAAAGGTCCCCCTGCAGTGCCCACTGTGGGGGGCAGATGTTGTGTTTGGGCTGAGGGGTCAAGTGTCCCTTTCCCTGTGCACCTTGGGCTGTGGATGTGTGTCGTGGGTTTGTCCTCAGCCTGCAGAGGAAAGCCTGGAAATGGGAACTTTGTCCTCAGGAAAGACCCAGTGATTTCCCCTTGGGCTATTTGGGTCCATGGCCCAAGACATGGAATCACATGATCACAGGATGGTTTACATTGGAAGGGGCTTTAAAGCCCATCCAGTGCCACCCCCTGCCATGGGCAGGGACACCTTCCACTAGCCCAGACACAACACACAGGCTCAGCAAGAAATGATTGTCCCCCTTGGAACGGGATTTTTACCCAGGGACATTTGCTGCATTAAAATATTGCATCCTGCAGGTTTGGGGCCGAGGAAGCAAAAAGGGATGGTGGAAGATTAGAAAACTTCCAAGGGCAGGAATTCCTGGATCCAGGTCTGCCTCAGCTCCTGCCTACAATCCTGTCATCCAAGTGTACATCCCAGTGTAGCCCAGCGCGAATTTGTGCTACATAAAAATCAAGTGTAACTTTCCAAGCTGCTTCCTTGAGATGTTTTTCCTCCTAGCACAGCCCTAAACCCACATTTCAATTTCTTCTGCGTGTTTTCCTGTCGTTCCCATCACCCTGTGTACCTTCAGCTTACCACCACTTGTGTGTTTCCTATCTAAATTAAACATTCCCGTGCTTTTCAGCCCCTTTCCAGTGGAGCTGAGAACATACCAGCAATTTTTTTTCCCCTGCTAAGAACAATGAAGTATTTAGAAGTGTTTAATCTCTGCCTTGAAACTACACTCTGCTCCTCAGAGAGCTCCCAGCAAGGAGCTCTGACTTCATCACCTCACTGACTTGGGGTCCCCTGATGCTTCTTCCACCTGATTTTCTGGGATTTTGTCTCAGCATGGGACTAATAGGAAAAAAACACACCCTAATCTTTTATTTTTGTCCTCAGTTCCCTGTATTTCTCCATCCTCCTCCTCCCAAGAACCTGCAGGACCCAAAGCTGAGCAGGAAGGTTGTAGATGCTGGTCATAACAAGGAGAGAACAAATGGAAACAGCTGGAAACAGTGATTTTGGTCTTGAAGATGTTTCTTTTTTTAATATTCGTGTTAAAAAAAACAACAACAACCAACAAAACAAACAAGCCAAAAACTAAATTCAGCATGCAAAAACAAACAAAAAAAAAGGCAGGAAATCTAAGTTGATACTGAGAGTGGAGATAAAACCATGGAAAAGAATGTCAGGGTTTTTAAGATAGGACAGGATTTACCTCTGCAAAACCACATTGTTCTCCTTTAAAAACAGATCCTTAAACCAAGTCCATCAGTAGTAGGAAAGGGAGGGTGAGCCCTGACATCCAGCGTGGAGTTATCCCCGGTGGCAGGAGGGGCCAGCGTCCAGCCTGACAGGGACCAAGAGCTGGATGGAAGCTCTTCCCACCTCTCTCCAACCAGCAGCTCCCAGTGCTGCACCTCCTCCTCCTGCTGACCCTCCCCAGGGGCAGCATCTTCACAGCCCCTGGAGCTGTGCTGGGCATTTGCTCTTGTGTGGTGGTGGGGAGCTGGTGGCTGTGGATAGATGATGGTCATGGAGCAGTGATGGATATGGGGGTGTTGGACCCAGTTTGTGCCCACTGGGAGCACAGCCTGCCCCCTCTATCCCTACAAGCCACCAGAAGTGCCACCAGGCTGGTGACAGCTTCACCTGCCAAAGGCCCAGCTCTGGAGGAACGTTCAGCTCTGCCTCTGAACCCTCCAGACCATCAAACCAACACCAGCGTTTCACCGAAACAATTTTGCCAGAGAGCTCCTGCAGAGAATTGATAACCACGACAAGTGGGGCCAAAACCTCCTGCAGATGGCCACCAAAATGGCCACTCTGGTGGGTTTGGAGCCCTTCTTTCTCCCTAACTTACCCTTTTGCTCTGCTCATGGGCACTTTGCAGAGCTGTTTTGGGATGTGCACTGGACCCAGGTGACAGCTCTCTGCTCCCACCTAAGCTCTTACATCCCTTCCTCTGACCCCTTCAAATCAACTTCCACTTGGTTGGACTGGCTGGAGGAGGCAACATCCCACCAAGGAGTTAATCTTCACATCACTGGGGGGAGAATTAACAGGAGCAGGTCCTGGTGTGGGTGTGGAGTTAAACATCTAATGCGCCCTGGGATTTCTGCTCCAAATGTAACTGTAATTAATTCTAAATGAGAAACTCTCCTGGCCTCATTAAAGATGACATCTGCAGGAACACTGGTCACACACAGAGGTTTGGAGCTGTTACAGCAAAGATCTGTTGTAGGAATAACAATGGATTACTCATATTCCCTGGAGAGATCAGAAGAAATAAATACACTTCGGTATCACGGGTTACAGCAAATGTCTAAGGAACATAAATCAGATTAAATCTCCCAGCAGATCAGTTCAACCAGCAAAGCAAAGGTGGGGCTGAGCAGAAACAGCCACCACAGAGGAGAATTCCGTGACTATGGGGTCTGCTGGCACTGGGCACATCCAAAGGGGCACGGCTGAATTTACTTCAAATACACAGCTATTACTAAAGGGGAATTTTCACTATTTGAATACCTGGCAAAGGGCACAAGGCACTGCTCCTGGACAGCAGTTTATACATAAAACAGGAGCAAAACGTTCTACTCTGAGAGCACCAAAAGGCGTTATTTTGTTGTAGACCTCCTCGTGGCAGGCAGTCAAATAAAACTGATGTCCACAACAAAGCAGGGTGCAACCTCAGAGTAGAAAACATGACTGAAAACACAATCCTGTTTACAGACTGCCTTGGTTGCTGCACTTTTTGTTTCTGAAGTTAAAAACACAAGGGAGCAGAAGCTGACCCCAGCAGGTCTGCTAGACATAGTCATATTTGGAAGGGTAGGAGCGTCTTCCATCCTCACTGCGAGGAGCTTCTTCATACCCTGGGCCCTTCCTGGCCTTTGCGTCGGGCTCATACCCCTTGTAGGGCCCCATTCGGTAGGAGATGTTCCGTCCCGAGGCGTTGTAGGACACAGCTTTGTACCTGCAAGAGACACAGAAGCTGCCAGCAGGCACTGGGGGGGCTGTGACCACCCAACCTGGCACCAAGGCTGCGTTGGACGGGCTTTGGAGCAACCTGCTTCAGTGGGAGGTGTCCCACATGGCAGGTGGTTGGAATTAGATGGCCTTTAAAGGTCCCTTTCAATCCAAACCACTCTCTGATTCTACAGAAATCATAGGTCACCTGATGCAATCTCCACCTTCTAATGAACTGCTGTGCACCTTGCAAATGAAGCTGCAATTAATGGGCCTGTCTTAACCAGCACTCTGCAAATTTTACATTTTAAGGTCTCTCTCCCGCTCTCTTTGTCTGCAAGTCACACAGTCAGGGAAAGCAAATGGTCCCTTTTGACCCATAAAGGGCAAATAAATAAACACGTATTGGTGGAGTTGATGTAGTGCTGAGTTAATGGTGGGACTGGATGGTCTTTTCCAACCTAAATGATTCCATGATTCCATCATCACAGTAACTTTTGTGATGGGGATCTCACAGACATATCCTGTGCTGGTTGGTTCTATCCCCACATCCAAGGCTTCAGGCAGCACCTTCCCACGTCTCCCACAGCTCAGCTTACCGGGACTCCTCTGGAATGAGCCCTCTGCAAGCCAGGCACATCATGATGCCTCCCACGAGAGACAGGCCACCGGCCACCCATCCGACGAAGAGGGCTGAGCCAAAGGTGTACCTGCAGAACACAGACGTGCTCAGGGCTGGCACAGGGGCCAAGCTGCTCCTCCTGGAACACACTGAGCATTGTCTCCCTCCCCCCAGCCCTGCACAAGTTCCCAGAAGTCCCTCAATGGGCTCCCCACCTCCTTCTTGAGCTGCACGAGCAGAGACATCCCCACCAACAGCTCCAGTGCAGGTAAGACTTTATCTCCTAAGGGACTAAATCCTCCAAGTCCTGTGGCTATCCCAACCTACTCCCAGATTTGCTCTGCTCTGGCTGCAGCCCCGAGGGAGATTCCCACCGTGGAACACCCTGAGCCAGCTGACCACCCACCTGTTCTGGACATTCTGCATGCCCTGGTACATGTTGGTGGTGGACATCCAGAAGTTTGTGACCAGCATGTTGGCAAACACGGACACGCCGGTGATGGCACACAGGCCTGGATCAGAGAGAAGGACAGACTGAGACCCATACAGTTCAGAAGTCACCTGTGGCCTTGGGGAAGCACCTTCCAGCTCTGGAAAGGTGTGAGATGCTGCTCTGTGTCCTTCAGCAACACAACATGTTACACTTTCCTGCTAGGATTCCCCTGCATTTACAATTGCAGCAGCAGGAATGCAATGTCACCCTCCACAATCCCAAATTGGCACTCCTGCAGCCCTACTGATGACCCAAGGTATTTAAAACTACAAGCTGAGCTACAAACCCCCTAAAATTATTCCTAAAATTATTATGTATAAAGTCTGAAACTCGTACAAAATATGATATATGAATAAAAGATAAAATAGTACATCACAACAACATATATATAACAAACTGAGAGGGATGGTTTCCTTCCCATCTGTGGGCTGTTTTTCCAAGTCTTGCTTGTTCTGTCCATACAAACTTCTGGTTTCTGGTTGGGGTTTTTTTTTTACTAAGCAGAGGTAGAAACCCCTTGACCCCAGGAGGCCAAGCTGGAAGGCAGATGCCAACAACTCCATGAGAACACCAAGACTTTGGGTGGCTCCAGAGCACCTGCATGAAGGCTTGCCAATCCTCAATTCCATGGAAAATGGGACACCCCCCACTTACCAGCAACAATGAACATGATGCCAGAGGTCAGAGTCATGTTGGCTTTCGCAGAGTCCTCCATGGTCCCGATGCGGATGCATTTCAGGGCAAAAACACACACGAGGAGGCCGAGGATGCCCAGGACGATGCCCACAATCATGAGGGCCCTCACGGCCTGAAACATGGCTGCAGGACAAAGGGAGACACGGCCAGTGACTGGCAAGACACTTAGCAGAGCCTGGCAGGATTTTAAAGGCTGGCTCTGTCTGAAAAGATAAGTATTAAAGAAGAAAACCTTGGAAAACGGGCCCTGGATTTGCACTCGAGTGTTATCTGGGGCACCTCCAGAACAGAGCTGTTTGCCCCAACTTCCCAAGGAGTCTGATGGCTTAGAATTTTTTATGAATGTTCATCAGGCACAGTTCACTAGCTGAGATTCGTGGAGAAGAGTTAGTGGGGAGCTGGGACAAGCATGAATTGTTTCATTACTAAACTGATTAAGAAAATACTCTTCTTTTTAATCCCTAAGCAGCAAGGAAAGCAGACAGCCCCACCCAGCTCTCCATGATACTTCCAGCTACTGCGTGACTCTAAAGGCAGTTCTAGATGATCCTGCTTCCCAGGAAAGCACGTGGCACAGGAGAAGAGGACAAATCATCCTGACAAACATTACACATCAATAAAACTTCGGTGACGACCTCCCTCCCCATATCCCTTCCACGGTTCTTTGTATCAGTCCTGTATAAAACTGTCCACGTTCATTAATACAACACGCAAATAGCCCCATCCTGAATCTGTCCAGCAGCCTGCCATGAGGTGGGAAAACATGTTTGGAAGCAGGCTGGGATACTGGCGGGTCGTTCCTGAGCGAGCTGAAGGCAACAAAAACCCTCAAGCCTCCCTAGAAAAGTCGAGGGGAAAATCAAACAGAAACTTACACCTTTAAAAACAGTGAAGTGCAGGGGGAAAGGGTATGTGAATACCAAGGTGATTCTCTAATTAGGTGGCACACATCCCATCTTTCCTGCAATCCGGAGCTGGCCCCAGACACTTCTCCCCGTCCTCTCCCAGGCAGAGACAGGCAGGCGTCAGCGCTGGCGGGGGGGGCCGAAAGCATTTCGAGGGCTGTCGTGATTTGGCTGGGACACTTTGCAGCCTGCTCTCCCAGCCCCGGGCTTGGCTTTGATGCTTCCTAAGCACGACTGTCCCTCTCCAGGGAAGGGGACAAGGGCAGGAGAGCGTTCTGCAGCCCGAAGGACTTCCCTCAGCCTGGCTGCCACCCCTTTGGGTGCGCGGGGAGCACGGAGCGGACTCTGCTGGCTTTGCACAGGGTGGCAGAAGGGAGGGTGCTGGGGTGTCTGTGGAGCACCAGCAGCCCGAGCAGCCCCGCGGGGCTCACAGAAGCAGGAGCCCTGCCACGCCGCGGGCCGGGAACAACCACCTCTTCCCACCGGGTCTGCCTCTTATGACTCAATTTGCCCTTATCAGCTGATAACGAGAGCTAACGAGCCGGGGATTTTCAATCTGCCATTCATCAGCCCCCAGGTGCGAGCTCATTAGTCGTTCTCCATCAGAGAACAAGGAGCTGCGGATACGCCTTATCAGCCCTCAAAGGTTTTTCCGCAGCACCTGATGGGAAGCACAAAAAGCTGCGAAGAGAGGAAAAGCTCAATCTCATTTGTCTTTACAACCGCTGAAGTTCCTTTGCAACTGCGTTTGTTTCAGGGCAGGCAGGAGAGGCTGATAATGCAACCTAAGAAGAAGCTCCTCGTCCCTAAGACAGTCCCTGATTCCTGGGTGTTTCCTACAGACCTTGCGGTTCCTCGGTGTCCTCACCAAAGTGTTTTCAATCCATCACGAAGGGACCCTAAGCCAAGATCTCGCGGAGAGCTTGTTGATTCCCAGGAGAGGTGCTCCTTGGCAGTCCATGGAATGACACAAGAGGCCAAGCCAAGGATGTTGCACTTTTGCTGGAGCGCTGAGATCCAAGTTGGTGAATCTCCGTGGAAAAGGAGCTGTTGGGAAGGGGAGGGAGTGGAACACAGCAGGGTACGAAAGGAAAAAATGCCAAGTAGCCATTCCTGTCTGCATGAGACTGACTAAGGCACCATCTCCACAAAGGGATGGGAAGAAGAGGAAGGTTCTCCCAGGTGTGCTATGGCATGAAGGCTCCTGGGACCTGAAGCCGTTTGGAAAGTGAGCACTGAGGCTTCAAGTGAATTTGCACTAAAAGCCCTCTGAACAAAGTGAATGACCTCCCACGGGAGGAAGGAGTGGAAGGGTTTAGGCAAACAAAATAGGTGAGTAAGGAAAAGAAACGGCCTGAGGAGCAAAGAGACTTGGAGTTTAAGGCAAGCACAGAAACTTGCCGGGGTTTGGGATAAACCTTTTGCATGAGGGAGATAACTCTGCTCCATGTCTGGACACACCTGATTCCTATACAAAGGGAGGATGTCCCACAACAAGGAAATAGCAAAACCTCAAGGTTCTTCACCAAATTAAAAGCCAGTGATCTGAAATCGCAGTTTGCATCACTGTGTTTTTCAGATGTAAGGGAAACTGGAGAGTTGTCTTCCTCCTCAGAGCAGTGAGAGGTGAGAGAGGTAAAAGAACTTAAAGTCATTTAAAGTCAAATCACCTGCATTTCTGTTGCTGATACAAACTTTTAAAAAAAATGGAAATCTGACTTTATGACCATGAATGATTGATGGGATATAGAAAGTTTAGGGGGGGAAATAAGGTCTTTAAGCAAACCCAATTCAAACAGGAGCATTCTTTGCTTATGTTTTAAGGTATTCATCAATTAAATGGACACATAAAGATCCAAACTGACAGAGCATCTCTAAGGCACAACAGAAATTGCCTGTGAGGGCTTTGCATATTTGCCATATGACCTAAAACATTGACATAAAATGTAAAATCTGGATTAAGATAAATTGCCACCAAAAGGATGGTTCCCATTGTCTCATTGCTCTTTGAAAACCAATCACCCACACACAGCATTCCAAAGATATATATATAAATATTGATCACTGTATATAATAGTTTGATGAATATATTTGTAATTCCCTAACACAAATGGTGCCGTAGGAAAAAGGACTCTAAATATCAGGTTTGCTCCTCCAAAGGGGAAAGAAGTGGCCTGAGCAATCCTGAAGCGACACGGAGACACATTTACCTCATCTCACCCCTCGGGCTTCCCTCAAAAAGCAAACCCTGGTCGTCAGTAAAGCTTCCTGGAGGGAAGCCACAGTGGCATCCCTGAGGATACAGGGCTGAAACCCACAATGTGCTCCAGTCAGAAGGCCCATGGGCATCACTTATTGCTTGGGCCTATTTGTGGGTGGGCATCAAAACCACTCCCAGGGCCACGTTTCCTGCTGGCTGGCACTGAGGGCCAGGCTGGCTGCCCCTCTGCCATGGGACAGGAGCACTGGAATACTCTCCCATGCAATGGGAGGGGAAAACCAGCTCTTTTGGTAAAACTGGCAAGCCAGCAGGAAAATAACAGCCCTCTGCAATCGACTTCTGTAGTACTAACCCTCCCCAGGTCATGTGAAGTGAGCCAACACACCTTCCCCCGCTCCTCACCCTTCCTGCTCACAGGTGGATTTCTCCAACTTCAGTTTTCCCTTTGGAAAAACCAATCCTTTTCACAATTCTCTGACAACACACACTTCCATGCAGCTGTTTTCCTTGGGTTGCCATTCAAAGAGACAATACCTGGGGGTTTAAACACCCTCGCTCCCCTTCCATCACTGGAGCTGGGCTGATTAATGCCTGAACCTGTGATACTCATCCAGAAAACACCCACAAGTTGCTCCAAGTTTCTCCAAGCTGTAACTTCCACCAAGTAAAGGCATCGTTTTGGCAATAAATGCACTCACATTGTTAGTCTGAGTAGCCGGCAAACGTTCTTCCTCCCAAAGTGCTTTGACATACCTGCTCCTACCACTTCAATTTTGGACGAGAACTGTGCAGAGCTACAGGGAGAGCTCGCGGCTCAAACCTGGAGCGCGTTTAGCCCCTACCTGGCAGCCCAAGGATAGTGAAGTAGGGCCGGCACTCGGTGAAGCCGGAGCTCTGCCTCACACAGCTCCTCCACAGCCCCTGGTACTGGAAGACGGCGGTGACGGGGTTGTCGTACAGGTCCTGTGTGCTCCACGTGTCCGTGGCCGTGGCCAGGATGGTCCCAGCGACGCCCAGCGATGCCGCCAGGAAGCCCATCACCTGGCACAGCGTGGTGGACATGGCGTGTCCCCGCCGAGAGGAGCGAGGCGGCCCCGGGGGAGCGGCGGCGCTAATGGGAGCCGCGAGGTCCTCTCGCCCGAGCGCCAGAAACGCGGCTGCCCTTATCAGATGCTTTCCGTGGAGCGCTGTTTGCTCAAAAGTGTTTTTGCAAGATAGGCCAGTTTCACTCTGGCTGGGGAGGTTTTGTGCTGGCAGGGCTGCAGATAGGAGCTTTTGTCCTTTAGAGTGCTTGTCCTTCCCCCTCTGAGCAGCCACGCTCTGCTGAGCGTTGAGTAACCCAGTTGGGGCCTGTGCCGGTCCAAAACCCTGCGCTGCCCCTCGGGCTCCCCCTGCCTCCCTGGCATGGGGCAGGACCGTGTTCCCTAATCCTAACCCTCTGCTTACGCCACCAGACCAATACGGGGGATCTCCGCACCCCGGCACCCGTGGAGGTGTCCCCACAAGGGGCACAGTGACAACCAGGGACACCAGTGGTGGCTCTGGGAGAGGGTGTGAGCTCAGCCCAAGGACATGGCTGCCCCTTGCAGGTCCCTGGAGCATCGCTGAGGTCATGTGGGATGCTGATCATGGCACAACCCAAGGTACCAAGCCAAGAGCCCAGCAGAGCTCCTCCAGCCCAGCTCTCCACCCGCCCACACCCCGCCAGCCAACACGTGGCCCCACTGACACCCACGTGGGAGGAAGGAGAGCACAGGGGCCATTGAGAAATGGCCTTTTTGAGGTGCTTGTCTGCACTGACTGGAGGGACGGTCCTGGAAAAGGCTGGAAAAGGGATGTAAAACATAGGAAATTCATTTCCGCTGCACAAGGGAGAAGTGCTGGGCTTGGAGGAGCACAGTGAGCTACAAGGACCTTCCAGACTTCACACTCATCCCTTCCCATCTAAGACTCCTCTCCACTGATTCCCTTCAGCCCTGACCTAGAAATAAATTCCCACTTGAAGCAGTCCTGGTCCTGCTCCCTGCCACAGGCACCATCAACACCGTGGGGGTGACGCCGTGTGGAGGCCACGAAGAGGAGAGGAGAGGCTGTTTCTGTGCATGGAGGAGCTACAACGGGCTTACTACACCTCGGATTTTGCTTCTGCCTCCTGGAGAACCACCTCCCAGGACACCCCTTCGGCTTGTGGGGCTGTGCAGGCCGGTGGGCAGCACACAGAGACGTGCTGGACTCTGCTGGAGCAGCCAGAGCACGATTCCATGTCTGGTGGCCACAAGGCACGGCCACCACCGGGCCAGGCACAAGATGCCTTTGATTCCAGCAGTTTTTCATTCAAATTGCATCATTTGCACCAACTTTGGCAGGTTTATGTCAGAGGAAGGGCTGGTTCTGGCATATGCAAAGTTGCCAGCAAAAATAATAAGGTGAATAAAAGGAGGGAGCCCTTCAGAGCCAGGAGGGGTAGGAAGTGCTTATCCTCTGTGAGGGAGAGGGCACGTGGCTAACACTGCTCACCTTGGTAATGCTTTGTGATGATAAACCAGGGTTGGAGAGGATCTAGAAGCTGGGGGGACAACTAGGGACAGGGAGGACCTGGAAGCCAGGAGGACAGAAAGGGTTAAAGCCAGTAACGTGGCCAGTTCTCCATCCCATCCTCTGGGATCCCAAGCCAGAACTGTGTCCCAGCTCAGAAAAGCTGCTTGTGCCCAAACTCTGATGCTCCTCAGCAGCTCTCCAGGATGACTCCACTCCTTCCCAAGCCCCAGGAATCACCTTCTTTCTTCTTGCCATCTGGTGGTAAGAGACCACATCCCTTTTTCCAGGCTGAACCTCTTCAAACCACATCAGAGGAACAGATACTGCTCTGGGATACAGCCCCTGCCCCAAGGGTGGGGCTACCCTGCATCAGGAGTGGGCAACAGTGCACAGAGAATGGACTGGTCACTGCTCAAAATAACCCCTGGGGAGGGAAGAGGAAAGGAGCGGGGAAGAATTAAAAAGACAAACGTATGGTTTTTTTCAGAGCCACCACTCCTTTCTCAAACACTTTCTGCTGGTTTCAGCTGGATGCAGCTGGAGCAGCTCTTCAACCCAACCTTTTCTTCTCCTGCCCCACCATTTCACATCCCAAGCTCCATTGCTCGCCCCAAGACACCCACTGGAAAGGGGGACATTCCCTGGATGTGCCCTGAGCCAGGGTCTGCCATCCAGTCTGGCACCTCACTCACCTTCCCTTGGGGACATAATTTCCTCCTGTTGATGTGAGATGCTGCTTCTCATCAACCGTCTTAATCAGGGGCATCCAAACCCCAGAGCAACCCAAAAATGTCATCAACAGTGCCCAGGAAAGCCCAGGTGGATGAGCCTGGCTTGGATTTGGAGGGCCAAATTGAATCATGTCTCCAAAGAAGATAAAGCAGCACAGGGTTGTGTATTCCCCACTGAAGCCTCATGTTTGCTCCCCCAAAAATGGACCCAAGAAAGCAACTTTGGTGATGATGGTCGTTCTGCAGTCCTGAGCTAAGAGTCAGACAAACCCCCAGCCATGCCCAGCTCTCCACATGGTGTCATCCTGGAAGAATTATTGTGGTTGGGGGGGGTTCTGTTTGCTCATCCCTAAGAATATTGGCTGAGGTGTTATCCAGCCATCCCAGCATTTCTCATGTTCCCCATTTCTCATGCTCTGATCAGCATCACGCTTGGAAACAGTGGGAAGTCAAAGCTCCCATGAACACCTCTCTCACTGGCTGGTTAAAGCAAAGTTCTGGAGAAAAAACCCAAACTTGTTTCCATCCCTCCCCTTCCCCAGCACCCCCATTTCCTCAGCCTCTCTCAATATTTTTAACGGTTTCTGAACCACTCAGGGAAAAATGTGTTTCCCTTTGCAAAAACTCATCATCCCATTTTCCCAGATAACAGAAGGTCACCTGGGATGATCTGGGCTGTTGGCTCAGAGCACACCCCAAGAGGTTGTTGGGTGATGGAAAGCTGTAGGGCAAGTCAAAGCATCTTTACCACAACCTGATGCTCCTCCCCAGCCAACTCTGGGAAATGTCCACAGCCAGGAGTGGCTGAAGGATGGGGATCTCTCTCCAAGATGGATTGGTCTCCCGCTTGGTGGTTGAAAGCTTGGGCCAGAGGGTTTCCCATGTCCCGTGGAAATGCTGGGAAGGGGCTTGGTGAGGACACAGCTCTTGCCAAGGCCACGCTTCCTCTCCAAGGAGCAGAGAACAGGGCTCCCATGACTTTTGGGACATCTCCAGTGGTTTACCCAAACCAGGAGAAGGAAAGGGGACTTTGTTGTGACCACTCCCCTCGGCCCTCTTTCTTTCAGCTCCCACTTGTTTGATCTGCCCAGGCGTTGACTCTTGGTTATCTCAAACCGTTCCTGGGGCCCATGGCAACCCCGGAATGTTATCGCTGCCTCTCCCACAAAAATCACCTACAGCTCATGTTTGCTTTCAAATTTGCAAATATAACTCACACCCTGCCAGTTGTTCACACCATTCCAGCTTGTCCAGACCCAGCCAATGCAAACCCACCCTTCTCCCCCTGCCCCTCTATTGCCGTGATGGCCACGGTGTGGCCCACCAGGAGAAGGGCTGAACGGCCCTTCTGGAGCTCAGTGGGGAAAGGGGGTGATGGAAAGACCCCATCCCAGCTCAGATCCACCCCATTGGTCTTCAGATGGCCCAGAGGGTACTTTGAGGTGGCCCATGAAGCTGCACTGTGCCCTACATGCCTGTGAGCTGTATCCCAGCCCCACATCTCCACAGCCTCTTGGACTTCCCTTTCCTTGCTCCTCTTCTGGACCTCATCCCAGATCCTTCAGGATATTTTTTCCCTGTCTCTCACTTTTTCATAGTGTAGAAGCACAAAACAGTATTAATGTGGTCCATGCACCCAGCTCACTGCCACCTCTTCCCACCCCAAGTGTCACCGAGCTTTGGGGTGGTCAAGACCCCTCTAAGTGTCTCCCATTGGCTTTTCCCCCATCCCAACACCTCCTTGAGCTCCTGCTGTGAGTACAAACCCACCACAGCCCCACGGGTGCCCTTGGTAGGTTTATGTCAAGCCTCCAGCCCCCCTGGGCCACCTAAATCCTTTTGTGCACAAAACTTGGTGGCCACAGGCTTCAAGAAGGTTTTGGAAGTTACCTGCAGATATTTCAAAATTCAGAGCTGAACTGACTTGGTTAAAGGATTTTAAGCAGCAAAAAGAACAGGGAAGAGACTTTGCCATGGGCATCACCTGTGGAGGATTGTGATAGGTCATTAAAAGCCCCCAGCCTTACAAACCTTGGGCATGAAAGAGTTCCAGGGAGCAGAGATGCTCTTTCCTTGGCTGGTGGGATGCTCTGTCTCCAAAAGCAAAGGTTTTGCCACAAAATTTGTGTTGTTTGTATGAAATCAAAGAAAACCTTTCAGAACATCGATATAGAAGGAAGAAAATCCAGGGAAGCCGATGCTGATACTTCCTGGACATGAATTCTCCTAAGGGAGATCCATGCCACCCTCCCTCACCAGCCAGGTGAGAGCAGTTGTGCTATGGTTACATTCCCATGGATTGTTTTCACTCCGACCCCTCTAACATGGACATTTTTACTGGTTGGAGAAGTTTACCAGGCTGCTCTCAGGTTTTCACAGCTGCTGGAAAAGCAAAATTATTCTTGTCTTTCAAGCCACCAGAGCTTTGTTGCCCCAGCCCTTCTGAAAGGGTCAAAAGGGAATAAATTTTCTCCTCAAAAATGGGCTGAAGCTGTTTCACTAAGCTGGGAAAAAAGACACCAAAAACAAATGGAAATCACTGCCCTTGTTCTTGCAGTTTGGCAAACTTGGAAGCAACTGGAAAATGCTCCTTTTAGCAGAAAGTGCCTCGATTTCCACACGAGGTGAAAGCACCACCTCTGCCTGAGCTCAGCTATTGCTATTGGTGCCTTATTTGTGTGTTCTAATTCCAGCTGTGTCCTCCAAACCCTCACATACGGGAGCAAGCAGCAAAAAACAAGAGAAAGCCAAATCTGAACAAGCAGGTTCAGTTCTCAAGTGACAAATTCTGCCAGAGACCAACCGTGTATAGCTGAGCAGCAAAGAACCTGGGTTATTTCTCATTTTCATCTATTATTTTGATTTCCCTCCATCTCTTTGAAATTAAATTTCCCAACCAAATTGAAGATAGATGATGGGCAAGACAGGTTTAATCTTTGCTAGGGGAGCGAGGGATTGAGGCAAAAAAAACCCTGGGAAAGCAAAACTTCATGTGCTCAGGTCACCCTACTGCTTGTGAGAGTCCTATTATTTTTATTCACCCTGGCACTATTGTTCCCAATATAAATTGCTATTGTCAGAATAATAAATAGGGGTTTATAATGGAAATGCTGACAAACCATTAACTATGGGGTGGGTAGAGAGGGGAGTTTAATGGTACAGAGAGGTGAAAATAAACATGGGGATGATGCACTTAAAGAAGGTCTTAACAAATTAATAATTGAGGGTTTTTTAGCCTCATTTGCCCCCCACTCTGGTTAGGATAAAGTTGTCCTTTGCTGGTGGTGGGTGGGAAGAAATTTTAGGAGCAGCTGGATTTGGGAGATGGAGCCAATCCATAAAACACAGCAGTGGGGAGAGTGGGTTGGTGGCTTCTCCAGAGACTAGGAAGTGTCAGACAATATATAACAGAAGGGAAAAATGGGAGCAGGGTGAGGGGGAACTTCTGAAGAACTCATTAAAAAGAAAGGAAAAAATTCCACCTCATTTTGTAGGGCAGAGCTGATAACACTGGTCACAAAAAACACATAAATATTCATATTCCCACACACCAAGGGGAGGGAACAGCTCCCCAGCAGCCCTGAGGGTGGAGATGGCAAATCTGGGAGAGGTTCAGGCACCCACCCACCTTTAGATTTAGATTTATTTAAAATTTCTTTTTTGAGGGTCTTTTAAATTTCTTTCTTGGGGTTTTTTAAATTCCATTTTGTAGGTGGCAGCAGAAACCTGGCAAACACTCCTGGGGATTCCACTGTAAGGTGATGGTTTCCCTGGAAATCCTGGCATTGAGGATAGGATGCTCATTTCTGTCGTGGCTGGGAGGGATGTGGGACAGAGGTGAGGAATCACAGGATGGTTGGGGTGGAAAGGACCTTAAAGACCATCTGATTCCAACGCCCTGCCATGGGCAGGGGCACGGACAGACTGAACTCCCACAGCTTGTTTCACAGCAGGAAATCCAACCCTCCCCCCCAACATTTCCATTTTAGAAAACTAACATCCACCCTACAGACACCAGTCTGGAGGTTTGGGAATTGCCAAAAAATCCCTTTTTTTCTTTCTACTGTAATGCTGAGCTTAGCGACAAAGGTATTTGGAAAGAACAAAACCCCCCAAATCGCAACCAGTCTGGTTTCCTCAAAGATTAAAGCAGTTCCCAGAGCTGAACACTGGAAAAGTTTAATTGCTTCTTCCTTGGAGTCACATTTTTTTGTCATTTTAAGCTTTTTAGAGCAGCAGAATTGAGGCAGTTCTGCAGCGTGTTGTGGGTGTATCTGTGTGTGGGGAGGATTTGGTTTTTAAACTTCAATTTATTCTTCGTGTGGCAACTTTAATCTCTTTATAGAACCATAAAGGGTTGGAAAAGACCTCTCAATATCATCAAGTCCTACCATTAAACCAGTAATTAGTTGCTGAAGTCAAGTTTTACCAACCTGTCCTGCCCTCTGCTCCATGAGCTTTCCGTTGGGGAAGCTGCTCAGCTTTGCCAAGATGTGCTTGTGATGGAACACAAGCCCTGCACAAACACCTTTGTTTGGATGTCCAGGCAGGATCAGGCTCATTTCCTTCTAGGAAAATGCATCCCTGGCACCTGCTCTGGGATGTGGCAGCACAACCAACACCAGACACCTGCTCTTCCCTCCATTCTCGCTGTGTCAAAGCACAGAGGCCAGATGGGTGTAACAGTCTAAGTGCCTTTTTTCTCAGTGTATTAAGGCCAGAAAACCCCCCAGATAATCCTGTTGTAACCTAATTGTTTGCACCCCAAGATACTCCAGGCACAACCAGCCCAGGAACGATTCCCGTGGAAGAAAAAAAAACTGGAACCAAAGGAGAATTAGGGGGAAATCCAGCCTGGCGGTGTTAGCCCATCCAGAAATACAGTGAGCTGAACTGTGACATATCCTCTTAGAAAAGGATCTTCTCCAATGACAAGAGTATTAGTGGCTTCTGGTGGGAAGCTGGAATTCTCTAGGAGGAATCCACACCATGGCACAGGGGACGAATTGCCCCACGGAGCAGCCTCTGGACAACACCTCAGGAACATGACCCAGGAGCAGCTGTGGTGAATTTTGCTGAATCTCCCCACTCTGGTGAGGACAAAGTTGCTTGGCCATGGGAGGGGTGGGGGGGTGTTGGGTGGAGATCTCTGCAAGGGACAAGTTGTCCAAACAGGGGGACCACCTGAGATTCTTTTTGGCTGGAATTCGGGGTTCCCGCTCTGCACTGAAAATCACCCATTACAGCCACTCCCATGGAGCTTCTGGCCCTCCCAGCCCTGTGCCCTCTGAGCCGCCCCCGGGCCCTACCTGGCAGCCCCAGGATGGTGAAGTACCCGCGGCATTCCGTGAAGCCGGAGCTCTCGCGGACGCAGGTGCGCCACAGGCCCTGGTAGTTGAACACGGCAGTCACCGGGTTGTTGTACAGGTCCTGGGTGCTCCACTGGTCCATGCAGGTGGATGCAATGATGCCCCCGACGCCCAGAGCCGACACCACGAAGCCCATGGACTGGCAGATGGTGACAGACATGGCGGCAGGCGCTGCGCGAGCCTCGACCAGCGGGGTGTGGGGCAGGCAGCCAGGGCACAGGGCGCTTTTAGCTGGAGGCAGCGCCTACGTCACGGACGGAGTCAGCAGAGGCCTGGTTGGCACCGCACAAACCTCCCCTTCCCTTTATCTCTTTCTGGTGAGATAATTTTCCCTCGCCCGGTACCAAGAGCCGATTGTTACGTGAACACCTCGCTCTCTGTTTACCTTCTCCCTCCAGGCAGAGGTGCAGCCAGCACAGGTCCCACAGGAACCAGCAGATCCCTCTGGGACAGCCAGCGGAGAGATCCCACAGGACCAACTCTGAGCTCCGGGAGAACAAGCACAGAGGTGCCTAAATCGGATGAAATGGATAAAAATTATGGAGAGCCTAATCCTTCCCTGGCAAGGATGATGCTTTTGAGCTGAGGGGAGAGGGTTAGGTTGGATACTGGGAAAAAATTCTTCATGGAAAGGGTTCTGAGTTGGAAGGGACCCACAAGGATCATCAAATTCCAACTCTTAAGTGAATGGTTCCTCCAGGGATTGAACCAGCCCTGGCACAGCTGCCCAGGGCAGGGGTGGAGTTCCCATCCCTTGGGGGATTTAAAGCCCTGAGGATGTGGCACTTGGGGACAGGGGTTAGTGGCGGGTTGGCAGGGCTGGGGAATGGTCGGACTCGATGATCTTGGAGGGCTATTCCAACCTGGATGACTCCCTGGTTTGTGACTGTGCCTCTGTCTGGGGATATTTGCTCAACCAAAACACTTCAGCCAAGCTTACTATGTAAAAGAGGGTGTTCCACAGCAAAGGGCAGGCACTGGTGTTTGGGTGGACCTTGCTGGTGGGAAGGTCAGGCTGGCAGCACGTGGAAAAGGCAGCAGTTGCTGAGGAGATAATGGTGGGAACTGCAGTTTGCTGTGGGAGGACCAAGGGCAATAAATAAATAGAAGAGCCTGTATATCCTCATTCACTTTTGCTTTAAATCCCTCATCCAAATATGAGTTGGGACTTGCTTAGATGGACAAAAAAGAGGGCAAGGCAGACCTGCTGTAAGACAAGAGCACCCTGAGACCTGGCCTTGGTGCAGACAATCCCTGTGTTGGGTAATGACTTTTCTGCTCCATCCTTCAAAACTCCCTTCCTTGCCTCATTTTCCACTGGTACCTGCTTGTGGTTGGAGAGTAAAGGGGAATGTGCAGGAGAGCTGCTCCCCGGGGGAGGGAGGAGATGGTGAGCCCTGATTCAGCAGTGCCAGACTCACACCCACCACGTGGAGGGTTCAAGGAGGGACCTTCAGAAGAAGTGGAGCTCAGTGGGCTGACATGCAGGTGGTGGAAGTGGAAAGTCATTGGGGAGCACGGAGAAGTGACCACTGTCATCTGGCTACACTGAAGGGTCTGTCCCAGGTGCTTGATCTGAAGTGTCTCCAGGACTTCCCTGTGAAGCTGCTTCTGAAGAAGATCCAGCCTTTTGTGGGAACACCGTGATTGGCTCCAAGAGATTATTTTGGCTCTGCATCTTTTTTGAGAGAACCAAGCAAGCTGGAAGGAACCTTGGGAAGTCATCCAGTCCATTGCCACACCCGACGTAGAGCAATGCTGTTCCTGAAGCTCTGACCAGTCATCAAGAGAGTATCCATGAGGGAGCTGTCACTCTCACTTAAGATTATTTATCCCAGACTCTCAATTATCAATTCTGAAGATGTTCTGCCTAATACTTAAGTTTGTTACACATCATTCATGAAATTGGTGCCCAAAATTAAACACCAAGCAGGGAAAAGACAACTCCACGCATGTCACCAACAGTCCTCGGGTTCAAATGTAACATTATCCCCTTTTCCTCATTTTCGCCGAAAGAACAGTGCTGGTGATTCATGTGCTTTCCTAATCCGCTCTCCCTCCCCGAGCTTTTTTTGGGCACAGCGATACCAGTGCTAGTGCCACACCTCAGCCCGTGGTGGGGCTATTCATGACTGTCGGTATCGGTCAACAGAGCTTAATCACGGAAAGCATACCCAGTATCACAGAGCCAAACACAGAGCCCGAGGCCAGAGCACAAACACACTCCCTGTGTTTGTCACAACTCACCTGGAGATGGAAAAGACTCCTGGCAGCCAAGGATTGTGTCCAATAAATTACCTCAAAGGAGAAATTCACCTCGTATTCCATCAGCTCCGTTTGGTGCGTGTCGGTCCCGCGGTCGGGGGTGCTGCAAAGGGACAGATCTTGTCCAAATCATCAGTCCATTTCTTTCAAGGACTCTGCCAATTCACAGCAGCCAGAAGAGTGTGTGAGTAGCATCATTCCCAGGCAAAAAGTTCCTAAGTGTAAGCAAAAGGAGAGTTCTCTCTACTGAGAGCATCTCACAGTGAAAATAACCAAGGACTGAACTGCTCCGACCATCTAAACTTACCCACCTGGTGTGAGAGCACCTTCTCTTCTCCGTTCTCTCCCACAACATGGACATGGCAAGGGCAAAGCCTTCCCTGGGTGTTCTTGCTAAGGAGTGAGACCACAGGCTGCTCCATGGATCCCAGAATCACAGGACATGCTGAGCTGGGAGGGGCCCACAAAGACCATCCAGTGCAACCCTCAGCCCTGCACAGGAACATCCCCAGGAGTCCCCCCCTGTGCCCCAGAGGATCATCCAAACCCTCCTGGAGCTCTGGCAGCCTTGGGGCTGTGCCCA
>JAWMRA010000009.1:20976872-20990295 GCA_035584735.1 Pseudotriccus pelzelni
AACGGCAGCGGAGGTGGAGGATCCCACGGCGGTGTTCTGGGGGAAGGAGCTGAGGATGGGCCCGGGCAGGGTCACCAGCACAGCAGAAGGCTGGATGGCCATGGTGGAGTCCTGGCACTGCCTGACACAGCACTCATTGCAGCTGTTGGCCAGCGGGGTCGGGCCGCAGGGACAGCAGGGCTGCCACTGCTCTGTGCACGACATGTCTTGGGGCACAAAGTGCACCTTGACTGGGGGCAGGGAGGAAGCAAAACATGGGGATGTGTGAGGAGCAGCCTGTCACCACACCATGAGGGGGAGAAGGCACAAGACAGGCCTGGAGGTGGAGGCTGTGCAGAGATGTGTTAGAGCTTGTTGCCCTCATCCTGCCAGGACCCAAAAAGAGCCACCAGCTTCTATGCAGCTGCTTCTCAGTCCTCGAGAGCAGATGGCACCTGCACACAGTCCCAGCCTCCCTCAGTTTCTGACCTTCTTCCCACTTCTCTCTCCCACAACAAGCATTCCCAAGAGCCATCCTAGAAGAGAGCTGCAATCAATTGAGAGGTCTATGGAGGTGAGATCTCCTTTAGAGAAATGAGAAAAGGAGAAGGGGCTTCAGACTTACCTGATTCCTGAGGAGAAGGAGGCAAGAGAAGTCGAGAAGATGAGCAGGTTTTTATTATGAACATTTACTTCCCCAAGCTGCCAGAGGCATCCCTGGTAGACATGATCATTTTCTGAGAAACTCATCTGGATTGTAAAACCTACCATTTAATATGCAAAACACACCATTTAATTCTATGGTTTGTGGCTTGGCATCCTGAATGTCTGTGCTTTCATTTCCTGCTTTGTTTTAGGTCCATTCCCCCATGAATGCTTTTTTTGTTTGTTTGTTTTTGTTACATGATGAGAGGCCCAAACCTTTCTGGAATAAAACACATCAGTGTAGGCGAACGACTCAAAGGACTCATCTCACATGCTGGAAGAGTCTAATAAAAGCAAATTATGTCAGTCTGGATCACTTCTTTGGGGGTCTTTGGTGCCCCTCTTGGCAAGAAGTGGCTCAGCTCCTAGATTTTGATCTATCCTGCCTAATAATGAACGCAGAAAAATTCTGCTGGACTGTTTCTCATCCTTTTCTTCTGCACCAAGGAGAAGCCTGTGAGGCCCATGCCTTGTTCTTCTTCAGAATGCTCTATCCCTGCCACTATCATCTCCAGTTGTCCACTGAAGAGGACACAGTTCACTGTGATTCTTTCACAGAATATTCTGAGTTGGACGGCACCCACAAGAATCATGGAGTCCAACTCTTAGCCCTGCACAGCACAGCCCCAAGAGTCACACCCTGTACCTGCGAGTATCACCAAACACTCACTGAACTCTGTCAGACTTGAGGCTGTTCCCAACCACCCTGTAGGGGAAGAACATTTTTCTAATATCCAACCTAAACTTGCTGACACAACTTCAGACCATTCCTTGGGGTCCTGTCCCTGGCCCCCTCAGAGCAGAGTTCAGTCCTGCCCCTCCTCTGCCCCTGCCCAGGCAGTTAGAACTACAGTGAGGTCTACCCTCAGTCTCCTCTTCTCCAGCTGAACACACCAAGTGCCCTCAGTGTCCTCACACGGCTTCAAATCAAGGCCCTTCCCCATCCTCGTTGCCTCCTTTGGACACTCTCTCATGGCTTTACAACCAGCCTGACAGAGCAGGGCTGAGCTCCAGAAAATGACTCAAGTTTAAACTGAACAACCTCGGCACAAAACTGCAGAAAAGGCTCCCTGGGAGCCGCGTGGGGGCAAAGCAGCTGCCCCAGGGCCCAGCAAAGTGACGTCTTCCCCCAGGAGCCGCTCCTGGAGCCGGACCCGCGGAGCCGGAGTCTGTCCCAGCCCTCGTGCCGAGCCTACGAAGGAGCGATGCACCCGCTTCATTATTTATTTACTGCGCTGATTTACAAGGCACCCATCGCTCTGGCAGCTGCTCCTTCTTTACGAGGCTTGGAGATGAAAGCCGATGATATTTCCACCCACCCAGCCCAAAAAGGAAGGCATGCTCTGTAACCCTTTCCTACCCCTGGAGTCAGGCATTCTGCGGGGAGCAATTTAGCCCGCAGGAGATTCCAGGAGCGGCAATTAATGAAAGGCTGGGATGAAGCACATCTTATATCTCGTTCCAAATACGGCCAGAGAGGTTCACACCGGGGCGGGGGAGGAGAATGTTAAAGAGAGGGCCTGCTCTGGAGCACACCCAGTCTGCAGCACCTGCGAGTTTCCCCCCCAGGATAAATAACTGAGATATCTCCGTCACTTGGGGCTGCTCAAATTATTCATAGCACATAAATTACCAGGTGTATTTAGTCTGTTATTTCCCCCCACCCCCCTCCTTTTCCTACACACTCATGAATCACTTGGAAATAGATTCTGATTTCTGCAAGTATGTCTATTAGTCATGATAAAGAGATGTGGCACGGCTCATATGGCTCATGCAAAGTCCTGTGGCCAATGGGCCGTTGGCAAAGACTCTTTTTTGGTCTGGTCTCTACATCTGAATGGTGATTCAGATCTTTTGCTGCTACTTCTTAGCCTGGATTGGTGATGGGGATTATTTTTTCCTTTCTTTTTAGTGAGTGATGGGAGCAAAAATGGGGATTCCCCCCTCTCTTTTTTTTAAGAAGTGATGAGAGCAAAGAGGGAAAACCATGGAGGTGCTCAGCACAAAAGGCAGGAATTTAACCCGAAGAATCACAGGATATTCTGAGTTGGAAGGGACCCACAAGGATCCTCAAGTCCAATTCTTGAGAGAATGGCTCACACAGGGATCAAACCCTTGGCCTTGGTGTTACCAGCACCAAGTTCTGCCCAACTGAGCTCATCTCAGGGTCTTCCCTGCTTCTCCTGCAAATGTGGCTGCTCCAGCAAAGACCATCCAACCTGTGGGGATGGTTGTCCTCTCTGAGGCCACTCTGACCCAAATCCTATCCAAGAGCATTGGTATCCACGTGTGCATCCGACATCCGAGCTTCCGTGAGGGCCAACCAGTGCTGCCCATGCATCTCCAAGGGTCCACACACCAAGGCAGTATGTCCTCAGCCTGCCAGCCAGAATGTTCCTGGGAGGATGTATGGACAGTGTTTCACTCCCTCCTGTTCCACAGTCTGCCTCAATCCCAGCTGCTGTCCATCCAAAGCGGGGCAGTGGATCAGCCTCCTCCCCTCTGCTCCAGCCCTTTGCCTCAATACGCAACTCCCCCCCCCAGCAAACAGGGTTGTCCCGATGCAATTCCAGTGTTCCACCGGCTTCGGAGGGAGAGGAACTGGAACACAGTGGCTGGAAAACAGTTGGCACACCCAGCTTAGGCAGAGGGGAGAGGTGAGGGGCACAGGTGGGAGGGGAGGAGGAGGAGGAAGAGGAGGAGGAGGAAGAGGAGAAGGAGGAGGGGGAGGAGGTGTGTCCAGCCTTCCTCTGCCGCACATGCCGGTCAGGTTGAGGGGACAGGAGACTTGTCTGATTACTGCCCAAACAATAACAAGCAGCAGGATTTAAACACATCCAATTACTGCTGACATTCAGTGGGCAGAGGCTGATGTGAGAATGCAAACAGAGGGAGCAGAGAGGTCTCTGCCGGGGAAAGCTGGAGGAGCCTTTTAACTCTCCCTCTGAAAAGGAATTTAATCAACAGCTGCACATTTGCAGGGCGAGGAGGAAGAAGGAGTGCTTTATACACAGCACTGACTTCTCACCCTCCCTGGGGCAGCAGAGAACTCCCCTGATCACCACCCTCCCCTGGCAAGGACTGTGTGATGCCATGAGATCCACCCATCCAAACACAGCCCAAGGCATAGGCGTGAAACTTCTTCATTTCCCTCTGGAGCTCCCAACTCTGTTGCGATCCAACAGTTTGGGATGACCAGGTGATCTCTCAGCCCTACCAGAGGTGGTGAGTGTGGAGGACTCAAACTGTGGCATCCTCTCCCTCCCAGCCCTTACTGGTGCTGGGTTTATTTGGGAGTCTGCTCCTGCTCTCGTAGACCTGGCCAGGAGGAAGCACTAAGTTTCCAGAGGGGTTGTTGTTGGCCGGTTTGACCAGGATAAAGACAACTTCGCAGCAACCAGCTCAGTGCCCCCTTCCAGCTGCAGTGACACAAGTAACTGTGTAATGAGTCCTCAGCCAGGGGCTTGTTTTGCTTTCTCTTTTCCCGCATCATCCATATCTCCAGCCACTGGAGTCTCTAAATCCCAGCTGAGCCCTTTCAAGAAGCTGAGGCCCATCTCAGCCCGAAGGACTCCATCCCACCCCCTTGCCATGTTGGAGGTTCGCTGCAGATGAGTAAACTGGTCCCACGTGCTCTGCAAACTGAAGAATTTCCCAGATTTTCTAGGATTAACACTCTCACCAGAATCACAGGTGATTATTGCTCCCTTCGGTGCTTTCACATCCTTGGAATAACGCCCTGGGGATCCATAACAATTAACGGACTTCAGCATCTCCCACACGCTGCCCGTCAGTCAGCGACACGGGAGGAGAGAGGCTCCAAAATAAATCAAAGCAGAGGAAATAAGTAGTTTAGCCCTTTTCTTTGCCATTATCCCCGTGTTAACACCACAGTTCCTCCCCCTCTCTTCCCCTCCTGCCACGGGATGACAACAATTTCTGCTTGAGCAGAAACTCCCTGAGATAAAGCGACGATTGCAGTTTTATTCCTGTGCCTGTGCTGCTCTTCAGCAACACGTCCCCAAAACCAACTCCAAAGAACAGGAGGAGAGAATTCTCCGTCTTGGGTGGCTTCTCCTGGCTTTGGGAGCATCCCAGCACACGGTTTCCCCCAAGGTGTGCTTGGGTTTTGGCAGTGCTGGATCTGCTGAGCCCCATCACTGCCCCGACACGTGCGGTGAGCGCCGTGTTTTCTTCCGTTTGCGGGGAAGGATTCTTTCCCAATTAATCAGTGCTGCTTGTGTATTTAATTGCAGCCCAAAGCCTCTCTCTCTGACTCACGCCGTGCCTTTATTCGTTATCTGGCAGGCATGTGTCTGGTGCTGGGGTCAGAGGGCTTTGCTCCTGATCCTCAGCGGGATCTCAGCACCAAACGGCACAGGGATAAAGTGGGGTGGCAATGCAGCCTCCTGGCGCATCCCCAGGTGAGGACTGTTTCTGGGCTGGAGAGGCCAGGCAGAGCCTGTTTGCCATGAAAGGCCTCTGGAAGGCTTCTCCTGCCAGCATATCCTCCCCCCCTCCCCGTGGCTTCTGCCCGAAGGCTCTTTGGTCACATAAAGCCGGGCACAGTGGCTTTTGACACATTTGTCCTCCCTCCAAATTCCAGGGTTTATCTCTTAGCCCTGGACCAACACTAACATTTCAACCTGGATGGTTGTGCTTTTTTGCTATTTATTTTTTCTCTGAAAACACTGCCTGATTTCTAAGACAAGAGTGCAAAAAGGTGATCTTCGCTAGGTGATCTTTAAGGTCCCTTCCAACCTACACCATTCCAGAGGATCCTACAAAAACTGCTTGCAAAAATCCTGCCTGTTCCCATTTTCTGTCACAGTAGCAAAGTATTCATGTTCTGAGCCCTATTCCCTTGGAAGGGCTTTTTGTTCCAATGCAGAAATTTTTCAAGGATGCAAATGCATTTTCTCTTTCCCTTGCAAACCAGGAATGTTTCCCCCCTGGAAATTTTCCATTAAAAAAAAAAAAACCAAACAAACCAGTAGTTTTACCAATATTCCCCAGTTTGAAACCTGCAATAAATCACTCCTCGAGAGAAGGAAAGAAGGAAGAGGAAACACCTACAAACTCAAATGAGGGTGAAATGCAGGGGACGTAGTGGGGATGGCAGCATTTTTCTACTTTAAGCTACTTTTTGGGAAAAGAAAAGCTGTAAGCCACCAGAGTGCTGCTGGACTCACATTTTAGCACTGCAGCTAAAATGAAGGGGGGGGGGAAGGCAGGATCTGTTTAAAGGGGAGTTCTAACGCCCTGCTCTGCCCCTCTGGGAAGCGATTTAAGAGGTATTTTGGCTGTGGGCTGTGGGCGGGGAGGAGATGGGGACAGGGGCTGCTGGGGGGGCTCTGGAAGCAGCGGGTGGGCTGCAGAAAAACGTGTCCGATGTCTCGGTGTGACAACGCGGCAATTCCACCGTCACGACCGGAGCAGGCGGGACGGATGGCCTTTGGGAAACACTCCCAGCGGTGCCCGGGAAAGGCGGGGAAGGCACGGGCAGGTCCCGGCCGCTCCAAATAGCTCAGTGTCACTGGAGTGAAAGGAGCTGCTGCTCCCGACAGGGGCCGCGGCTGCAGCTGCCAATCCAAACCGCCCGGGACGGGCGAACAGCGGGAAACTGCAGAGCCTCGAGGGGAGGATCCGTGTGTCGAGTTACGGGGAGGCACCAGAAACGTTTTAGGCTGTGCTGGTAGATGAGCAGAGTTTAAAAGGAATAAACCTGAGGGAAGTGCACGAGGTCGGGACTCGGCTGTGAGAGCCCAAAGAGAAGGTGCAGATATGAGGGAATCATGGAATGGTTTGGGTTGGAAGGGACTTAAAGATCCTCTAGTTCCACCCCCTGCCACGGGCAGGGACACCTTCCAGTCTCCCAGGTTGCTCCAAGCCCTGTCCAACGTGGCCTTGGACACTTTTAGGGATGGGGCAGCCACAAACCCCCACACTCCAGGGCTGAGGGTTGCCCATCACTGAACTCCCGCGCTTGTGTCGAGTGGCAGAGCTGTGCAACAGTCTCAGGGGACGCATGTCCTTCCCGAAGCCCTGGCACTGACTCCAAACCCGCCAGCAGCGCCTTTGGAGAGGTGGGAATGAGGCCGGGAAGCTCTGCCTGGGGCTGTGGCTGTTGTGCTGCTGTTCTCAGTGGAGCCGGGCAGCTCCAGCTTTGCACCGTGCTTTGAAATCCCCCCAGCAAGTTCCCGGCGGAGGGGAGGTGTGAGCCCCCTTCTCCCGTGCTTCCATGTGAGCGCGGCTCACACGGCTCCTCCTGAGGAGGGGCCGGGCCGGGCTGGGCATTTTTTCTTTGAAGTGGAGCGAAATCCTAAAGCTCTCGTTCGGAGAGTGCAAATCACTGCTAAAAAACTCTCCCCTCTCTGACCCCCATCTCGGAAACTCTAATTCAGCCTCACCGGCTTCACCAGTTGCCTTTTGTTTTTTTGGTTGTTTTTGTTTTCTTTCCCTTGTCGACGTCTGTGTTCAAGCACTGCTGACTCCAGCTGGAAAAAAAACCCAGCCGCCCCCTTCAACCACGAGGTTTGTGCCGATTTATTTGTTATTTTTCACACTGTTTCCCCTATTTCTGCTTGATGAACACACTCCCTAAAGCCCCCAATGCTGGCAGCATGTTTTGGATCGGCTAAAAGAGGTCTCTGCGGAGCATTACTGGGGTCAATGTCATTTTGGTGCTCAAAATGATAAATCAGGGAGTTGGTTAAATCTCTGCTAATGAAAGAGACTGGATCGCTCCCGTTTCATACAGCCCCGAATCAAACCTGGAGTGCACAGGGGGCACCACAGCAGGTCTTATGGGTGGGGGCTTCGGGACAGGTCTGTGGCCACCAGGACAAGGTGACTGTTTTCCACAGCGACCATTAAAACGCTGGAGGAGAGGGGCATAGGGAGCAGAGGACTAGGCGTTTTCCTTGGCCGTACAAGCCAATCCAGGAATTCCTGAATCTTCCGTAAACGCCGGGCTTTACTCCAGGGCAGGGGAAGCTGCCAAGCCATGGCTTTCCCGCTGCTAATCTGGGCGAGGAGCGGGCGATTAGCGCGGAGTTGCCTCGGGGCCCGGGAGACCCGAGGACGCATCGCTGCACTCGCCGCCGCTCCCGCCTCCCTCCGGCTCTTGTGGTGCCAAACACGTTATCTGTGCAGGGCTTGTCGGGAGCCACAGCCCCTTGGAGAGGCGGCCTCGGCTCTGCTTCCAGCCCGAGGCCGGGCTGGGCAAGGCTGGCCGGAAAAACGTGGCCAGGAGAGCTGGAGTTCTGGACCAGTTCACTGCTGGTGCCACCTCGTGAGTTTTCCTAGGAGAAAGTACTAGGCTGGGAGTCTCCCTCTATCCCATGGGATGATATCCAGCGGCAATATATCTCCTCTTTGTGCCTGCAGCCTGACCTTGGTAAATCTGTCTCAATTTAAAGCACAACAAGATTCAAACTTCTCTCCTGCTTCCTCCCTGCTCATCCAAACTTAAACCTGCTGGTGCAGATGGCTCTGCAGCACCCAAAAACTTGTCTGATCTGCCTGCAACCAAAGACAGACTAAGGCTGTGCACTAAGGTTGCATTTAGAAGGATCTTCCATGTGCCCTGATGCCTCTGGTGTCTTGTCCAAGGGTGTCCTGCTCTGCAGTGTTCTCAGAGCTGCTCCTTCCCTGCTTTTCTTGCTCAAGGCCCAGCTGCTGCTGGCCCTGAACGCCCTCCTTCCCCAGCTCCAGGCATAGTGGGGTGACAATTTTTTTGTTCCTTACTCTCAGCTTTGCTTTTCTATCCAGCGTCAAGGTGGCCGCTGGGATCAGCTGCCTCCTCCCGCTCCGTTTTGTCTCACTGCTCCAAGTTTCTGGATTTCAGCTAATTCCTCTGCTCTTTGCCCCCCTTAAAAAGCAACAGCAACATTTCCAGAGCTGCACACAGGCGGAGCCCTGAGTTTCACATATTCCTCTTCACACCTACAAGAGGTGCTCTGCCATGAGCTCTTGGGTGACACCAATGGACACGGGTGAGTCCAGAGATGATGACAGAGGACAAGGCATTGCTCCTCCACCCCAGTGATGCCCACTCCATGAGGAGGGTCCTTGGTGGGGAGCAGACAGGTCCTTGCCCCGTCTTGCTGTGAGTTGGCCCTCCAAGAGCTGGCCTGGAAAAAGCAGAACTTCCCTGGCATTAAAATCAAACTCCCCCCGTGTTTTGAGTCCTCTTCATGCTTATTTCCAGCTGGGTGACATGGCTGATCTCCTGCTGCACTTGGCTGCTTTCCTTGTCCTTTTTTGCAACTCTTTAATACTTCGTATTGTTCATGTTTTATTTTATCTTCTTATTTATTTTCCTCTGATGCCAACCTTTCATCTCCCTAAGACTTTCTCCCCCCTCCCTGCTTTCCCTCACCAACTTTCCCTTTAGCTTCTTATTTTTCCCTGTAAGTATCCTTTTGCTTATTTGGTGTAGTACCCAATCAGTGGAGGGTTTCATGTAGGGCTGCACCACGTGCCTGCTTGGGTGGCTCTGCCCCACACCCAGGGCTTACCACCCCCTGCCCGGGAGCTCCACTCACCCACCAGGGAACAGCACTCCTTTCCCTGGGGAACATCACTCCCACTCTGGAAGCATCAAGCCCACCATGGGGGCATCACTAACCCACCAAGGAGCATCACTCCTTTCCCTGGAGAGCATCACCCCTCCACGAGGAGCATCACTCGCACTCCAGGACCATCAGTCTCATCCCAGGGAGCATCATCCCTCTCTGGGAGCACCACTCCCTTCCCCAGGAGCATCACTCACCCATCAGAGTGTATCACTGCTTTCCCTGGGGAGCATCACTCTCACCCCGGGGTGTATCCCTCCCACTCTCGGTGCATCACTCGCACCTAGGGAGCATCACTCCGTCCCTGAGAGCATCAATCCCACCCCAGGGAGCATCATTTCATCCCTAGGAGCATCACTCCATCCGTGGGAGCATCACTCATCCACCAAGGAGCATCACTCCTTTCCCTGGGGTGCATCACTCCATTCCTGGGAGCATCAATCCCAACCCCGGGAGTATCACTTCCTTCCCTGGGGTGCATCCCTTCACACCAGGAGCATCACTCCTAACCCGGGAGCATCACTCGCCCGCCGGAGTCGGTCGCTCCCTTCCCCGCGGTCCATCGCTCCCTTTCCCGTGTCCATCGCTCCCTCCCCGGGCTCCATCTCTTCCCTCCCCGGGGCGCATCTCTCCCCCCGGGCTGCAGCACCTCTCGCTCTGCCCAGGAGAGGGCACTGGCGCCGCAGCCCAAAGCCTCTTTATTGCCATCTACAGCGATTTAACTTCTCTTTTTTTGCTGCTTAGTCTCCGATTTGCTCCTCCCCCCGTGGACGACCAGTTCGTCTTTTTATTTTTTTTTTCCTAAATACTTTTTTCCCCCAATTTCTCCTTAAGTCTCTCCGTGTCAAACTCCTTTTCTGTCGGTCCCTTCTGCAGACCTAATCTCATCACCAGAGCTTCAGGTGCTCAGTGTGGTGCCGGTGGTCTCCTGGGACAGGAGCTGGGAGGGTTTGTGGGATGGTGTCCCTTGTCCCAGCTCTTTGCAGCACTACCTGCTGGAGCCCCAGGAACAGCACCACCCAGAAACACCTTCCTGCTGCTCTGGTTTTCCCAGAAAACCCCCAGATCCAGCTGCACAAAAGTGTCCCTGTTACCTCCTCAGTGCCTCTCTCCTGAAGGAGGCAGGAGCTCAGCCCCGTTTCCCACACACCTGCTGTCAAAAACCTGATTTTCCTGGGAAAAGCTCTGCCACCAACTTCCCACTGCCCACATCCACAGCCAGCTCTCCCTGTCCATGCAGGCACCGCTTCTCCCGGTGCCGATGGGAGCTCGAGCCCAAAACCAGCGGCTGCGAGTGGGATCTGCGTCAGCTGGGCTGAACTCCCGAGGGCAGCTGTGCTGCGGGAACAGACCCCCTCGCTGCCCTGTTGGTTTATCCTGCCTTCGGATGCTCCTTGTTTCCGATCCCTCTGCAATTCCCGCACCCCAGCGAAGGGGGATCCACAGCTTCCCCGGCTGCCTGCTTGGCACGTTCCAGCAGGGAACATGGAGGAGCCGGTTCTGATTTCCTCAGACATGGTATTTTGTTTATTTTTTTTAAACTATAATTCACCAAAACTTTTATTTTTTATGTTTTCTTTTGGCTTTTCCTTTTTTAACATAGTTTTCTGTAACAAAGGGATCTTCCTGGACACCTCTGCAGCCCCTGGAGCAAGCTGTGCAGGGGAACTGGCCGTGCACATTTCACAGACCAAACACCGAGCAATGCTTTCCAATTAATTTTTACATTTCGGCTTCTCAGAGTAGTTTAAGGACAGGGAAGTCACGCTGTAGGTGGAAGATGAGTGCACCATTAGCTTCTGAGACCCTTTTTTGACCTCTTTCACTCCTGGTTGTGCTGCTGGTCACTCAGATCAGTACAAACCCCACGAGCATTGATGGCATGTTTTTAACTATGTTGAGGAGCCTGAAAGGAGCATAAGGTTTTCCACAGTGCCTCAATCACCCAGATCCAGGGATTTCTGTAACTGCCAAGAGGCTCCAGTTATTACTTCCAGAAATCCCGAGTGTAACTCTGCAACTTGCCCCAGTGGGCTCTGACTCCTCTGCCCCACATCAGCACTGGGGATTTTTGAGATGTCCCCATTTGAAGGAGGGGATAAGACATTGCTCACGTCCTCTCCTTTTGTCATTGGAATCATTACTGTTGGATAAGGATCTGAGTTTATAAGGGGGGCTGTGCTGATGTCTGGGCTTTTGTGACCTGTTTTGCAGCTGGGCCTTGTCCTGGGACCTTCCCAGGCCAGGAGCTGAGGTTTTGGTGGCATTCAGGTCCAGGCTGCTCCGGGCTGTCTTTGCCAGCAGTTCTTCCTCTGCCAGCCCCTCGAGTTGTCCCCTCTGTGCTCCCCAGGGGCTGCTCAGAGGACAAACTCTCCGGGCTCTGCTGGAGAGTGAACACCTCTTCCATCCCATGATGCTCCCTGGCTTTTCCACGCAAAGCAAATCCACACACAGGGGCTGATCTGAAAACAGCCAGAGGCGGCCCTTCCGTGGGAGCATCCCTGGGATCTGTGCCAGTTCCCCACAGCTCCTGCCCCTGGGGCCAAACCCACCACTGGCCCCACTGCTGGGGGCGCTTGGGAATGGACAGCGGAACTTCCCACGTGCCCCCTTCTCCCTGCCATCCCTGGGAGCCCCGTGGTGTTGGGAGGGGAGGAGAGGCCCTCGTGTGTCCACACGCAGCCCCCGTCCCGCCTGCAGGACTGAGGGCAGGAAGCCAAAATCAAATCTTCCTTTTTTTTTTTTTCTTTTTTTTCTCCTTTCTTTTTTTTTTTTTTTCCCAGAGTGTATCACTGGCTATTGTCCTTATCAAACAAAGCCCTTTCATCAGAGGTTCTTTAACACACTTTATTTCTCTTTTATTTTGCTTTGAAATAAGCCGGGCAACAATTAATTTCAGAGAGAGAGAGAGAGAAAGAGAATTCAACAAGGATCTATTACTACTCTCGGCTTCTATTGCTGTAATGAAAATCTATTTCCTTTCCCTTTTGTGTCCCATATAATTTAATGCCCATTTTATTAATGGTCTGAAATAATTACGGAACCTTTTGTGATTCTCAAGTATGTTTCATTTAATTGTGCAATAAACGCCTAATCTCTCCCTCCATCTGAAGCTATTATGGCATTAAAATTAACAATTATGCAGCAATGCGCCCGGGTCCATAGAAATCACTCCAGATAACTAGACATATATAAATCATTCATGAGAACAATTTCTGAAAAGAGACGAAGGGAAAGAAGGAAAAAAAAATTGTGTTGAGAATGACATTGGGAAGCCAAGGGCCTGGTCTCTAAGAAGATAGCAACACCTTAAAAAAATCTTTTTTTTCTCCATTTCCCCCCCTCCCTTTTTTGTTATTATTATTTTACTAATTGTGTTCAGTGGCACAGCTACCCCCCCCCCCATTAGCCTGACAGATATTTTCAGAATTAATTAACTGTTAGCTCAGAGGATAAATTGTTCATTATCAACTCCCCCCCCCCCGCCCTTTTCCTTCTTTCTTTCTTTCTTTCCTTTTATAGTTTTTTTTTCCCCTTTTTTTCCCTCTCTCTTTCAGGACGGCAATTACACTCTCCGCCTTTCACTGGCAGGTCCTGTTCTGTAGGAGGTAATCCAAATGGGGAAAGTGCTTTTGCTTTCAACCCTATTCACTTCTCCTCTTCTTCCTTTTGTGGGATTTAATAACCACGGCTGATAGGAGCGCTGTGGACAGGGAGGTTAAGTTTGTTGTCTCAGCACTTTGTCGGGGAGGAAGGCTCAAGCATCCGGCCCTGCTCCAGTCCCGCTCCCTGCTCCTCACACTGCTCTTTAACTGGGATGCCTTTCAGTGGGATTAAAGCAGGGGGGCTGATCTTGGCCACCTGAGGAATGAGGGCTGGGGTGTCTCCCTGGGGAGAGGTCCCTGCCGTGTCCACCTTGAACACGGAGTCATGGGAATGTTCAGGTTGGAAAAGCCCTCCAAGATCATCGAGCCCACCCGTTAACCCACAGAGTCACAGAGTATCTGAGCTGGGAGGGACTCACAAGGACCATCCAGTCCAACTCTCAGCCCTGCACAGGCCCAGCCCCAGGAGTCCCCCCCTGGTGCCCCAGAGGATGATCCAAACCCTCCTGGAGCTCTGGCAGCCTTGGGGCTGTGCCCACTGCCCTGGGGAGCCTG
>JAWMRA010000009.1:21028364-21040022 GCA_035584735.1 Pseudotriccus pelzelni
AGTGTCCAAGGCCAGGTTGGAGCAACCTGGGCTGGTGGAAGGTGTCCCTGCCCATGGCAGGGGGTGGCACTGGATGACCTTTAAGGTCCCTCCCAACCCAAACCATTCCACGCTTCTCTCCTCGACAGGAATCCCCAAGATCAATCCCCAAGTGACCTCTTCCCATGCAGCAATGTGAAAACCAATACTTCCACACCCACAGTACCTGGGAAAGAATGGCTTCTCCTCCGCTGTCTCCATGAGGCAGATGAACAATAACTGCGTCTTTCTCAGCATTATTTAATCGACACAACGCCTTCACTTCGCCGGCGTCTTCCTTCCTCCCTTCCTCGAAAACACAGCCACTGACCACGAGATCCAGCTTCACCTCAGGGCTGTCCTTCGTAGACACCACCAGTTCATGGACTGTCCTCCTCAGCTTGTTTTTCCGCTTTATCCGAACGCCGCCAAAAGCGAAGGACGAAGAAATCCCGAGAATCTTCCCGCCTTTAGAAAGAAATTTCATGAACTGCTTGTGGGTGCCCTCAGGAATCGGCTCCTCCGTGGCAATGACCAGGAGCAGGGAGTTGTCAATCCAGGGATCCCTCAGCACTTGCTCCGGGTGCAGCTGGTAGATGGTGTAGCTCTCTGCACCGACGCACTCCTGAAGGATCGACCTGACCCGCTCAAACCTCCCTTTGGCCCTTTCGGAGCCCAGGTAAATCAACACATTCGGGGGCTTCCCAGCAAGGTTCACCCTCTTCATCCCTTCTCCTAGGCAGTCACCCCTCTCCTCTCCCGGTTTGCTGCTGGAATCGTCAGGAAGCTCTGGAATGTTTTCTGCAGAGGCAAACTTGACTGATTCAATGGTGCTGTTTTCCAGCTGCAGGCACTCACGGCAGCTGGAAAGATGCAAGTGGTGATGTTCTCCAGACAGACTGTTGGGCTCATCCTCATGATCCCCTTCCTCCTCTGGCTTGGATTTCTCCTCTTCACTTTGTCCTCCCGATCCTGATTTAACAGTAGTCCCAAAATTGGCAGCAGGAGTTACTCCATCCATTTGTGTGCTCTGCTCCTTCACAGACGGTGCCTCCTGTGCCAGCTCCTGCAGAGCAGATTCCTGTAAATGGACCGCTGGAAAAGGTAAAGGACAGCAAAAAAGGGGTTAGAAAAATGGTGTTAAAAGAGCTATCATAAATATTACTGACACAGCAGGGATTTGATTTAATTTAATTTGAGCACAAATCAGCTGTAACAGCAAGAATTTCACTTGTTTGCCACCAAATCCTACGTCCCCCCAAAACCAAAAATCAATTTGCACTTACAACACAAGTCTAATGAATCTTTGTTTCAAAGGACAAAATAAAGCAAGTGAAATACCTTGGGAAAAATACTGATCTTTTAAGGAGAGCAGGGTGGAAAATCACTTGCTGCTCTTTGGAAATAAACTATTTCGAAATAAACTATTTTGAAATAAGCTAATAAAGTGATGATGTTGGGCAAGATGGAGATATTGCATTGCTGGAGGCTGCAGATAAAGGTTTGGCACAAGTAAAGGGAGTAAAAAAAGAACTGAACTGCTTTCAGTCTGCAGAAAGGGAGAGAGAACCACGAACAGCAAGATCTGGGAGCTAAGAGTTCAAGGAAATAAGAAGCAAATATGAAGAATTGTTAAACTTGCCCTTCTCTCCCCCTAAAAACAACAGAATTGCAAAGATAAAAAATTTATAGCAAATACATGTAAAAAAAAAAAGAGCAAAGGTGATTATTGTCAGCATGAAACCTGCAGAGCAAACTAATCACAAAAGAGGAGAGAAAAATCCTCTTCATCAGGGAGGGCTTTTTTCAGCTGCTGCATCATAAAAATATGTCAAGAAACAGTCTGAAAAAATTTACTGAATACTTCTCCACTCATACAGGACCAAATAAACTTCCTATGCTTTTAATTCCATGAGAAACTCGCTTAACCAAGTTTTGTTGCAACACACCAGATGCAAGTTCAACCCTTTTCTTCGCTTAACAACACTTGCATTCCCTTGAAACTATATCCCCTTTGGAGCAGAAGCTTGAAGGAAGGTTGTCTGACGTCCCAAGAGAATTTCCCAGCTCCCAGCTCACATGTTATTCCATCACCAGCCCATTCTCTTAGATCTACATTTAAAAAAAAAAAACCAACCAAGAAAAGACCAAAAAACCAGCAAAGCAAGCAAAAAAACCCATCCCAAATGGTTCTCAACCCATGCTTAGCTTTTAATACACTTTCATTTCAAATATGAAAAAGAAAAGAACATTTGCCTCAAAACTTCTGGGTTTGTTTTTTGGGTAGTGTTTTTTTTTTTTTCAAACAGATTTGTTAATGTAACAGCCAAGGTTTACAGAAACAGTATTTTCTAATTTCACCTTCGTGACAGTCACACAATCATGCATTTGCAAATAGTTAAACAACCCCTTGGGTACTTGGAGATCTCATCATATTGAGGTTAATGAATGGCAGCAGCTTATGAGGCATTAAAGAAGAAGAGGAGGGGGTTATTCCAAAAATCTTCAGATCCATTCTGCTGTTATTTCTGTTGTTGCACCAGCTTTACAAGGATCTCTATATCTGACAATATTCAGTATAAAATGGGGCAGGAATCCTTCCCTGTGAGGGTGGGCAGGCCCTGGCACAGGTTGCCCAGAGAAGCTGTGGCTGCCCCTGGATCCCTGGAAGTGTCCAAGGCCAGGCTGGACGGGGCTTGGAGCAACCTGGGCTGGTGGAAGGTGTCCCTGCCCTAATCCTGCCAGGGAGCTGAAACTGGATGGTCTTTAAAGTCCCTTCCAGCCCAGGACATTCTATGATTTCCCAAGACATTCTGTAACTCATTCCATACTCTTATGGCACCAACGAGCAACTTCTGTCTCCTGCATAAACACCACATGCAGTTAAATCCATAAACTTGATGTGTCTTGGGACCTCCAGTCTGGGACTTGGAGTCAGTTTTGATGCTTCCCTGGCTTGCCTGGTGCTCTGTCACTCTCTGCCTCTGCCTTTTCCTGTTTTATGTAAGGCTGAATCACCGTTGCCTACCGGGGTTCTTTGCCAGGTGACTGGTCCTGGGATGGGGCCAGGGGCGCAGAGCCAGGATGGATCTAGCCTGCCATACCATGGATGGGATTTCTGGGCCCAGGCCTGGAGGGTTTGGGAGAAGGAGTAGGACCAGGAGCCAAGCAGAGACAAGACAGCTCCTGGGACATGAGGCAGCAGGAGCAGGGAGCAGAATCTGCTGTGGGTATTTCTTAATGGTGGGTTTGGTTGAACCAGACCTGGCTGCCTTCCAGCAAGGCCTGATCTTATCTCTTCACCAAACAACTCCTTGGTGCTACAGCTGGATAAAAAGATCTGCCCTTCGTCAGGGCAACACCCTTGTGCAGTTTCACTTCTGCTCAGTAACAAGCAGCTGGAGCTGAAACAGCTTTGGAAGTGCCGCCATTGGTGTGTGATAATTGTTCTTACCTTGGGAGGGGCTTGTTCCTTGTGGTCCACACATAAGAGAGGGAGTGAGTTGTCCAGATCCCTCTGGTTATGAATACCACAGGTCCCTCTCCTCCTGGAGGTCAGACGTACACATTATCATGGTGCACCAGTGGGAAGGCTAGGGATGGAGGAGCACATGGATGGAGGATGTGTGGCTGGAGGATTATAGAGTCACAGAACATCCTGAGTTGAGAGGGACCCACAAGGATCATCCAGTCCAACTCCTGGCCCTGCACAGCCCCAACAATCCCACCCTGTCCCTGAGAGTCGTCCAAAAGCTCCTAGAGCTCTGGCAGCCTTGGGGCTGTTCCCACTGCCCTGGGGAGCCTGGTCAGTGCCAACCACCCTCTGGGGGAAGAACTTTTGCTGAGATCCAGCCTGAGCCTGCCCTGACACAGCTCCAGCAATTTCCAATTAGTGACTTGATGCTGATTTATCTGCCAATACCCCAAGCAACTTCTTTGGGTGTTTTGTGATGCTTTTCTGCTGGGCACAGAAAGCTGCTTATAAAGGGGGTTGCTTCTAGTCAAACCTTTCCCTGGTGTCCGTTGGCATCCAGCCTTGCCCATCACTCAGCAGGTTGGGAATGCTGAGACAGCTTCCTCTGGGGTTCCTCTTCAGCAGTAGCAAGGAGGGTTTGCAGCCTTCTCACCCCATGGAGGAGAGCAGGAAAACTGCTCCCAGCGTTTCCTGGTGTGTCCCTGTGCCGAGGTGTTTGCAAGCAAGCTGTGACTGGAAAAGATTTCCAGCCTTGACACACCAGATCCCCAGCTCTGCCAAAACCAGCTGTTCCCAACCACACCATTTACCCAGAGGTCTGTTTTTGTCTATTGTTGCAGGTTCCCAACAGGTTTTAACCTGGTGACAGATGAAAAATGTGAGAAAAGTCTGCTTAAAAAAAAACGGGACTGTCTTCAATCCCGCTGCCAGCTTTCTGTCACTGGAGCATTCCAGGGCTGGGAGGTGTGTGATAACTTTGACCTTGATTATATTGATGATAATCCATCTGCCAAACACTGTGAGTTTATGCATATATATATGTATATACATACATATATGCACACACATATACGTGTATAAATGTGCAAAAAAAAAGCCTCCTTTTCCTTTACATGGCCTTTTTGTGCTACAGGAATATGGGCTTGAACAGGACCGGTAAAGTCCACAAATTAATTTCATCTCTTTTGTAATCTCTATTTCCTTTTCTTTTTAACTTTTGTCTCCCATGAGTTTCCAGCCTTTTTTTAGGAGGCCTTTCCAGAGTATGGATCTTCTCATGGTGACTGAGCTCCTGCCTAAATTTACTCATGGCTGTTTTATGTCACTCTGCTCCTGTGCCAGTGCTGCTCTTCCATGGGAACGACCCTTTCCTCCCCCTCAGCTTCAGTCCCCTGACATATTTCCCGGGTATTTCCCCAGTTTCTCTTTTATGGGCAAATTTATTTATTCCTGGTCACAGATCCCCACATCCATGTCTGAGTGCCCTGTATTTCTAATATTCCTGGACATGCTCCATCTTCTCCCTGCAGGTCCTGACTGGACCACCATGTCCTGACTCTGGCTTTGCCCGGATGGAATCCTGGCTCTCAATGCTGAGTGGATTGAACCAAGGCAAGATTCAGCCCCATCCTTTTACCTGATCCCATGTCCCAGCAGTTTCCTGTGCCACATCTATGCATCTGCCCACACTTTTTCCTGCCCTTCCCAAGAGGTGCATGCCATGGGCTGGTGCAGGGTTGTCCTAACTCAGCTGTGCTGGCACCTTGCTCGGTTTATGTGAACCTTAGAAGTGTTTTTCCCCACCTCCCTACAATTGTCATGGTGGGTTCTGGCATTCCTCACACACAGCCTCTGGCATGTCCCCTGGGAATCTGAGGTGACACACCTGCCTTTTGTTCCCAGACAGTGCTGCTGTGCTTCTTCCCTCCTCATTTCCTCTGCAAGGGCCATTCTCAGGGTTTCACAGCACAGACACTTTGCTGCAGTGAGAACTCCAGGAGGTCACTGTCTCAAGAGACAGGAATCACTACGTGACTTTGTCACAGCACTGGGGTAATTTCCAGGTCCTCTTCCAAATGGAAAACCTCTAATAACATGTCTCTCCTCTTCCATCTTGTGCACAGAAGATTTTGATGTGTATCTTACTGGCATCCCTGGATAGCTGGGCAAGGACTGGAGAGCACACTGCACATCCAAGAGCACCACTTCCAAATAACTCAGCTGGTTGGGATGATCTTCAGCCACTGGCACATCAAGACATGTGGTCCCTTTGTGGAAGGGATCTGAGAAGGTCTCAGAACATTCCCAGGGCGGAAAGGGATTGGTGTTGGTACCTCTCTGATGGTACCTCTCCATGAGGAGTCAGAGGGTGCCTCCCACCCTCTGGGCAGCTCCCAGCCTTTCTTTGGGAAATTGCATCAGCCTGACAGTTTTTGTCTGGATTTATCTGAGGAATCTGCTTTTGGGGACACAGGGGTTTCACAGGCTTTCCGTCCCCATAAAACACTTGGTCACCGCTAAGAGGCTCCGGGTGCTCCAGGACATAGAACAAGCAATGGCTCCCAGGAGATTCCAGGCCTATCCACATCCAGGAAGCGCAATGCTTCCCAGGGAACACGCACAGATGTACTCCCAAGGAGGGGAAGTTTCAGAGCTGTTTTGTAAACACACCGAAACACTTCCAAAATCAAATTACAATTGTAAAACGCTCCGATTTCAGTCCCTAAAAACGCCTTCGTCCCACTGCAACATTCCGTCCCGGGGCAGCCCAACAGCTTTGCCAGAGGCACACGGCACATCTTCATTAAGATAAAGCTGCCACGAGGCCGAGGGGGAACAGCAGGAATTACAATTCATGGAAAATACTCTGGGCTACACAGGGAGGAGTTCTGGCCGGAGATGCTGGAAGGCGTGTGCGATGGAGGGCACGGATTCCACTTCGGCATCCAGAGCTCCTGCTGCTCCGAACAAACAGAGGCCCTGAGAAGTTTTCAAGTCAGTCACTGAAGGGCTCAGACTCATCTGAGACAGATCAAAGCCACTCATTTCCACCGTGACATCCTTCAGTGGTGTTATTTAGAAGGGAATTTTTTAAAAAATAAGTGGGTTTGGGATGTCAAGTGGAAGAGTTTCCTTCTCCAAATGAAAACGGGGCTCCTGGGATTGTCACAGCTTCATTTTCCTTCTGTGTTTTTCTCTCCTACTTTAATTTTTGATAAAATGAGCGTGGCTTTCAAAGCCTGTGAGGGTTGGAATCAACATGATTGTCAGTATAAAAGTTCTGTCTAAGGGAGTGGACTATACTATGCAATCTAAGCAGACTATAGATTGGTGTGGTACAGAATATATATAAAATAAATGTATATATACGGATTTTATATATATGTGTAGAATATATATCAAATACATAAAATAAAGATATATATATACAGATTATATATATATATGGTATAGAATACGTATCAAATATAGCCTATACCCTAGAAAATACACAATAGGGAAGTTTGATTCAGTAGTTTCCTGTTCCTTTTCCATAATATAAGGATAAAAAAAATGTTAAAAAATTATGCTGAAAGCATTTAGACACAGGATCCTCTTTTTTTTTGGAGGAGATTACTGTTATTAGACACAATTTAGGCCAAGATTTTAGTGGAATTCAAACAAAAAGTAATCTTTTGGACTGGGAAGTAACCAATTGCAACAGTGATTTAAGGGGATGATAAGAGAATCACAGAATATCCTGAGCTGGAAGGGACCCACAAGGATCGTCCAGTCCAACCCCTGGCCCTGCACAGACACCCCAACAATCCCACCCTGTCCCTGGAGCTCTGGCAGCCTTGGTGCTGGGACCACTGACCTGGAGAGCCTCTCCCAGTGTCCAAGCACCCTCTAGGCGAAGAACCTTTCCCTGAGATGCAACCCAAACATCCCCCGACACAGCCTGAGAGCCGTGGGATGTGCCAGCTTTGCCCCCAGCACTGCACGGCCCTCGCTCATCCTCAGGGCCACAGACACTCCTGACACAAATTCCTTCACGTCACACCAATGTCTGCAGTCAAGTTTGCACTTTAATCCGCTCACTTCCAGCCCAGCACCCGGGAGAGGCTCTTCCCCCCAAGAGCAAAGCCGAGAGCAGGGCTGGGATTTGCCGACGGAAAAAGCGAGGAGAGAGGAAAAATCAAATAAAAAAAAAAAGCAGAGGTGTTTTTAAAGATGCTGATTTAGAGTGCTATTAAAAATGCTGCCCACATAGCCTTTTAACCCTCAAAGATATCAGATAACTTGTTCTCTCCTGCGGGGGAGATGAAGTGGCTCCCATTATCTGGGAAGGTCTGTATCATATCGGAATCTGCCGGCGCAGGTCAGTGAGTCCGTGGTGTTCTGGTCCCGGCTCCGGCGCTGAATTACATTTCCCGGGCACAATGGCTGCAGAATGGGTGGGTGCTTTGTCATTTAAACTGCATAAAGAGGCAGAAATTGATTTTTATTGTGGATCTTCATATCTAATAAAGCTCTGAGGGGCCCTTTTCTTCTCCGATTGAATGGCCATTGAATGCTTTCAATCTAGTTCTGTGTTTCATGCCTTAAACTGAATAGTGGCAGGAGAAAAATAGATGGGGGGAAGAGAGGCCAAGTCACTTTCCAGATTGAAAAGGATACAGAAGGGAAATAAATAAAAAAATAAAATAAAATAAAAAATGAATCAAGGGGGGAAAAAAAGCTATTTAAGTGGAAAGAGGAACCTTCCTGATGCCAAGGGAAAAATTGCTTTGTGTGATGTGCACACGCGTGGCCGTGCCGGTGGAAAGACATGGGACTCCATGAAATGCTGCTGAGGGAGCCTGATGGTACCTGCGTCTTTCCATGCTTTGGGACTGGAAATTTCCAGCTCCCTGGTCAATCCCTGTTAATATTGCACATCCCAGAGCTGCCCTGCGTGTGTTCCCCTTGGTAACTGTACCGCTCGGGCTGTTGTAAAATGGGAATGACTCGGTTTATGTTGCCATTAATTAGAGGAGAGATTGGCTTAGAATACAGTGTTTTTTAATGTAATTAGTACCTAGTTCATCACGTCCTCCTCAAATCAACAAAGAGACAATAATGCAGAATGGCTTTTCAGTTCCTCTTTGATATGTATTGCTCATTTAGCCCTGGTCCCCTTGGGGAGCTTCATCACAATTAACAAGGCCAGTAGCGTTAGCATTAATTGGTCGTGCTGATGGTCTGATCTGAGGTCCTAAGGAGTCCTCCTACAGCACTGCAGACTGTGGTCAGACACTCTTGGGAACTCAGCCTAATTGAATGTTGAGTCTCTCGATCGTTAGACCCAGGAGACAAAGTCATTCCCCGCTCGTAGGCTCAGCCTTTGAAGCAGCAGGACTCGGGATGAACGAAGTGCTCCCCAGCCATCCTGGACAAACGCGGGAAGGGAAGGGGTGGCACGAGGCAGCTGATTCCACTGGGGTGCCCTCCTGCCCGTATCACCAAACTGGAGCTTTTCTGGACACCAAAATCTTCAAGTTCTTTGACTCCAGCACGTGGAACCCGAGCTCAGAGATGTCAGTGTGAGGAATTCATTTCTTGCATGGTTATTTTTATTGTTTCCAGAAGACATGTGTGATCTGACTCATGTCCTTGTACCTTCACAGGTACCACTGGGAATCCCCTCCAACAGGGATCTTACCAGCTCCCCACCTCAAACCACAGGGAACCTTTTATGCTGAAGAACATGTTTCTGATTTAGTTTCGTTACAGCTCCCCAAAGCCCTGTGCTGTGGGTGTCTGCCTGCTTAACTGCAGTAAAATTAAGGTCAGGAGAACTCCAAACTCTTGATGAATCCTGGACCCAAGCAAAGGAAAACTCTCAGCTCTGTGCCTGCAGGGCTGCACCTTCAGTTCGAGCCACGAAGGCATTGAGCCTCATTTGACAGGACAAGAGGAAACGGCCTCAAGCTGCGCCAGGGGAGGGTCAGGTTGGACATCAGGAGGAATTTCTTCTCTGAAAGAGTAGGAACAGGCCCAGGAAGCTGTGGAGTCCCCATCCCTGGGGACGTCCCAGGAAGGACTGGCCGTGGCGCTCAGTACTCTGGGCTGGGTGACAAGTTGGGGATGGGGCACAGGTTGGACTCGATGATCTCAGAGGTCTTTTCCAACCTCAGTGGTTCTGGGATTCCGTGGTTCCTGTCCTTCCTTACATCTAAGGGCATGAAAACCTCACTGAAATGTCCAGTGCCTCCTCAGATCCGCTGGTTACAGTGGTCAGGAGGGCAGAGGACTTCCTGGCAGCCCACAGAAGCTCAGGCTTCCTTTTCCCTAAGTTGTGCCTCTCACACACCCCCAGTCATTTTATTCTGAGCACATAAAAAGGAAAAGAAGCTGAAGGTGCCAGCTGGATCTTTCCTCTCCTGTCCTGGAGAAGAAAAGACAACTTTAAAAGTTAAGCAAAGCAAACCTCCCACTCCTTCCCTGCGCATTTCCTTCAGGAAGGAGATTTTCCTTAGGCTGCTATAAAGTGGGAATGACTCACTTTATGTTGGCAATAATTAGAGGAGAGAATTTTAGTTTTAAGATAGTGCTTTTTATTGTCATTTGGCTTTTTATCTGCCCGTTTCATCACCCATAGAAACCTCCTCCAAAGAGCTTTGGAGGTAAGCCCCAGGCAGTCAAAGGAACGTCAAAAAAATTGGGTGGTTCCAACTTTAAAAACTGGAAAATCTGCCAGCAAACCAAGTCTTCAGAGAGTGGGAGAAGCAAAACTGCCAAGAAGTGTTTGTCCTTCTGCCATCCCATGGCAGAAAGCTCAGCATGAACCATGGGGAAAGGACCTCCCCTTCCTAGCGCTGAGAATTAGTTTTCAGGAAATTGGGAGCCAAGTAGGGTTTCTTGGTGGGGAAAAAAGAAAACCCAAACAAACAAACAACAACAAAAACAATAACAAAATCTTTAAAAACCCACAAACTAACAAAAAAATCAAATTTAAAAAAAAAGGAAAAAATTAAAAAACAAACAACAACAAAAAACCCAAACCAAGCAAACAAAAACTCCACTAAAAAACCCAAAACTACAAAAATTCCAAGTTGTTGCTACAAATCTTGGTTGCCTTTGCCAGGAGCTCAGCACCATCTTGAAATGCATTGATGATCCAGAAAACTGAGGAAATGCTGGGCTGTGTTCAAAAAAAGAGGGAATAATACTGAAAAGGCTGTAATGGAATAATGGAATTACAGAACTGTATGATCGACATTCACTCAGAATAATGTTTGCCATTCCGACCTCCCTGCCTCGATGTGCAGACACGGGAAAGGTCTAGGGGAGGGCAAAGGAAATTATTAAGGGCATGGAAAGACGTCCATGCAAAGAGAGATTAGAAAGATCATGGCCATATAATTTAGAGACGACATGAATAAGAGAAGCCATGATAGAGATAGAGAAAATAATTTGCCTTTTTTTTTTTTTCTGGTTTGCAGAGCTTTTGTGAACTCAGCCTGCACTGGTTTTCCTTCTGATCCATGCAGGACTCGGATGTGCTTGGCAAACAGGAAAACAAACATCGTGGTGCTGGAGGGCACATTCCAAGGGCCTGGAGCTTTTTGAGATTCAAAATGAGTCTTTTAAACAAATGTGTCCTTCTTCTCCTCCTGGACCAAATGACTTTTGTATAAAGGAGGAATCTCTCAGGAACAGAATCACAGAATCATTAAGGTTGGAAAAGACCTCCAGGATCATCAAGTCCAATCTTTGACTGAATCCTCCCATGCCCAATAAACCCTGTCACAGAGTGCCACACCTACTCAGTCTGTGAACACCTCCAGGATGGTGACACTTCCCTGTTCTCTCAAGGGTATCTTGACTCAGAGGAATTCTCTTTGTCTTATCCAAAAGTCAGTAACACAGTATTTCCAGCACCTCTGCATTACACTGATTTTATTTCATACACCCCTCCCTGGGGACCTTCGGTCTAGCATGATATCCATGAATATCTCAGCAAGATGCTAAGCCTGTCTCCTTCCCTCAAATTAGTTTTGGGGCCAGAAGATCCCATTCTAGAACCTGTTCTAACATCTCACTTCCAGAGAGACATGAGGGACTGGAAGGGAATGGAGCTGGGAAGGGGCTGGAGCAGCAGGAGGGGCTGAGGGAGCTGGGGGGGCTCAGCCTGGAGAAAA
>JAWMRA010000009.1:21047484-21059015 GCA_035584735.1 Pseudotriccus pelzelni
TTGGACACTTCCAGGGATCCAGGGGCAGCCACAGCTTCTCTGGGCAACCTGTGCCAGGGCCTGCCCACCCTCCCAGGAAGGAATTTCTAAATATTCGGTGGGATCATTCATGGTGAGTAAAACTTCCCATGTTTCTTCCCCCAGGTTTCTTCTCCTCTCTTTTTAACCCAGAATACAGAAGACCAAATCATTCTCACTGCCCACTAACAATTTTTTCTTAGGAAGATAAATTTTATCCATGTGGGAAAGTTTTCTTTAATAAATACCAAGTTCTATCAATAAAATAGAACTGTAAAATAGGGATGTCAGACATTGGCAGGGGCTGCCCAGGGAGGTGGTGTAGTCCCCATCCCTGGAGGTGTCCAAGGAAGGCCTGTGGCACTCAGTGACACAGTGGGGACTGGGCACAGGTTGGACTCCAGGATGTTGGAGGGCTTTTCCAAACTGGGATTCTGTGGGGGAAAAAGATATTTTTATGCTCTCTGCTCTGCATGCAAGGAACTCCCTGCTGGGGAAAAAGATACAGCAGCAAGAATTACTTTTTAGGGACAGCTTGAACTTGAACAGCTCTTAGAGACAATCCTAAAACCCAAGAGGTGAGGAGTAGCCCTCTGGAGTTAATGGGGAAAGTGGCATCTCCAGCAAGGAACTGGGCTGGCTGTGACCCCTTTGATACCCTGGGACAGGGCTGATCCCATTCCCACAGCAGGGACCAAGGTAGCATCCCAAAATCTGGGAGAGCTCCTGGCACCCGTCCCAGCACAGTGGGAGTCCTCAGCTGCTGGGTAAATGTCCTCATTCTGCTTTCCGCATCAACCTAAATGCTATTTGAGCAGGAGGGGAGTGTTTCACTAATTATTGAGAAGGTTATTCCTGTACCCACTTCCAAGAAAAGATCACAGGTTGGGATATTATATCATCCATGGGGTCAGGTGGATGGAGCTCGGGAGCTCGACAGCCTGTTGGAGCAAAGTCACTCCGCTTTGCTGCCTCTCGGCCTTGAACACCCAATATTTTGGGCAGAGGCAGAGGTTAGGATTGAGGAGGAGGTGCAGGGAATGTTGGGAATGCAGACAGCACACATTTGGTGCCAGCAAGCCTGAGCCAGCAGAACCAGGCTGGCAAACCCTGTGGGGCAGCACTGGTGACCCTCAAACCATCCCTCATCCTGGTGCGGGTCCTCCATGCACAGGGAGCTGTTTCCTTACATTCCCTTACCCTTACATTCCTTACATTCCCTCAGAGCACCCCCAGGCTGGGAAAGCCCCTCCTGGAAAAGGCAGGGTGTTTAGTTTTGGGTGCATGTCACTGGTCAAAGTAAAGCTGTGGATTGTTTCTGTCCAGGCTCTGAGCTCTTTGGAAGGGGTAGAGCCTGCCAAGACTCTCCGTATTTGTGTAGGGCCCAGCACAGTGAGAACTTACAGGCAAAAAAACCACAGAAAACCCCATGAAAGAACAGCACCAAGAGATGCTGCTGAGCTTTAATTCCTTGTGACCACTCCTTGGGGTGGCAGCTGGTGTTTTAGGGTGGTCAGTGCACCAAGAATGGTGCTGAGAGACAGATACATTCATTAAGACTTCCAAAGCCTTTGTTGTGTGAAGCCAGTATTTCCGAGCAGCAGGTGTGTTTCCCAAAAAAAGCAAAGTGGCAAAAGCAGAGGGGGAAAAGCAGAGGGGCAACCCCTCTGTGAGGAAAGGCAGCAGATTTTAACCTGGTTTGGCTCCCCTCCATTTCCCTCAGTCAACGGAGAAAAGGAATGTCCATGAGCTGCTCTAAATCCCTGCAGGAGTGACACATAAAACGCACAGGCTCCATCTGCAGGGGGGCTTTTTGGGGGGCCAGGGGGAGGAAAAAGGGAACTCAACAAAACCCTCCCCATTTTCAGGACCGCTCTGGGGAGCCAGCAACTAGTCCAAAGGCTGCCCGGCTTTGGGACCGGGAAGTTTTACCGGAGCTGACTTTCTTATCGCTCTGCCTGCGCCGCGTGTGATACTTTATTAGCATCTTCCCCCGGTAATCCCGGCAAAACTGAGGGGAAAAAAAAGTGTCAGATCAAAAGGGGGAGTGTGAAAGCAGCGGCTAAGCAGGTTGCTGGGATGCTAATGATTGCTTCCCTCATTCTCTGAGTGTCACGCACAACATCTCTAAGCCCAGCGCGGCGCGTAAGCCACACAAATAGCCATATTTGTTAACATTCATGTGACTCTTTCGTCTGAGCTGTATTTCCTTGAGTACACCACAATGAAGAGTTTCTTTTAATAGGGATCAACCAGGAAAAAACAACTGTGAGGGACTTTTCTCTCCCTCTCCCTCCCTCCCGCTCTCTCTCACTCCCTCTCTCACTCTCTCTAAACCTTTTACACTGCGGTTGAACAAGCCTCTGGATAAAGACTTTATCCAAAAACCCCCTCTTTAAAGTTATTTCAAATTTCTCTGCAAGGCTTTCAGAAATCTGTTTGTTTGAGGGCAGAATTAGATGTGACCGGCGTTTTATTGTGACATAAAACCATATTTCTTCCCTGGAAGATTAAAAAATAAAATCGGTTAATAAGAAAAGCTGTCAGCAACAGAAAATGGCTGACATAATCCGTTTATCCTCCGAGCAATAAAGATATTGGTCCTTGGGAGTCTATCCTCTCTCTCATGTTATTTCGCCCAAAACATTATCTTCCCAGCATTCTGATGGATTAAGAAGTCATATGGGAGATAGCAGGGAAATGACAGATACAAAAAAAAATAATATCCTTTCATTTCCCCTCCTCCCTGTACTCTCTCTCTCTCTTTCTCTCTCCCATTTTCTCTCCGGCCCCTCCTTTCCCTGCCTCCCTCTGTCTCTTTTTCTCTGTCCCCTTGGAAAAGTGCTCCATCTCTTTATTCCCAGCATCCCAGAGCTCTGTGAAAGTCCTGAGCCGCTGACCCCAGTGTGGCAGGGAGAAATAACACAGAACTTCTTGCACCCTCTGACACAAATGGATGCTACAGCTTGGCCCCATTCCATATCCAAATTCCTCCTGGATATTGAGGAACTGTAGTCCCAGCTCTCTGTTCACACGTTGAAGCATCTCTGAGCAGCTTGCTGAGGGGAGAGAGATGAAACACACCATCAGGTGTGGGTGGAACAGGGCCGGGGTTCTTCCCTGGGGGGTTTGGTGGTGAAATCCATGGATGGAAGAGGGCTCTGAGCTTTGGAATCCTCTTCTGCTCTCACAGGCCTCACCTCGTGAAGTGCAGCCACTGCAGCAGGTTGTGTCACAGCTGTGTGAGCAGTGCTGGTGACCTCACTCCTGGTCTTGGGGCCTTTCTCTGTCTTTCTGGAAGCCCTGGGGCTACTGGAGACAAAAGCCAGCACAGAGCTGAGGTCCTGGAGCTCTCTGGGGACCCTGACTCCGTGTCTGGTGTCTCTGAACCCCTGGAAAGGCTCTGGAGGTGCAGGAATCAAGAGATGGGAAGGACAGGAGGTACCACTGAATCCCTTCTCTGTGCCCAGGGCAGATCTACAGCATCCCTGAGGGATGGTCACTGAACCCCTTCCTAAAAACATCCTTAATTGCCACCTCCCAAGGAGATTTATTCCAGTGCTCCTCTGTCTTTAGCACCAGCGTGGCTTTTTCTGAGCATCTGACTTAAATCTTCCATGTTGCAATTTAGGGCTGGTATTTCTCTTCCAATCCCCAGCAGACACCAAGAGCAATTTATTGTCTTCCTCCTTCCAGCAGCCTTTCAGCCAGCAGACTACCCAGAGAGGAGAGGAGCAGGAGAAATGATCTCGTTGTTCTCCCCATCCCACCTGTTTCTTCTCCAGGAGAGCATTTCCTGCAAGATCGTGTTTGATTGATCCATGGCCCCTTTCCTGCCTGCCCTGCTGTCATTCCTTGGGGTCCTGACTGGGGATGGGCTCCTCTCACCCTTCCCCTTCTTCCCTGCTTTCTCCTGGTCACCTCCCAGCCCCAGCTCAGCCTCCCCTCTCAGTTACAGGTGATTAAAAGGTGTTGCCAGGTTTAAGGTTTGTTATCACAAGAAGACAAAATACTTGAAAGTTGAAGTTTTACAGAATCCCAGATTGGTTTGGGTTGGAAGGGACCTTAAAGCCCATCTCACTCCACCCTGCTGCCATGGGCAGGGACACCTTCCATGGACCAGGTTGCTCAATGCCTCATCCAATCTTCTTCTCTTAAATGAAAAAAAAAAAAAAAAAACCACAAAAAAACCCAACAAAGGTATTTGCTGTGGCAACTTTCATTGAAATTTTTGTCTGTTATTTATTCCACTTTTCATCTCTTTTGCATCTTGTTACTATTTTAACTAATTTCTTCACTTTTTGCCCACCAGAATCAGCTCTGCTTTGCTGGTTTGCCTGATTTCCTGGATTACAAAGGATGTGTTGTCACTTTTTGCTCACTATTTACCTGACATCCAGGTGGGTTATTTTTCCATGGATATTTCCATGTGTCTCTTAGGAAGGAATTTTTTCATCTTTAGAACCACATTTTAAAATGGAAAAAAAAATATATCCATGATAAAATGTAATGATCATAGAATCATGGAATCATGGAATGGTTTGGATTAGAAGGGACCTTAAAGATCATGTAGTTCCAACTTCCTGCCATGAGTAGGGACACCTTCCACGAGACCAGCTCCAAACCCTGTCCAACTGTATTTTGGACTGTGTTAGGAAAAGCATAGTAAGATTGACTTTATTTTTTTTTAAAATTAAATTATCCCAAAAAAGCTCGTTGGGACATTTAAAATATTTTAAAAAAACAAAACAAAATCAGATCAAAGTGGGGTTTTAGACTGATTTTCCCTCAAAGTTTTGGTCTCTTCTATTTTTCACCAGAAAGTATAGATTATAAAAAGTTTTAAGGACCATTACTCATTCATAAAAGTCCTCAAATGCCTTTTTTCTTCCTTCACTTAATAATGCCAACAGCTCCTTGAGTTTATTCTGAAGCTATGAAGGAGCCTCCATACCCATTTGGGAATGTTTGAAAGATCACCCTGATACCAGAAACATCCACAATAGACTGGAAGTGTCCCAGCAAAATTCACTTCCGAGAAAACCATTCCCACCCAAAACCTTCTGACCTTGCTGAACAGGCTGGTTTTACCCCTTCAAACAGGGTAAAGGCCCAGAATTCGGTGGTGGCCTCACCATCTTCCCGTATTTCTCCTTTTGAAGCAGAGAAAATCCATAGATTGTGTGTGAGGGTTATATAAGAACAGTAGAAATCCAGTGGGAACGCGAGTAGCTGATTGTTCCAGAACTCTCTGAGGAATTGCCCCATTAGACAACCCCATGATCTGCCCAGAAACCCCAGACTGCACAATCACAAATGCACTGAAAATACCAGTTTATTTCCAGTGAATAGATTCCTTTGCAGTGGAAATCTTTAAGCTGAAAATTATGTTCAGCCTTAACTCCATCCCTCAGTTTTCCACCATGGGACAAAGATGAGCCTGGAGATCCTTTCCCAAAAGCTGACAGGCAGTTCGAGGGATTTCCAGGGGTGAAGAATGACCAGGTGGAAATGCAGAAATTCATGGGGAAACTAGAATGAGGGAGTCATCTGCCTATCAGCAGCAGTTCAGGGGGCTCTCAGGGGAGGAGGTGGCTCTGATTACCAAATAAACAGTGGCCATTGGTGGCAGGGATGGAGGGAGATGACTATATTTACTTCCAGCTGAGCAAATTTGTCAAGTGCCTGTAAAACACATGATTACGATGGAATTACATGTATTACATCCTGTGTTTATTCTTCTTCTTATTTAACATATAGATAGTCGCTAGGGCTGGGCTCAGAGATGAAAACCAGGGAGGAAATGGAAGAAACTAAACTAGAATTCAGTAGCAGCTGGATATAGGAAATATTCAAGCAAGAAAGAGGGATATATGAATAAAAACAAGTCCAGGATTTGGAGCACAAAGGTGAGTCAGTGTCACAGAGGTGGGTCAGCCCTCAAACAACCACTTGGACCCTTCTGAAATCCTCAGCTCAGTGTGTACCTTGGATTAAACAGTTGTGCACCTTCCAAGCCTCCTTCACAGGTCAGGATTTAGTTTTTCATTGCACGTGAAAACCTCCCTCAACAGCTCATTTCCACTGTGACCTTGGGCAGGACACCTCTGCTTTCCGCATCTCAGTTCCCCCTCTGGGAAACATGGGGACACTCCTGAAATATGCCTAAAGCTGCTGATGGGGCCTGTGAGTGTTCTGTAATGACAGAGATGAGGGGGAGGAGGCAGAAATGCTCCATGGGGGACGGGGGGTTGGTGGGCAGAGTGATGGGTTCCCTCACGGAGGGTGGGTCCAGCTGCCTGATGTCTCTCCATCCAAGCATTCTCAGGATTGTGCCGAGGTTCTTTGGTTTCAAAAGCTTTGGGGAGGCTTTACATTCCTCCAGTTCCACTTGGGGTGCTACCAAGACAAGGGAATTCCCCAGGCTGGCTCTTCCAGTGGGAAATGACTGTTCCTTGCTGCATGAGGGCTGTTGGCACAGTGAGTTCCTGGATTATGGTGTATATTCTAGACTGCAAACTCATTTCTTTTGTGACCTGAAAAGAAGAGAGAAACTCTTAATCACAGCAGCATAAGAGATGAGAACTCTGCAGACATGACCTCCTGTAAGAACAGGGAAACCACGATGGGAGTTGGTGACATACCATCACCCTTTGGCACAACCAGAGAAGCCAACAAGACTGGGACAGCCAGATTTGGTGTGAGACCACACTCTGTGACCCTGTGTTGGAGGGGTCTGGGACTCCGGTCTCTGAGACACCACTCAGGGTGGTCTTTGCTCCACAGTAGAGCCTGAAGATGGTCCTACCAAGACCTGGCTGCCTTGGTGGGAGGCACTGTTGAGACAAATAGCAGCCCCTCCCTGCCAAAAATTACCATCAGGGGTGGATGTGTGAAGGCTGGGAGGGGATGCAGAGGCTCAGACAGCAGACTGGCAGCAGCTCTGGCAGCACAAGCCACAGACGGGTGCCCCATGTGCTCACATTCCTCTGGTGGCACCTCAGGATGTGGTTAGATGAGATAAGGACTAGATCCCAAGCTCACACCTTTTCCAAGACACCAAAGAACCTGGGCAGCCCTAAAGCCCCAAATGGGCACTGACCTTTAGTATTCCCACCTCTGCTGATGGCTGACAGCACCCTCCAAGTGCTGCTCTGCTGGCACAGGCACAGGAGACAGCAAGGATGGAGAGGAGGAGACAGACAGACAGACAGACACGCACACACACACACACACACACATACACACATGCTCACAGGGATAAAAAGGATAACTGGATCCATGAAAATAAGCCAAGCACTGCCATCGTCGGTCTAAATGCAGATAAGTATTGTACTGAAAACAAAGATTACTTGTACTTTGTAGATAGAGACGTGTTTTGTTACAGGATGCTTTGTATGGAATTGGGTCACAGCAGAATATGAGCCAAGTCCCCCCCTCCCCGCCCTCCTCCTCCCACCCTCCCTATCCGCCTGCCTATCCTTTGAATCTGGAGCCAAATCTCAAGGGGAACTGAGTTGAAATTGCTACAGTTTTGCCGGTTTTTCCCCTGGCTGGGATTTGCTTTTCATTTGTGGGGCAACACTCTGCCTCCGTGCCATTCATCTGTTAATTAATGTCATTGATTAGGAGCTGCTCCCGCTCAGCCCTGTGTTTGCAAACCTCTGGAGGGAGAGGGGGAGCTGATGTGCATCCAAAGGATCCCAAATTCAAGTGGGAAGGGAAGCACCAAAGCTTTGTTACCCTTCCCTCTACTCCCACCCCCTTGCCATGTCCTCTGGCCTGGCACGTGTGCTGTGCCCACCACTTTGGTATTTGGTCACCTTCCTCTCTTCCCCCCAAAGCAAAGCATCTCCTGTTGGCCTTCCAGAATCCTTCTGTCTCAGGAACGAGCTTGTACCCACATTATTTATGACCCCTGTTACTCCAGGGGCAAGTCCATGTCTTGGGCACCATCTACTGACGTTTATCAGCAAACCAAAGTTAACACCCCAGACCCTGGCCAGGGAAAGTCTTTCTACATCTTGGCTGTCTCCATTTCTCATCCAAGACATTAAGTATCCCCAGAAACCTTTGATCCATGCCTGCATGCTTCCCGTGGGTTATTGTCCTGCTTGGGTCTGGATGCTGGCACTCCTCAGTGAGTGTGTCATGAAAGCCACAGAGGAGAGGACACCCAAGATCTGGCCGTGCTCACGTGTGGGAGTTTCAGCCAAGAAGAGAAACCTGGGAAATGTCATTTTCTTCTAGTTTCTCATTTCTCCTGACCAAAACAAAACAAAACAAACCCAAAACAAAACAAAAACCAATGAAAAAAACCAAACCAAACCAAAACCAACAAAAAACACAAACAAACAACCACACAAAACCCACAAACAAACAAACAAACAAAAAACAACTGCTTTGGGACTCTTTCTGAGGAACCAAAGCACAGGAAGCACTGTATCTACAAGTGTCTATACCACAGCTGGAGGGCTGGATGGATTTTTCTCCAGCTATGGGAGGTAGAAAGCTCCTTTGTTATTTTTATCTTTTTTCTTTTATTTTTTCTATTACTTTTTTCTTCTCTTTTTCTTTTCCTTTTCCTTCTTTTCTTATATATTTTTTTCCTTTTTCTTTTTTCTTTTTCTTCTCCATTTTCTTTTTTCTTTTCCTTTTTTCTTTTTTCCTTGTTCCTTTCTGGTTTTGTTGTTTGGGATTTTTTTAACACAAACAGTACCAGGGAGTCTGTCATAGCCACCAGTGGGGCTTTGAGAAATGGGCTAGACAAGGTGAGAGGCCAAACAAGGCCTTTTGGCCCTGACACAGCACCTGACACTGGACCTACCAGCCCTCAAGCAAGATCTCGGGAAAATGTAACATTTTTTTGACTCTAAAAAGCACAGGGAAGTATTTTGAGTTAATGGCCACTAGATGTCCATTGGAATGTTCAGTATTGGATCATGGTGGGATTGCTGGTAACTGGTCACTTTTATTTTATGCATAAGAAGTCAAACTTCCAGTAGTAGAAGCTGGAAATTTGTGTGGATTCCCAGTTTATCCCACTGTTACCAGTCTCGTGCTCTGCCATAAGACAGACCTACAACTGCTTTCAGAGGCCACCTAAACCAGCCTGAGTCATGTGGCATCTCCAAACCCTCTCCCATATGTCGGGGTTCCTCTCCCAGGTCACCCCCGTCACCAGCTGCAGGGTTCCAGGCTGACATCCCACATCACGTCCCCCTTCCTGCGCTGTGGATGAGCCATGATGGGTGAGGCACCTCAAAACACCCCCAGTGTATTCCAGGATGGCAAAACCATGAGCTACTGGACTTAAAATCTGCCAGATTTCTATCCAGCCTGGCCTGGAAGTGTTCAAGGCCAGGTTGGATAAGGCCTTGAGCAACCTGGTCTAGTGGGAGGTGTCCATGGCAGCAGAGGCTGGGACTGGATGATCTTTAAGGTCCTTTCCAACACTTAACATTCTCTGATTCGATGATTTTTGGCAGTTGAAATGACATAAGGCCTGGAGTTGTGTCAGGCTCAGGTTGGATCTCAGGGAAAGGTTCTTCCCCCAGAGGGTGGTTGGCACTGACCAGGCTCCCCAGGGCAGTGGGCACAGCCCCAAGGCTGCCAGAGCTCCAGGAGGGTTGGATGATCCTCTGGGGCACAGGGGGGGACTCTTGGGGATGTTCCTGTGCAGGGCTGAGGGTTGGACTGGATGGTCCTTGTGGGTCCCTTTCAACTCAGCCCATTCTGTGATTCTGTGACGGAGGCTGGTTTGGACCCTCCTCCTCTCCCCGGGAAGTCCGGATGTCATTCCTTCAGAGACGTCATTCCTTCAAGCTCCACGCCTGGGGGGCTTCAAGGGTTTTCTCAGATAGAAGAGACTTTTGCCACAATGCTGAGTCAGGTCTTACATTCCTCCTCTCCGTTTCCCTCAGGGGGGCCTGATCCAGGCCCCATTAGGGCTGATGAATCCCCCGGCAGGGACAGACGTCACAGCGTGGAGCGGCATAAAGTTTTTATGGGTGTGGGTTGGGAATGAGGTGCATAACTCACCGGAGCTGTTGCCACTTGTGAGTGATGCACCCATTCCACATTCCGGTGGATAAAACCTTTATGGCCCGCCTCAGCAGCGGGTATTGCCTCTAATATATGCACCCCTGTAATGAGGAGCGCTGAAAATCTGCTTTTTTAACCTGTTTTCTCCCCCCCTCTCGCCCCCCTTCATCCTCTCCACCCTTAAATACCCCTCCACATCCGCTCCACCTTGCTCGACTTCTGCTTTGTCAACTACCCGGAGAACCCACTCCATTGATATTCTGGACAAGGTTTTGACTGGGGGGGGGATGTGGAAGTAAAAAAAAAAAAATAAAGCCACACCACAGAGTGAGCGGCATAATTTAAAAATCAAAGAAATTCATTTCAGTAGTAAAAGGTTAACAGCCTTTAGGAGGAACACTTTTTAATCACCCACGTCTAGACTCTATCACTCGAATCACCGGCAGCAGGAGTGAAATATGGCCGAGCCCCCGTCACCAAACAGCACCTAAAGACTGTTGTATTTAATCATGTCTGTGCACTAGTTATGGATTTTCATTATGATTCCCGATGCTGTTGCGCTGTGTAAAATATTAATATCCATAGTAATGATGCATGAAGCTTGGAGTGTAATTTCTTCACTCTCCTTGTCTGATATTAAATTGTTACCACTTTATCATTTGTGTAGAACTGCACGTTTCAATTAATCTTTCCGTATCAGCAGCCCTGATTAATATAGATCATGATTCATAAGCTTATCATCACTATAGTTTTAACAGATCATTTATAAAGATCTTAAATTTCAGGGCCTGGGAGGCGCAGCCACTCCGTCCAAGGCTTTTCTCACTCCTTGCTCCAGCAGGTTTCTCCATTCACACAACTAATTCTGGGAGAGAAAATTAGCCAGATAAAAATGCCTCCTTGATTTTTTTGATTTTTTTTTCCTCAACTTCATTCCGAGCTGCCCATGAACTTCCACCGTGTTGGCCTCGTTGAGCTGGAGGTGTGAGAGTACAGCTGCTCACCAGCTTTGGTTTTCGTTGGTTCATCCCTTCTGTGGGAGCTGCCCTGGGGAGCTCACCTGGGTTTTCACAGAATTATGGAATGGTTTCGGTTGGAAGAGATCACCTCATTGCACCCCCCTGCCATGGGCAGGGGCACCTCCCACTGGACCAGGTTGCTCTAAACCCCATAGAACCTGGTCCTGAACACTTCCAGGGATGGGGCAGTTCCTTAATAATTACTGACCTTCTTTCATCTCCATGTTGTGGTTAATTTTGGTGCTATGAAACAGCACTGGAAGAAAACGTGCTGCAATCCTGGGCTGCAAGAAAATCACCAAGATAATCCCAGAATCACAGAATGTGCAGAGTTGGAAGGGACCCACAAGGACCATCCAGTCCAACCCTCAGACCTGCACAGGAACATCCCCAAGAGTCCCCCCTGTGCCCCAGAGGATCATCCAAACCCTCCTGGAGCTCTGGCAGCCT
>JAWMRA010000009.1:21066695-21077344 GCA_035584735.1 Pseudotriccus pelzelni
CCCAAACCTTCCCAAACCTTCCCAAACCTTCCCAAACCTTCCCTTCCCAAACCTTCCCTTCCCAAACCTTCCCAAACTTTCCCAAACCTTCCCTTCCCTTCCCAAACCTTCCCTTCCCTTCCCTTTTCTCCCCAAATCTTCCCTTGTCTTCCCTTCCCTTTTTTTCCCTTCCCTTCCCTTCTGCTCCAGGGGGAGGTCAGCCTCAGTTCTACTTTATTCCTCCTTGACTCTGCCATCCCAGTCCCATTTCCCGTAGATCTGCCACCAAAAGAGCCCAGAACCTTCCTGACCAGCCTCTCCTTCCACGGTGGGGGCTCTGCTGTCCCCAGGAGGTGACAGCAATGGGCAGGTGCCCCACAGGTGCTTGAGGTGACTTGTCATTGTCTGTTCCCCCACACGGACAGGGCAAAGAGCTGCCCAGCACAGCGTGGTGGTGGAAAGATGTTGCTGCTGCTGCTGAGGGTGCTCAGCCAAGGCATTGGTGCTGCTCAAAGCCTGAGACAGCTGGAAGGAGCCCAGCTTTTGGGTGGTCAAAGCAGAGGTTCCTACCCATCCATCCCCATCTTTGGCAGCATTTGGCTGGTCTGTAAGGGTGCATTTATAAAATTTTAGTCTGAGGGGCTCTGTGTGTGAAGAAAAGAGCAGTGGGGTTGTTTCCAGCACACGCACAGACGTGTCTGTGCACACGTGTCCTTAAAAGCAGCATAACCAACCAACTCCAATCAAACATCTCAACTGCAGCAAGACAAAGGGTGGTAATGAGAGCCAGGGAGGGGAGGTCTCTGTCTGTGGACGTTTTCACTCGGTCTCTGGAAAGGATGTATTTCCTTGGTCCTAAATGGGATTTGCTTTAGCTCCAGACAAAACCCTTAGGATCCTGTAAACTCAACTAGGTCAGTCCTGCAAAGAGGGGAAAAAAAATAAAATGAAAGAAAGAAAGGAAAGGAAAGGAAATTAAAGGCTGAAGTGAACAACACAAACAAGCAAAAAATTTTAAAGAATGAAATGAAATGGAATGGAATGAAACGAAATATAAAAATAAAATAAAATAAACCCAGGACAAAACCAAACTGCAATTCCTCATTCAGCTTCCCCTTTCTCCTATTTTAATCTGTATAGTACCATCCAGTTCCAGCCTCCCCCCTTCCCCTTTTTTTAAATACAGTCTAATCCTGAGTGTGAACTGATGTAGTTTGTGTGTTAGGGGGGAAAAAAATCTCTCTCTCTTTCTGCCTTTTTTTTTTCCCTTCTTCTTTCCTTGGCCCAGTTCATTATTTTTCTTTCTTGTCACTCAGTGTGATAGGTTGAACAGAAGTGCACAGATGAGCACTGAAAACGGTGTCACAAGGCCTTAATCTAGTCTTTAATGCCTGACTTCAGAGATGTCATTTATCTTCTAACTGCAGCAGGCTTCCACCAACTTTATCTCTAATAATATATTGATGGATTAAAAGGGTCGGGCAGGAGACCGGGCTGGAAAAATTGCTTATTGACATCAAAATACAGTGCCCTCAACCTGATAAACATGGAGGGGCTCGTGTATCTCCCAGAATAGTTGGCGTTCCTGTAATTTTTTTTCCAGCGTGTTTCTCCCAGGTTCACGGGGTGGTCCAGTAAAATAAACAAACAGAACAAATAAATAGGAAATACAGTTCCTGCATCTACGTAGCTGAGCCGGAGCCCAGCATTTCTGTAATAGTTTCTTAATGACAGCGCCAGGCAGGGCTATTTCTGGCAGCCCAAGAGCCACCTTCCCGGGAGACGTGGCAGGGAAAGGCTGCCATTGTCTCCGGGGGTAGCGGGGTGGCTGGGAGGAGGGATGGCAGCCCTGGAACAGCATTTTGGGCAGCTGCGGCACGAGGTCGGGAGCTGTCTGGCAATCTTTATGACTGCCTGGGTCTTGTGCAAGGAGAATTAAACGGGGGAGGAGAAGGGGATGCTAGGAGGAACATCAGCAGGAGTACTGCCCGACCTCCAGGCTCTGCCACAAACCTGGCAGAGGGGTACCCGGTGTGGGAATGGGGGGGAGTTACCCCTTCTTTTGGGAATGACGCAGCCGTTTGCAGACACAGCTGGAGAAAACGCCCCCCTTGCCCCTCAGCCGCCTGGGACGTTTGGAGTTGATGCTCATTCCTGATTTATCCACCCCTTTCTGACTTCAGGGGTTTCCACTGCTCATATCGGTTTGGGGAGTGTTCCCCCAAGGTCTTCCAGCACAAAAATTAGGCAGAGGCCAAACAGCTTCCAAACACCACAGGACCAAACACACCAGAGACTCAGCACCCCACAACCTCCATCAAACGCAGCAGAAACGTTCTCCACCGTGCTCCAGCTGATTTTACTCATCCTGTGGCATTACTGGCAGGAACAGGCTTTCATTTGTCTCTTGTTAAGGAAGAATGTTGCAAATCGAGATGACTAAAATGTGTGGATCTTCATCCTGAGGAAAGCTCCAACATTTTAAGTCTGGTTTATAGTAAAGCCAGGCTGAATGGCAAAATCCTGAAGCTTCTCTTGGAAGATAAAGTTGAGAAAAACATACTGAGCAGGACATCGCAATTCGGAATGATGGTCCTGGTCAACTTCAGCTTGACCTTCATCAGGAACTGGAGTGACAGGACAAGGAGGAAAGGATTCAAACTGAAAGAGGGAAAATTCAGGTCAGATATACGGAAGAAATTCTGCCCTGTAGCTGCCCCATTCTTGGAAGTGTCCAAGGCCAGGTTGGATGGGTTTTGGAGCAACCTGATCTAGTGGAAGGTGTCTCTACCCATGGCAGGGGGGTGGAATGAGATCAGCTTCAAGATCCCTTCCACCCCAAACCAGTCAATGATTCTCTGACCTACAGGTGCCTCATCTGTTCCTCAATAGGACTCACTCAAAAATACCCCCCAACATGCGCTGTGATGGGCATTTTCCCCTAAACTGCTGCATGGGCTTCCTGGGAAGCCCGTGAGCCTCTGAGGCCAATGCAGAGATAAACTTTGTCACCAGAGAAAGCATTTCATTTCATTTTCCTGGAAAGAAATTCCATGAAAATCAATCTTCCCACAGAAAACGTTGATTCTTGGCTAAAAAGGCTTTTTCCGACGGGGAATTGCTTCAACCCAGAAACATCTGAGCAGCCGTAGCTGTAAGAAGAGTCACATTTCTTTGAGAGGGACTTTGTGTGAAGGCAAAGCTGGATGGCCCTCAAGGAGGTGGCAAAGTTGGCAGCATCATCATTGTAAAGGCGTATAATTATCAGGGGTTCAGGCTGCTTTGCTCATACCCCAAAACTCTTGTGAGATGGTCCAGCAGAGACCACACTTGCCATGGAAGTGCTGACAACCACCATTCCCACTCAGGAGCCTGAAGAACCATAGAATCATGGAATGGTTTGGGCTGGAAGGGACCTTAAAGCTCATCTTAATCCAACCCCCACCACCTTCCACTAGACCAGGTTGCTCCAAGCTCTGTCCAACTCCCTTGAACACGTCCCGAGATGGGGAGCCCACAACACCCTCCCCCCCATCCCATGGGAGAAACGCAAATGCAAAATAAATAAATACACAGATGGGGAAAATGGGAAAAATTATCCTGATGGCCTCTGATGAGTAACCAAGCCCCTTAACTTGGATCCCAAGCAAGGAGCTGAGCACCACGAGCTCTGGCGTCCCAGTTCCTCCACCGGGAATGATTGGCAGGCGCTTGTGCAGACAGAGGAACACAAGCCTTGCATGATGAGATTGTCTTTCTGAAATTTGCCCACTGAAACCATGCATTTATCAGCTGAATTGATCAGCTGAAATGCCTCAGACTTCTGGGAAAGCTGCCTCTGGCCGACCACTTGATGGGAAGAACGGCTCCGATTTTTTTGGCATGTGGAACTAAAGCAGCTCAGCCGCTTTCCCCTGCACCTGCCACTCACTCCTGGTTGCATTTTATCCAAGCCCCATTTTCTAATTTCACCACTATCAAGATGCATTTTTGCAGGACGTGGCTAAAATGACAGACCACCAGGATTGTTCCATTTTGAATGTAAATTGAATAAATTACTGTAGCTAAAAATAGCCATTTAATATTCATTTTCTGTTAAGGGGGAAAAAAAACACCTGGGTGTTTTCAGGAGCACCATTTCTTTACACGTTTCTCATTTTTCAGGCTCCTTGGCAAGCAGCAAAAAAAACCAGCTGAGCTGGTTTTCCCCCTCAAAAATGGAATTCTCAGGAGATTTTTGCAGGACTTTGTTTCCTTCCCAGTAAATTTCCTGGAAGGCTCCACAGGGACGTAACCAGGGCAGTTTGGCCAGCACCATTTTAGCATATCACTGTTCTCTGAGACATTTCACAGATCAACTTTTTCCATTATTCCCATTGATTACCCCATCCCTTCCTGAACTCCCAGCTGATCTCTCACCATTCCCTACATAAAGGGTGGGGAGGTAGCGCTTCCCACCCCAAAACCACACATTATGGCATTTGCAAGGCCATGAGGCACCTGGAGCTCCATCCTGCAGCCAGACCCAGCATCTCCCTGGACTCTGTCGTAGCTTTGCTCCCTCGCTCACAGGAATGGGATATTAAGGAAGCAACAACATTAATAGCTTTTTGCTGCCTATAAACTAAGCCATGACAAACTTCCACTGGTGTCCACAGCCCTGGGGTTTTTTTCCTCAAGACTCAACTATTTTTCACTGTTAAATGTTAACAAATTTTACATGGGAATGTAAATTCTTTCACTATTATTTCACTATAATTATTTCACTATTATTTCACAAGTGGAATAATAAACTCAGTAGATATGGGGTTGGTCATTTAAAATAAAACCTATCCCTATCACACTTGACCTCTTACCTGTTTTCCTGTTATTCTCCAGAAGTAATTGCCAATGATTTAACAGAGCCGTTCCCAAAAGGCCTGGGCAGGCACATCTATTTATTGTGCCTCATCCTGTGCCTTCCAAGGTGCCTTCTCCCTCAAAACCACTTTTCCCCTGAAGAATCACACTGTCAAAACCTTCATTATTTTATAACTTCTCTGCCCCTCTTCTCCTCTCCCCTTGTTAAATACTGCTGGAGCAAAGGAGTTCAGTAGCTCTACCATTTTAGCAACACCATTGATTTTGTCTCCCTCTTCATTTATTAATGGAACTACTTTCTCTCTAGTATTCGCTTTTCCCTGATATAATTGTAAAAGCTCTTTTTATTTCCCTTAAGCCTTTCTGCTCTCTGAGCTGGCCTTATCTTTTCCCTGCAACCCTTAACTGACTGTATATTCTTGTTTAGTTCTCTTCCCTTTCTCCAGTTTGCTCTATAGGTTCTTTCTTTCCGTTCCTATCTTTTCCCAGTGCTTTGTTATGCCACATTGGATGCTCCTTGTCCTTCCATTTATTTTGTGGGGAATCATGGCGTGTCCCACTCTATGGGGCTATTCCAACATTTCTGGCCCTTTCTCACCCCTCTAGATTTAACTTCCTGGCACCCTCAGATCACACCAGGCCTCAGAGGCACCAGGAAAAACTGGGAAGGGAATTCCCACACCTTGTAATCCCAATGTCCAGAAGTGCGTCCCCACCTGGGAGGGAAAAAAGCATCTCTCCCAAACCACAAATCCTTTTCTTCCAAACTCCAGTTGGAGAGAAGTTGGCTCTTCAGAGCCAACTCTTGTTTCTGAACCCAGGGTCACAGGGTTTCCAAGAAGCAAGTGAGGAAGTTCACGGTGGGGTTGGAATTGTTAGAGCAACTATCATCCCAAGTAATCCAAGTCGGGATGGATTTTACCAGGATCTCTGGGAAACTTCTCAATGGGATTTGAGTTTATTTGCTTTATTTTTTTGTCCATTTGCTTATGTTGCTTTGCAATACCAGTGTGTCACACCAAAGGGCTCAGGAGCGTCCCTGGTTCCCTGGGTCTCCTGCTTTTTGCGAGTGGAATATCTTCATTCCAAATAGGTGACAGCTTAAAAGGCAGGACTTCTGACCATCGTTTCATCTGGGAGAACCAAAGTGTTGCATTTCTAAAACAAGGAAACACATATTTCGATTCCATTGGACTCAGAACACCTTAAAATGAAGCACTTTCCTGAAACTGTAGCAAATTCACCCAATTCTTTTGCTAAGTTGGGCTCCACATATTCCCATACGTGATGGTTGGGGTTTTTTTTCCCAGGGAGTCCACGGAATAGAGATGGGAATTATCAGAAGCCCAGCAAACAATGCCTCTGAGGAGAGATTGAAGAAGCTGGGGTTGCTCAGCTGGAGGAGAGGTGGGACGTTGCTATAATCTCCGAGTACAGAGGAGGCTTATGGAAAGGGGAAGGGATAGCTTTTCTTCCTGGTAGGTAAGATAAGTAGTCGTGAGCTTAAACCACAGCAGGAGAGGCTAAGGCTGGATCCAAGGGGACAAGGCTGTGCCTGAGCTGACAGAGGAGTCTTGCCAACACCAAGCCCACCGCCCACCTGGAGCAGCAGGATGCAGCTGGAGCCACTGAAAGTCATCCCAAGGTCCTCTCCACCTCACTTCTCCCAGGATTTCACTAACCCTGCTGTCCCAGCAAGCCCCAGGTTCCATGTTTTTTTGGATACTTCAGGGTTTCTGTAGCTCTGGGGAGATTTTTGGTGGATCCAGACAGGAACATCTCAGAGGACCTGCCTGATCTCCAAGTGTCCCATGGAGGAGAGCTGCTGTGCCAGGCCCTGGCCCTGTGTTCAGCACTGCTGGAGAGCAGGTTTCTATAAAAACATCATCAAGGACGTAAAAAACCCAGGCACTAAACACCAGCATGAGCCATGAAGACAAAAGCTGCCAGGAGCAAACACAAGTCCTGGCACAGGGAGAGGGGGAAGGTGGGATCCTTCAGGGAGTTTGGCAGTGCTCCCTTCTCCAAGTCTCTCCTGGTGTGCACAGAAGTTGTGGCATAGCTAATTACAGGGAATTAAAGAGAAAGAGATAGAAAGAGATTGCCTGAGCTGGGAGAGTCCCAGGAAGGACTGATGGATGTCTTGTAGAGCCACTGCTGCAACTAGACCCACAAAAAGTGGGGGTGGAATGAAAAAGCTTGGAATTGTGTGGCAGGAAAAGGTTAACTATAACATATTTCTTTGGTGTCTTATTTCCAGGCATCAAATATTTGTGAATTAATTTTAAAAAAAAGCCAAAACCTAACCAAATTTAAAGTGGTCTAGGCTGCAGTGGCAGCAGTGAGAGACTGGCAAAACAGAGCTTGTCCTTAAGCCATGCAAGTGCTATGGGAGGCTCCTGGCTGGAATAAATGTTCTGGGTTAATTCCAGCAGTCAGGAAGCTCCTGGAAACTGGAAAAAGTGTGGGAGACCTGGCTGGTTTCATGACATGAACTAGCTGAGCTGGAGATGTTTTTCTGGGCTCAGCTACTTATGGGTCTCTCATTTCACTGAGCAGGAGGGAGAGGCTCAGGCAAGCTCAGCCTTGCAGGTATCTCAGGAGCATTGGGAAGATTGTTGCCGCATTGTCAAGGCTCTCTTTTTTTTCAGAGTGCCTTGCAGAAGTTAGAGGAAGGGAGAAAGGAAGGGCAAAAAGCCACAGAGTAGAGGGGAGCTGAATCCAGGATGGTCTGTTGATAGGAAGAGGCGAGCAGGTACAAATGCCATCAGACCTGGAACAGTCATACTGGGATGCTCAAAGATGCAAAAATGTGGAGTATGGCTCTGTGGTCACACCCCTCAGCAAAGCCAACACAGCTGGGTGCAGAAAAATGAAAAAAACACCTGACCTTTGCAATTTTTTCCAACAACTGTCCCATTAGTCGAGGCACACTCTTGAAACTGCTCTTTCCAGCACTTGGGGAACCTTCTTCCTTATACAGTGCAAAGAGATAATGGGAAGAAATTTTTCCCTGTGAGGGTGGGGAGGCCCTGGCACAGGTTGCCCAGAGAAGCTGTGGCTGCCCCTGGATCCCTGGAAGTGTCCAAGTCCAGGCTGGACAGGGCTTGGAGCAACCCGGCTTAGTGGGAGGTGTCCCTTCCCATGGCAGGGGGTGGAATGGGGTGGTCTTTAAGGCTCCTTCCAACTGAAACCATTCTATGATTCTCTGATTTCACACTAAACTCCCCAAAAGATGAGACAATCCTGTGCTTTCAGCTTCCCACACCTGAACATCTTCCTTTCCTGTCTCTCCCCCGTCATTCAAGAACACATGATTAGTGCATTTCCGCGCTTTTGAGGACTCCATCAAACAACCCCTTCCCTCCTCCATCCGTCACCGGAGCAACTGGGAGCTTTGCTTTTCTGGTTTTGCTGGGAGACACTTCCAGAGCCTCCATGCTTTGGGGTCTGAAGCACAGCCACCCCCAGCAGCCCCCGCATTCCTGTACCTGTGGTGTAACCGTGGCGAGTCTTTATGTGTTTTGAGGAGGGGGGTGTTGGAGAAACGAGGGCCGTGTTTGCGGAAAAAAAAGAGGGAACAATAATTCCTTCAGCAGTTTGAAGTTAAAAAAACCCAACAATTGGAGGCTTGTAAGCTGCTCTGAAGCTTGAATGTCAGAAGTAGACCCCAGGGACATGGATTAGAGGGCACAATGAAGGTGAGGCTGTGAAATGAGCATCACGGATCTTTGGGTGATTGTTAATGAGAACACAGAAATGCAAATCTCCCGGAGCTGGTGAGACCCCAGCCTGTGTCCCTGCAAATACACACATGACTCCAGGCAAACCCCAGGAGAGGAGCACCAGGAGAGGGAAAGGCATGTGGCTGATGGTGGTTGTTATGGCACAGAGGCCTTAACCTCCTGCTGTTGGGAGGAGGAGCAAGCCCAGGGTTTCCCATGGACGGAAAAAAAAGGGGAAGTCTTCCTATCTAAATTTGGCTGAGTCCATGAATATCCTCTTTGGGGGCCACTACGTGCAGCACCACCTCGAGATTCCCTGACACGTGACAACAAAGCAATTTCAGAGGAGAGAAATCACAGAACAGAACCTTCTGAGGTGGAAGGGACCCACGAGGGTCAGCGAGTTCAACTCTGGAATGAAAGGCCTGTACAGGGATGGAGCCCATGTCACTGACATTATCAGCCCCATTCTCTAATTAAGTGAGCTAAATTTGCATGGAGTTGAGTGAATCCTGATTGCAGCTACAAAGAATGGATCTGATCGTCTCCTTCCTCCCCTTTCTTCACTTGGTTTCACATGGGAATCCAGCCCAAACTCTTTATGGAGCTGAGATTCTGCCAGGGGAGAAACCTGAGCAGAAAGTCGTGCCTGGGTTCCTCATGCAGTGAGGGCTTTCTTCCTGATGACCATGGTCTGTGTTATGCTCTGTGTGTGAGCACCAGGTATCATTGAAGACACTGTTGGCACGAAGAGAAGCTCCTGTGAAAGTGGTTCTTCAGCCCAACATGATGACAGGACAAATGCTTCCATTACAGCTCTGAGTCTCCTCTTGACCAGCCCAGCATTGGGATTCTTGGGGATTAGTTGGCAAAGGGTCTCTCCCCAAGCCTGGACTGGGCTCAGAAACAACCCTGAATGGAATTTCCAGGAGCCTTCCCAACCACCACTCTGACCTTCTGTTCACAGGTGCTGCCACTGGACCTTCTTCTTCCTCAGGGGCTGAGTGCAAGTCCAAGAGGATGATCAGTAAACACTAAATAGATGATGCCCTACAGCATTTTTGGAAGGAGAGGGAACACCTTTCCAGTGCCCTAAAACTCTGGCTTTTAAGCTACAGCAGATTTGGCCCAACCTTGGTTTCTGGCCCTTGAGAAACGCTCTGAGCAAAGACAGTGAAAGGTGCAGATTCCCACCAGACTGAGGGCAGAACCCAAGTGTTGGTGGGTGCATCTCAAATCCGTATCCCTCCAGGACCTCCCCCCTCCGAACCAGCAGCAAGGAGAAAATGTGCCACACCAAAGTTAACACGGAGTGGGTTTCACATGACGCCTCCGAGCAGCAGAGATAGTGCAGGTTTCCATGGGCACATCCCCTCGTTCTTTCTCTTCTGAATCCTTTATTTTTTTCCCCCCTTTCTCATTCTGTCTTTGCTTGAATTTCAAGGTTAAAAAAAGTCAGGATACAATAGTAAATATGTAAGATTAGCTCCTAAAATATGTTAGCAAGTGAAAGCTAAAGAAAGCCAAATGAATTTAAAAAAGGCTTTCTTGAAGCTTAGAACAGAGACAGTTCTTTTGATCCTTTATCACACCATAACAAAAAGCACCAAGCGAGATACATATATATAATATACATATAATATATATATTTATACCGTCCATGTGCTCAGGGGGTGGGGTGTGCATGTGTGTGTGTGTGTACGTGTGTATTTTAATTCACACAGGCTTTCCTTTCTTTAAAATGCTGCAAGAAGCTTTTTTTTTCTGCAGATTTCTTTTTCTTTCTTTTTTTTGATATTTCAAAGCTGGCAGTTCAGTAAATGGCTGGAACTGCCACATCTCTGTTCTTGCTAAAGAAATCAATGCTAATCCTATTACTGGCAGTTATCACCTATCCCAGAAACCTCGGCTAAAAGAAAAAAAAAACCACTGAGATGTCAAAGTAGGAAAAAAGCATGGGGGAAGGGGAGAAAGCGCCCTTCATTCACTTTCAAACAGTGATTGTTTTCTTATTTTTGATCATTTTTTCCTGTTAAGAGAGAAACTAAACAACACCAAAAAAAAAAAAAAAAAAAAAAAAAAGAA
>JAWMRA010000009.1:21123939-21140879 GCA_035584735.1 Pseudotriccus pelzelni
GAGGGTTTGGCTGATCCTCTGGGGCACAGGGGGTGACTCTTGGGGCTGGGTCTGTGCAGGGCTGAGGGTTGGACTCCGGGATCCTGGTGGGTCCCTTCCAACTCAGCATATTCTGTGGGTTTTTTGGCCAGTTTTGCCTTGCTTGCTGACTCTGGACTAGTTGCACTTGTGGTCACTCTGACAGACAGGAGAGGGCTCAGGACACTCAGCTGGTGTGTGGGGGCATCACTCACAGCTCAGCAGCGAGCCCTGGCAAAGCAGAAACAAGTGAGGTCAGTATTGGCTGGGCTGCCGCTCACAGAGGAACTGCTGCTTAGCTCTGAGCGCTCTCCTGAAGGGTTGGGTGGGTTTCACAGCAGGGCATTCCAGGCACCATGAGCTGTAGCGTAGATTTTGGTTCAGAAAAAGGGGAGATTTTTCTGAGACAGCTTTGTGATGATGAAGCTGTTTGTGGTCTATAGATTACTAAGTGTATTTTGAACTTGCTCGGATTCAGTTTGATTCCTCAAAGGTGACTTGATGGTTTATATTTTAAAGTTATATGGAGCCCAAATCATCCTCCTGGCTGTAGCTGATTTAAATAATGGTTGTTTCTGCAATGGTAAAGGGTGAAACTGTGTCTCCTGCTCTTCCCTGTCTGAGGAGAGAGCAGAAAGTGGATTAGCAAGTGGTACATATGGTTGAAATAGTCTCAGAGCAGGAGCTTCAGAGTTATTCATAACAGCCGAGCACATAACTGTGCATAATGCAGCAGAAACGTTTCTCTTCTTGTGATGGAAAGACATTTGCTTTTGATTGGTGTGTAACTGTTGTACCTGGGAATATTTAGGGGCTGTGAATCTGAAACATTTCAGGCACGAGTGCTTATCAGTCACATCTGAAAACACCAGAGCAAAATGGCCTTGTGACAAAAACAGGCAGGGTAGTAATGACCTTTACGAGACAGTTTTATAGGGCAGGATAAACAAGAGGGGCTGGATCATCAGCTCCAGTAAAGCATCCTGTCTGTGCTGCTGCTGCCAGGGCGGTGCCAGTGCTCAGAGATGTAGAGAAATGTCAGGCAGCAGCTGCCTCTTTGCTCTGGGGCTGTAACAAAGCTGTGCTTCCAGTGTGGCTGGGGAGTTGGGAGCATCCAGGTCTGTGCTTGGGAGCTGGAGAGAAAGGCTTCCTCCCAGCAAACCTTTACCTGGAATCCTCGTGGAGCAGGAAAAGCAGGTGAGCTTGGACACTGTGCCAGGGATGCTGTGTCAGTGGTAGTTTGCCATCACCTCAGGCACTGCTCATTTCCTTTAATTCTCCCCTTGGACGAAATGTTGACCAAGAGCTATTTTGAGGCAGCAGGACAAAAGCATGTGGAAGGGCTGTAGAGTGCACTTGGGCATGGTCCTGCTGGACAGGAGACTGTAGATGCAGTGACTCATTAGCTTGAATAAGTTGTCCATTCTTCCAGGATAAAACTTGAGATCTGAGTTGGTGTAGGGGGCACCAACTGGGCTCAGATTTCAATCACAGAGAAAACCTGTGCTGCTCCTTTTACCAGGCTTGTACTCAGGTAAGGAGTCCAGTCCACAGAACTGCTGATCTGAGACTTTTACCTGAATCTCTGTGTGAGATTCAGTTTGGAAGAGTAATATCACTAAAAAAGGAAGCTGGCTGGCTCTCCTAAATTAAGCAATTACTCTTAGACACAGCCTTCTCCGTGAAGCAGTTGGAAGTTCATCCTCAGGCTGAGATGGAAAGTGGTTTAACAAGGTGTTTTACAAAGTGTAGGTGGATAAATTCCTGAAGCATATCTGTATAAACCTGCTGTAAAGGCTGCACAGAGGTTAAGCAGATAGATAACTTCATGGAAGCTGAGTAATCACACTATTACTCTATATAATCTTGCTGGAAGGCATATTTTTCTACAGAGCAATGATACAGAAGATATTTGTGTGGAGTGATTACAGCAGCAGAAATCAGTTGCACACGGCAAATAATTTGTTAGCACAGGGATGCACATTATATCATCAATAAAGGGATTAGTTTGTTGAACTATAATGAGGGTGAGAAGAAAGCAAGCTTCATTCTGATATAACTAGTCCAGTCATAATATTGGCAACAAATCCATCTAATATACATATATCCTTCTGTAGAGGCAGATAGTGTGTGAGGTTTCCTTAATACCCAGTGGCTCTATATGTTCTTTGCATGTTCATTATACATCATAAGTACTCATTAGTGTCTTCAAAATAATACTCAATCTGATATTAAGGACCATATAGAAGCACACTGCTACATTTACCACTACAAAGTAAAAAGGAATCACCCTGTTGTCACTGCATCTCTTAAAATACTTACTCTTCAGGTACAGGTAGGGTAATTAGTTCCTTTTCTTCTGCCCTTTAGGAGGCCTGTCATGGTGTATTAGGTATTCCCAAAGGCAGCACAGTCTGCCCCAGCAGTGCTAGACTCAGCTTAGCTCCTCTTACACAAAACCTACTCCCTCACTGCACGAACACTGTGCTGTGACAGACACAAATCAGTGTGGAGGAGAAGCCTCCCCAACACCTGCAAGGTGGGTTGGTTTAATTATCCTCAGTGCAGAGTGGAATTTCCAAGTGTGCTGCTGATGGCACATGTTCAAGGTCACATGCAGAGAGTGTGAATTCTTGGCTGAGAAACAGATATTGGGCTCTGCCTCTTCTCCCAGCCCCTCATAACCACACATCCCCACACCTCTTCTGAGCTGCAGGAGAAAATCCCTCCAAAAGGTGTCTTTAACCCCTGTCTGCAGCTCCCTGGTGCAGAGGAGATTGGGACTTCTTTACAGGGTGTGATGACTACTCTGAAAGAGTCCTTTTGGTTCTCAGCAAACACCAGGGCTGGGGCTGACTCCATGTGATGCTCTGCAGGAAATGATAGTGCTGAAGGCTGAGGTTTGTCTTGCTACAAATCCTACACATTAGGTAAGAATGAGTCTTTCCTTACTCCAGGTTTGAGGATGATTTTAAGACTGACCACTTTGGAGGGGAGCCAGAAAACAAGGAGGAAGCTGAAAAGCAAATTGTGCATCAGGAGGGGAAAATAATCCCTCCTGATTCCTGTGGGTAGCTAGAAGTCCCAAAGCATGGGATTAATGTTATATAAATAAGGTGTAAACAAACTCAGGGGCAGGAGAATGCCAAATCCTTCAGCCCTCTTATGAATCAAACATGTTCTGGAAGGATTCAATTATTTCTGAGATCTCACCTTAGCTGGGGACTAACTGACACCAGAGATCAGAAAACCCATTATATTGGGATCTGTGTATTATACTTCCTGGGCTTACTTTTTGCTGCAAATGGTTTAAGGAAGGGGCATGATGTGCAGGGTTACCACGAGGCCCATCCATTTTACAGTCGGTGAATAGTCCCTTTGGATTTTGGTGGAGCAGCTGGAGGTGATTGATACTTTCTTGGCCAAGAAAAAAGAGGAATACGACACATCTCAGCCTATATTGGGAGTTGGGAAAGTAATGAAGAATATCGGATGTTGCCTTGCATTGTGTGGAGATGTTTTCTGCAAGCTACTTAGTTGTCCTCAAGAACTTTCCCTACAAGAGAACTGGGGAGGGACTTTTGACAAGGGCCTGGAACGACAGGACAAGGGGAATGGCTTCCCACTGCCAGAGGGCAGGGATAGATGGGATATTGGGAAGGAATCCTTCCCTGTGAGGGTGGGGAGGTCCTGGTACAGCTTGCCCAGAGAAGCTGTGGCTGCCCCTGGATCCCTGGAAGTGTCCAAAGCCAGGCTGGACAGGGCTTGGAGCAACCTGGGAATTACTTAAGACTTCACATTACTTCCAAATTGAGATATTTGTAATAAATACACTCAAAATACATTATCTGGTTGCTCCAATTCCTTGGGCCACTAAAGGAAAGAGAAATCTGGAGTTTTCAACATGTCAAAAGGTTTAGGAGCATTTTGAGAAATTATTGTTTCTCCTGCAACTGTTCTTTCAGGACATCACAGACAAGGAAACACAGAAGGATAGAAAAAAATGATGCATGATATTTTTAGGGTTAATAAATGATGTAGAATGAGAATTTGCCTCTTTATAGCCTTGGAATAACCCACCTGGCAAAGGAGGAGGCAGAGAGAAATATATAGGGATCAAGGCATTAAAGATAACCAGATACAAACCAAACAGCTGGGAACTGAGCGAGTCAAGAGTCACTTGGGGATTAAGTATTAGGAATGTGCTGTGTCACCCCTAAATAAAGCAGCAGTGTAACTATCCAAGGAATTTTGAAGAGACTTAACACTCTGGATTATAACACACTTCTACTTTTGTCTCCTTTTTTTTTTCATGAACACATTTTCAGGCATGCTTAATTATATCATGTTTAAAAGTCAGCCAAGCCTTGAAGTTACATTCCACGACAAAAAAAAATGAGGATCTTAGCCAACGAAAGCTTGTGGTGCCCTTTGGATCCCGCTGCAAAGGATTCCTCTGGTCTAAGCAGTGCTGTTGTCACTGGGAATCTGTCACTTGCTGGCGGTGTCCTTTCGCCACCTATAAAACACAATTCAGACAATAAACCCAGGTATTGCTGTGGTAATTAAAATTCAAAAGCAATTAGCCTTTTGTTTCGTTCACTTGGGAATCTGACTAAAACCGAAACAAGAAAACCCAAATAAAAAAAAAAACCCTCTCCAGCTTAGGCTCAGTCCCAGATGCCTGAGTGATGTCCTAATTAAGCTGTGCTGCAGCAGCACCACATGAGCCAGCCCATGGATAAATGTATATATGGACGTGTGTGCACTTCATTATGTGCTGTACAGCCCTGACAGCCTCAACAACTCATTCCCATGGTCTGAGCAAGTGGCAGTTGGGGATTGAGGCACTGGAGTGGGGAAAAACCACAAGTAACCTGCCTGAAGTTTTCCTGGAAGCCACCTGGGAATGAGCGTCTTCATGCACGAGGAGCTGAAAGGTCACCTTGGAGGGAGATGCTCAGCAGGTCGCTGGTGTTGAGGATAGAGGCAGCCAGATGGTGCAGAGTGAGGTGAAGATGTGTCTGAGGTTGAGCCGGGCGTTGCCCAAACAACCTTCACCCCTTGCAGGTCAAACCTGAAGCTGCCAAAGGGTTTCCTGTTTGCTGAGATTGGTCCCCTCTGACCCACAGGGAGGCTGAAAATCATTTTTTCAGACCCTCAGAGGTGACCCTGTCAATAAAACTTCCATCCTAGAACGGTTTGGGTTGGAAAGGACCTCATTCCACCCTCTGCCCTGAGCAGGGACACCTCCCACTAGCCCAGGTTGCTCCAAGCCCTGTCCAACCTGGCCTTGGACACTTCCAAGGATGGGGCAGCCACAGCTTCTCTGGGCAACCTGTGCCAGGGCCTGCCCACCCTCACAGGGAAGTAAGTTCAAAAGTCCTTGGACACCATCACGTGAATCAACTCCAATATTTTTAAGTCTATTCCCATAGAGTGTTGTTTTCACCCTTCTGGAGCCTTCTAAAGGTGAGGCAGACCAGGCTCTTGGCAGGACTTGGAGACATCCAGGATCAGGTTCTGGGCATGGGTGCAGTGCCCAAATGGGAACAAGACTGTTTTCCAAGAGCAGAACTGCAGCTGTGAAGAAGTACAGGCCTGGGAGCAGGAGAAAATAGGAAATTAATTATTTCTGAAGGACACCAGGCCCAGAAAGCCCCTCTGGAAATGCTGTACCAGCATCAGACTGAATAATACATCGATGACATCAGCTGCTTAACTGGAGAATGCAGTAGAGTCACACACAGGAATATTCTTATGCATAAAAATAACACCCAACCTCTTCCCTGGGCATTATAAATATCAACTCCCACCCCGACTGGCATAACTGCACAGTCTACACGTGTGTATCCACAAATTCACCTGCAAACATCTCCAGGAAAACAGAAGGATCCCTGTTTGCTGCCACTTTGTGTTGCAAATCTGACCTACAAACGTGGAATGAGAAGTAGCACCTGATTCTCACAGGCAAAAGAGGAATAAAACTGAGCTTATTAACCCTAATAGAAGTATTCAGGGGGTTTTATGTGTTTTTACAACACTATTTAGGTAGAGTTCAATTGTTTCACACCAGTATTTCAGGACTTATGCAGATGAGAAGCAAGGAAGGCACCGGTGATAAACCACAGGAGAGGTGAAAAGTGCTCCCTCCTTCTTGTTATGGCTGAAACATAAAGGGAGAGGGATGAAGTGTTGCATGTGATCAGCTGGAAAGAGTTGAACTCACCCAGTTAACCCACACTCAGGAACAGCCACTAACGACCCTTTTTAAGGAGCTGCAGTTTGGAGTTTGTCCCTTGTGCCCCTGGTCCTTCTTATTTCCCACCACCCCTTCAAACTGACAGCAGCATTCCAGAGGGAAACACCCGCCTGGCTTTTCTGAGAGTGGTTTGATCTTTTCAGATGCTTCCCAAGAAGTCCTCAGCAGCCCAAATAGGCTGATTCCCTGATCTTCCTAGGTGTACTCCATCTACAAGTCTCACTTCCAGCCATTTTTCCCCTCTCTAAGGAGCCTTCTTCACAACTTGATTCTCATCTGATTAAACTGATGCTCACAATTGGTGTTGAAACCAACCATTCTTCGTCCTATTTCCTTTTATCCCTCTTGACATCTCCTTCCATGTCTTCTCCCAGAGTTGCCCTTGAGCAGAGAGGATTTGGATGCAGAGGCAAGCTCTGAGCAGGACATCCATGTAGAGCCCCACAGAAGCCCCTTCCACTCTGAATTGTGTCAAGACTGGGATAAAATAAGTATGAACAACATCCAATGAGGGGGAAAAAAAAATCAAGGTGTTTTCCCCCACAGGGTCAGATAATGTTTTCCCTGCCTCTTCCAGACAATCAATCCCATTTTTCTATGCCAAGAGCATTTCAAGGCACAGGAGAAGCCACCAGCTATAAAGAGAATGTGCTTGGTGAAGATTCCCCACCTCCCAGCCAGCTGGGAGCCCACTCAGCTAAGCCCTATCCTGGAGTTTATGCTGTGTAAAGCTCAGAGTGAACCTTCCAGAGGATGATTCCAGGGACTAAATGCATCCAGAGATTCCTGGTTTAGTATCCATGAAGTCCAGACTTGGAGATCTCACAGTACCACCTGCTACTCTCCATCCAGAGCTTTGCTTTCATGCCCTCTACTCTGTCAAAAAAATTAACAGGAGCTTTCACCTCCCACTAAAGAGTTAATCAAAATCACCAGGATGTAGCATGTGATCAAGAAAACCAGGCAAACTCAAAAAAGATCCCAGACACAGCTGCGGTTTTTCCCCTTTTCTTTTTCCTCCATCTTCCTCCACCTCCAAAACACTCGTTTTGCTCTTCTCTTTGATGGAGAAACGAGCTCAAAAGCTGAGAAAAGGGATAAAATAAACCCAAATAAAATATTTTAAAAAAAAAAAAGAAAATAAAAATAAATCCTTAACAAACCCCTCTCAAATACTCGCCCTTCAAAAGGATAAAATGGTTTCAATTTTGGGCTGTCTCCTTCACTTCCCTCCCCCCTCCCTCCCTAGGTGTCTCTACACATCTGGATATTTAGAGAGAGGGTTTTTTTAGCGTTATTATTTAGTTAATATGAATTACAGGCCTCAAGCTGCCTCCCCTCTAAACCCCAAATGAAGCAGCTCTCTTTTTTCTCTCTCTCTCTCTTTTTTTTTCTCTCCCCTCTTCTTTCCCCCTCACCAACACGATTTACATTCTCAATGTAATGTATTAAAAAGTTGACAGGGCCGAAAGGATTCACATGATGTCGGCTAAGAAACCCAATTTCCATGATGAATTGCCCGGAGCCCCTGAATCACAAACCATTTTTTCCGCTGCTCAGAAGTTGATTTTTTTTTTTTTTTTAAATCTTCTTAAAGCTTCTCTCCTAATCTTCGGCTAGAAGAGATGGGTGAAAGGATTTTTTTTTCTAAACTAAGGAAAGTATTAGCATCTTGGTTGTTGTGCATCAAATTTGAAAATGCAAGGTTAGTAATATTTCAAATCGGCTACGGTCCAAGCCACTTGATAAGTGTGCTTGCTGTCTCTCCCTGCCTCTCCCCCCCTTCTCCAAGTTTCTCCTGGTGCTTCCGCAGGGATTGCGTGTGCAAGTGTGAGCTCCGGGTGCGGGTGGGGTGGTGGGAATGGACCTTCATCCCCCCACTTTGCCTCTTCCTCCTCTTTCTTCCCATGATTTCCAGCCCCATCTGTCCCCACCCAGTGCTTACACTTGAGAAATGGCACATGAAGCAACACCCGAAAAGCCAAACAGCCGGAATTACGAGGTTTTCCTTTCAGGAAGGGCCACCAAGCTCTTCCCCTGCTGCTGGGACAGAATCCCGGTGCACCAATGGCATGTCCTGCAGGCACGAATATTTGGTTTTAAATGAATTCTTTCCCTCCACAGAGTTCCTGAGAGGAAAAAAAAAAAAAAACCTGCAGAGAGGAAACAAGTCATTTTGCCCACTCTAATGAGATATCCAACCATTCCCATCAGCAAGGGCTTTAATGAGATTTCCCTCCCTGCTCCCTGCCTTCCCTGCATGGAATATAGAAGGTGATCAAGGGCTGACTGTGGTGGAAGGAAGGACAGTTTCTTCTCCTAGTGCTGCTGCTTCCAAACTGTAGTGTTCCCATCTCCATAATTTCTAGAGTGCTCCTCATGCTTACCCGGGAAGGAGGCAAATCCTGGCAGCTGGAGGATGGAAACGCTGCCTGAGTGCTTGAGCCTCATAGGAAATGGTTCAGGCCACATGTGCCAGATCCAAATCACAGGAGGGTTAAGGACTCCCAGCAGCAAGTTCTGCATCCAAAGAGTGGGGTCAGGGACAGGGCTGGCATAGCAAGGCTTTTCCAGGGAATGCGTTGCATTTTCCCCTCGATGTTCCAAGAGTATTTGCAGCTCTGGGACACTCAGAATACTAATGGCATCTAGTAGAGACCATCTATTCAGGCCTGGCTTAGCATTTGGGCCAAACAGTAGCTCAGCAAGGTAACCAAGAGTTTATCAGGCAGACTGAGCCCACCCACGGGATGATCATCCGGCACCATCAGAGCCAGGAGCTCCAATATACACAGTGCCAAGGAACACATCCTGCTGTCCATCCCAAACCTGCTCCCTTCCTCCCCCCTGCATTGGCAGAGCCCCCAGACACCCCTAGGTCTGGGATACAAAGGGGTTGTAAACCTGTTCCTGTACTGTGCCTCACCTTGGCCAAGCACAGCTCTCCACACCTTCCACACCTCCTCTAGCTCTTACCCTGAAGGCAGGGAGTCAATTACATCCATCATTTTGCATACAAATTTCTCCCACTGAGAGGAAAAAAAAACCCAAACTAAACAACACCTCTTCTCTACCAGAAAAGAAGCTGCCTCCAATGCCAGGCTTTTCGTACAGGGAGTGTTTGTGTTGTGGTGATGGAGACGGCAGGGACATGCTGGAATGAGTGAATCTCTCGTGGCCTCGGTAGAGCTACCACACAAATCTCTCCGTCACGATGAGTCTTTCTCAGCACTGATTGCAACAGCCTATTTTATTTTTATTCATAAAATCCCTCCCTGGTCACCTCCAGGTTGGGATGAGCTGTGGGAACAAGTTCAGCAGGTCAGTGCACAGAGAGCTCAGGGTGTCATGGATTTGCCACAGGTGTTGGAAACAAGTTTGGGGACATGAGAGAGGCCATGGTGGACTAAACACCTCTGGGATCCAGCTGCAACTGAGACAGAGGGACAGGAATCAATGACCTTCCCCCTCTTTCTGCTCATTAGGGGGGACCTACAAGTTGAGCAGCTGAAGAGGGAATATCCAGCCCTTCCCAGCTGTAACCTGTGCCAAGAACGTGGCCTCAGACCCTCCAGTTCCTCATTAGCTGGTATCCCACCTGCCCTGTGGATTTACACTCCAAGACACCCCTTTCTTTTCAAATGCCATCCTTCTCCACAAGAAAAAAAAATCTCCTTTTCTCCCAAATTCAGCCTCTGCACTGCAGCACCCATTTCCACCCTTCAGCACCCAAATGCCTGATTTTTGGAGGCTGCTTCCCAAAGCATCTGGACTGAGGCATCCTGGGACTTCAGATAAAGCCCAGTTTTCTTTGCTAGAGCCAACGGTTGGACTCGATCTCAGGGGTCATTTCCAATCTTTTTGGCTCCATGTCTGTTGGTCCCATCTCATGCAGAGCTGTAGGCTCTGCACCCAGCAGCTCTTTCCCTGGTGCCAGCACCACAGGGAGGTGATCCCGAGGATCAGGGCCCAAAGACAGCGCTGACACTACTTTCTTCCAGGTACAGCAGCTGATTTTAATGGACAACTGCCCAGGTTTTGGGTAAGTCTTAAACTCAGGAATGTCTTGAGCCCTTACAGGTTTAGGAAAACACAGGACTTCAGCAGTTGGGCTTAGGAGCTGATTAGCTGAGCTCCACTGCTGCAGTCACGTCACTTCTGGGAACTTAGCACCAGGAACAAGTATAGGAAGCAGCAGCAGGAGAGGGATGACCCCAAAAGTATTGCCAGGAGCTAATCCAGTCTGTTTGAGCTGTTGAAGGCCCCCTCCTGTGCCCTGAGCCCTCAGTCCTGCACAGTTCTGCCTCACAGAGGAGCTAGGAGAGCCCCCAAATCCCCCTGCCCCCCTCCTGCTCACACCACTGGGCAGAAACCCACCCCTGAACCTGGACAAGGGGATGATACAAATCAAAGCAAGACGATGCAGAGAGGTTGATATCAAGAGGACTATCAGGACTCTTAGAGAAGGGGAGAAACATCTCCTTTGATTGCTGAAAACTTGGCAGACTCCATGCACTGAAAGCATTTTATTGTGAGTCATGAGACCTGTGCAATTTAAGGAGTTTTCCCATGTATTCCAAGGGTTTGAGCAGATTACAACAGGCAAGAAAAGCCCAGAGGACTGATTCAAAGGAAATCACCAAAACCCCAGTGATAGCAGGGAGAATTATAGAAGTGTTTTCCTTAAATGTAGCACACACTGACAGCTTTCAGGGAGTTTTTCCCTCCCAGCCCATGATGGAAAACTCTATCCCAATAGCCAAGCAGGTAAATGTACATTCTCAGCACCCTTACAAGCTACATAATCTGTTCAGGACTTTGTGGCCTCTATATCTGCAACAATTTTAATGTGATGTTTGTTATTTGCCTGCTCTGCACTCACCAAATCCATGGAAGCTTTTAAAAACCAGCACATCATTCCCTTCTTGTTTCTCACATCACTACGGAAGTCAAATGACCTCTGTTCCCATGGGATGTCACAAAAAGCGTCAGATTTTATATTATCCATGCACTGGATAATGTAAAAAGCAGCTGGAACACGGAAACATAAGTGAAGCCATGGAGAAGTCAGGGTCTCTCCATGTTTTAAGCTAAATAGAAGATATTTAGATTGGATATTAGGAAGAAATCTTTCCCTGTGAGGGTGGGGAGGCCCTGGCACAGGCTGCCCAGAAAAACAGTGGCTGCTCCAGCCCTGCAAGTGTCCAAGGCCAGGTTGGATGGGGCTTGGAGCAACCTGGGCTAGTAGAAGGTGTCCCTGCCCATGGCAGGGGGTGGAATGAGTTGGGCTTTAAGGTCCCTTCAACCCAAACCAACCTGTGATTTTTATGTTGAATGTCCAGCTTGGAATTCGCTTCACACAGCAGCCTTAAATCCAGCTGCTCCCAGAGTGTGCCCCATCAGGATTCATTCCTCATCCATGAATTTCAAAGTGGTGGGAGCTTCTTAGGTTGAAGGGAAACCAGCAAAGCCACACAGAGCAGAGGAGTTTCAATCAGGTTGTATCAATACTCCTGGGCAGGGGCTGTCCCGCTGTGCAAGGTGGGAAGAGCTGGGAGCCAAGGGTGACCCCCGCATGGAGAGTGCCCTCACACACCAAGGCACAGTCCCCCAACTCCACAGAGCCCACCCAGCGCTGGCACAGCCCCTCCAACAGCCCCTGACACAGCAAAGGGCTGCACCAGCTTCGAGGTCCATCCGTGGAGACCCCTCAGAATGTGGGGCAGAAACAACCTAAACACAACGTGCATTCATGACCTTCCCAGGAGAGAGGGAAGGCTGGAGACAAGCAGACCTACAGCACGGTCCAAGCCAGGAACAAACACCCAAAACTGGGCTTAAATAGAGCTGCTGAGCCCAGGGCAGCTGGGTGTGTGGGACAGGGCCCCAGGCGAGTGGGGCTCTGGCTTTATGCCAGGGATATCTGCAATACCAAGGCTCTGACCCTGGTTTTCACGGTCTCCAAATCTCAGAGAATATACAGAGAGCACTGAAAAGCCTGTGTTTGTTATAAAAACACATCTGGGCACTGACCAGTTCGAAGATCATCCTGCTTCCTTCCAACAGCGGCACAGTAATGCCTCTCCCTTCCCCGGAGAGCAGGATCCCCTCCCAGCCTCTCTCCTCCCTGCGAAGGAAGGACCGACGGGCGCGGGCCCGGCCGTGCTGGGCTGAGCCCGGCTGGGTGCGCGGGGCCCGCCGGCAGCCGCGGTGACTGCAAGGACAGCAGCAGCCTCCAGTGGCCGCCTGGCAAACCACACCGGCGGGGCTGCCTGGCCTGTGCCGCACCAGCCCGGCCTCACCTCCCGTGTCCCGGGGCCAACGCCAGGGTGGTTTCACCCTCAGTGTCCCACGGCCAACACCGGTGTGGCCTCACATCCAGTGTCCCGCAGCCAATGCCGGTGTGATCTTGTGTTCAACGCCCGATGGCCTCATGGACAGTGTCTCATGACAAATACCTGTGTGGCCTCGTGTCCAACATTCCACAGCCAAGACCAGTTTGGCCTCATGTCCAATGTCCCGTGGCCATCTCCAGTGTGGCCTTGTGTCCAATGTCCCGTGGCCATCTCCAGTGTGGCCTCATGTCCAATGTCCTGTGGCCATCTCCAGTGTGGCCTTGTGTCCAATGTCTTGTGGCCATCTCCAGTGTGGCTCCAATGTCTTGTGGCCATCTCCAGTGTGGCCTTGTGTCCAACACCTGACAGCCAAGACCAGTTTTGGCCTTCTCTCCAACATCCCATGGCCATTGCCACTGTGGCCTTGTGTCCAAAGGCCAGCATTATGGCCAACACCAGCGTAGCCTCATGTCTGATGTCCCACAGCCATCACCAGTGTGGCCCTGTGTCAAGGTGCCATCACCAGTGTGGTCTCAAGTCTGATGTCCCACAGCAAATACTGCTGTACAGTACCCAGTGTCCCAAGGCCAACACCAGCATGGTTCTATCCTCAGTGTCACACAGCAAATATCAGTGTGACCTCATATCCAGCATCCCATGGCCAACAACATCATGGTTTCATCCCCAGTGTCCCATGGAAAATATCAGTGTGGCCTCATGCCCAGTGTCCCACAGCCAACAGCACTTTGTCCTCATGTCCAGGTCCTCACAACCAACACCATGTCCAATGTCCCATGAAAATACCAGCGTGGCCTCATGTCTGGCATCCCACAGCAGACACCAGTATGATTTCATCCCCAATGTCCCATGGTGAATTCCAGTTTGACCCCACATCCAACATCCTGTGGTGAGCACCAGCCTGGCCCCACACCTGAGGTCCCACAGCAAACACCAACACGGCCTCGTGTCCCAAGTCACGCAGCAAACACAAGTGTGGCTTCACATCCAGTGTCCTCCATATGGCACCTCACCACCATCCTCTCCAGCACATCCAAGCCCCCAGGCATTCACACTTGACCCAAAGCCAGAAGGATATAAATCATGGAATCATTAAGGTGGGAAAAGCCCTGTAAGAGCATTCCCTCAGCACTGCCAAGGCCACCACTAACCCCTGTCCCCAAGTGCCCCTTCAGACAGCTTTTAAATCCCTCCAAGAATGGTGATCCCACCACTGCCCTGGGCAGCTGTGCCAGGGCTGGACAACCCTTTAGGGGAAGAATTTTTCCCTAATATCCAATCTAAACCTCCTCTGATACAACCTGAGGCCATTCCCTCTTGTCCTGTCACTTGTTGGTGAAAGCAGGGACCAACACTCAAATGGGACCCTTTTTAGCAAAAATGCAGTGTTTCAAGATGAAGGATGACCCCAAGTCCTCACTGTCACCATGTCACCGAGGCCCTCAGTGATCTCCATGACACTGCTCTGTCTGCTCCAGGGCCCCAGGTCCTCACCCTTCCCCACCACCTCACCCTATTGCCTGGTTTTCCCTCCTGAGCTGCATCACAGGGAACATCTTATGGAGGAGGAGCCCACCCAGGTGCCTGGAGAAGCTGCAAAATAGGAGTGGATGAGCTTGTTTTCTTGTTGTCTGTTTTTCCTTAGTCCTTTGAAATAATCACAAACACAGCAATTATTGCAAAGATAAAATGCCAAGGATTACAGAATCCTCACAGGCAAAGTTCCCATCAATTAACTCAACCAAGCCTTGCTTTAAAATATAATCCACAACAAGAAGCCACAGTAAGAGACAATTAAAATTTTTTAAAAGCACAGCAAATAAATATTTTTGTGCAAGAAAAAGGTGGGAAGGAGAGAGGAGAGATTTTTATCAGAGAGCAGAATAACTGTGGGTGGTTTTATGTCACATACAAGGACCAAAAATACCTCAGCACGGAGCAAACTAAGACACAGTTTGAGGTTTTAGATATAGCTGAGGGACTTTGGGGTGTCATGAGTTTGGGGGTCCACACAGGAAAAGATGGGTCAAGATTTTTAAAAGTAGTGGATAAAATTGAGTTTCTCAGTCCAGCTTAGGGCCACAGAGCTGGAAAAGCTCTCTGGGATCATCATGCCCATCCTCCCACGTGCTGGTGTTTTATCATCTTAATCAGTCAGCGTAAAACTCACTCCTCTCCAGCAGGAGTTGAGTTTGGGGGGGCTGCAATCAGAGCTCCAGTAGAGCGGCTCCTCCCCAGGCTCCTCATTCTGCCATCAGAAACTGGTTCCTGCACTCAGCTCAAGGTTTTCCCAGTTCAGCCCCACTTCTCCCAGTATCAACATCCCCTTGGAACCAAACAAGCTGCCAACCGCTCCAGTGCCCTCCATTTGGGAGCAGAGGAAGCAACCACTCCTCAGCAGCTCAAACCTCCTACAGCAACCACTTGGTTGATGATTTAATTACTATTTTAATTAAAGAGTTTAAAGAATTATTTTGGTTGGAAGGATCTTAAAGCCCATCCAGTGCCACCCCCTGCCATGGGCAGGGACACCTTCCACTAGCCCAGGTAGCTTCAAGCCCCATCCAACCTGGCCTTGGACACTTCCAGGGGGGAGAAACCAAAGTGAAGTCGACATGTGTCCTTCTAGGCCCCCTCAAAACCAACACACAGAGAGGTGTCCCCCAAACCCTGCAGACTCCCCAAAGTGGGCTTTGCACCTGCAGAAAGGAAGCAAACTGGTGTGGCGGTGCCCCAGAGCCCCAACGCTGGGGTGGCACCTGGAATGAGGACAACTAGCCCATGTGTGGCCAGGCAGATGTGAGATTATGGCTCGGATGAGCCCCTCATTTCTCTTTCCTCCCCGTTCCTCTGCCAGGGGTTGCACCACATGTGCTTTCTGTCTCCACCCACGGACAGCTCTGAGCACAAAACCTGCCGTGCTGGAAGGGCTGAGAGAGCCCTGGGCTCACAGCCCCTTAGAGCCACATCTCAAACCTCCTCCTCTGCTTTATCTCCCTTTTGAAACCCCGAATTCTGCTGCTTGCAGTGAAGAGAAACCATAAGGGACAATCAAAAAGGTGAATAAAAGTTGAAAAAGCTCTTAAATGACAGCTCGTGCTGGAAATGTGAGTCTTCTGTTTGTTTTTCTTTGTAGCCTGCCTTGAATATCCCTGCTAATTTTCTGACTATTGCTGTAGTGCACACAAGAATTGCTGATGACACATTTTCCTAACACGAGCATTACACAAAAGGAGATTATATTTTAGCCTCTTTTAGAGACTATAAAATCAGATTCATCCTAACGAAACAGCAAATAAAAGGGGGTTTCCCTTTTCTTCCTCAATCTCTTGGCATTTTTCCTCCTGTGGTTTTTATTCTCCTCCTCCCCCCCTCCTCCTCCTTTTTCTCTCCCCGTTATCTGTGTTTCCTGCTCATTTCAACTTGATGACATGTTGCTGGGACAACTAAGTCTCGTAACCTTCTTAACTTTGTCATTGTTCCTGCCTGGAGTGTATTTAGGAGGAGTGTTTTAATTTCTTTTCCAAAGCACAGCGCCTGCCCCGTCGGAAGATATTAGAAATGGGAAGGAGAGGGGGGAGGTGGAGGGGAGCTTTTCTTCTCTAAATGTCTGCTATTCAAATCACCTCTTTTTTTATTTCCTTTAAACCCATCATTTGTATGCTGTAGGTCGCTATTTTAAAACCCGGCTCGCTGTTGCTGAAAGGATCACCCGTATAATGATGTCATCCATATTCAGCTGGAATCTTGCTGGAGCCCAGCGCTTCCCTCCTCTCCTCTCCCTCTGGAAGCTCAGCCGCAGGCTCCCTGTGGCTCCCCCGAAACTTCCCAGTGGGAGTGAGAAGATGGAAGCTCAGAACCCTGGTGGGAGGTGTGCTGGGCACATGGACAGGCACCGTGATGCCTGGCTTGTGGAGGAGGGAGCAGGAAAAGCAGCTGGTTAGGAAACAGCTTTGCTGGAAGATCCTTTCTCAGGGTCATCCCACATCCAGGAACAGCTTGTTCCTGCTGAGACCGAACAGGGAGAGCTGAGGGTGTTCATCTGGAGTAGAGAAGGATCTGGTGACACCTTAGAGCCCTTTCCAGTGCCTAAAGGGGCTCCAAGAGAGCTGGAGAGGCACTTTGGACAAAGAATGGAGAGACAGGACAATGGGAAATGGCTTCCCACTGCCAGAGGGCAGGGATAGATGGGATATTGGGAAGGAATTCTTCCCTGTGAGGGTGGGGACATCCTGGCACAGGTTGCCCAGAGAAGCTGTGGCTGCCCCTGGATCCCTGGAAGTGTCCAAGGCCAGGTTGGATGGGGC
>JAWMRA010000009.1:21141491-21165491 GCA_035584735.1 Pseudotriccus pelzelni
CCCTGGAAGTGTCCAAGGCCAGGTTGGATGGGGCTTGGAGCAACCTGGGCTAGTGGAAGGTGTCCCTGCCCAGGGCAGGGGTTGGGACTGAATGAGATTTAAGGTCCGTTCTAACCCAAAACATCCTGGGATTCTGTGATTTGGTCTAGCCTGGTTGTCCCAGCTCTGACAGCCCAGGAAGAGCCAGGTTTCCCACATGGAGCAATATCGCAATCCCACCTGGATGCCCCCCTGCCCACTGCAGCTTGTCTGTATTAAAAACCTAATTGTACACGTGTTGTGCACAACCCTCCAGTCCCTCCTGGGTCACCTCAGTCCCTTCTGTGTCAGCTTGATTTGTCCCTGACACCCTCATTGTACCTGGATCAATGCTCTTTTAGCAACTAATTGATCTTTTACTAACATATAATAACTTACTTATTAAATAGAAATTAAAGACTTAATTGCAACATTTAATCTAGAGTGGCTCAGTATATCATCCTCATAAGCATAATGTATAATTTAATTAATTGACGGAGCTGATAATAGCATGTCATCTGTCACCAGTTCTCCTGATCTGGTTGCTGGTTGCAGCCTGAGGAGTTTGTCATGGATGCAAACACGGGGCTCTCCCAGGAACACTTCTGTGGGATTTGGCATATCCTGGCTCATTACACCCGGCACAGACATCTACAGCCGATCCCACATCTACCAAAATGCACTCAAAGAACCTTCCTGCTGCCCGGGATTGTAATTTGATAATAAAAATTCATCTGTTTGGAAGGAGAAAGTTGGGTGGGCACCAGGCACTGATGGGGGCAGCCCAGTTCATCCCAGTGCTCCCCAGTGCTACCGCTGGACATCGTTGTGCTGTCTCTCTCCTCCCCCCAGGCAGAGATTTCTCCCCAAAAACAAGGTTCAGGGAGGCTCCCCCAAGCAGGGAGGTGGCCCCACACTCCTTAGGACACAAGGAGCCAACCAAACAGGGATTTATTTTCCTGCTGGTCACTGTTCCTCCTGCTCCAGCTAAAATTTGGGGCCATGTGCCATTTTTCACAGCCAGGCACTTCCATCCTGCCCCCCACCCCCCTTCCCCCATCAACCTCTTCCAGCAATAAAGAATTTCATTTTAAAAACTGAAAGATTTAATTTAAATATACAAAATGGCAAAGGGAGGGTTTTTTAAATAAAAAAATAAAGGTAAAGAGATGATGGTTGGAACAAAATGTTCTAGAAGAAAGCTGTTCCCTTGGGGTTTCTTTTCTTTAAGCTTTGCATATTACAATTTGAAATTTTTGTAAAGAGATCCCCATTTTATATTCACACTGGTAGCCTGAATTTAAATATCTCTCTCACCTGAGATTAATATAGGCTTCACCCTGAATTACTTCCCAGCTCTGAAGTACAGCTCTGGAGAGCTCAACTCTCCACAAATTCGCTTCTCTTTTAGAAGCATAAAAGCTTATGAAATATATGAAATATTAAAATACCTTGTGTGCTGGGGCAGAGGGGGGGAAGGGAAGGCTGGATCAGTGCAGGGGGGGCTCCTTTGATTTGAGAACACACTTTTCCCTCAAATGAAACCACGGATCTGTTGGCACAGGACAAGAGGCCCATTAGACACTGAAGGCAAAGATTTCAGCACAAAGGATGATGTTCTTCTTTATTTTATTTAATTGTTAAGCCCTGCAATCCGTGTTTTGTGCAACAGGAATCACTATTCCCCCCTGCAACCGAAAAGATCAAGTTTCTCCAGAGCAAAACAAAGCATTCCCTGCAAAGCAGGTTATAAACAAACTTGGTCCTTGTCACGCCGACTTAATATTAACCAAATCCACCAGATGTGGGGAAAGCACCTTGGTTTAGATGCTGAGGACCCATTAGCTAATTGCCAAGAAATCCAGCATTTTAAACAAGGATTTAACCCTGCTGGAGCTGTTGGGCTGGTGGGAGAGGGCAGCTGGCACGGCAGCAGGATGGGCAGGGCAGGGGGGCATCCTGCTGTGCCCACTTGGCCCCCCTCTGCTCCTGGGTCAGGGCATTCCATGCCTGCTACTCTGGGGGTTTTAAGGACCAGAGGATTTTGGTGCTGTGAAAACCACCCCTTGCTCAGCCTTGGTTTACTTTCACCCTCTGCACCTACAAAGAAATCAACTCCATCAGCTTTGGAGTTAGGTGATTTTTAAAGCCCTTTCCAAGTCAAACCATTTCAGGAAAACTAAGCCTTAGCTAAAGTTTCTTTAGCAGGTGCTTCTCAAAGATCTACTGGTACCTAGAAGCCCCTTACACTGTCCACATCCCCTCCTTTTCACCTCCCAGGTGTTTTTCCATTACCTTTTCTCCCTGCCTGCCTTCAGCAGAGAGGAAGGGAAGTTCTGAGCCGAGGCAGGTGGGGTGATGCAAGGTGGGACCTCCTGGAGACCCAACATCACTGCTGCAAATCCCTGTTTGCTCATGAGCCATGAGCAGAAGATCATAGAATTATGGGATGGGTTTTGTTGGAAGGGACCTTAAAACTCATCCAGTCCATGGGCAGGGACACCTTCCACTAGATGAGGTTGCTTCAAGCCCCATCCAACCTGGTCTTGGACACTTGCAGGGCTGGGAAGCTTCCACAGCTCCTCTGGCAGCTTCTCTGTGCATCTGCAGTGAGCACCAAGACCAGGAAATGGTGGGACATCCTGGATGTGTCCAAGGAAATATCACAGCTGCCCAAGTCACCCAGATGGGCATTTTATGGTCTTGAAAGGACAAGAAGAAACAGCCTCAAGTTATACCAGAGGAGGTTTAGGTTGGATATCAGGAAAATTTCTTCATGGAACGAGTTGCCCAGCCCTGGCACAGCCAGCACTGCCCAGGGCAGTGGTGAAATCCCCATCCCTGGAGGGATTTAAAGCCCTGTGGATGTGGCACTTGGGGACAGGGGTTAGTTGTGGCTTTGGCAGGGCTGGGGAATGGTTGGACTCAATGATTTTAGAGGGCTTTTCCAACCTAAGCAATTACGTGATTCTGTGACTTTACAGAGGTTTCTCTTTCCAGCAGCATTTTCCATGTGCCTGTTCCCTGTTTCCTTAGGAAGATCCTCAGTGCTGCAGCAGAACTTCAGTGCAGCAATAAATTCCTCTGCCGGCACCGCTCGTCTGAATCGAATAGAGTTTATTTCATTTTAAGAAGTCCTTTTTCTTTTTTTTTTCTTTTTTTTTTTTTCTCATTTCAGGAAAATGAATGTTAGAGACAGATAAGAAACTATAGTCTGCTTTCAAGAAGGTTACAAGAAAACTGCATCTTGCATTACTAATCCTTTATCTTTCATGTTAACAAAAAGATTACTGACATATTTTTGAATGAAAGAAAATAAAATAGCAAACGCATCTAAAGAACTGTGTAACTTTCATGCAACACACAAATCGGTTGTTAAATGGGGCAAAAAAAAAGGAGGAGAATGAAGGGAAAATTCATAATACATTTGCCTTTGTAAAGTGAGCAAACCAACTTTCCATAATAAGAGGAAACTAGTGGAGGACTAGAAGATGCTCTTTCATAAACAGAAAATGATGGTTTGCGGGTTTTTTTGCCAGAGGTTGGATTCAGGCTGCGGAGGAGGAAATCTCCCTTGCCTGGGTTTTCCAGGGAAAACATCCGGAGATTCCTAATTCTGTTCTGTTGCATCCCCCAGCCCCGGCTCCAAAAGAGTTGTCAGTCTGCCAAAGCTCAGAGGGAGGGGGGACATGTCCCAGCACACGGATATCTCCAGGACAGATGGTCATCGCGGAGGACCTGGATGCTGGAGCTCCTGGTCTGGTGGAAGGTGTTCCTGCCCATGGCAGGGCGTGAAACGAGCTAAGCTTTAAGGTCCCTTCCAACCCAAACCATCCTGTGACTCCATGAGTCCGTGATATCGCTCTGCCTGCGCCAGATCTACCCGGGATGAGCTTTTCTGGTGCTTCTCTCCCTCGAAACCTCCCTGATCCTCAGCCCTGCTTTTCCAGGAGAAAACATCCCCGTGCCTTGGCACAGAGTGCTTCATTAGGAAGCCCATAATTGAATTCCCTGACCATTCAGTTCTAAAACCCCTTTGATCGAGAATTAGTTAATTACATTGGGCCCGGGCTATTCCTTGTCACAAATTTCGCCCGTGTCCCCCAGATACGCGATGGCAGGAACCGCTCCCGCATTGTGTCCTTTGAAACGCGTCTAGGAGCCTTTGAAGCTCTCCCCCCTTAATGACGCATTGTTCCTTAATAAGTTGCCCGTAACGTTTCCCCATTAGGAAATAGCTGTCTGCGGCTCACTTGGGCTTCAATGAGGAATAATAATCCAAATGTAATTGATAATGTTGGAGAATTAACGGGGAGAGGCGCTGCCCGCAGGGATCGGCTGGAGCGGGGGGCGCGGGGGGACGGCGGGGTCCCCTCCTGCCTCCTCGCCGCCCGACCTTCGCCGCGCCCGCGCTGCCAGAGAAATCCGTTTGACTTTGAGCCGGGGCTCAGTCACGGCTCCCGGAGGCTGATAAGAGCCGGGGAGATCGCAGGTGGGGACTCCGGGCAGCCGGCCCTGCCCCCAGCTCCCTGGAAGGTGAGGCGAGATAAGGAGCATCTGGAAGCGCGGCGGGAGAGGAGGCAGATGGGGAGATAACGCCGAGATGGGGAGATTACACCGCACTCGTCTCAGCTAGGCAAAGTGGGGGGCTCTGCTGGAAAAGGTGGTGGAGCCCTTTCCTTCTTCTCCTTTAAGACTAAAGATCACTTGTGCCCTGTCCGAGAAGAGGCATCACGACAAAAAGCCTATCCCAGACTCCCCAGAAAACGTCCTTTTCCCCGGGGCCCCGCAGCTCAGCAGCACCACCGTGGTGGGGGTCTGCCCAAATAACCCCCCAATCAGCTGCTTGCTGGGATGTCCATCCCTCCTCGACATCCTGAATCCAGGCAGGAGCTGCTGCCTGCCACCCATAGCTCCCGGCCACTGGGAGCTTTTCAAATAATTGCTGGTTTTCCCAAAAAAAAAAAAAAAAAAAAAAAGGCCACGAGGGAATCCTGCCAGGAGAGACTTCCCTGCACTGTCCTATCCTGGCTGTGAGGGCAGCTCAGGATCACGCTCCTGCCATGGGAAGCTTTCCTTGCTAAAAAGCCCTCTGTGATTCCAAGCGGTTTGTAACAAACAAACAAAAAAAACAAAACAAAAAAAAATTTAAAAAAAACAAAGCAAAGGAAACAAACAAACAAAACCATACACACACAAAAATAAGCTGGAAAACCATAGGGAGGAAACCTGGATATGTAGGAAATCAGGTTGGGAATACCTCCCAAGCCAGGCAGGAGCATGCAGGGAGCAGTGCCCAAGCTGGTCCAGCAGCAGAGAGGTCAAAGGGATGCTGTGCCAAACTTTTTCCTGGTATTTCCCTCCAGGTACGTGTGGCTGTGGTGGAATTTGATGTCTGAGAGACCAGAGCGTCCAGAAACTGAGCTGGGCTCAGTCACACAATGGACCAGGTGCAAGATAATCGAGCCTGGGGACTCTCCAAGCCTTTCCTTCCTGCATCATCTGCTGAAGGTGCTCAGTCATGCAGCACTTTTCATAAACACTGACCTAAACCCAAGAAAGTTTAAACAAAAGGGTTAAACATTTCCCCTTCCTTCTCCTTTCAATCCCAAAGAGAATAATTTTGGAGTTAGAAAAGCATCACTTTAATTCCTACAAAAACAGCCTTGAATTGTCCTGTTTTGTTCCGACCTCCTTCTCCAGCACCGCTCCAGCCCTGCTCCCTGCCCAGCGCTCCGGGCGCACATTCTCCCTCATCGCATCCCTCTGCTTGTGCATCCTCTTGCACATCTCTCCTCTTCCAGGTCGCTCCGGCCTGGAATCTGCTCCTGTCGCACATCCGTCGCCAGGTCTCGTCTCTTCCATTTGCTTCGATTGCCCTCTGCTGGGCTCCTGCGAAGGGAAGGACGGCGCCCTGGAAGTGCCTCCTCTCCCTTTCCCTCTCCTTCCCTCTCCTTGACATGGTTGTGTGCGAGATAAAAACCAGCTCCAGAGCTCTTCACGCCCAGAATCTGGCCAGACTTTTCCTCCAAGCTCAGAGTGGGATGGAAGGAGCTTGTCCTGAGCATCCTGATCCCTTTGCTCCGTAAAAGCTTTGCCTCTTTCCTGGGGCCAACAGGGAATGCACAGGGTGGTTTGTACATGAAACAGAGGGAAACGGGAGATCTGGACACACTCCCGAAGGAAGTGCTGTAATCACTGGGGAGGAGCTTCAGACTGCCCAGGTTGGGGGGAAGGTGGGGGCTGAATCCCTGAACCAGGGGCTTTGGATTCAGCGAGGAGATAGTGGGAAGCAGGGCAGCACTCCAGGGGACCCAGGCAGCAGTGGAGGGATGCCCTGACTCATGGAATCATGGAAGGAGAGAATAATGGGCATAGGAAATCACAGAACCATAAATCATAGAATCAAGGAATCATGGAAATGTGGAATCGCAGAATCAGAAAGTCATGGAATTCTTCCATCATAGAATTGCAGAATCATAAAATCATAGAATCATGAAATCATAGAATTGTGGAATCATGGAATGACAAGATCACAGAATCACAGCATCATGAAATCATGGAATCATAGAATTGTTTAGGTTGGAAAAGCCCTCTACAACCGAGTCCAGCTGTCCCCCCAGCACTGCCAAGCCCACCATTAAACCTAAAAACAAGACCCAAAATCATAAAAGTTTAAAGAAAAGGATTTAAACATCTCCTTTCTCCATCCACCCCCAAACCAATTAATTTTTGAGTTATGAAAACATTGTTTTTCTTTCAATCCTACCAAAGAAGCCTTGAATGGCTTTGCTTTGCAACATCTCCACCTCAAATTGCCAAATCCACTTGTCTTTTGAACCCTTCCAGGGGTGCAATTGAAGGGACATTTTGTCTTATCCATTAATGGCAGGAAAAAGGTGCATTGAACTGCTGATGCTTCAAGACCGAAGAGCATCAGCAACACCAAGACCCACAAAGCCCTGAGGGCACTGGAAGAGGAGGGAAAACATGGGAGTGTGGGCTGGTTGTGTCACACCAGGGTGGTGAGAGCTCCATGTCTCACCAAGAGGGCATGGGAGCAATTTTGGGGAGGGCAAAGCTGAGTACCAGTGTCCCACTGGGGCCATACAGAAACCTCCAGGCAGGAATGTGAGGATGTGCAGCCCCATCCTAGAGATAACCCTGTCCTATGCTGGGCCACAGACAGCCAGCTCGGAAAAAAAAGGAATAAACTGGCAGCATTCAGAGGAATATTCCTCATTTCCAAGCAGATCATTTCTGCCCTCCAGCACAAAGTCGTCGTCCCCCCCCCCCCTCCCCCAGCTTTTTAGCAGCTTTTGCATTTTGTCAGGCTCAGTCCAAGGTGGAAAAGGGGAGGGAGGAAACTGGAGACTATTTTCCTTCAAGAACTGGGGGGATTTCAGCAGCAGAGACACTGTGGGGGCAGACTGAGACTCTCCCATCTCTCCCCAGAGCTGGAGGGAAGGGATGGGCCAGCAAAGATGGGTCAGGGAGCAGGAGAAAGGGATCCCCTGGGAATGACTAGCTTTGATAGGGCCATTCTTTCCTCCTTCAACACAGAGCCACGTCCCACCATTCCCCCATTCCACCTGAACGTGCTTCTCTCCAGCAGCTGGAGAAAAAGCTTGGAGCAGAGCAGCACAGGAAGGAAAAGAGGAAAAAATAACAGCAGGTCTTTGGGCACCAAGGGGATGAAAATGAAGGTGACTCCAAGATTTCCAAGCCTGTGTCCCTCGGTTACGGCCGACGCCGGGTGGGCTGAGGAGAGGGACAGACACCAGCCTGGCGGTCTCTGCTTCCAGAGGTCCTCACACCCTCACCGGATTACAGATGATGGAGGCGAGGAAAGCCTTATACCAATTAACTCCCAAAGTGTAATTAACGTCTGGGGCAGCTCCGTGTGATCGCCAGCTACTAATGAAGCATGGCACCGTTTTAATTCCTGCACCATCTCCTTATTAAATCCAGGAGCAGGTTCCATCACATTCCCCTTAGAGGGAAAAAAGGAAAGAGAGGAAAATGGAGCAGGATTTGTCTCAATGCAATATGATAGATTAGAGTTCGCTGGATAAAGAAAGTAGGGACGGGGGGAGGGCATGGAATGGGGAATTTCGTAGGAGTGTGCATGCACGGGCATCTGGATATTCTCCCTCGCCACGACCTCCCTACACCCCATCCATCAGCCTGGGGTTGGCTTATTCCAGTGAGCAGAGTCTTTGCTCGTGTCTAAGAGGCACATGGACACAATCTGCATGCCAATTACTGGAGCAGACCCCCTGATACTGGGAAATGGAAATTAGCTGTCAAGGAAAAACCGGTGTCAGCAAGGCTGGGTTTGGATCGCCTGCGCTCCCTGCTCATCTCCACAGGCACCCTGCTCCATGTGCTGCCGTGGTAAGGGAGCCCCCGATGGAAAAAGTCATCTGGAAGAATAATAAAATAAAAAACAATAATCAACCCCTCCCACCAAGTAGAATATTTTATTGTTATTTATGTCGGTTGCCAACGTTGCGGGCACAACACAATGTCCACCCAAGGGCAAGAGCCCGGAGGATGAGGAGGAGCATGGAAGAGTTGGAATAATTGGGGTTTTGAGGTGAGGAGACCAGCAGTGAAAGGCAAGGACATGGAAAAATGTTACCTTAAGGGTAAAGCAGATCCAGGTCTGGCTCCTTCAATACTCTGGGGTGGATGTGCCCCAGACCCACCCACTGCATCTCCAGCACCCACAAACCCCAGTGCAGGGGATGTAGGGTGGGGAACACGCTTCCCAACTGAGCATTCCCCAAAATCCAGGGGGGAACATGGTTGGAAATGCACTGGGCAGAGTATGCCTGCCTGCAGGGGATTCTCTGTCCAGAATGGGGATGGCAACAGGTTCCCTGAAAAAGAACCAGGAGCCAGGCTATGCTCGAGCTGCTGCCCTTGGAGACACTTGGAGAGCTTTGCTGGGAAAAAGGGGGGCTAGAGTTGGAAGCTGGTCAGTCCTGGAGGAATATTTTAGGGGAAAATAAACTGAAAACTATAGTGCCAGATCATGTGCATCCTGCTGGTCCGGGATGGAGATTGAAGGTGGATGGAAGTTTGTGAGGAAGATGCACCACCCTCTGCAGGGAAGGGCTGGAATAGGGCAGGGGGCTGAGGGACGGGGGTGACAGGAGAAGGAGGAGGAGGAAGGTGACTCTCTTCAGCTCAGCTTTGTGCTGGGGGAAGTCCAGAGGGTGGGAGCTGCTCCTGCTGGCAGCCCCTTCCTGTTCCCTGCTGGCATTCCCGGGGAGGGGGGTGGCATCGCCGAGGTTTGACGAGCGCTGCCTCCTGCTCCGTAATGACCTCATACATCACTCGGGGAGAGACTGCGGAGTGTGGCTAGAAGGCCTTTGCTTCCACATCCAGCATCATTATCCCGAGGCCCCTGGGCTCCATGTGCAAACAGGCTGCAGATCTCCAGGGGACAGTGCCCAGACATCCGTTATTCCTGCTTGGGAGGCTGTGCGTGGGACCAGCCTGACACCCAGGAGCACTGGGAAAAATGGGATGTTCCTGCTGGCAAACTGGGAGCTCAACAGTCCCTTCTGCTTCCTGCACATCTCAGGTGCCGGAGGAGCTCTTCCTGCCTTTCAAGATCATCCAGCAGTCACCTCCCATCCCAGGCAGCCCTCAGAGACACTGTATCCCACATCCAGCTCCTCTCCTGCTTCCAGCCATCCTTCATGCATTGCTCAGCTCCAGTTTAAGTGAGGGGACCCCTCGGCTCCTGCCTACAAGGGACATCCTGTGCCTGACAGGGCTGCCAGATCTCCAGCATTCTATGGCTGTCCCTCTCCTACTCCACCTGGGATTCCTGCCTCCTATCTCCACCTCTTCCCAGTCCCACAGCCCCGTGAATCACAAGAGGGACACACTCCCCCAGGACAGTTGCTGCTCAGTGTCTCCAGGAGAGCACGTGGTATGGATGAAAACCTCATCCCTTCTCCCAGGATACTGTGGAGCAGCAGCAGAGCAGGCAGGGACTCCACAGGTGTGTGACAGACTGAGCCACCCACAGCCAGCACTGAAAACTGGGGATGTGTGGGCCAGTCCAGTGAAACAGTGGGACAAATGCTGGGGCACAAGCTCCAGCTTTGGGATGGCTTTTTCCTAGAGAGGAGCAGTGGGATGGAGGGGAGGAAGGGGATGGCAGCAGCAGACAGAGTGGCTGGTGGGGGGTGCTCAGCTTGGAGCAGGCTCAGCTCCACCCCCGCCTCCCCCAAGGCAGGAAAACCCGTGCGCAGATCCCGGGAATGAGCAGGACAAGGACGAGCTGAGCGACTCAGGTGCTTTATTGGGGATTGTGGCAGCCCAGCCCACGGGCCCGGCTCACTCGGATATGCTGCGGAAGGACTGGACGGCGGGACTGGCCGCTCCCCACTCCACGGGCTTGCGGTATTCCCCCTTGGGGAGCACGTACTGCCGGCCCCGGTAGTTGGGGTGCTCGTAGAAAACCCAGACGCCCTCCAGCACCCTGCAGGCATGCACCTCACGCATGTGCCACTCCTCCATGACAGAGGGGCAGTCTTCAGTGGCTTCAAACATCTGCCCACCGAAATCGCCCTTCTCGAACACCTGGATGTGAGCCCGGCCTCCACTTGGCTGGAAAAAAGGGAGAGAGTCATGGAATCATAGAATGATTCAGGTGGGAAGGGACAAAAAGATCATAGAGTTCAACTCCCTGCTGTGGGCAGAGACACCTTCCACTATTCCAGGTTGCTCCAAGTCCCATCCAACCTGACCTTGGACGCTTCCAGGGATGGGGCAGCCACAGCTTCTCTGGGCAACCTGATGGTAAAGTGTTGGAGGGAAGTACCCACAAGTCCTGGCTCCGACTGCCACCAGCACATGGAAGCAGACCTGGGGCACAGTCATATTCAAACCAGGTCCAAACCACATCCCAGCACACCAGGCCAGGGCTGAACAGCTCATGTCAGACCCCAAAAGTGCCAGGGAGAGGCAGCTGGGGTAAATTTTGATGTGCACAGAGGGTACAGAAGCACCGAGCCAGAGCAGAGCAGCTCCAGTTCAAACCCCATCCATGGCTCTGCGGGGAGAAGGCTGCAGGCAGGGATAGGGATAAGGCCAAGTCAGCAGTGACAGGATCACTATCCCAGGCAGGCTTGAGCCCCTCAGCCACTCCGTGTGAGCATCTGGAGAGGCAGACCCCCCTCCATTCCCTGCTCCTCCAGCAGTGAGGACTTTAATGAGCCGCTGACCCCAGCTGGGCTGTACTGCAGCAGGGCGGGTGTTTCCCACCAGGATTTGAAGCACTGCTCTGCCTGAAGGCACCGTGGCAGCTTTTAATCTGCAGCTGCCTGCACACCCCTACCCCCGCCTTCCCGGCCCTCCCAACCCGCTCCCTCCTTGCCATGCTCTGCGGGGTCTCGAGGTCTCCCCCAGGGCAAGAGGGAAAGCCAGGTACCAGGTGGATGTGCAGGATAAGGCTCCCACATTTCATCCTGCTGGGGGAAGCTGTATTACATCCCCCACGTGTGTTGGCTCCATCTCTTATGCTGCAGCTAGGAGATACACTCCTAACACCAGGAGATAACCAGGCTGCTCCAAGCATGCCCAAGAGGGCTCCAGGCATCCCTCCCACTGCTTGGGCACTCCAGGGCTGCTCCTGGGGCTGGTCTCTCCATGCCCAGAGGGGTTTGATGACACTTAGAATTAGTTCCCTGTACCAGAAAGGAGCCTTGGTTTGCCAGAGAAGAATAAACTGGCCCTCAAAAAAAATGCTCCTGCAAAATCTGCATCCCACTGTTACAGGCCTTGTGCTCACCATCAGTTAGATCAGTTGGCAGCACACCAGGGAAAAGGCAAACCTTAGAGCAACCTGCCTGGACACCCAAGTCCCTAAAGGAACATGCAGATGAAACCAGGTTGATGTTCCCATGAAAACCCAACCCCCACTCAAAGGGTTCTGCAGTCCAGAGCAGGAAAGATTTACTTTCTCCCCTCACCAAACGCTTTGCCATTCCCAGAGCAGGACTGCAGGAACAATTTCCCCACAGCCACCCTGTCCACGGGTCCCCAGGAAGATAGGGTCCGGGCCACCCACATGAAACTCCTCTCTGATAAATAAATTCAAACACCCCTCAGGAGGAGGTGACACTCACGATCTGGATGTACTTGCAGGAGCCCAGGCGGTCGTTGAGGCCCATCCAGTGGTGGTAGTCGGGGTACTCGCCGTGCGTCAGCACGTACATGTTCCCAGCGTAGTTCGGTCTCTCGTAGGCCACCCAGGTGCCTCCATCCACACGGATCGAGTTGCAGCGGCTCAGGTAGGTGTGGAAGTCGGGGCAGTCGCTGTCACACTCGTAGTAACGGCCGAGGAAGTTCTTGTCTTCATAGAAGGTGACCTGAAATAAGCAGAGGAAGGGAAGTGGAGAGGTTCCTTGTCCCAGAACATCTGCGTTCCAGCCTCATCACGGCATGAAACAGCTGAGAATGGAGCCTTTGAGATGTCAGAAATCATCAAGCCCAACCCCTGCACAGGACCAACTGCAGCCAGTTCACCAGTCTGGCCCCAACGCCTCCAGCTGCCACTGATGTCTTGCCTTTCCCAGCCCCTCATTCTGTCCCAGTCACAGAATCCCAGAATCAGCTGGGTTGGAAAAGACCTCCGAGATCATCAAGTCCAGCCCTTGATCTAACCCTGCTGTGGTTCCCAGCCCATGGCACTGAGGCCACATCCAGTCTCACCTCAAACACCTCCAGGGACGAGGACCACCCCCACCCTGGGCAGCCCATTCCGATGGCTGAGCACTCTTGCTGTAAAAAATCCAACCCAATTCTCCTTTGGTGAGGTTCCTGTCCTGTTTCCAGCAAAACTATTAAAATAATTCCCTCCCACCTTTTCTAGATCAGGAGTTACTAAATTATGGCAAGGAAGCCGTGAGAAGTCAATGGACTGTACAAAGCAGCATTTCTGGGGACACGGGTTAGTGGTGGCTCTGGCACCAGTGCTGGGTTAACAACTGCACTTGATGACCTTAGAGGGCTCTTCCAGTCTTCATGATTCCATGATTTCCTTTATACTGGCTCACTGAGTGTTTGCAATGAGGCCCTCACTGACAAGATGAGGTCTCTTTTCTCCCAGGCCATGCCATCCAGCCCATTCCCTTTGCTCCTGCTCCAACAACCCACATCTTCCCTTCTCAAAACTCACTGCCAAAAGCTGGGCATCACACAAGCTTTGCCCAAGCCAAGAGAAACTAAAGGAACATTCCATGGACACTGAGTACCAGAGATCTTTGAACATCCGAGGACTGCATTGTTCCGCTGCAAGCTCATAATACAACCAACAAATTCCCAATCCAGCACCACATTTCTTTCCCAGGAGCTGCTCTACAGCCAGGCTGACCCCAAAGCACTTTGTTTAGGGACGTTTTATCCTGACTGGATCACAACCTGCTTGGAAATGATCTCAAGAGCTGGTGAGCAAATTCCATTCCTCTCTCCCAAGGTATCACCCAGCCAGCATTGGAGACATGACCCATTTTTCCTTAAAAACCTCTTCATGGAATATTGCCAAGCCCTAGACCGGAGCAGTCCTTTCTCCAGCCCCACTTTCATATCATCTCAGCTGACAATTATTTATCAAGAGCTGCTCTTTTCAGTAAGGGTTCCTGAGCCATCACATCTCTCCTGACACATCCTTTGCTTGCTCAGGACCCCAGATGCTCTAGAGATCTGAACACCCAACATTCAGTATCCCACAATCCATTTTCCCCATTGTTTTTCCACAGCTTGGGTATTAAGATTCCTCTTGGTCTTGGCTGGCTGTACCTCACCCATGGTCCTTTGGCTCCTAGTAACATCCCCGCTGTTAAAAACATCATTCACTGTCATGGTTTCAACCCAAACCTGGGACAACTCGCTCTCTTTTTATTTTCAATCATTTATTTTGTGTTAAAAATTAAGTCAGCCACAGTTTTCCTGGAGCTGGTTGGTCAGGGTGTCGCACCAGCCTGACCAGGTATCTGGACAGTCGGACTGATCCTGCCAGAGGATTCATGTCAGTGGACATTTCCTGGGATAATGTTATTTCCCTCACATTTTCCTCTTAATTTCAAGGACTGATCTCCTATTACAAATCAGTTGGTGAGTACAGAACAATCTGTCCTCTCATCTCTCTCTCCCAAGCAAGCTCTTCCCACGTTCTTGCAGTGGAGAGCTGGGAATTGCTACCACCTTTCCTGCAGGGAATAAAGGCTGGGAAAGGTGTGTACTGAAATGCCCAATTCCTGTTTTCCCACACTGCCACTCTTGGGCAGTTGACCACGGCCAGGCCTTCCCGGCCACAACTTGCTGCCATTTTTCAGATCCTGCTTCTGGATCTTTGTCCCCCGAGGCACCACCTGGAAAATCTGCTGACATGACCCTGTTCACAGTGGTTTGGCATCAGCCTCTTCCTGAAGCCAGGGGTCAAGGAAGCCACCACACCCCTTAAAACCCTCCGCTGGATCCCTCTCTTCCCAGCTCAGGCATTATGCGCTGCTGGGATGGCTGAGGAGTTCCCCCCCTCTCCAAACTCCTTCCCCATGCTCTGATCCACAGTCCCACCCTTGTTTATGCAGATTGTCCAGCATTGTTGATGAGCTCTGCCCAACATCTGGTCTCTGGGCAGAAGGATCCCTGGAAGTGTCCTGCTCCAGGCTGGATGAGCCTCAGAGCAACTTGGGATAGTGGAAGGTGTCCCTGCCTGTGGCAGTGGGTGGAACTGGCTGGGATTTAAGGTCCCTTCAACCCAAACCATTCTGGGATTTAATGACATTCCTTCCCCACCCAGCCCAACGCAGCCAAACTGGACCTTGGCAAAGCTTCCTGGGTGTCCCCAAGAGGGCATTTTCCAGGGTATGGCTTTTCCCACAGAACTGTGACCAACTAAAGCACTGCTCCTTGGTTTATTCTGGGAAGACTTAAGGAGAGGGGGAACTCTGCCCACCCATTTTCCACCACATTTCTTCGCACATACCCTCAACTCATTTCAAACCTTCTCTTCCCAGTTTTCCTCAGGGATTCAGGCACAAACAGAGCAGGTTGATGTTTTCACCCATAGAATAATGACAGAATTAGAGATTTCAATTCCAGACTCTCGCTCCCAGGCAAATCACCTTTCTTCAGTAAAACCCTCAAAGTGCTCTGCTTATATTTAACCTCTCCCTACCCAAATCTTCCCTTTTCGGGGCTTATCTGGCAGGTGCCACGTTTGCCAAAGCAGATGTTCCTTATGGCAATAAAACTCTTACTCCCTTTGTCACCTCACCTCAGTTATTACATATTTCTTCCCAACAGCAGCTCAGCTGGAAGGAAACTCTTAAAAACAAATCTAGCAGTGCCCATTGCCTTCTGTGTCAGCAGTGACCCCTTTCCAAGGCAGATCACTCACTGAGGTTGTGAAAAATGGTGTTTAATTCTCTCCTTTATGCTTTTCTTCTCCCTGGAATGTGCTAAACAAGAGCAGGGGACAGAGAAAAGATAACTCCTCCTGGGCATCTTGCTGCACTGCAGCAGCACATAATCCATGGATTCCCTGTGGCACACTCAGAGGGGACACAGCTTTGGGCAAACTGTGCTCAAGGCTCTCCAAGGGACGGGAGACTCGAGGATGGATCAGTCACGATTCCCCAGCACTCATTTTAGGTGCAGCACAGAAAGACTGTACCCCTGAGACCCCAGAGCCACCAGCACACCCTCCTCGGATCTCCAGACTAACAGCCAAGTCTCATGCCAAGGTCAGAGCCGAGACGAGCACGGAGAAGCCGAGACCGAATCCGGATCTTCCACAGCATCGCCCGGTCCCTGCAAACTCACTGTGCCTTGCACACCCCCTTGGGTCTTACAGCCTCCACAGCTTAGAAGGAATCCAACCCAAAAGCAAAGCTTAGAACCTCTGCCCGCAGCTTCTTCACATGTGTTTGATGTTCCATGGGGGAAACTGGCCACCATTCCAAAGCTCTCACCCTCCTTCCCTGTCCCAGCTGCTTCTTCCTGCCCTGTCCCAAGCCTGTCACGAGGCCACCAACCAGCTCTGCTCAACTCAAGGCTGAGGAACACAGCACCAGAGCTGGATCCCCACCTGACACAGCTGAGCTTCCTGATGTACCTCCTTGTCCGGTTTAAATTCCACTGAATCCCAAGGCCGGTTCACATCCTGCAGGGAATGCTATTCCCTTTGGTGCTACGGCCATTGTTCAGGAGTCTTTTCATTGCTCCACCATGGAAAAGGGATGTGGCAGCTGCCACTGGTGTTGTGAGTCAGGTTCTCCCAAGGAAGCCGTCCAGGAGACTCCTCTCTGCAAACCCAGCTTGTCGCGTTCTCTGCTGGCACACGCCCTCCGTCCCCCATTTACAAGGCATCAGCTCCTGCTGATTTAAAATCATTTTAAGATGTCCCCTTGCAGTCACTGCGTTCAGCTCCATTCTCTGGCAGAGCCACACCCAGAGGAACCAGCCAAAACCTGGGAAAAGACTTGGGAGGGGCTCCCCTCCACGTGAGGAAGGATTTGAGGCTTCTCCTCTTGCCCACCCAGTTGGCAGAGGGGGAAGCTGTCAGCAGACCAAAGAAAACAAAGTTTCTCCACAACTTATCCCTGATAAATTCTGAGCTTTTATCCAAAATCATGAACATACTGCAAATCAACTTACCTTGGTTCCAGCTCTGGACATTTTCCGTTCCAGCCAAGCTCCGCTGTGCTGGAGGAACGTCAGGAGCTGTTACAAACAGCCAGGAGCCGAGGTGCCCTTTTTATAACGGGCTTGTTTGAAACCAGACAGCCGCTTTGTCATGAGAATAGGATCCAAAAATTGAGTCAGTGATTCTGAGGCTATAGCCGATTTCCAGAAAAGCAAACAGGATTATGGAATAAAGGAAGGCTTCGCCATCCTCCCTTTGTTACCATTTGCTGAGTCAGAACACCAAAACTCTGCCAAACGCACTCAAAACACGCAGCCCCCTGCCAAGCCCGGGTGCATGGGGGGCAGTTTGGCTGCTCCCTCCCTTCCCAGCTTGTTAAAGTAGAAGGAATCCTTGCTGGATCGCAGGGACCACCCCCCTTCATAAGGAGGGGACTCGATATTTCTCAGGGAATGTGCTGTGCAGCAAAGGATCAGTTAAGGAATAGCAAACACGTGCTCGGGGCACACGCCATGGGCTTGCAATGCACAGCCCTGCACTGAAAGCTCTCAGTGGAAACATCTGTGCAGCTTTTCCCAGGACACCCTCAGTTGATGCACAGTGCTCCAAAAAGCACCTGACACGGAGGGAAAGAAGGATGCGTGGCGAGTGGTTCCACACACCCCATAGTAAAGAATGCTGCCCAAAGTCCTGATTTGGAGTCTCTGCAGGGGCCACAAATCCAACTCCAAACTCTCCCCCCACCACCTGAGGTTGGAGCAAAGGCGTTTTCCCCTCCAGCCACGCTCCGGGTGTGGGGCAGGGAGGCCGAGGCTGGCTGGCTGACACACACCCACCCCCCCGCCAGGGCATTATGAAAAATCACCTCTGCAGCTATTCAGTGCCCCAGCCCAAAGGCTTAGAGAGACAAAGGGACACGAATTTGGCACAGCAGCACCCGAAACACGCAGCCCCTCTTTCAAATCTGTCAGGACAAGCACTCTCGCAACAGCAGCTCCGCTCAATGCAGGCAGATCTGAGAGCCTGGGGCACACATGCCCAGCAGCAGCTCCTCTTCCCATTTTAGGTGCCTCCAATTACCCACTGCTGTTGCTCTCAGTTGAATTTATTCATTTTTGAACCCAAATGCTGCTTTATGAAGATCACAGTTCAAGCGTGAGCCAGGTCCTATCAGTAGGTGTGGTCTCTTCACACATCCCTCCTTTAGAAGTTGGTTAAATCTTACAAGCTCACCTCACATGAATATAATAAATATAATAAACTCACCTCACCTGCCAGCCCAGGAGCCAAGGGAGACCTTCAGAAGGATTCTGAAGCTGTGCACACAGCACCGTGCCTTCCTCTGGCTCTCAGCTTGGAGAGCTCTTCCAAAGGCGCCACCAGCTGCTGCTTCCACTCATCCATGCAATGCCCTTCTCTGTTTTCTGAGTTTATTTAGGTGCTCAGCTACAAGTACATCTCCTATAACAGCTTCCACTAGCACAGGAGAACGGTGCTTAGTCAAGCTGATATTCTTTATGAGAAATACAGAAAGCAGCAATGGTGTTTGTAACAAAACCCTATGCCAAGGCAGTCTTCAAACCCTTCAGCTCCACGGCTGGCAAGAAATTAGGATTTTTTTCTCACTGACTGGTTCCCATTTCATCAATATTAAGGGGGTTGTGTCTCTCTAACACCCACTGTACAGGTAACAGCCCTCCCCTAGGACAGGTGCCAGGTTTATCCAAGAACTCTGGTTTATTGACAGTTGTCAAAACAATGCAACCACGTACAAAAGTTCATTCCATAAAATCCCAGCGCTTACAAAAGTTCATCCCATAAAAACCCTATCACTTAAGTGCCATCTTCATATTAAAAAAAACCACTGGATTCAATTCATAAAGAAGTCAAACACTTCTTTTTCACATTTATAAAACCAGTGCAGCTGGTTTGTACCATGAAATGCAGGTGATGCCCAGGGCCCTGCATCCAGCTTTGGCCCAGGACGCCTGGTGTGCTGGATACCTGCACACACAGACACCCACCATGAGGTCAGCTTTGCAACAAGGCACAACTTCATCATCCTCCAGTGCCATCTCAGTCACCAACAGGATAATATGGCATGTTCCTGGGAAGGCAGCAGCGATCAGGAATGCTAGAGCAGCCAGGCAGTCCAAGGCTAGGTGTTGGATCCAGCAGGTCCAGGCAGGATGGCCACAAAGTCTTAATGAGAACTGAGCTGGGGGTATTGCTGCCTGTTCCTTGAGCTCTGGAACAAAATAAAAGGAGCAGATTTTACTCCCAACACTAGCAGAGAAAAAGGAATTCAAAGACCAAACCAAAAATAAACCAGCTTTCTGACGGTTTGAAACATGCCCTGGCAGAGAAGCAGGATAAGGGCAGATCTCCAGCTCCCAAACCACTTCTGCTTGGGAAGAGACACTGCAAAGGAAGAATTACGTGCAGTCTCACCCAGCTCCCTTCAGCAAAGGTGAGATGGGTAAACAGACATCAATCCACACAGTTCTTTTAAAGGAACATCTCTTCCAACCAGTTGGACATCCCATTACGTGGGATCTCTACATACATCTGCCTTTACAGATGTCTCCAACAAACCAAACTGACAACAAGGCAGGTGCTGAGGATGCAGATTTCCACTGAAAAAGGGGGTTTTGACAGCAAAATAAGAACTAAAACCAAATGCAAGGCTTTGGGGAGAACACTCACTGAATAGCCTCACGCTTGTTCTTACCTCTGCCTTGGCTCTGTATGCAAACATTGCACAATTCTTGTAGGTAGAGAAGAACCAGGAGGAACAGGCCTTTTACTCACCCTTCCTTTCCTCCTGTGCTGAGGAATGGGATGTTATCCTGCTGCCTGCTTGGATCCCACGGCAAGGGGGACCAGGCTGTCCAGCTGCTGCCGGTTCCCCGTCTGGACCAGCCACTCGTAGAACTTGTTTTCTACCAACGTCTGGAGCCGTTTCCTCTGATCCCTGAAACCAAAAGATCAACGGGGAAGTATGGAAAAATCACATTTATTTATAGCGTTATGCTTCTACCTCACCTGTACTACCCAAACGAGCCTCCAGATATACCAGGAAGAGCCAGGCTTGGCTCCTGAACCCTCTGGACCAGGAAGAAAAGGTTTTTACGAAGGGAATATGATGATAGTGAACCCCAAAGGCAGAACGTGGGGGAGTCAGAGAAGCCATACAAACGTCCCCATCCCACCAGCACCACCACCCTGCTCCACAGAGCTGCCTCCACTTACCTCCTGTCTGATTAAAAACTGAAAAGGGAGAAAAATGAGTATTAGTAACAAATGTTTAAGCACTAAGGACTCAAAATTCTGTTCTGACAGCACCTGGAAGAGAAAGGATGGAGATGAGGAAAAAAAAATGCACCTATAAACACTCCTTAAATAATTCCTGTTGCTGGTAATTAAGTTTTGGGGTGGTTTTGATAAGGCCAGCAGTCACAGGGTGTCCCACAGCTCAGGCTCCCTGGCACTGCTCAGATGCCCAGGAGCATCTCCAGAACAGCATCCCAGCCCTCTGGGATCAGCTCACCTCTGGAATTTGTTAAGCCAAAAGTGGCACAGGTGTTGAGCATCCCCTGCTGGACTTTTTCCATGAGTTTAACACAATTAATTTCTGAACACCAATAGAACATGAACACTTTTCAGTATTCTGGAGATTTTACATGAGTTGGCTTTGAACTCCTAATGTGATGTGGTGATCCCATCCTGTATTGGGAAAAACAGGAAACCAGCTCCAGAAGAGGCCACTAAGATAATCAAAAGGATGGAGTGGCTCTGCTGTGAAGAACGGCTGAGAGAATTGGGATTGTTGAGCCTGGAGAAGAGAAGCTTCGAGCTGACCTAACTGTGACCTTTCTATACTTGAAGGAGCCAACAAGAAAGATGGAGAGAGACTATTTCCAAGGGCCTGGAGTGACAGGACAAGGGGGAATGGCTTCACACTGACAGGGAGTAAGTTTAAGTTGGACTGGGGGAAGAATTTCTTCCCTGTGAGGGTGGGGAGGTCCCGGCACAGGTTGCCCAGAGAAGCTGTGGCTGCCCCTGGATCCCTGGAAGTGTCCAAGGCCAGGTAGGACAGAGCTTGGAGCAACCTGGGCTAGTGGAAGGTGTCCCTGCCCATGGCAGGGGGTGGAACCTGGCTGGATTTTTAAGGTCCCTTTCAACCCAGGCCATTCTATGATTCTATTCCTTTTTGTCCCCCTCTGCTACACATACCCACCCCCTTTTTCCAAGTTAAAAGGCTGCTTTTTGTAGAAATTCCAATCCCCAAAAAGCAGGGTTCTGGGACAGGAACTAACCCAAATTCCTCCCCAGCAAACACAAAGGCAGTCACTTCTTTCTTCCCTTATGGATTTATCTTCTCCAAGTGCTTTTTCTCTACCTTGATTGGCTACTGACCCTGAAAGACTTTCTGTCTGATACGCTCAGAAAATGAATAAACAGGATTTTATGCTTTTGCAAGTTGCTCCTCAAGCTGTCTTACTGCTCCTGTCTTACTGAGGTTTTACTTTCAGCCTGGCAGGATTTACATTCTTTTTCTGCCCCACTTTCCTCATTCAGACAACTTCAACTTCTTGAAAGACGTCTTCTTATTTCTAACATTCCCTTTCACCTCCCTGCTCAAGCACGGCGGCTTTTTCCTTTCTACAAGCCCGACATCCTGTTTGCTCTAAGCTTCCTACTTGTCTCTCCAGTTGTTTCCCTGCCTGCAGGAGACAAGAGAAACATTTTCCACTGTCAGCTGCCCAGTTTCTTTTCAACAAGCTTCTAAAACTTGCCACAGTTTTCCCCCTTTTATGGAATAAGCCACTCCAGGAGTGAGCTCCTGTCTCCTGCGACTGCAGGATGGCAGATCTAAGCACATCATCCCTGTTTCCTCACACTTCTTTAACAGGAAGGTTCTGACAGGCCAAACACCTTCTCAAAATGCTGGGGGGGAAGAAGCACCACAGCTGGAGAGGGAAGCACCTTGGATGAGCTGCTGGACACAAGGGATGACTCCAGTCTCTGCTGCTCTTGACGACTCAAGGCTGGAGTTTGAAGGTTTCCACACCTCTGTCCCCACCTCTGGGTCAGGACTGCTCTGCCATCCTCCTCCTGTAGCAAAATCCTGTCCCAGAATCCTTTCTCTCTCCCAGCCTAGAGCTTTCAAAGTGCCCATTCCTCCTTGCTCAGCATGAAGGCACCTGGATTTCAGAAAGGAACACGGGAAGTGGAGGGAGCTCCTCCAAAACCAGGAATTATCAAACGGGCCAGAACTCCTCAGCCTGGTACAAGGGGAAGCGTTGACAGTTTGCCTCCTATTCCATGTTTCCCAGAGGATAAATGCCTCCTAGATCACTGTTATCAGCACTCAGTTACACCCTGGTACCAGTCAGAGACTAAGCAGGGCACAGAAAAAAAATCTACACAGCTTAAGCTCAGCTTAGGGAACAAAACTTTTTCTCATCAAATCTTTACAAATGGATGTTTGCAATGGGGTTTCTATCCCCAAAATATGCTTGCAAAGGAAGCTGGGCAGGAGATTCCACGGGATCAGCTCAAGAGGAATTTCAAAGATTCTGTCCCAGGGCGACCTGCTGCAATGATCCACAGGCACATTCCCAGCTCACCTCAACAAGGGATGGGACAGTCATCTAAAGCTTCGATCCCAAGGTAAATGGGGGACTGAGAGGGACCCCAGGCAGTAGCGGGACAGTGATGTGGTTCAGGGCACACACCCAACCCTGCCCACAGCACTGGCAGCAGAATAGACACTGGGCAGCACCCAGAGTCATAAACCCTCATTGCCAGGGTGGATCTCTCCCCTCAGCCCTCAGCAGTGTCCAGGAATGCTTTCACCTGGAATCTCATGAGCTGGGAAAATACAACCATGAGAAAGTACCTCCTCCAGAGCAGCATGGGCAGCAGGGTGAAGGAGGGGATTCTCCCCCTTTACTCCATTTGGTGAGGACCCCACCTGCAGTGCTGTCTCCAGCTCTGGGGTCCCAACATAACAAGGATGTGGAGCTGTTGGAGCGAGTCCAGAGGAAGCCATGGAGATGCTCCAAGGACTGAAACCCTCTGCTCTGGAGCTAGGCTGGGAGAGCTGGGGGGGTTCCCCTGGAGAAGAGAAGGATCCAGGGAGACCCGAGAGCCTCTTCCAGGGCCTGAAGGGGCTCCAGGAAACCTGGAAAGGGACTGGGGACAAGGGATGGAGGGACAGGACACAGGGAATGGCTTCCCACTGCCAGAGGGCAGGGATAGATGGGAGATTAGGATGGAATTCTTGGCTGGGAGGGTGGGGAGGCCCTGGGATAGAATTCCCAGAGAAGCTGTGGCTGCCCCTGGATCCCTGGAAGTGTCCCAGGCCAGGTTGGACAGGGCTTGGAGCACCCTGGGCTGGTGGAAGGTGTCCCTGCCCAGGGCAGGAGGTGGGACTGGATGGGCTTTGAGGTCCCTCCCACCCAAACCAATGTGTGATTCCATGAGAATTCATCCCCCTGGGCTGAGGGTTTGACTCTCAGGCAGACCCAACCCCCCAGGAATGCACAGCAAAGGGTTCAGAGTGAAAACCAGCCCGGGCAGTTGCATTAGAAGTTCCCCAGTGTGGGTGCGTGGGATCAGCTCCACTGAGTGGGGACTGTGCTCTCAGTCAGCCGCTCTCCTTCCCAAAGAGCAAGAAACTGCTGTTCTTCGCAGGAAGGATGGTGGGGTGTAAGATCCTCTCTCACTTCCCCTGCCTCAGCATCTCATTTCTGCCATAACATGGCACAAACAGCCCAAAGAAGCCTCCAGATGCTCCTGGTTGCTGCGGGGTCATCACAGCCGAGCTCCCTCCTCTTACAGAGTTCCTGGAAAACATCCCTGCACCATGAAATCCCCTCCCAGCCACGGAACTCCTGCCCAGGCCTTCCCCTGGCTCTGTGCCCCAGGGTCCATTTCCAGGATGGATTATAAATTATTACCAGGCAGTGCCCAGAACAGCAGGAGGGTTTTGCTGAGGTGCTGCTCCCACGGATTTAAAGCTGCAGAAGGCACTGACGGGACTCTCAGGTGGTGACAGCACTCCTGTCACAGAAGTCACCTTGAATAACCATCCCTCAGTCAGGGGTTTGGGGGCAAAGCCAGGTTGCTGGCTTGGTTTTCCAGGCACATTTCAGAGGGGCGAGGCTGTCAGTCGTGGCTGGGGGAAGTTTGAGACGTTGGGAAAATTTGGGATTGTTCAGCCTGGAGAAGAGAAGCTTTGGGGGGACCTGATTGTGGCCTTGCAGGGCCTGAAGGGGCTCCAGGAAAGATGGAGAGAG
>JAWMRA010000009.1:21165591-21177135 GCA_035584735.1 Pseudotriccus pelzelni
GACAAGGGATGGAGGGACAGGACACAGGGAATGGCTTCCCACTGCCAGAGGGCAGGGATAGATGGGATATTGGGAAGAAATTGTTGGCTGCGAGGGTGGGGAGGCCCTGGCACAAGGTGCCCAGAGAAGCTGTGGCTGCCCCATCCCTGGAAGTGTCCAAGGCCAGGTTGGACGGGGTTTGGAGCAACCCGGGATAGCAAAAGTTGTCCCTGCCCATGGAATCAGGGAGAACAACACGACCTTTAAGGTCCCTTCCAACCTAAACCATTCTGGAATTCCATGACTCAGAGCTACAAGTGTGAGCATTCCCTCCTCACCTTACCAACCAGGATTGCTAATGATTAACACCCTAGAACTGGCCCACAGGACACGGCTCACCGGACCCAACCCATCCTTAAAACATTTTTATGGAACCACATCAAACGAATCCCTGGGAATGGCTGAGCTCAGCCACTCCTGCCGGGCACAGCACTCACTTGGTCAGACCCGCCTGCTTCACCGTGCGCTGCCACACCTGGACCCGCTGCTCCCGCTGCCTCAGAGCCTCCTGGTATTCCTGGGGGAGCCCCCCCGGCGTCTCCATGGTGTCTCCTTCCATCTCAAAGGGAATCACGAAGGTGTAGAAGTCCGAGGGGGGCAGGAGGCGGAACACACTCATGTCACTGCTCTCCCTGCACACCAGCATGGGGCTGTCCCAGTAGTTGGGCAGAGTGGCCAAGCCCACCTGAGCCATGTGGTCCTCCAGCATGGGATAGTGGGTGTGAAAAGGGGCAAAGCTGACTGCCTGGTTCCCCGAGAGGATGAGGGGCTGGGTGGGTGTCAAAGTGTAGAAAGTGCAGCCAGTGGTGGATGTCAGGGACAGGCGGTGGCAAACCACCATGACCCTGACGCTGTCACAGCTCTGCACGTGCACCAACGTCTCCACGGGGCCCAGGACAAACGTGCTGCTCCGGCACTTCTCGATGGTCACAGAGCTGCCAAAGAACCACAGGGCAGTCAGGGCTGGAAGGCACCTCTGGAATCACCCAGTCCAACCCACTGCTAAGGCAGGGTCACCCAGAGCGAGTGACACAGGAACCGGGTGGGTTTGGGATGTCTGCAAAGAGGGAGATTCCACGCCCTCCCTGGACAGTTCCAGGGCTCTGCCACCCTCCATGGAAAGAAGTTCTTCCTCAAGTTGAGGTGGAACTTCCTGTGGTTCAGTCTATGGCCATTGCTACTCATCCTATCACTGGGCACTCCTGCGAAGAGCCTGGCACCATCCTGACACCTGCCTTGGAGATATTTATTTGGATTGATAGGAACCCCTCTCAGATATTTGTAGGGATCAATGAGATATTTGTATGGATTGATGGGATTCCCTGTCAGATGCGGTATTTGTATGGATACTTGTATGGATTGATAAGATCCCCTCTCAGCCTTCTCTTCTCCAGAGTAACCAGGCCCAGTTCCCTCAGTCTCTCCTTATCAGAGATGCTCCAGTTCCTTCCTCATCTTTTTGGCCTCCACTGGACCCTCTCGTCGTCTCTCCTGTCCTGAGGAGCCCAGAGCTGGACCCAGTCCCTCACAGGGCTGAGCAGAGGGGCAGGGTCCCCTCCCTGACCTGCTGGCACTGCTCTCCCTGATGTCCCCAGGATCCCACCGGCCCTCCAAGACTGCAGGTGCCTCCCAGGAGAACCAAAACTCACCGGAGGGGGGACAGGAGGTAGATGAAGGACTCGTTACAGCGATGGATCCTCACGTGAGCTCCCACCAGTGTGTCCGAGCTCTTGGCCAGGGTCTGCCTGTACACCTGGCTCATGATCACCATGGGGGACACCTCGGGCACCACCCGGGCACTGCAGGCAATCTTGGCTCTCCTGGTTGCTCCTTCAACTGCAGAGCAAAGTGCACAGAAGTTGTTCACGGCCCAGCAATCCCTCGGGAAAACAATCAGCCCCACACTTCAAGGATGGCGCTTCCTACACCGCCCACAACATCCCCAATCCCCACTGGGCAGGTCAGCAGCTCATAGCACTGAGAAACTCCAGAAACTGGGAGACACTGGAAGATCCCAACCACTTCAAGATTATTTAGGAGCAGCCAGATGCCCTCAAGGGATCTCCACTTCCAGAAGTCTCTTCCCAAACCCAAGGCTTGGCCTGGCAGGAAGATCCTGAGGGCACGTTTAAAACGAGGGAAATGCTCCCCCTAGAGCACAGTCCTTGAGCTCTTCCCTGGGCTCCCTATTCCACTGCCCATCCTGGGATCCTGCAGCCAGGGAAACAACACTGAGCCAGTTTCTCTTTCCCGAAATGGCTCCATGGCCCTGCAGGAGAAGGGCTGGATTGGAGACAAGGAAAGCCAAACCAGTTCCCACCCCACTGCCAGATTCCTGCACAGCAAGAGGAACTGAGTTCCTATTTCTAGGGGTTTTCTCCTAAATTTCTATTTATTTTTCAATATTTCTACATTTCTTTCTGTATTCCTAAATTTGTATGTTTGTATTTTAATATTTCTCTACATTTCTACCTTTTCCTATATGTTCTTTATTTCTATTTTTCTGTATTTGTTTTTCTCTAGATTTTTATAATTTTCATCATTTCTATACTTCCACATATTCCCATCTCGCCACATATTCCTACAGTTCTATTTTCCAGATATTTCTATTTTCCCCACACACTCCCACTTTCCCACACACTCCCACTTTCCCACACACTCCCACTTTCTCCATTTTCCCCCATTTCTCCCACGTACTGCCCCATTCCCAAAGCCGGCTGTGTCTCCCAGGCACCCACCTTGCTGTGCCCAGGCCAGCTTCCTGCCAGCCTTGATGCAGGCGGTCATTCCCAAGGGATTGGCGGTGAGGCAGGAGCGGATCCAGCTCTCCAGGCGGGGCAGGGAGAAGGCTCTGGCCCCCTCGGAGAAGCCGTTGTGGGGGCGGCAGGGCGGGCACAGGGCCAGCTCGTGGAGCGGCTGCACCGCCCGGGAAGCACCCACGGAGCCCTCAAGCAGGAGGCTCAGGGCTCTCAGGGCCTCCAGGGACACCAGGCTGCTGGAGCTGGAATGGGACAAGGCTGAGAGCTGCTCCGGCTCCAGCAGCAGCTCCAGCATGTCCAGGAGGTGGCTCTGCACGAAGGCCCGGTGCTCCTGGTCATTCCAGTTCTGGGGAGGGGGGCAGGAAAACACAGGTGAGGTGAGTGTTCCAGGCTGGGAAGCTCCACGGGCATCGCACACCAGATCCTTGCTCAGAATTCCTCTAGAATGTCAAACACGTGGTTGGGACAAGCTGGAATCATTAAAAACTCCATGTCCAACATGGTGCTCGTTCCTGCTCTTCTAAGGCACACAAAGCCACCACTCGCCAAAAATTAAACCCCATTTTATTCTGTCAAGCAGCAAATATTTAGTCCTAGAAAGCAGCAAACAGCTCTCCCCCAATCCCACACAAATCCAGGGAGCGGCTGCTGGCACTGGAAGGGACGGAACAAATCAGTAACTGGCAGGCGAGGTCTTGGAGCTGCTCCATTGGAAAAGCTCAGCTGGCCAGGATTCCAGGACAGAAGTGCCACGTTCCAGGGTAAAAAGCTGAGGGTCATTTCTCCAATAAACCAAACAGCCTCTGAAAGAATCCTTAGTTCAAATCCTAAAGCACTCATGTGCAGAAAAAAAGCAGGAGACTGGAATTACAGCAGAGCTTAATAAAGCCAAGTTTTGCTGAAGGAACACACTTTGCCCTCACCACCATCTGCTCAAGGATAAAGCTTTCCAGCTCCTATTTGTAATGATTCCAGCTTGTCCCAACTACATTCCACCAGCCCATCCAGCTCCCAGCAGCACATCCATGCCAGAATTCCAGAGGTTTGCAGCTGGGGTTGCCAATTTGTCACTCATCCTCCCACACAGAGCTGCCCATGGGACACATCCAACCCACTCCTTCCTAAACATCAGGCGGCAATTTAAAAGGAAACGCACTTCCACGTGGCTGATCTCCAGCTGAACAACCAACTCCCCTCCCTGACACAGAACCTGAGGCCAGGGAACACCCTGGGGTCCAATATTCTCACTGGAGCACAGGAAAGGAACTATAAAAACAAGAAAAGCCTCCTGTTTGAGTAATGGCAAAAGGCAAAGGGGCTGTTGCTCCTTAAAAGGAGAACTGCCAGGACTCGTGGGGAATTTTCAGTTACCTTTGGACTCCAGGAAAGCCTCATGGAAAACTTTTTTTAAAGCTTTTTATTAAGCGCAGAGAGAACAGACCAACTCTGCCTCATTTACCACAGAGCATGGAATCTGCACTTGGAGGGAACAAGCCAGCCCCTTTCCGACGCCCTCAGGGCACATCCTAACAGAGGAGAAGATCGTAGAAGATCCTACAGGCACAGGTACCTTATTCCCGCCGGCGGATTTCCCAGGAAAGTCGGGAGATTCGGTCCTGGGGCTGGGCCACTCGTCGCCGAGCAGGGACCTGCGCAGGGACAACTTGTGGAGCTGCTGCACGTACAGGAACAGCAGGAACTGCAGCGTGTCCACGGACAGCTGGAGAACAGGGAAAGAGGGGAAAGAGTCAAGACCCCCTCTTAGGCCGGGCTTGGGCTGCCCCAGCCTTAGGCCGGCTCTGGGCTCTTGCCTTGCTCCGCTCCCGCTCCAGCTCCTCGGCGCTGGCACAGGAGGCCTCCGCCTCGGCCCAGCGGAGGCGGCGGGGAGGGTCGGCCCCGAGGAGGCCGCGGAAGAGCTGAAAGTAGAGCCAGGCGAGGTCGCGGCCGAGCTGCAGCTTCCCGCAGGCGATGTGGCGCCAGCAGGGCCAGCGCAGCCGCGGGAAGCATCCCTGGGCGGCCCTGGAGCGGGCGTAGGCTGCGGCCTTGCGCAGGTAGTGCGGGGCGAGGCGGGCGGGCGGCGGCGCCGGCAGAGCGCCCGCCAGGAAGGGCTCCGTGCGCGCCCACAGCCGCACCGCGCCCGCCTCCGCCGCCATCGCCGTCGCCGCTTCCGGGTTCCGCCGCGGGAACCACCGAGACGGGCCCTTCCCTCCCACTCCGGAGCCGCCGCTCATTGGTCGCGTCCGCCAGCGCAGGGGCGGGGCTAAGCGACGTGCACGCCGATTGGCTGCGCGGAGGGAAGTCGGGGCGAGCCGTGCGCGGCGCGTTGGGCGGTGACTCTATGATCGGCGATTGGCCGGCGGCGCTGAAGTGTGCGCAGCCCATTGGCCGGCGGCGCTCTCCGCCGCGCTTCCATTGGCTGCCTGAGGGCACCCCGCACCCCCATTGGCCAGGATCGAGTGAGGGGCGGGGCCGGAGCCGCCGCCGCCGCCGCTGCTCCCTCAGGGCCCGGCCTGGCCCCGCCATGGCCCCTGCCTGGATCGGCCGTCTCTGCCTCCTCCTGCTCTGCCTCTGCGGGGAGGCCGCCGCGGGGTGAGTGCGCCGGGACGTGCCCACGGCACTGGGGAGTGGGGGGATTCAGCCTCGGCGCCTCGCCGAGTCCCTCGAGCTCAGAGTCGGCGGCGGCGATGACGGGACCCCGCTCCCTATCCCCTCATCCCTTCCCCTCAGCCCTTCCCCTCAGCCCTTCCCCTCAGCCCTGCTCCTCATCCCATCCCCTCATCTCATTGCCCTCACCCATTTCCCTCTCTCTCCCTGTCTCTTGTGCCGTCTCTCTCCCGTCCCTTCTTCCTCCTCATCGCCTCTCCCTTCCTCTCCCGTTCTCCCCATCCCCTGCTCCTTTTCCTCTCTCCCTTCCCATTCCTTTGCTTTCCCCTTCCCTCTCCCTTCCCGTCTCCCATCTCTCCTCTCTCCCTTTCCCTCTCCATTTCTCTCTCCTTCTCATCCCTTTCCGCTCTCCCTCCCTCTCCCCCTGCAGGAGGGATTTCTACAAGATCTTGGGGGTTTCTCGCGGCGCCTCCATCAAGGACATTAAGAAGGCCTATCGCAAACTGGCGCTGCAGCTCCATCCCGACAGGAATCCCGACGACCCACGAGCACAGGAGAAGTTCCAGGACCTGGGAGCTGCCTACGAGGTGAGACCTGGAGCTGGGAGTGTCCTCCTGGAGCCAGGAAGAGTGGAGGGGGCTCATGGAGCCAGGGAAATTTGGAAGGATCCATCCTGTAGCGTTCTGTAGGGGGATGAGAAAGGGAATTTAGGAAATGGGAAGGCTCTTCCATAAGGTGCAGTGCAATCCATCCTCCCCTGTTACCATGGTAAATTCCATGCACTCCCTGTCAGTTTGTTGAATTCTATCCTACATCTTTTATTATCATGGAATGCGCTGAGTTGGAATCCTTATGGATCATCTCATTCCACCTCCTGCCATGGACAAGGACCTTCCACTATTATATCAAATTCCCTCCCTTCTTTCTTCTCCTTCCATCAAATTCCATCCTTCCTCTGTTACTGCATTGGATTTTATCCTACATCTTTTATTCTCATGGAATCCCAGGCTGATTTGGATTGGAAGGGACCTTAAGGAGCACGCCTCACCCACTGGGTGAAACTTGTGAAGGCACCAGTGGTTTTGTCCCTGTTGCTGGCACTTATAACTGCATAGAATTCCAGAATGGTGTGAATTGGGAAGGACCTCAAAACCCATCTCATTCCCACCCCCTGCCATGGGCAGGGACACCTTCCACCGGCCCAGGTTGCTCCAAGCCCCGTACAACCTGGATGGGGCAGCCACAGCTCCTCTGGGCACCCCAAATTTCAGGCTGGTTTTCAGGGTTTAGCCACTTCTCCTCCTGTTCCCACTCCTTTTCAGCCTTCTGGAAGCTCAGCTGGCGTCTCTGACCTTCCCAAATATGATCAACTGGGAAAGGAAGAGTAAATGTGATCAGAACTTTAGAATTAAAGCTGATGCTTCACAGTCGTAAAAGTTCTGACTGAGCCACAGGGGTGGTGGTGTATGATTTTTTTTTTCAGTGTGTCCTTGTAGGATTTGAGTTATTCCTCCTAATTTGTTTTTAATATTTAAGATTAACTCAGTGTGTATATTTTCCACATTGTTTTAATGAACTGAGTGTAGTTTTTTACGGGTTTAAGTGATAAATGTTTAACTTTTCTAGACCAGCACATCAAGCAAGCCCTAGACAAGGCTTCTGTGACATAAAGCCTGGCTGGTTGCCCCCCAGTGCAGAGTGCTGTGGCCTTCAGAGCCTTGTTAAACAACTCCCCTGAGCTGAAGGTGATGCCTTCCCTGCTTCCATGTGTTTTCCAGGTGCTGTCAGATGAGGAAAAGAGGAAGCAGTATGATGCCTACGGTGAAGAGGGACTGAAGGATGGGCACCAGAGCTCCCACGGAGACATCTTCTCCCAGTAAGGAGGTTTTCCCACTTTAGGCTGTTCTCCAGCTGCTGCTCTGATTTTGTGGTGCTCAAGCACATGGTTTTTACCCAGTCCAGAGTCACTGATGTGCTGTGAGTCGAGAACCTGAGGAAATGCATGTGAAATTCTCTGTTTGTGCACCACTCCCTGCTACAAGAGCAGCAAACAGGAACCAGGGGTGACTTCCCACATGGACACCCCTGTGGGTGATTTTTCAGGTGCAGCACCTGCATCAGACACGTAGGGGTTTTCCCAAGTTCCCTGTGTGTGACTGAGGTTTAACCTGTTGGCACACGACATGTGCCCTTTGGGGACACTTCTGCAAAGGGCTGCTGGGATGACTTTCACAGCAGCTGTGGAATTTGGAACATTACAATCCAAAGGCAGCTGCACCTGATTTTCTGCCCCTTTGGATCAGTCAGGCACAAACTTCCTAAAGTCTTTCCTGAAGTTGCTTATCTCATGTGATCCTGGGTGACAACTCATGCTGCCTGTGGAGGACAATATACAGGTTTTGTAGGATTTTTTCCATATCCGTTTTGTCCTCAAACCACTGAAAACCAACCTGCTCAGACTTGACACCTTGTAGTGGCAGCTGAGCAGCAGTGCAGATCAGAGGGGACTTCCCTTGGGCAGATTTTCAGATGTTCCTACTCCAAAATCTGGTTCCTTTAATATGGAAAACTCTTCCAAAATGGCTGCTTCATTTGAAGTGTCCTGGAGGAGCAAAACGAGGTTCCTGGGTTTCCTCTGGAGCTTTAGGACTGTGAGGAGCCTGTTCTTTAGGGGGATTGAAGCATTTGCCCAGGATTCCTTCCTGAACTAACCCATGTGCTTTGCTCCAGCTTTTTTGGGGACTTTGGATTCATGTTTGGAGGGAACCCTCGCCAGCAGGACAGGAACATTCCCCGAGGGAGTGACATCATCGTGGACCTGGAGGTCACACTGGAGGAGGTTTATTCAGGGAACTTCGTAGAAGTGAGTTCACTTTCCAGACTGTTGCCCGGTTTGAGCTGCCTGACCAGTGCTCAGAATATCTCCCCCAAAAAAACAGCTCCAAGAGATGCTCCTTTTCTCAGTGTCTGCCCGTGGGGGATGTTGCGGTGCTTTTTGCTGTAGTTTACCGAAGAAACCACATGTTTATCCACCTTTTCCATCTGGCTGTGCCTCTGTAAAGTGGGATAATACTTATTTATTGGCTGTCAGTCACTAGCTGAGCTGTCTTAGAGCGGGTGTAGAATTTAATGATATTTGAGGGCCTGTCCATAAGCCTCCAGTTCACTGTACAGTTCCTTCAAAACCACACTGAAGATTTTTCATGGTCTCTCTACGTGGCCAAACGTGCCACTGCAAGTTTTTGTATTATATAATTGGAAAAAGTATGTGAAAATTGCTATTTCTTTTAAGCAAACTCCATTTCTGGTGCAGACAATCCCTCCTGTTCTGCACGTTGGTGTTTGCGTTGGCTGATTTTGTGCTGTGGGTGTTTGGGAACCCAAAATAATTTCCCTGTTCTGTGGGACAAGGAAGTGTCACAACCAAAGTGTGAGATGTTCCATCCTGGTGTTCCCTTTCTGTGTGGAAAGGTGTGCAGGAAAAGGAAAGGAAATGGCAACTGTGGTGTCAGAGAGAGTTTTCCTGGTGTTTAACGTGTGACCAAAAGGTGAAAATTTGGGGTGTTTTGCTGAGGTCACACATGAAAACAGGGCACTGGGTTGGAATTAGATGGTCCTCAAGGTCCCTTCCAAGCCAAACCATCCTGTGTTCAGGCTGTTTGAGAAATCCAGACCCTTGTGGAGACACAGGAGTGCTGGCACCAAGCTCTTCCTCTTCCCTGCAGGTTGTCAGGAACAAGCCAGTGGCCAGACAGGCGCCGGGCAAACGGAAATGCAACTGCCGGCAGGAGATGAGGACAACCCAGCTGGGGCCGGGGCGCTTCCAGATGACCCAGGAGGTCGTTTGTGATGAGTGTCCCAACGTCAAGTGAGTCGAATGCCCTTTAACGCCCTCAGAATCCTAAATTCTGTGACTTTACCGAGTAAGATAGGGATGTTTATTCCCAAACCGACCGCTAGGTGGGGGAAAGTGCCTGTATTCCAAGTAAGAACTGGGGAATGTGGGAAGTCCTAACACGGGTTTCTCGTTTTCAGTGGGCCAGTCTTTATTCTTGCAGCAGAGCTCTTAGATGGAAAGCCCTCCGCTTTCCTCTTTCAGCCTTTTATTCCTCGCACAGTCACACTACAGTGAGAGTGCCACAACTAAAGCTGGTTAAATACATTTGGGGAAGCACACAGCTTCCAGCTGGGAACGGCTGGACATGGAACGCCATGTTGTGGTCACACATCCAGGTGCTGCCTGTGCATTTAGGAGCTTTTAACTTCACCTCCACCACTAGTCGAGCACCTAAAGAAGGCAGCAATGACCCTCCAGTTGTAGATGTGAGCAAGGCAAGAGTACATGTGAGCTTGTGGGAGTGTTCCCATTACCCCTTAACAGACATAAAAAGCTGGCATAAAGCTGAAATAGAGTTAAAAACTGAGTGCTGAGATGCTCTTCCCATTTTCAGGCTTGTGAATGAGGAGCGGACGCTGGAAGTGGAGATCGAGCCAGGGGTGAGGGATGGCATGGAGTATCCCTTCATTGGGGAAGGTGGGTGTGCTCAGCTCTGGCCTGCTCCTTTTCTATGATTCAAGGCTGTTCATGGCACTGGGGGTGTCCAAGCCCCCCTTTGGGGGCATGTCCTCTGCGTGGGCTGAAATCCAGGAGCATCTCTTCGCTGGGAGTGGGGATGTGCCCTAAACCAGCACCGGATCTGATGTTTCAGGTAACACTTGAGCAGGAGCATCTGCTCCAGGCTTGAGTGTGTGAGGGAATCCCCTCTGCCCAAGGAGATGAAGGACACCACTGCCATGCAGGTAGGTCTTCCAGAACAGCAGAGATGTGTGACCTCACTGAGGCAACACCCAGAGAGGCTTAAGCTCTTCTAGATATATTTAAGCAGAATTTGACTCATCTAAAGATCAACTAGTTGTTTTTTTTTCCTTTAACATGTGACCTGCAAGTCTGTGTTTCATATCTTGCTTGTTTCTCTACTTGTTCCTAAAAATAACTATCTCTTTAAATTCCTTCTCCCTCCCAGGTGAGCCCCACGTGGATGGGGAGCCCGGTGACCTGCGCTTCCGAATAAAAGTTCTTAAGTAAGTCCCTGGCCTAGTTAGACTCTTCCTGCTGACCAAAAAGGCAGCTTGCAAGGCATTTTCTGGTCAGTGTTGCCCACTCTGTCATGAAGCTTGCCCTGCAGCGTGTCAATGCAGCCCTGGCATTCAGGGCTGTGCAGGATGTTCAACCCTGATGGTGCTGAAGTAACTGGATTCATTAGAAGTGTGGTTATCAAAGCACCTTAATTTTTTTGGCTTGAATTCACTGTGTGTGATTCACATGAAATACCTCCTTTTTCCAAAAATACACCATCTCCCCGTTGTAAGGAAATTCACTACTGAGAAAATTGTGTGATTCACAACTTCTTGTCACGCCTGAGCACTCACTGCCCTAGAAATAGAAAGGGCACTGAGCAGTACTTATCTTGCACAGGAAAATGAGGCTAAATTTGATTCATTCCTCACTTCCCCTCCTATTTGTGAACTCTCCAAACTCCCAAAGAGAAGGGGAGAAGCTGAAGGACCTGTTTCCCCTCTGGAGAAGGAGGAGAGTTCAGTGTGTCGTATTTCCACAGGCATCCAGTGTTCGAAAGGAGGGGAGACGACTTGTACACAAACGTGACGATCTCGCTGGTCGAGGCACTGACAGGCTTTGAGATGGATATTGCCCACTTGGATGGGCACAAGGTGAGGCCCAGGGTGCTGTGGAACCCAGATCTACCTGCAGGTCTCCTCTGCTTGCTCAGGGTCTGGTTATATCCAGTATTCCCTCTGCTGGAGTCTTCCAGGCCAATTCCCATGGAGCCAAAACAAGGTCTCAAGTGTGGGTCTCACTTCCACGCTGTCCCGGCTGGTGTTAGCCCTGGCACATGTCCTGCCTGGCCCCATTGATACCACAGGTTTTGGCAAAGGATCAACGTCAGCTGGAGCTTTCCAGAGGGTTGGAAAAGGCATTGGAGTTTTGGGGTGCTGTGCTGGTTTAAAAGTTAACCAGCAGGGGGAATGAACTCAACTCAAAAGACAGATTATAAGTCAGAATAACAATTTATTAAAATAATACAATAAGTACGATTATACAGACAGACAATTGGTTTTAACC
>JAWMRA010000009.1:21180189-21192737 GCA_035584735.1 Pseudotriccus pelzelni
TGAGCCCCTCCTGCTGCTCCAGCCCCTTCCCAGCTCCGTTCCCTTCCCTGCACACGCTCCAGCCCCTCAGTGTCCTTCCTTAGTGAAGGTTATTTGGAAGTTATCCCTGGTGTGGGGAGTTTCTTCCTGTTTTGGGACCTGGCAGCCCCTCCTGGTGCTCTGAGGGTTTTGCTGCTGGTCTGAGCCATGCCCTGAGGGGCCCCAGGGCACTGAGTGACCAAACTGACTTAGTCAGAGGGGCTCCCTCCTTAATCCCTGGAAAAACAATGTGACACATCCATTCTTCCCACTCTGCTTCCTCTGCTCCGGGTGGACTTGCCCTTTCAGCAGCAGTGGAGACCTGCCAGTCCTTCCCTATCCTGCCAACCCCAGGAGATGGGCCTTTATGGATTTAAAGGGCTGACTCACCCTTTTAGCCTGTTGTGGTAAGAATTTGATCCTGCCAGGCCCTGGGATTTGTCAGTTCCTTGAAGTGCTTGATAAATGAGATTTCAGGAGTGAGGAAGGTGTATCTGAGGAGGCATCCCACCCTCTGTGCCCTGCTCAGCCACTCTGTCCTTTCCCTTGCAGGTCTCAAGCACTTGTTGAAGCAAGGGCCCGTGCAGAAGGTGTACAACGGATTGCAGGGATATTGATGGGCAGGAAAATTGGACTTCCCTGGAAATGCCAAGTCAGATTTCTTTGTGGTCTTTTCTCCTGCCCACTGGAGAATGGAAAAGGGGGAGGGGGGAGGGCAATGGTTGAGATTTAGCTAATTTTTAATTTGTAAATGATGGAAGTGCTCAGAGTTGGGGGAAATACTTTTTCAGGACACAATGGGTGCTGCCTATCATGTTCCACGTCCTGGAACAACAGAGATTCCTCGAGCAGGAAAACAGAGGTGGGGAAGGGAGTTTTAAATTCCACGCAGGTTGGAATTTCTGGTTTTTAAATATATTTTGATGTGACTTTTTTCGACCATCTCAATGTATTTTCAGAGCTGCTCCTGCTTTTTACATCCCTTGTGTCCACCTCTTCCAAAATACTGTTGTTTTTGGGGGGGTGTTTTTAATCCTAGCCCTTCCCCTCCGCGTCTGGGGTGTGGTATTGGTTCAGAGTCTGTGGTTTTGGGGCAGGAATACTGGTGCTGGTGGGAATGGATTGGGAATGGTTGGAAAAGGAGCGAATAGTCTTTTAAGGCCTCTGTGGACTCTCTTAACTACCAAGTAGTCCCGTTGTCCCAAAAGTCATTGCTTGGTTTGAAATTGGAAGTTGCTCCAGCTTAGCAAAGACTCCTGGGTCATGGTCGGATTTGAGAATGGCTCCATGGCCTTGGTTCTCCCTCTTTCCCCCACCTGTAACCAGCATTTACTGGAAAAGCTCCCCCCTCCTGCGCTCTGTCCTCCGTGAGGACGGGACAGGCTGACGGAAAATAAAGTGTGTGTTTGAGTTTGAATGGCAAAACCTCCCTGGTGATGTGTTTCCACAGTCCTTTCTCTGGGACAGCCAGGCCTGTGCTTCCCTCTTGGAGGCAGCAAGAGAAATCCTGGAATCACTGAGTTTGGAAAAGCCCCCCGAGCCCATGGAGTTCAACCATCTCCCAGCACTGCCCAGGCCACCACTGCCCGTGTCCCCAAGTGCCGCATCTTTTAAATCCCTCCAGGGGTGGGGCCTCCACCACTGCCCTGGGCAGCCTGTTCCGATGTCTGGCCACTCTTTTAGGAAGGAATTTTTCCCTCATATCCAATCTGAACCTCCCCTGGAGCAACTTGAGGCCATTTCCTCTTCTGTTGTGTGTAATGCAGGAGAAGAGCTCGACCCCCACCTGGCTCCACCCTTCTTCCCGTTCTCTCAGCTCTTGGGGGCTGGAAAGGGGGATCTTCCCAGCTGCTGCCTTACACCTCGTTCCCTTTTTTGGGAAGTGGATGGGATCTGGTTTGCCTCCAGATGGACCTGTTTGCTGGGGAGCAGCAGGTGGAGCCTCCAGGTTGTTTTGTTTTCGTTTTGCTATTTATTTTCCTTACTGGGAGCTGGCTGAGCACGGTGAAGTGGGAACAGCTCCACCCAGCCCCTGTGTCCCTACTGCCCTGGGTCCAGCCTCATCCCACCCAACCCTCGGCTCCAGCAGGAGCTGACGCAGCGGAAGCAACGGCAGCGGGAAGTTTTCCTGTTGGATCCTTTGTCCGTTTGCCTTGGCAGACCCCGGCGAGGTCTGGGGAGCTGAGACGAGCCCAGGATGCCAAACCGTTGGACACCCTGCCAGTCTTCCTCAAAATCCCTGAGGATAAACTGTTATTCCCGGCTGAGGCTGCTCCCTCTGCCCACTGCTGCCCAGCCTTTTCCAGGTGCTGCAGGGCAGCTCTGCCTCTGTTCCCCCTCAATTCAGATTTCTAGGAAACCTCCGATTTCAAAGATATTCCTTCCCATATCCCTGTGCACGGGGCTGATTGCCATTATCCCAGCCCCTTGCAACCCTGCTGCCAGTGCTCACCTGTAGCAACGAACCCAGAAAAGCTGGGATTTCATTCCAAAGTCCCAACTTCCCCCAGGAGAAGGTGTAACCTTTCCTACCTGCACCCCCAGCATCAGCCGGTGGGTTTATTTTGGGTCTGGCTCCTTGTTCACGCTGCTGCTTTTCCTTTCCCTGCTAATCCCTTTCCTTCCTGTGGTTTGTTTTTATGGCATTGTGGGGCTGGACACCTCGGGGAATAAAACAATGGCTGCAGCGCCCTGAATTGTACAGCAGCATGGAGGAAAACAGGAATAAAAGCCCCAAATTCCAAGCAGGCAGCCCTGCTTCCTTTCATCCTTTCCCTGCCGCTGTGGGGGGTGTCCTCCGCCTTTCCCGCCTCTAGACTAAGCTTCCATGCTTTTTCTTGGCAGCAACAGCAGTGCTTGCTCAAACATTTCCACAGGTTTCTGGATCCTTTATCCATATAAATGCTTCCCAGGGGGTTTATGTGTTCCCGTCTTGGTCAGGGACCAAACAAGAATCCGGACAGTGCGAATTTCCGAGCTGGGAATTCTGTCATGCACAGCCTGGATTTCCAGCCCTTCCTAAGCAGTGCTGTTCCCAAATTGGACCAAATAAACCCTAATTTCCTGGTCCTCTTTTACCCTAGATTTCACCTTAAAGGTGCGGATTGTGAGGGTTCAGATAGAGGCATGTTTTTCAGTTCTCCTAGGAAAACACTTTTCCCTGGAACACGTTCCCTTGCTGCTTTGGGGAGGCCTGGCTGAAATGGGATCCTGGTTTATTCCTGAAGGGAATGGTTTTCATCACCTCCAGGGCCTCACCACCAGCTGGATTTTAGATGTCATCACCTCCATCAGTACTGGATTCCCACTCTTTGGATGGATCCATCCCATCCCATGGGAGGAGAAGGAGCAGATGGGATGAGGATTCCATAGCAGGTTAATGATGGGGGCGAAAACAGGGCTCGGATCCACTTTTCCATCATTCCCTGCAGCCTTCTCCATGTCCTCTCTCTCCACAGCCTGGCTGGCTGCACCTAAAGCCACATTCCCCATCCCAGACGGGATGCTGAGCTTTTGGGGCTGCTCCAAGGAGTTTCAGCCCTTGGTGCGAGGATCCTGAGGGGTGGGAGTTTGCTCCCATTTGGCTTCAGCCATGCAGGGGCTTCCCGACTCCAGGAAAGGGGGTGAAAGTGTTCCCAAAAAGCCATCTCCCTATGGGAAGTTCTCTGGAGTACAGTTCAGGAAGGCTTGGGTTCTTCCAAAGAAAAATTTTGTTGTTTTTGAGACCTTATTTGTATGTGACCCTTTCTGCTCCGGAGCTGGGCAGGGAGGGAAGGAGGGAGAGGGGGCTGGTGCCAGGAGAACATTTTTCTGAGGGCACGTGGCTTTGCCATGGGAGCCTCCAGCTGGGAAGGGAAGGTGAGACCGTGATTCCTCACTGGAACCCGAGCTTGCAGCCCTCATCCCAGCTCCCCTGCTGCTGGATTGTCCCCGGGGGGGCAGGGTGGAGGTGTGCTGGGATGGGTGGGATCCCACTGCCTTCATCCCAGCTGCCACCCATCAATCCCTGCTCCTGGCCAGCTTTCTCCTGCATGCTGCAGCTGACGTGAGAGGTGAGCAGGAAGGGAAGAGGGCAGAGATGGGCACCCATCCTCCCTGCCAGGAGGGACTGGCCAGCACAGCCCTTTCCTCTGCTGTGTTTCCAGGGAGCAGCTCGCTTCCATGTGAGAGCAGGAGGCTGCTAGAAAGCAGATCCCCAATAGCCTCCATCCCCCCCAAAAAAGCGGATCCCCTCACCCCAGTGCAGCCCCCGGCGTTAACAAGGGTGTCCCAAAGCCAGGAATTCAAACATCTGGGGCTGTGACACTGTGACCTCTGGGAATTTGGAAGGACGTGGTTTGTTTAGGCCAGAAAAGCCACAATGACACCAGCGCAGGCTGCAAGTGCGTAAGAGGTGTTTACAGGGATAATCCCTTCCTCCTTCCAGATGGATCCCATCAGCCCCACTTTTTTCCCCTCCCCACCCCAGCAGGCACAGGAGGTTTGGGCAGCTCCTGGAGCCATCCAACCCTTTGTCCCCGGGGCACGGAGGCTCCTGAAGGACACGGATGGAGGTGCCGACCTTGCAGAGGGAGCTGATGTCCAAAAGGGAATATGGGGGTGGGGGAGACCTTCCCACCCCATCCAAGTCTCCCATGGGATAGGGACGAAGGGAAAAGCTCTTTCCTGGCTTATGGGCATGGTCTCAGTGGTCTGACTGGAGCAGGGATCAAGGATCAAGGTCTTATCTGAGCCCTTATCCAAGGTGTGATAGGAGTGATGGAAACCATCCGTGGAAAACAAAGCCTTGCCCGGCAATCCCTGTGGAAAACCAGGATGCTTCACTCTGGGGGCTGATGAAAGCTGCCAGAGTAGTGTGTAGAACAAACCAGGACCCGAAAAACCCCCTCAGCTGACAGGATTGGTGGTGACGTGCTGGTGCCCGTCCCAAGCTGGGATTCAGGGTGGAAGAATGGCCAAATTTGGGAAAGGATGGGCCATGCATGTGGCTGCCAGCTGCCTGGGGGTTGATGCCTCTTGGAAAAGTGACGGAACAGGAGCCCAACTCCCAGTTCTGGAGTAGCCATGCCACATGTCTCCAGCTTGTCACAACCTTGGTGGCCCCTCCATGAGGCAATTGCGAGTTTTGAGATGAGGAAGAGAAATTCTGGGGAGGTTTGGGATGAGGAGGAGAAAGTTTGGGATTACAAATTGGGGGTTTGGGAATGAGAAAGAGAAATTGTGGAGTTACAGTGTGCTGGGAGTGGGTGCTGCCACCACAACCCCTCTGCTGTTGGTCACCATGTCCCTGTGGGACACCAGTGCTGGTGGAAGGGATAGGAGCGGAAGGTTTGGATGCACTGTCCACAGACAGGGATCAAGGTGAGGCTGTTTTCTGGGGTCCTGCAGTTTTGGGGGTTTCCACCTGCCAGGTGCTGCCCCATCTCCCTATGAGAACTCCAGACCAGTAGCAGAGTCAGCTCCATCCTGGAGCGCTCTCCTGCTGCGACCGACACGCATGGGGGGGCCCGGGAGCAGGAAAGAGGCTTTTCCAGAACTGCTCCAAGTGGAGGCTTCCTCGTCTGTCCAAAAAATGACGCACTTCAGAAGCAAAAAGCAAAACAAGACTTGCTGTTCCAGACCTCCCTGGTTTCTCCAGCCTGGGTCTGTCCTGGGTGCCATCTGGGCTGTCCAACCGCTCCATCACAGCCAGAACAAGGAGCTGCAGCCCAGGCGAGGGGACTGGGAATGAGAATCCCTCCAGTTCTCGGGGACCACAGTGCAACACATGCAGGCAACAGAGATGCTCTGAGTCTGAAACATGAAGCAGAGCTGGGAATGCGGCCGTTTCTCCCAGCTGGAAGGAATTTTATCCCTCCATGGGGAGCAAACCCACTGTGTGTGACCTCCAGCATCCCTGGATGCCTGCAGCAGGGACAGGCAGTGCTTGTCCCTCAACACAGCTCCTGCCAAGGCCGATGATGCTCACGTGCCTCAGCCCTGTTGTTTTGGATTCTCCTGCCTCTCAGAGCCTCCGGAGGGTGGGGAACACGCCAGTCCCTGTCCCCGGAGCCTGGGGAAGCGGGGGCTAATTCAGGGATGGCTGTGGGCCAGGGTGATGAGATGTGGGCCTGGGACATCTCCTCCTCCGTCCCTGCTAGAGGACAACCCCTAGGGTCATCTCGCCACTCCTTCTGTCCCACATCTCTTTTCCCATCTTCCTCCATCCCACCCTTTCTAGCTCAGAGGATGCTTAGAAAAGAAAGAGCTGGAAGTTAATCCAGGAAAGCTCCTCTCTCCTGCACTGTCCCCTCTTACAGTATCCCGATCCAGCTCCTGGCTCATCCCCAGCCCTTCCTGTCCTTGGAGAGGTGGAGATGAGCAGGAGAGCTCAAAATCTTCCTTTGGGTGAAAGGGAAACGCGGCCAAGAATTTATTATTGATACAAACAAAGTTTAAACAGTCAAAGAGGAGGTTTTTGGACTGTGGAAAAGGAAAATTGGCCCTCACAGCTGTCTGTGCTTGGCCTTGGAATGAAAAACAGTGGGGAAATTACTTAATTGAGTCAAACCAAAGCTGGGGAAAGGTTGAAATGAGCTCAGGAGCTGCAAACCCCTCCAACAAACACCAACAGCCTCTTTCCAGAAGCCTGGAAAACTCAGTGCACGGCTTAGGGTCAGACATTGGGACTGGCATCAGAAGCCACAGCCTGTGATGGATCCATGATGGATCCACAGCCTGTGATGAATCTGGGATGGATCCACAGCTCGTGATGGATCTGTGATAGATCCACAGCCCGTGATGGACCCATGATAGATCCACAGCCTGTGATGGATCTGGGATGGATCCACAGCCCGTGATGGACCCATGATGGATCCACAGCCCGTGAGGGATCCAGGATGGATCCACAGCCCCCGTCAGTGCTGCTGGCAGGAATGAGAGCAGCCAAAGGTGTGGTGGGAGCTGTTGGGTGCTTTTATTACACAGGGTGTGACATCCTCCCTCCAACCCTAACCCTAACCCTACCCCTGGAACAGGGATAGATGAGGGTTTAACTCCATCCTTTTAACCATTCCTTGGCTGTTTCTCCTGTTGTTTTCCACACCACTCCCCTCTTCCCAATTTTTCCATCCGTGCCAAGTGTGTTTCTGTGGAGTTTCAGTACATTGTGCCAACCTAGCGTGGGGACCATCCCTGGGGCAAGGGCTGCTGGCAGGGTCAGTCCAGCTGGGACAGGGCAGGGAAGCCACTGGTGTCCTTTGGGAGCAAAGCCTGTGGCACTGGGGACGTGCATCCCTTGTGGGGGAGCAGCTTGGATTCACAGAGTGATGATGGATCCAGCCCCTGCCTCCCCAGGGTGATGATGGATCCATGGGAAGATGATGGATCCATCCATTGCCTCATCCATGAGGAGGTGATGGGTCTGTTCCCTGCCTCCACAGGGAGATGATGGATCCACAGAGAGATGATGGGTCTATCCCCTGTGTCCATGGGGTGACACAGGACAGCTCCAGCTCCGTTAGCAGCTCCCTCCCGTGCACCAGAAGATCCCCACGGCCATGCCCAGCAAGCAGAGGGTCCCCAAGATCAGCCCCAGCACCAGCGGAGCACGCGACCGCCCGCTGAGTTTTCCTGCAAGAGCCAAGAAGGATGGAGGTGACGAGTGGGGTCACCCCACCACATCCCCAGCCCCAGCCCCAGCCCGGACCTGTCCCGGCGCTCTGAGCCTGCAGGATGCTGACACAGGTGGTGTTGAGGAAGTGCTGGAGGTCATGGGTGGTGATGGTGTATTTCATCAGCTCCGTCTCAGCAAAGGCGGCCACTTGGTGCCGGCCGGGCCAGCGCCGCTGCCACGTGGCGTTGGGCACGTGGAAGCTCAGGAAGGCCGTCCCGTTGAGGGTCACCTCGTAGAAGCTGCGGGATGTGCCGTTGGGGAAGAGGCGGCAGCCGAGGTGGCAGCAGAGCCTCTGGGTGTCTGTGGGGACAGACGGGGTCACCAGGCCCCACCCAAACCGTGCCTTGCGCTCGCACAGCCTCAGCCCTGCAACAGCCGCCCACCCACGGCTTTGCTCCCCCTCGCTGACTTTTCCAGCGGCCAGGATTATTTTCCCTCCCTGATCTCCCAACAGCACAGCTCCGGTTTTACGGAGACGGGAGGGTTTCGGGGCACTCACTGCTGTCCTGGATGGATGCACCCAGGGAGCAAGGAGACACCAGGGCATGGGGGTGTCACACCAGAGACCCCATGGGGGCACAGGGCTCCCCAGGGGGCAGGTGCAGAAATGTGGAGCTGGGGAAGAACAGATCTGGGGGTAAGGAAGAAAAGGAAGGTGAAGCACAGCCTGGGCAGGAGCAGCAGAGGAAACTTGGCTCATGGAGAGGTGCAGGAGCACGAACCCATTACTGGCAGCATCCCAAGGCCCCCAGAAAGCTGTGGGATACTGGCAGGCAACAGGCAGGGAGTGGGCAAGGAGGAGGCAGAAAGCAAGCAGGATGCAGGCAGGGTGCAGGTGGGATGAAGGCAAGAGGCAGGCAGTAAGAAGGCAGGATGCAGGCAGGGTGCAGGTGGGTTACAGCTGGGATGCAGGCAGGGTGCCTACATCTCACCATCTCCCCCAGCTGCAGTCCCAGCCCTTTTCCCGAGGAACAGCAGCAAGTTAAGCATCACCCCAGGCTCTGGATAAGAAATTCCCGGCTCCACAGAAGGGCTCCCTTTGCCCACAGAGAGGTTTTGCCCATGGCCGTGTCCCCACCCCTCTGCCCACCTGTCCCTGCAGAGCCATCCCCGTGCCCTGGCACCGCGGGGGGGGGGGGAAGTTCCCCTGCCCCAGTGCCCCCCGGGCACCACTCACAGTCCATGGGTCTCTCCTTGTTGAAGAGCTTCACCAGGTTGCTGAAGTAGATGAGGTAGGTGCTCACGTCCTTCTGCCGCCGGGCCCAAGCGTCCGGAGGCTCCAGCGGTAGCACCTGGGTGACATTGTGCCCCTCCAGCACGTGGCTGAGCCGCCCGTCCAGGCTGGCGTTCCCCCAGAAGAGGGAATTGCCTTCGAAGACGCGGGTGTAGTGCACCATGGTGAAGGTGAGCGGGGCTGCGGGAGACGTGCGACATCACCCACCACCCCGTCAGCCCCCCGAGCCCCGTGTCCACCCCCTGCCAGCCCCCGTGTCCCCCCTCCACTCCAATCCCGAGCTCTCCGGCCTCCGTGTCCCTGCCTTACCCGCCTGCTCCGCCCCGCAGCCCAGGGCCCCGCAGAGCAGCAGCAGCCGCAACATCGCGGGGACGGGCACGGGGATGGGGACGGGACGGTGCCCCCGCGGCTGGGCCGGCCGGGAGTTCGGCGTGGGGACAGCGGTGGGCACGGAATGGTGGCCCCAGGCTGGCCCATGGGATGTTAAGCCGGCCGGGGAGGTGGGGCTGTGGGAGGAGGAGAGCAGGACTCCAGCCAGGTCTCTCCCATTTCCTCACCCGAGCCACCCGCACTCCTTCCCTGCCGGACATGCCTGGCCCTGCAGCGCCTCGGGATGCGGGATGAGGCTCCAAGATCACGTCGGGAATTGGGCGAGCAGCCAGTGCCTGCCTCAGTTTCCCCATCCCTTGGCTCGACAGGGTCCGTCCCACTCCCCTGGGAGACCAGTGGTGACACGGTGATGGGAACCATTCACAGGGAATGGCGGAGGGATGGACGGAGCAGCCTCACAGCACCAGGCTGCACCCACCAGGCCTGGAGTTGGCATCCAGCAGCAGGACCCCCCTGGGGAAGGGGACGACTCTCAGGGGACCTAAGCTGAGGGGTGGGAAGAGAAATCCCTGGCAGGGCTTGTTCCATATGTTTCTTTTCTAATTACACATAAACAGTTATTGATTAAAATTCCTAAAATATGAAATTTATAGTAAAAGCTCCAGCTCATCCCACTGGCAGAGCAGGGCACAGCCTGGGGCAGCATGGAACAGCATCACATACAGCATGGCATGGAGTGATGGAATCAGGGATTGGTTTGGATGGGAAGGGACCTTGAGGATCATCTCATTCCACCCCTGCCATGGGCAGGGACACCTTCCACTAGCCCAGGTTGCTCCAAGCCCCATCCAACCTGGCCATGAACAATGGGGCAACCACAGCTTCTCTGGACAACCTGTGCCAGGGCCTCATCACCCTCACAGGGAAGGATTTCTCCCCAACATCCCATCTATCCCTGCCCTCTGGCAGTGGAAACCATTCCCCCTTGTCCTGTCCCTCCAGGCCCTTGGAAATAGTCTCTCTCCATCTTTCCTGTAGCTCCTTCAGGCCCTGCAAGGCCACAGTCAGGTCACCCCAAAGCTTCTCCTCTCCCAGCTGATCAATCCCAACTCTGCAGCCTTTCCTCCCAGCAGAGCTGCTCCATCTGATCATCTTGGAGCCTCCTCTGGACTCTCTCCAGCAGGTCGAGCTGTACCTTGAGAACAGCCTAATCCTCTGCCAAACCCCTGTCTTCTGTCATCTCTCTCTTTTCCTCTGCTACCAGCCACCCATTTTGACCCTCCCTGGCTTCTCCTCCGTGTCCCTCTGGGAGCTTTTTGGGCTCCACCCTCTCCTCTCTGGTCCCCCAAACACTGTAAAGGTGTGTCTGTGAACTGAGCAGCCTCTCCCACTGCCCTGCCAGGCCTGACACCGCCTGTTCAGGCTGACAGGGGAATGTCTGGCAGCTCTCTGGGGACCACCTGGCTGGGAAAACATTGCAGAATTGAAACCAGCTCAGTGCCTCCTACAGAATCTGATGTGCTCTGGAGATGTTTAAATCACTGTGAGCACAGAAACGAAGATTTTTGGTTGCACAACCCCTGGTTGGTGGGTGGCCTGGTCCAGATCAGGGGGACAGAACCATCCTACACGCCAGGAGCCACTTCTCTTGCAGCTCCCAGTACTCAGCTCAGTCAGGACAAGATCTTCCCATACTGACCAAGATGAAGCTGCTGCTTTGGCCCATCCCTTCTCCTGCTTCTCCCTGCAGCTTTCCCAGCCAACCTGACAGACCACCTGGAGACATCTCCTCACTTTGGCAGGGGATGAGAAACCTTTGTGTGTCAACTTGGACGTAATTTTCCCATCTTTCAGTGCTGACAGGCGAGTGGGAAAACCACTAGGACACCAAGCAGAGCAGTTGGACATGCAGGATAAATGCAACCATGGGATCTGCTTTGAAACATGGGGCGCTTTGAGAAAAGCAGCCCTGAGGGCTCATGGAAAATCCCATATCTGCAGCAGCTCCAAGCTTGAATCCAACATGTGCCACTTGTTCCACCCTGGCACCCGAGTGACAGCAGCAGGATCCATCTGCCCCCTCTTCAGAGGAGAGCTCAGGGATGCAGAGGTTCCCAAGGTCTAAGGAAGAGAGGCTGCCACCTCCTGAGATGAGGAATGAAACCTGGTGCCAAAGCCAAACTGGAAAAGAAGGAATGGAACAGCAACATCCTCGAAATCCCAGCAAGACAAAGATTTTGACTGCTGGAAAGCTGGAGTCAGCCTCTCCTGGGTTCTCCTGGTCACAGCCCCAAGGCTGCCAGAGCTCCAGGAGGGTTTGGATGATCCTCTGGGACACAGGGGATGAGTCTTGGGGCTGGGCCTGTGCAGGGCTGAGGGTTGGACTGGATGGTTCCTGTAGGTCCCTTCCAACTCAGCAAATCCTGGGATTCTGTGACTGTGCCACTCCTTCCAGCTCCTCTGGTACAAGCCAGTTGTGTTATTTTTGGCTAATCCTGGGCCTGCCTTGAGCAAGGGCTGCTAAACACAGCCCAGTCTGGCACAGGGGTGGACTGGTCAGGAGCCCACGAGATCCATTTGACTCGTAACCCACCCACTGCCAAGGGGAAAGAGAGCAGTGAGTCAACAATCCCCACGTGTTTGCCAGGTCTTCCCTGTCACTTCCCTCTTGACATTTCCATAATCCTGCTGTGCCTGCAATTAAGAACTTCAACAAAACGCCTGCTGCTCTCCTCCCCCTTCATAACAGAGCCACGAAGCTGCACAGGCAGCAGCTCCTGCCGCAGCAAAACGACCAAATCCAGCAGCCGAGGTCAGAGGATTCTTCACAACTGCCGAGGGATAAAAGGACAGCAGTGTCAGAATTCCCTCCTCAGGATGGGGGAGTGCAGCAGGCAGCCCCATTACGTGTTTATTTACGGGCAGATACACTGCAAGCATCTGTCAGAGCTTGTGGCAGGGCTAGGAGCTGCGCTGCTCAAACCCTGCCCAGCCCCACACAGTCACTGTCCTGGCTTGCAGCAACCCCCAGGGAGGTGGATTTAGAGGTTGGGTGAACCACTCCTGGTGGAAGACAAGGCACAGCAGAAGCTTCGCCTGCCTGCAGGGCCTTTAAACTTTCATTCAGAGCTAGCCCGTGATGGCTCCAGTTCATTCCAGTCCTTTTTATTCTGGGGTCACACACAGAGGTGGGAGGGATGAAGAGCAGCCTCCAGGTTTTCACCCCTAGGGAAGGTGTCTCAGTTTAAGTGAGACACAGGTAAAATTAAATTATGGCCAGGAAGGAATAACAGCCCTTTATTAAAAGGTATA
>JAWMRA010000009.1:21192837-21210705 GCA_035584735.1 Pseudotriccus pelzelni
AACCTTCCCAAACCTTCCCAAACCTTCCCTTCCCAAACCTTCCCTTCCCAAACTTTCCCTTCCCTTCCCAAACCTTCCCTTCCCAAACCTTCCCTTCCCAAACCTTCCCTTCCCTTCCCCTCCACCTCTCCAGAGAACCATGGAACATTCATGGCAGAAAAATGCCATTTAGGTGACCTCAGCCAGAGCTCACAGTGGACCTCACTGTGTGTCTTGACCTTGGTTTCATCATCATGGGCAGCCTTGGCTACTCTCCCTGTCCCTATTCCTGTCCGTGTTCCCACTCCTGTCACCTGGCACGGGTGCCAGGGGACCAGACCATTCCTGCTGCCTGGCTCCAATATCTCCATGGATAAGGGATTTCCAGAGCCCTCCCTTGCCCGTGGTCCTGCAGCCATAAATCCTGGGCCTCTGTCACCAACAGTGATTGAGCCTGTCTGGAAAAACTGATTCCTTGGGAGCCCCTGCAGTCACAGCAGAGATGATCACCCACTCAGGATGGAATCTTTCCCTCTGGAGGACTCCTATGGAAACACCCAGCAGTGTCCACAACCCACCAGCACGGGCACATCCCCCTCATCCCCACATGCCTCCTTCCCTGTGGCACCTCATCCCTCTCCCGGCCCTTTCTCCTGACACCAGGCCTGTTTGCTGTGCTGCAGCTGAAGAAACCGACAGATGGATTGAATTTTGGAGCCTCAGCAGCCTCCTCACACCCATGGCGTTGCTCTTTCCAGATTTGGACGACAGCCTCAGGCACACGGTGTGATGTGGCACACGGGCCCGTGCAGGGTGAAGGGTTGGACTTGGTGACCCTTGTGGGTCCCTTCCAACACAGCACATCTTGTGATGCTGTGAAATTCCCCCTGCCCTGCAGGGCTTTGCCTTCTGGCACCCGGAGAGCTGCTCAGGCCAAGCTGTGGGATGGGGGAGTTTTCCTTGGCAGAAATCCCCTCTGAGGGGATTGGGGCTTTCTCCCAACCCCTCCCCTCGCTCCGGAGTCGAGAGTGAAGGGAGTGTTATTGTTTGTCACCCGAAGCACTCGAAAAAATCATCCAAATCCATCAAAGTAATGAATCTTCTCAGTAGGGGCAAACAGACAGAGACAGGCAGGCACTCACCCAGCACCAGGCAGCTTCAAAAACTCATACACCAGAAAGAGCTGCCCTTTTGCTCCCATCGCAGGGGGGCTCCTGGTTGGGGTGAGGGGACCTGTTTTCCACAGGGGAGGGACCCTGAGGTGGAGATGTGTCCTCCTCCGGGTCCCTGTCACCCTCCTGGTGTCCTACAGCAGCAGCTCTGGGAATGCAGGAGCAACACTCCAGGCACTGGGGACCAGCTGGAATTTTGGGAGTGCCAAAGCCTCACCCCTTTCCTGCGGCCTTGGCCAGCCCCCTCCAGCCCTCAGGGCTCTCCAGCCAGTTTGTGCGTGTCAGAATAAGCTTTTAAACCCCTCGGGGGAGAGGCTGAGCTGCCTTTTAGGCCTGTGTGTGTGGCTTGTCACAGTGTGCAGTCCATAAATAATAAATAGTGGTGTTCCTGGCTCCTCCAAGCTTTCATTTTGTTACCCAGGAATAATCTGTATGTGTGTACATTTATATTTATATTTATATATGTACCTTGTGCATGTGTATATAAACAGACATTTGTACACAGGTCTGAGGGTTGGACTTGCTGACCTTGGAAGTCTTTTCCAACCTTAATGGTTTTATGATATTTAGTGGATATATTGCCATTAAATGTGCTCAGAGAGGCCAGGTCTGAGACCACAGTGTGCAGGATGGTTTTGAATCATGTGCACTCCCCCATCCATCCCTACACCCTCACGTGATCCCAATTAAATCCAATCACCCTGGACTTGCTCCTTCCTTTGAAGGGCCGGCTCTCCAGTCCAGCTTTGAAGTTGCAAACCCCATCTTCTTGCTCAAAACTGTCTTTTTTTTTTCCCCCCCGAAAAAATGCCTGGCATGGGGAGGAAAAATAAATCAGGGATGTTGCATTTCCCTGCTAACCACGATCCTGCTCCTCCAAAGAGCCAGAAGAAAGACACCAGCAGAAGGCAAATTGCTTTCGAGCACCAGAATCCCTCTGTTGTTCAAACCTCTCCCAGCTTGAGGGGGTTCATTATATTTATTAGTCCACAAAGCAGCGGCTGTGGCGGTATCTGCAGGGCCTGCCCTTGCCCTGTGGAAGGCGTGGGGATGGAGAGTGGGCAGGAAGACGGATGGGTCCGGAATTGTCTCTAATTTATGGGGCTTCGTGGTCCCTGTGCCGTCTGTCTCCGGGAAATGACACCGCTACTTCAGGAGCAGAGATTAATCTGAGCAGGCAGGAGAAGGACAAAACAAATCATCTACTGCAGGAATCTCATTTGATGCCTCTTAGAAGAGCCCCGGGATGAATGGCTCTTGGAAAGGCTGCGCCACAACACGGATTTTCCCCCTTTCCTCCATTTTTCCTGCAATTTGAGGTCTCTGAGGAGCATGGGGGAGGCAATCCCGGGGCTGCTTTTGGCAGTGCAGGAGCTGTCAGTCCACACAAGAGCCCTGGGACCTGTGGGATGAGGTGTGCTGCGTTGAGGCTGGGTGGAACTCAGAGCATGGGACAGAAGAGCTGGAAGCTGAGCTAAAGCTGCAAGGGCCTGTGGGCACAGGGAGATTTGGGATCACCCTAAAGGCATCCCCCTCTTTTTATTAACAATGGGATCATCAGGGACCCTGAGAAGAGCGCAGTTTGTCAGAGCACGGTGCCAAGGTTGGGGGTTTGATCCCCACTGGGGCCATGCACTTAGGAGCTGGATTGGATGATCTCTGTGGGTCCCTTCCAACTCAGAAGGTTCTCCGATAGTTTCTAAGAAGGGTCAAGTTGTGAGAAAGGTGCCAGGATCCCTCTGGAATGACAAAAAACTCCGGGAGAAGCAGGTGCACACCCTGAGGCACCACGGCTGGGGGACCAGGGGGTCACAGATGGACAGAGAGCCACCGGCATCGGCTGTGCTCCTCTTCTGCTGCCCCTTCCAGTGCCGTGGTGCCCCCCGAGATGGCTCCTGCACCCCCAGATTTGGGCCATGGGGCTCTCCTGAAAGGGCACAGCATGTGCTTGCTGGGCATCACCCCACACAGCCGTGGAAAAGCCCATCCTCAAACCCCAGCCCAAATCCTGGGAAAGCTGGGAAGTCAACGGGGACCTGAGCAAACCCTGCACAGAGCCCACCTTCCCCTTCCTCACTCCACTCAACCCCCCCACTGCCAGCACAGAAATTCCTTCTTCTTGCCCAGGAGCTCCGTGGGATTCCAGCACTATTCCAGCAGGATCCTGGATTGATACAGGATCAATTGGACTAATTTTTTATTTTTTTTTTTAAGGTGCAGCCTCGGCATAGCTGAGAGTGGAAGGATCAGCTGAGCATGTACTCCCACCAAATAATTTGTCAGGCCCCAGCGTAGCAGCCTAATGACGGCAGTAATTTATGGCTGACAGACGATATTTATCTCGGCAGCATTCTCTCCTTTCCCTTCCCTTCCTCTGTCTCGTTAGGAATGGCATCAATAATGTTTATTGTAGCTTTTAATTTTTTATCGTTGCTATTCTTACCTTTGCTGCTGGAGAGGAGCAAAGGCAGCAGGGCAGGCAGAGGCTTTGATAAGTGTTCATGGGGAAATGAGGGATTTAAGGAATTCTTCCTGAGTGCTGCACTGGACAACAGGGGAAAAGTGGGGCTTTTCCTCCCCAAAACTCACCCTCTTATTCCCACTAACTCTTCCCAAGGGAAGTAGTCACAGCCCCAAGGCTGCCAGAGCTCCAGGAGGGTTTGGATGATCCTCTGGGGCACAGGGGGGGACTCTTGGGGATGTTCCTGTGCAGGGCTGAGAGTTGGACTGGATGATCCTTGTGGGTCCCTCCCAGCTCCGCATATCCTGTGATTCGGGGATTCCGTGGAGCAGCTGCTGCCCATTCCTGGTCTTGTGGCACCATCCAGTGGCTGCTGGCAGAGCACTGACATTTCTCTGTCACCTCCACGTGTCCCCTCCCCGGATTTCTGGAGCATCCTCGGAGACTCAGTCGGGTCCTCCAGTGAGGAGACCTCCAGGACACCTCACAGATGACCCTTCCTCTGTTTCCAAGCTCTCCCCAAATCCTCCTGCTTCACTTCCATTTTCACTTCGCCAGGTGAAGGCCTTCAATTTCCTGTTCATTGAAAAGAAAGACACAAGGTATAAAATAATAAAAAGGAAATAAGGAAAAAGAAAAGGGGAAAAAAAGGAATTAAAAAAAAAGAAGGAAAATAATATTTCCAGTAATTGTGCCAGATCTTCCTTGGGTGAAATCTTTTTGATTTTTTTTCCCTATTACAAAATTTAAAAAAAAAAAAAAAAAGAAAAGCAATTTGATTCTGACACTGCCACCACTTTAATTACATCAGCTCTCCTCATAAATTGAGGTTATGTTTAAGTCCTGCTTTAGTAATTCAATCGTTTTGTTGTTGCATCACTCCGATTGTCTCTAGATTTATTCCAGAGACCTTTTCTCCAGGCGATTCTCTGGCAAAAAGACTCCCTGTTTCGTTCCCAATGGCACGAATACTGATTTTTTTCTCCAAAAAAAGAGGGTGAATGGCCAAACATTAGGGAAAGGGCAGATGTTTGCAGCTGGTTGAGGGGCCAAGGGCTGTGCGTTTGAACTCTCTGTACCCAAACTGTGCCCCTCTGATGGGCAGGAGCTGAGGAGAAGGCTCTGCACGACTGGTGGTTTTATTATTTTCGTGGAAATGGTCTCAAACCCCCTCCCTGTGGCCCTTTGGCCCAGCATCCCTGGAATTCCCCGGTGGCTGAATGCTTTGGGCTGTGCCAAGCTCACAGCTGGGAAGAGTTTCACCCCTCTGGGTGGTCTCTGTGGCCCTGCATCCAGGTGTTCTCCCACCACGGATGTGCTGTCCCTGCGCAGGGAAAAGCAGGTTAAACGGGAGCCCTGGGGTGGCCCAGACACCCAGCTGGGGTCTCATCTGCTTCCCCCTGCTCAGGGTGCCCAGGGAACACGCCCTGGCAGGGCTGGGCGCTCAGGGGGCCTATGGAAAAAGCCACCAGTGGGCACCATGAGGAAAGGCTTGTCCCACTCCAGCCCCAGGGGCGAGGTGACACAGGGACACTGATGGTGTCACCAGTGTTGCCTAAAATCAGGCAATTTCGAGTACAGAAAGGGTAGAAAACCGCTCTCTAATTAAGGGACCTTGGATGCACAAAGGTGTAGCACAGGCCTTTACAATTTTTATAATTACATCTAATTATAATACCTGGCCATTTGTTCATTGCTTACAACCCAGCCCCACAACCCCACCCTCACCACACCTCCCCAATTTGGGTCAGTGGTCCCAAAACAACCACCCCTTCATCCCCATCCTCCTCTTCATCCTCTTCCTTGGAACAGCTTCAAGGAGTTGAACTTGTGAGTCGAACTCTTTCCGAGTGGTTTTACCTTGGTTATATCCAGCAATGTGCCTGTTATGTCTTCATTCCGAGTATTTTCCACATTCTGAGTGTTATTTTGTATTTTCTACTGCTAAAATGTTCTTTACCTGCTACAGTCTTTGTCCCTGGGAATTCCTGACAAGAAACATTAAACAGCATTTTCAGAAACCTTGTACCAAGGTGACGGACTAGAGGTGCTGAAGGTGCTGTACTGAAATCTATATAATCAAACCTGTTCTCGTCCTCTTCCACATTTCCACCTGAAACTTCCTAATTTCTAATTTGCCATCTTGTTAAACTCAGACATTTATAGATTTTAGGGCATCGCCAGGGCCGTGCCCAACACACCTCACTGACCCGTCCCACTCCTGCAGCAGCTCCAGGGAAGTCCTGGGATGCTCCAGCTACGATCAGTGGAGAAACCCCCCATTGCCCATGGACATGGGCAGCTCCATCACAGCCCTCAGCTGCCGGGGTCTCCAGTAACTCCCTCCTGTACCTTGCCAGTGTTTGGTATTGCCCTGCTTGAGCTCCAAACCTTCCTCTGCCTTTCTCTTTCTCCTGGAGCAAACACCTGACTGCTCTTCCTCACCTGCCCCTGAGCTCCTCTCCCTCTCTGTCTGCACCTCACACCCCTCCAGAGCTGCTTTCTCCACATTTCTGCAGTTTCTCCGAGCTTTTATTTTGTCCCCTCATTCCCTTTGCTCCAACCCCCCCATGGGAACTCCCTCACCCCTGGCAGAGGTTCTGGGAGGGGAACAAGGAGCCAAACTCCAGAGTTTGCCTCCAGCACCACGGGGTGGGCACAAGGCTTAGGTTGGACTTTGCTGAGCTGTTGGAGTCATCCCGTATGGGAAGGGAGTCCCATGTGAAACAAACCCTTCTGGGGTGTCACATCACCCACCACTTGGCAGCTTCCGAAGGTGCTGCTGTTTGAGCAGCTCTTGGAACCCTCAGGGCCAGATTGTGGCTGAGGGGCCTGGGCACCCCAAAAGGGTCTGATTGGACTCAGCTGCACCATGGGACGAGTCCTTGCTGGGCAATGCTGGCTCTGGAGGTCAGAGGGTGACCCAGGGGGGCCTCAGAGGGCTGTGTGGGGAGGGGACTCTGCTCCAGAGGGTGGGCTTGGGGATCACCAAGGCTCTGCTGCAGCTGGTACCACCATGGGCTGTGGCCCACCAAAAGACCTGGGGGGCTTTGGGCTGGAAGGGAATAGGGAGGACAAGGAGAATCACCACCCATTCCTGGTAGCCTTGTGGGCTGCCCTTGGGGGACCCACGCCCACCCCACATGGAGTTGTGTGAAAAAGGGGCAAAAAGGGATCTGCAGGCTCTGCCAAACCTGTATTTCACCCTGCTGGGCTTTTTTTCTGACACTGGCAGGTCAACCCCCATGAGGTCAATATGCAGAGAGCAACTGCAGGGACCTGCCTCACCATAAATGCCCTTTTCTGGGGTATTTTGGGGGGCATTTCTGGGGCACTGCCTACTGGGGCGGGGCACAGCATCCCATGGCATCAGTGGGTGGTCACAGGTCCCCACAGTCAGGGTGTTTAGGGGACAGGAGGTCACCTCACTTGGGGTGATGGAGAGCTGTCGAGGCAAAACTCTGCTGGGTCTCTTGACTGTCCCCATCATTGCTTGGATCAACTCATCCCTCAGGTGAAGGAGAGCAGGGAATTTCTCATCCTTTTGTTCCTGCTGACACCTGACCAGAGCCTGCAGTCTCCTGTAGGTCCCAGTGGAGATTCCCTGCACAACCTGGAGCAGAGGGTGGCCAAGGAGCCCGACCTTGTCCTCCCACAGGACAAGAGACAACCCCTTAGGAGCATCAGCCAAACCTCAGGAGCATCCCTCGAGCTCCAAGCCCTGCCCAGCCCCCGAACTTCCCTTCAGCCCTGACACCCCCCATTTCCCAGCACATCTCCCAAGCAAACAGCCCCACTTTGCTTTGGGGAATGACTGAAGAGAAATCTCTGCAATTTGGGGCATTTTTTAGGCTCCAGGGTCTGTGCAGCATTTTCTCTTGGGAGAGAAAACCTCTTGGGAGGTTTTGGGACCATGAGTGTCCTGGGCTTGTAGAGGTGTAAAACAGGAGAAGTGAAGGGTCGAGTGAGGTCTCTGTCTATAGGTCTGGCTTTGGGCACCTCTGAGGCCTTCAACACCACCTCAGTGTTCCCAAAAAATGTGCCAGGGGAAGAGGGGCCATGCCAGTGCTCCAGCCTCCAGGGAAAAAACCCAGGAATGCTCCTTAAAAGCATCCCCAGGAAACGATAATATAAAAAAATCACTGAGTCACTGCTTTTGCTTCGTGCTTTTGGGACCCAGAGTGGGAACTCTGCCGTGCTGTGGAGCAGGGATGGATGGAGGCGTTCCCTGCTCGGCGCCCTTGCAGCAGCTCTGCCGGGTGCCAGGGGGTGGTGTTGCATCGCCGGCAGCTCGGGAATGCTGGCAGGAGGCACCGGCAGGTATGCTCGGCACGAAAAGGGGCTTGGACAGTGCAAGTCCCCTTGAAAGCCCCGGGCCAGGGGCTGCTGTGCCCTCCAACACCCTCCTGCCCTCGAAGGAGTGTAATTTAGCCTGGGAAAGGCTGCTCGGGAGGAAGATGTGCTGGAGAAATACCAATAAATACCCAGGCTCGGAGGTGGGAGCAGGGGGTTTATCCCAGTGTCATTCTGCCTCTACCATGCCCATTTTCCTCTCAGAGGGGGATTACTCCACGTGGGTGTATTTTTACTGCCTCTTCGTGTTTTGGTTGCTCCTCCCACCAAAAAACCCTAAAATTAAAATACTCAGTTCAGCACAGTTTCTGTGGCCCTGCAGCAGCTCAGGGCTGGCGCTGAAGGACAGACTCACCCTCTTGATGTCCTTCTTCTCCAGCTGTTCCTCCAGCACGTCCTCCAGGATGGGGCAAAACTGCTTCAGGAGGTTTGGGGTTCTCTGCAGGGCCTTCAGCAGCCTCTGCTTCCCCCCTGGGGGGGTCTTCTCCCTGGCTGGGGTCAAGATGGTGCTGGTACCACTGCAGTGAGGACTGGGAGGGGCTGGTGGGACCTCTGCAAAGCAGCAGCTTCCTCCTGTAATCTGATTAATTCCTGCCCACAGCTTATCCCAAATCCCACCCACAGTCCAGCAGCTGCCTGGGACAGCTTTCCCAGGAGAAGGGCTGGCAGCAGGGCTGGTCATGGAGCTGCACTGAAAGGAGGTCACTGAGCTCACCCCCTCACCCTGTGCCCCAGCACACAACAACCCCAGCCAAACTCCAGCTTCATCCTGGTGCTCTTGGATAGGGATGGTCCCAACTCCAGGACCCACCTGATGGATCTCCATCAGCCACCACTTTGGTCACCCTGCAGGAAGAGAGGAGCCTGTGATGCTCACAAAGGAGCTGAGGCCCCAGAGCAAAAGCAAGCCCTGATCCACCCCTGCTTTTCCCCCGCGGCAGGCACGGACTGCTTGGTCCTGTTGGGGATCAGGCACAGCTCTGGCACCAACCCTTGGAGAACAACCTGTCAAAGCCACTGGCTGAGGATGTCAGAGGGCAAAGAGCCCTCAGGGCTGGGGTCACCATGTACCCCTTGGTACCCCGTGTATTTGCCAAGAGCCCCCCCTGTTTTAGGGCTTTTCTCTTTCCTGTCTGCCTTAGGGAGCCACAGTCAGGTCACCCCAAAGCTTCTCCTCTCCAGGCTGATCAATCCCAGCTCTGCAGCCTTTCCTCCCAGCAGAGCTGCTCCAGCCCTCTGATCCTCTTGGTGCCTCCTCTGGACTCTCTCCAGCAGCTCCATGTGCTCCCTGTGCTGTTCCCAGGGCTGGAGGCAGCTCTGCAGGGGGGTCTCCCCTGAGGGGCAGAGGGGCACAATCCCCCCTGCCCTGCTGCCCACGCTGGGGGATCAGCCCAGGGCACGGGGGGTTCTGGGCTGGGCCATGTCCAGCCTGTCCCCCACCAGAACCCCCAGGGGTTCTCCCAGGGCTGCTCCATCTGCTCATCCCCAGCCTGGACTGATCCCAGGGATGCCCCAACCCAGGTGCAGCACCAGTTCTTGGCCTTGTTAAACCTCCTGAGATTCCCAAGGGAATTCTGGAGCCCATCCAGCTCCCTCTGGATGGGCTCGTCCTCCAGGTGTGTCACTGCAGTCTCAGCTCGGGGTCACCTGCACAGCTGCTCCACAGACTCTGTCTGTTTCATTAATGCAGATATTAAATGGCACTGGTCCCAGTACAGACCCTGAGGGCACCACTGGCCACTGGTGTCCATTGGGATGCTGAGCCATTGACCGTGACCCTCTGGATGTGACCATCCAAGCACTTCCTTATCCATCTGACTGTCCACCCACTGAATCCATCTCTCCCCAGTGCAGAGGGAAGGATCCTGGGGGGGACCGAGTCCGAGGCTTTAGAGCAATCCAGATAAATGCCTTTACAGCAATCCAGATAAATGCCTTTACATCAATCCAGATAAATGTCATCCGTAGCCCCTCCTTTGTCCACTGATGGAGTCACTCCATCACAGAAGGCCACTGGGTTGGTCAGGCAGGACCTGCCCTGGTGAAGCCGTGCTGGCTTTCGCAAATCCGCTCCCTGTACTCCCTGTGCCTCAGCAGAGCTTCCAGGAGGGTCTGCTCCTTGACCTTCCCAGGCACAGAGGCTGACGGAGCGGTAGCTCCCAGGCTCCTCCTTGCCATTCTTTTTAAAGACGGGAACAACGTTTCCCTTTTTCCAGTCACTTGGGACTTCAGCTGCCATGGCTTTTCCAACAACCTGGAGCGTGGCTTGGCAGCTCCATCCGCCAATCCCGTCACGACTCTGGGACGCATCTCACACAGGATGGGATGGCACGGAATGTCCCCACGGTCCGGCACGACATGGCGCACTATGTCGCGATACGGCGCGACTTGTCATCCTGTCTGCCCCTCCGGGCGGCGGGGAGTGTCCCGGGGCGTGTCCCGGGGTGTGTCCTCCCGGTCGGGGCGTGTCCCGTGGGCCATAGCTGTCCCGGGGCGGAGCGTGTCCCGCATCGGGGCGTGTCCCTGGGCGTGTCCCCGTTTCCTGCGTGTCCCCCATCGGGGCGTGTCCCCGGTCGCTGCGTGTCCCGGGGCGTGTCCCGGGGCGTGTCCCCGGTCTCTGCGTGTCCCGGGGCGGGGCGGCGGCGGTGTTGGCGGTGTTGCCGGTGCGGGGAGCGCAGCGATGGCGGCGGGGGAGCTGGAGCGGCTGCGGATGGCGGGGGCCGGGATGGCCATCGCCGTCCTCACCAGCGGCGGCGACGCGCAAGGTGCGCCCGGCGGGACGGGGGGCTCTGCCCGGGAGCCGCGGCCTCCCCGCGTGTCCGTGCCCGTGTCCGTGCCCGTGTCCCTGTCCGTGCTCGCCCGGGGCCCGAGTCCGCGGGGAGGTGGCCCTCGCTGCGCCCCGTCGCGCGGGGATGGGGACACTCCCGTCCCGTGTGCCCCCCACGAGGATCGGTCGGTGCGTCCCGCCCGCAGCGCTTCCCTATCCCCATCGCCCCCGGGACATCACGCGGGCCCTCGGGGGGAACCTCACCGAGGGCAGGTCTGTCACCCCCCAGATAAGCAACTCGGTCCTGGCCATTTGCTCATCCGCAGCTCCCACCCGTGTGTCGAGTTTTCCCGGTCTCAGCCCACGTGGGTCCCACTCTCTCGAGGGGACACCTCAGGGTCACCTACAGGATCCGGTCTCCTATGGGGCTCAGGGTCCCACGAGGTTCACCCTAGTCGAGGGGACACCTCAGAGTCACCTACAGGATCCCATCTCCCATGGGGCGCAGGATCCCACAGGAACGTCCCGGCTCACATCTCACTTTTTCAGGGATGAATGCCGCCGTCCGCGCTGTCACCCGCATGGGGATATACGTGGGAGCCAAGGTGTTCCTCATCTATGAGGTTGGGATACCCCCCTGCTCCCTGTCACATAGTGGGGGGCACCCACCCCCCAATGTCAGGGTACCCCTCACCTCCACCCCACTTTCCTCCGCAGGGCTACGAGGGGCTGGTGGAGGGGGGCGACAACATCAAGCAAGCCAACTGGCTCAGTGTCTCCAACATCATCCAGCTGGTGAGGGTCACCGGTGGGGCTGTGGGACCCCCAGATCCCACCTCCCCAAGTTGGGGTGACAAGCCGTGTGCCCCTGTTGTTCCCCCAGGGCGGGACAGTGATCGGCAGCGCCCGCTGCAAGGCCTTCACGACACGCGCGGGGCGGCTCTGCGCCGCCCGCAACCTGGTGGAGCACGGCATCACCAACCTGTGCGTCATCGGCGGCGACGGCAGCCTCACCGGCGCCGACATCTTCCGCTCCGAGTGGGCAGGGCTGCTGGACGAGCTGGTTCGAGAGGGTGGGTGAACCCCCTCCTAAACCCCCTGGATGGGCACAGAAGGCGTAGGAGGGGTGTTGAGATCTGGAGGTTCACCCCATCACTGTGACCCCAAGGAGGGTTGGGCTCCCCTGCTGCTCCACTGGTGATGGGGGGGATGTGAGAGCCCCAAAATAACTGGTGTGGTGGCCATGACCCCCCCCAGGGCAGATCAGTGAGGAGGTGGCGCGGCAGAACTGCCGCCTGAACATCGTGGGGCTGGTGGGCTCCATCGACAACGACTTCTGCGGCACCGACATGACCATTGGCACCGACTCGGCGCTGCACCGCATCATGGAGGTCATCGACGCCATCACCACCACGGCACAGAGGTGAGTGAGGCGGGTGCTGGGGGCAGTGCTGGGCCACCCCCAGGCATCGCACCCACTCTGACCCGTGTCCTTGCAGCCACCAGCGGACGTTCGTGCTGGAGGTGATGGGTCGCCACTGCGGGTAAGTCCCCGTGGGCAGGGAAGCCCATCAGTGGGATGGGAGGTCGTGTCTCGGGGCTGCCACCACCGTGTCCCCCCAGGTACCTGGCGCTGGTGTCCGGCCTGGCCTCGGGTGCCGACTGGCTCTTCATCCCTGAATCCCCTCCAGAGGATGGCTGGGAGGACCTCATGTGCGAGAGGCTGGGGGAGGTGAGGGGGGTCTCCTACAGTCCCGTCCCCTGTTTCCCCACGGAGATTCCCCTCAGGAGCCCGGGCTGAGTCCCGCGCTGGTGCCCGGCCCCCGCGAAGCTTCGGGAACCGCCGCCATTGTCCTGTGAACCGGGGCACTCAGCCGAGTGCAAATCCAGCCCTTGCGTGCCAGGGGCAGCGCTGGCGGGGACTCGGCTCCCTGTGACCTGAGCCACCCCCAGGGCAGCAGCCGCCGGCGGGGAGGGGAGGGTGCTGGGACACGGCCACCGGGAGTTTCGGCTAATCCGTGGTGGGTGTTCCCTCCCCTCATGCCAGACACGCAGCCGAGGGTCGCGGCTCAACATCATCATCATCGCCGAGGGCGCCATCGACCGCAGCGGGAAACCCATCTCCTCCAACTATGTGAAGGACGTGAGTGCCCCCTCTGCCATCTGCTCTGGCGCCCACGGGGACCGACAGGTCCCCAGCGTGACGCCCCCTCTCCCCCGCAGCTGGTGGTGCAGCGCTTGGGCTTCGACACGCGCGTCACCGTCCTCGGCCATGTGCAGCGCGGAGGGACCCCCTCAGCCTTCGACCGCGTGCTGGTAGGTCTGGGGGGAGGACAGGCGGAGGGGCAGCCCCGCTCCTGCCATCCCTCTGCCCATGGAAAAGGACTTGCCCGCCGGGTTGAGGCTTGATGGGCTCAGCCCTGCTGTGCCAGGCAGAGCCATGTGCCCGTTCCCCGTCGTTTCCTGCAGATTTCATGGATTTTTAAGTGAAACCGTCAGCTCTCTGGCTGTGAATCAGCAGCCACGTGGTTTCCAAGCCTGTGGGACCATCTCCGAGCATCCCACCCGGCTGGCTCCAGTGGCCCCGGTGTCACGGGAGCCCCTGTCCCTTTGCAGAGCAGCAAGATGGGGATGGAGGCAGTGATGGCACTGCTGGAGGCCACACCGGACACGCCGGCATGTGTGGTGAGCCTCTCTGGGAACCAGTCGGTACGGCTGCCGCTCATGGAGTGTGTCCAGGTGGTGAGTACCAGGGGGTTCGGTGTGGGGGTCCCACTCCCAACCCCGTAGCTGTGGGTGTCACAGTGCTGTGTCTCTGCCTTGCCCCCAAGACGAAGGATGTGCAGAAGGCCATGGATGAGAAGAGGTTTGAGGAGGCCATCCAGCTCCGTGGGAGGTGAGCAGCAGGGATTTGGGATGGAGGCAGACATCCCTATGGGATGGGGGCTTCTCCTTGTCAGGAAACCAGTGGCTCCCACAGCCAGAAGGATGTTCCCCCCCACACCCCAGGGTCCAAACATGCCCTGGGGACACCTCACTGTGTCCTTGCAGGAGCTTTGAGAACAACTGGAACATTTACAAGCTGCTGGCACACCAGAAGCCAGCACAGGAGAAGGTGAGGGTTGATGAGGAGCATTGGGGGACACCACCCCCAACCCTGGGGACACACATGGATGTGCTGTGCCCCTCCCTGTCCCTGCAGAGCCCCTTCAGCATGGCCATCCTGAACGTGGGAGCCCCCGCCGCTGGCATGAACGCGGCCGTGCGCTCGGCTGTGCGCATCGGCATCTGCCAGGGACACACCATCTACGTGGTGAGCGACGGCTTCGAGGGCCTGGCCAAGGGGCAGGTAAGCGGTGGCCCAGGGGGTGGGGTTAGGCTTGGACAGGGGCGAAAGGGTGCCCTTCCCATCCCTAATCCCACCCGCAGATCCGCGAGGTGGGCTGGCACGATGTGGCAGGATGGCTGGGACGTGGTGGGTCCATGCTGGGCACCAAGCGGTGAGTGCAGTCCTGGGGCACAGGGCGGTGCAGGGGAGGTGACAGCCCTGTCCTCACCCTCACAGTCTCTCCTACCCCTCCCCACCACAGGACGCTGCCCAAGACCTGCATGGAAAAGATCGTGGAGAATGTGCGGAAGTTCAACATCCAGGGGCTGCTGGTCATTGGCGGGTTTGAGGTGCGCGGGCACCCTCAGCCCTCGCTCGGTGGGGGCCGGGGTGGGCTGCAGACATCCCAGAGGAATGCTTTTGGGATGTGGATCTGGCCGTGGGGCTGTCATCTCCCCCTCCCTGCTTGCAGGCGTACGAGGGAGTGCTGCAGCTGGTGGAGGCGCGCGGGCAGTACGAGGAGCTCTGCATCATCATGTGCGTCATCCCCGCCACCATCAGCAACAACGTGCCCGGCACTGACTTCAGCCTGGGCTCCGACACGGCCGTCAACGCGGCCATGGAGGTGAGGGCCGGGCTGGGGGCAGCTCACCTCCCAGCCCTGGGAGGCAGAGGTCAGTTTTCCCAGTGTGACCCCTCCTTCTCCTGGTACAGAGCTGTGACCGCATCAAGCAGTCGGCCTCGGGCACCAAGCGCCGCGTGTTCATCGTGGAGACCATGGGCGGCTACTGCGGGTACCTGTCGACTGTCACCGGCATCGCCGTGGGTGCCGACGCCGCCTATGTCTACGAAGACCCCTTCACCATCCATGACTTGAAGGTGAGCATCTTTCTGGCTAAAAGAAGAAGGAAAATTGGGGAAGGGAGGGCTGCAGGGCAGGGCAGGAGCTGGAGGAGCATGGCCAAGGGCTGATGGTAGTGGTGCCTCAGTCTGGTGGAGGGGACCGGAGGGACTTGGGACAGCATCCTGGTGTTCATCTTGCAGGCCAATGTGGAGCACCTGACTGACAAAATGAAGACAGATATCCAGAGAGGGCTGGTGCTGCGGTGAGTTGGGGACCCTTGGGGACAGTCACTGCAAAGCCCAGCCCCATGGTGGGCAGCGAGGCCGGAGCTGAGCCCTTCCCGTTGCTGGAGAGGGTCCCTGGGCACTGTGAGGTTTGACACAGTGGGCACGCTTGGCCATGGGGACAGTCCTGCACTGGATGCCTCCACAGCTGTCCCCACCTTGGTCCCAGAGTCCCCCCCTGGGCACACAGGCCTGGGCTCTGGGCCTCAGGGAGTACAAAGCAGCACAAGAAAGGTGTTGAGGGGAGCACAGGGAATGCCAGAGTAAGGAGCAGCTCTCCAACCGTTTCCTGTGCCCCCAGCAATGAGAAGTGCCACGAGCATTACACCACCGAGTTCCTCTACAACCTCTACTCCTCCGAGGGCAAAGGCATCTTCGACTGCAGGATTAATGTCCTGGGCCACCTCCAGCAGGTACAGGGGACAGGGCAACACAGGCCACCACTGTCCCTGAGAGCTGGACAGCTGTGACAGCCCCATTTCTGTGTCCCCAGGGGGGAGCCCCAACCCCTTTTGACCGCAACTATGGGACCAAGCTGGGAGTGAAGGCAGTGCTGTGGATGTCAGAGAAGCTGCAGCAAGTCTACAGCAAGGGTGAGCTGAGGGCTGGGGGTCTCGTGGTGGGCGTGGGGGAGGCTGGTGGATGCTGCTCTGGGCTCAGCCCCTGGCAAGGTGGCCAAGGTCAGCCGTGTCCCCTCCCAGGGCGCGTGTTTGCCAACTCGGGGGACTCTGCCTGCGTGATTGGGCTCCGGAAGAAGGTGGTAGCCTTCAGCCCTGTGACAGAGCTCAAGAAAGTCACGGATTTTGAGTAAGTGGCAGCGCCCTGGTGGTTGGTCAGCTCCCGGGGGGACGGTCCCAGGCTGTTCCTTCTAGAGCCATGTCCCCCTGCGCAGGCACAGGCTGCCCCAGGAGCAGTGGTGGCTGAACCTGCGGCTGATGCTGAAGATGCTCGCCAACTACCAGATCAGCCTCACCGAGTACATCTCGGGGCAGATGGAGCACGTCACCCGCCGCACTCTCAGCATCGAGAAGGGCTTCTAGTGCCACCAGCCCAAAGCACAGCCCCCACCGTGTCCTCTGCACTCCCACATGCTGCTCGGGGAGCGCCACGTCCCCCCTGTTCTCAGTAGCCCTGTAGCTTTGCCACTGACCCCTTAAAGCAGGCAGAGCCTGGTCCCAGCTCCCAGAACAGCACAATCCTGCCCCAAATCACTGGTGCGGTGTCTGGTCCCTGTGCAGGTGCAGAAGGGGGTGTTGCTTGAGCCCAGCTGCACAGCCCAGACCCTTGATCTTCCCTTAATAGTTTATTATTATTTAAAGATGGGGTATTTTAAGTCCTTATTTAGCGGCCTGACCGCCTGAGCCAACCGCTGCTGCTGCTGCTTTGTAGTCGCCTGCCCCGCGTGCGGGAGGGGGGTGAGGAGGAGGTGGTGCCATCCCGGAGCAGATTGGAGCTGCCGCCAGGGACTTGGGGCTGCCCCTGATCCCTGGAAAAGCTCCATCCCTGTGGGGTGTCTGGAGGGCTGAGCGCAGGGTCACGGCAAGCCCCTCTCCCCCTTGCATGATGCTTGGCTGCGACTGTCACCGTGTGGCCCCGGGTGCCGTGTCCGTCATCTCACCACTGCTCCGTGAGCCCAGATCCTGCACTGCTCCTGGTGCTGTTCCTCCTCCTCTAGAGATAAAACCTGCTGGAGCCAAAACCTGCCTGGAGTGGTCATTGAGCACCAAGGGGCAGGGAGGGGTGGCAGGGCTGGCGGTGGGATGGGGGGGACACAGTCCTTGCCAGGAAAGCCAGATGGTTTTCCCAAGCTGGATTAATACGGGGCCAGGATGTTTCCTGGCTTTGCGCATTCTCAAAGCCTGGGAGAGTGGGACTGCAGGCGGCTTCTCACTCAGGGCCATGGTGGGGTCAATGTCAGCATCCTCTGCGGGCAGGCTTCGCAATTCCAAAGGAGAATCACTCCATTCCCACCTTCAAAGGATGTGTCCAAGTGATTTATGGAAGCGCTGAGTGTGTTTGTTGAGGCACTTTCTCAAGGCTCCTGCCAAACGTGCCGGTCTGGCCATGCTCCGCATGCTCGGCCCATTCCAGACAGCTCCATGGAGCCCCTTTCCCAGAATACTTTCCTCCTGGGGCTTCCAGCTGACGGCTCTGGCCTCTGGGACAGCGCCAGCACCAGGATGCATCACTGGCTTTTGAGTCAAACACACTGTTGTTTTGTCCTCCCCATGGAGATGCCCCCAAGTGAAAGTTCCCCTTGATTTGCCCCCTGGCCTTCTGTGATGGAGTGACTCCATCAGTGTACAAGGGAGGGGCTACGGATGACATTTATATGGATTGCTGTAATGGCATTTATCCTGTTGCCTAAAAGCTGTTGGAGAAAAAGACTCCAGGCCGAATTAGAGGGGAGGGAAGATGAGGATAAGAAAGGCTTTAATGAGTCCCCAGGCTTCCAGTAATACCACCATCTGCGCGCCCCGAGTACAGGTGTTTGCCATTTTTATAATTATTTTTACCCAGTCTCCATCCAGCCCCCACCGCAGTTCTGCCCTCCGACACGCCCTCTGGAACTGGGTCTGGGGTCATTTTGGGACCCCTCTTCTTCATCTTCATCTTCTTCAGGTGACGTGATGTTCTTGGAGGTCTTCCAGAGCCTTGGGCTTGGAGGTTGTTGTGTTCT
>JAWMRA010000009.1:21225702-21245267 GCA_035584735.1 Pseudotriccus pelzelni
CCAGCTCCCTCAGCCCCTCCTGCTGCTCCAGCCCCTTCCCAGCTCCGTTCCCTTCCCTGCACACCCTCCAGCCCCTCAATGTCCTTGCCATGAGGGTCCCAAAGCTGCCCCAGGGCTGGAGGTGCCTCAGCAGTGCCAGCACAGGGGACAGTCACTGCTCATGTCCAGCCTCTGTCCCCAGCACTCCAAGGGCCTCTCCCAGCTTTCCAGCCACTCTGCCCCAGACCTGGAGCTTTCCAGGGAGTTGTGACCCAAGTGCAGGATCTGGCACTTGGCTCTGTTAACCCTCACACTGTTGCCTTCAGTCCATGGATCCAGTCTGATCCCTCTGCAGAGACTTCCTGCCCTCAGCAGATCCACAGCCCACCCAACCTGGTGTCATCTGCAAACTGACTGGGGGAGAGACTGTGACTGTAACTGCACAAGGGGGTTTTATAAACTCTGATGGGAACGGGAACTGTGACTGTGGAGAACATGGCCAGGAGGCCCCCAAATCCACATTCATGTGGAAATACAAGCTGGAAACAGCCTAAGCAAACAAAAAATGTCTCTTAAATCGAGTTGTAGTCCCAACACAAAGGGAAAGGAAGGGCTGGGTGCTGTTGGGAGCAGGGAGATAATCCCCTTGGGATCATCTCACAGGTCTGTGTCACTGCTGCACAGCCTCAGGTGTTCCTGAAAGGTAGGGAAGCTCCCCCAGCTCTTGGTTACCCAAATTTAAATGTGAATGATCTGAGCACTCTCATATCAGCTGTCCCTCTTCCCCTGTTCCCTGTTCTGCTCAGAGCATTTTCAGGAGCACTGGAGTGCCTGCCACCATTGGGACAGGGGAGGGGCCCTCATTCCTAGGAAATTCCAGCTGATTTATCTCTGCCAGTGTCTCCTCAGTTCCGCTGGTGAGGGGGAACAGCTCGAGGAGGGGTGGGGAGTGCCTTGTTCTTCAGTGAGAGTGGTGGGCAGAGTTTTGGGGTTGACAGTCTCTGAGGGTCAAGGACTGCCTAGATTTGTAAACATAGACCAAGGGCTGGAAAACAAATGGCCATTAAACTTCTTGCAACAAAAGGAAAGGCTGAGGGCACCTGGTCTGTTCAGCTGGAGGAGACTGAGGTCTGACCTCACTGGGATCTGCAGCTTCCTCAAAAGGGGCAGCACCAATCTCTTCCTTCAGGGACCAGGGACAGGACCCAGGGAATGGCTGGAGCTGTGTCAGGGCAGGCTCAGGCTGGATCTCAGGACAAGGTTCTTCCCCCAGAGGGTGGTTGGCACTGACCAGGCTCCCCAGGGCAGTGGGCACAGCCCCAAGGCTGCCAGAGCTCCAGGACCACTTGGACAATGCTCTCAGGGACAGGGTGGGATTGCTGGAGCTATGCAGGGCTTGGAGATGGACCATATCCAGCAGGAGATGATCCTGCTGTGTCCATTCTGGCTCAGGATCACTGTGTCACTAACTGTGCTGTAACACCCTGTAATGCTGTAAAGCATTGAGACGAAACCCTTGAAAAGTGACATAAAAAAACCCTGTGGGGGTTAAACCAGCAAAAGCTGTGAAAATACTTTCACCTTCATCTATATCTGGTAAATTCACCTTCGTGTTTTTGGGGCTGGGAGGAAGAGGGAAGGCAGCCAAGCAGCCTCTGGGTTGTGTCTTCTCATGAGTGTCAAAGCTGATGGAAGCAGATGAGAACTCTAAGATAGGTCAGGCCTAGTCCAGGCCAGCTTGGACGGGGCTTGGAGCAACCCAAGATAGGGGAAGGAGGAGCTTTAATGTCCCTTCCAACCCAAACCATTCTGGGATTCCCTTGGAATGAGCTGAGCAGGTGGAATGTCTCCTCCTGGCCCTAGACTCCAAGTCCCCTGCAGTGTTGTGGTTTGAAAAGCACAGAATAATTCGCTGTTTGGATTAAACTGGAGGTGTGTGCTTTAAATCCTGACAGTCCTCTCCGCGGGGGTGTCCAGGGTTAATCCCTGCACATCCTTTGCTCCGATGCTTTACTGGTGCTGCTTGTGACAGAAAACAGCCGTGACGGAGAAAAGGTGTTTGTGCTTCTCCTCGCTGGACCGTTTCACGGAGAAACAACTCCAAGGACCGAGGGAAAACGCCAGCTCGGCGATGCTCTGCTGCCCTCGAGCGGGCGCGTTAGAAACATGTCGCTCCCCGTTCTCCACCTGCACTGAACTGGCGCCTTAAAACTCAAAATCCCCCTCTGTAATCAGGTTTTTAAGCGGTTTGCGCGGCCTGTGGAAGGCGCAGTGGCTCGTCCGGAGCGTCACCTGAGGGAGGGAAACCGGGCTTTTCATGGGGGCGGGGCCTCGCCGGGGGCGGGGCTTCATTGGGGCATGTCCTTCACCTTAAGGTGAGCAACTTGGGGGCGTGTCCTTCGCCTCCCGGTCAGTGAGGCCTCATCTGAGGGACGGAGGGGGCGGGGCTTCACCGTAGGGTGGGCGGTTTGGGGGCGTGGTCTTACACCGGACAGTAGGCGTGTCCTTTCGCCAGGTGGGCGACCCTGCGGGGGCGTGGTCTCATACTAGGGGGCGTGGTCTCCCAATCACGGGGTGGAACCAAAGTTCAAGGGCGTGGCCTTCTCACCGAGGGGGCGTGGTCTCCAGCTGGGGGCGTGTCCCGTCGGGCGCGCGCGCGGCCCCGTGTGCGCGTCACTTCCCGTGCGGGCGGAGTTGTGGCCGCGGACGGTCCGGTCCAGTCAGGGCGGCGGCGGCGGCGGCGGGAGCGGGAACGGGAACGCGAACGCGAGCGGCGGGACGGGACGGGACGATGAGCGACAGCGGGGAGCAGAACTACGGCGAGCGGGTAATACGCGGAGCCCGAGCGCGCTGCGCAGCCGGGCTCCATCCCCTCCCTTTTAACCCCTTTCCTCCGGGCGGCGCGACCGCCTCTGTGCCCCCCCCTCGCCGTGTCCCCCGTGTCCTTCTGGCGGCCGAGGCGGCGGCTGTGTTGGCGGGGCCGCTCCCCGCGCGCCCCGCGTGAGGCGCCCGCCGCCATCTTGGGCCGGGACCGCGCGCCCGGGAGGGACAAAATGGCGGCCCCGGGACCTGAGGGGCCCCTCGCCCTCCGTCCCGGCCCTGGGCGGCGGCAGCCCTGCTCTCCTCTCTGCAGAGCCGCCTTCCAGCCCTTTCTGGGAGCTGCTTCCTGAATTATCTGCCGTTTGCTGTCTCTCGCCTGTAACAATTAACTCTGATCTTGCCTCACGCCCGGGTGGCTCGGGCTTTTATTTAAACCTAATAGTCGAAGGCAACCCCCTCGCTTTGTGAAACTTGCAGCAGATATTCTTTCAAACCTCACAGTTACTCTTAAGATCTCGCTGTCCCCATGGGTTTTCTACTAATACCGAAGTAGACGAGTTGCTAAGCCTCACGTTTGTGATGCGTATCTGCAGTACGGAGGACCTCTTTAACAGTCAGTTGCTTTTTATTTAGTGAACCAGTTTTGCTTTCCTTTGAATTGGGGTCAGTACTTTGTTTTGGTTTTTTTTTCAGCGTAATTCTAACTTCCTAACTCGCAGCAGCATCGGAGGGAGCTGTGGAGGTGATAAGGAGTTAAATTCTAAACTGGAGGCGACAAAAAATATTAAAAAATGTAGTAATCCTGAGCAATGTCTTCCTCAGAATCCGGCTTTTTCTTACTAATCCTCTATAATAAGGTGTGATACAAGAGTGTTTCTCCTTCAAGGCAGGTGAGCTTAGAAAAATTTGGTCTCCAGGAAGTTAAAAATGGGAATGAATGGTGAAAGACAGGGATTAAGGAACAGACTTGTGCCACCCCCGGTGTTCTTTTGCCTTGATGTGTTCGTGTCGCCGGGGTGGTTTTAGTGAGGGAGGAACACTTGCTCAAGGTGGGTATTTGGGTGTCCGGTTTTTTAAAAGTTGCTTTTTTAATTGTTGTGCATATCGGAGTGGAGACTGGTTTAGGCTTAATAAAGTTTGCCAGGATAACCTGCATTGTGTTGTCGGTCAGAATGAGTGGAAATGTTAAAACTTCTGTACCAAAGTCTTAGTGAAACATCATCATGCAGGGTTTTGGGGTAGGAATTGCTGTCTTGCTGCTTTTCTATATTTTTATTTAAAAAAAACCGACATAAACCGTCTTTAGGCAGTTTCTGCTGAGGCTTAAAATGAGTTTTGTCTGAACTTTTGTGACTTCAGTAGATGAACTGCATGCAATGGACATGTTTGTAAAGTTAAGGCAAAGAGTTCCAGGCCTGCTGTTCCGGACTGGAGCAGGGATTGGCTTTTCTAATGCTATTGCCAGTGTTATTTAGGTGTTTTTTTTTTTTGCTTATTTAAAGCTTTTATTTTACTGAGTCAATGGCTTTTCTACTTTTCTAAGCTGAAGTCTCTGCAGAGTAGAGTCAGTGTTTGGGTAAATAACCTGAGATGGGACTTTACAAGTGTTTGTGAAGCTGTTCCAAGGCCAGGCTGCCAAAAGGAATCGTGCTCCTGAAAATGTGGTCCTGCTCTCTCCTGTGTACTGTTCCTACAGTCAGTCAGATCTGGGAATTCAGTCAACTGCATCTTTTTTTTTTATCCCATTTCCAGCTGCACTGGTTTGTGGGCCTGGCTGGATTGAGTCCTTATGGGGCCAAGGAGGAATTCCAGGGGCTTTTGCAGCTAAGGGGATTTGGTATTTCAGCAGCTTTTATGTGACTTTTAAAAAGAAAAACATAGAAGGAGGAAAAAAGACCCCACTGAAGTCTCTTTTACAGCTTGTGCTCCATAATGAGAAACTTTTTGACCGAAGGAGCTATGAAATGTCACCAGTACTTCAGATACTGGGATGTGCTTCAGATACTGTGACTGTGCTGCAATGCCAGGGTTTTCCAAGTTCCTTTTGTTTTCATTGAAATTGTTCTCACGGAAGTTCATGGGATTCAGGCCTGGAGGCATTGAAAAAAGTCTAGTTAAAGGGAAAAATACAGTCTCATCCTATGAATTAGTTAATCCTGATAGTGATGGGTTGATTTGTGATAAGAAACTTCAGTACGAATCAGGGCTTTATTTGTGTGTGGGGTTTTTTTATCAGAGTGACTTGCATGGTATAAATGCTCAATTTCCAGATAACTTGCAGGGTATTTCAATCATATATTTTAAAAAATCGTGACTTTTATTCCTAAACTGTGGCAGAGGGAGGTCTAAGGAGGCAGTTTGAGAAGGTTGTAGACAAGCTGATAGCTCCATGCCTCCAAAAGGATGAATCATTCCCTGTGTTCCTCCTTTACCGGCTGGCACTTGATCTGACCTCCTGGGGGGCTGATTCAATACCCAAAGCTGTCAGAAAATAATTTGGGTTTTGCTGATGCATCAACTCCCTGCCAGCCTGGGGCACTGAAGGAGCCCTCAGGGTCAGCACCAGTGGCACAGGTGGTGGGAGAAAGCTCTGCCTTGATTTTTCAAAACACATTCTTGTCTTTTTTTGTGGTGGTTGGAAACTTGTGGAAAGAGATGGTTCTGCTTTTCCCTCCAGCTTCCCCCAGCAGAGATCTGAGCTGGTGACTGTGTCCCTCAGGGGGGAAAAGGCAAAAGCTGCTGGTTTTTTGTTGGCTCTGTTGTTAAATTTCATAGTGGAGAGGTTGAGGAATGTGAAGTCAGCACAGACACACCTTGGATAAATGGGCTGCAGATCTGATGTGACATGTGAGGCTGCACCTTTCTGTAGGAAGACAAGTGGAAATACATAAGTTTATAGCAATCTTTGATTATGAAAGCCCTAATACTTTTATTTCTCTATCTTATGTTATTGACTGAAATCTGTACCTTGCATTCCTGTGAGGAAAAACTGGATCTGAGAAGTGCAAAGAACTTGTGGCCATCACAGACCTTCCAGCTGCTTCTGCCATGGAAACCTTTCCTACCTCCTGCCCCCCAAATTATCCTGCTGTGTGACATTCCCTGCTCCTGGAGCACTGTGACATTCTTTGTGAATGTGCTTAGAGCTGCTCAAAATACCATCCCTCCAGTATCCCACTTTGGTTTTAATGTGCTCAAAGTCTGGAAAGAATCACTTGGAAACCACAAGCCTGGACTTCAGGGCTTCCACCTGAATTCCAGTAGTGCCTGAGGAAGGGAAAGAACTGCTGCTGGTAAAGATCAAGAGATTTGGTGGGGTTTCAAATTCACACTGGACAAACTCAAGGTTAGAAAAAAACCAAGATCATTTAGTAGTGGCAAGAAGCTCGATCTGCTGACCAGCAGTGCTGGAATATGGGCAGGATAAAGAAGGATCTTTCTTCCCTCTTCCACATGGCGTCACAGGAGACAATTTGGCATTTTTAAATAACTTAAAACTGACAGAGGGAAAGAGCAAAAACTAGGAGAAGAAAATATAAAGGATGACAAAACCAGATAGGAGAAACTCCAATTTCAGTGAGCTGTGGGAGTGACTTGTGTGAACCCTCAGGCGTAACGGGGTGTAAACTAAGTTTGGAATGCTGCAGACTCCTGGTTCATGGAATTTTGGGTAGGGAGGATTTCCTGGGGTTTGGGGTGGGAAGGGTGACAACTTGGGAAATGTTGGGGGGTTACCAGTCTTAGTGATGTCTGGAGCAGGTGAGGTGCAACAAATTCCTTTGAGGCTGGAATAAAGAAGTGGCATAATCCCGTAAAATGTGGATTGAGGATAATCTAGAAACAAAATGTGGATGTTTAAAAACTGGAAAATACTGTAAAGTCTAAAGCCAGTAGTTCAGTTTTCTGATTTGAGGAATAGTTATCCTGAGGATTTTTCTTCTCAAGTTTCTGCTCCTCTGTCCAGATCCCACATCATCAACCTTAACATACTAAGCAAAGATTATCCTAAAAACCTACCAAATAAATGAAGATTCACCAGTTCTCTCCTGATTCTTCAAAGCTTTTGACTTTTAAAAGCTCTGCAAAGGGTTTGGGGTGTGTTTGTGGGCAAACTGCTCCCTGCTGCTTCCCTCTCATCCTGCATTTCTCCTGTCCTTTCCAGCATCAGTCCCCTTGTATTTGGACATGGCTTCTTCTGTCTTGCCCGAATTATCTTTTGTGAAATGAAGTATTTTTCCTCACATGAAGAACTGCTTAGTTTTGCGTTTTAACCCTTCTTCAATCTTGCTTTGTCTAACTTTCTAGGAGTTATGGCTTCTTCTGGCTAAATTAATACATTAATTCAGAACTCATCTCTGTGGAATGTTTCCTTTTGAAGGTAGTAATGAATTTAGGTTAAATCTGCGAATTGTAACTTTAATTACTTCTCAGTGTTTGCCTTGTCCTTTGCAGGTCAGTATATGGGGCAGCTGTAGTTTAGAACAAAACCTTACAAATTTGAACAAAGAATATGGCCTTGACAACTTTGAGTAATTTCTGTTGCTCTTGAAATTAATTGAAAATCTGCTTTATCCTGTAAGTCACCCTTTTCCCCTTCCCTCCCCCCTGATATTGGTAGGGAATAGTAAAGAGCTAAAATTTGGGTTAAGTTGTATGGAAGTGGTTTAAGGCTGATTAATTTTGAGTTAGCAAATGAATTTCTGAATGCTCAGTCCAGGATTCCTGTTAAATTAGTGTACAGGTTTGAGATGTTGCACGGCTAAAAGAAGGGATTTTGGACAAAAATCTGGTACTGTGGTGTCATTAATGATCATTCTTCATCGCAGTTTACACTAAATATAGAATTATTTTTTAGGAAGAAGTAGAATTTTTGCTGAATTTTAAATTTCCTCTAATACCTTGAAATTAAGAATACTTCTTAGTGTGTTCAGGTGTTGAAGGCATGTGACTGAAGCTAAGCATTCCACTGATCTAAAGATAAAAATCTATAAGTTGAAACTGCTAATTAGGTTATCTCAGTACCAAAGCAGATTACCAGTAAATAACAGAGCAGGTGAGGTGTGATTCCAGAGCACTGTTGGAGCGTGGGGCATTTTTGGGCGGTGAAAAATGCAGATTTCCATGGAAGCACAAAGCCTGGATGTGTAACCCCCACTTGTGCAGTCAGGTGGGGGTGAGTGTGCTCAGAAACCTTCACACCAGGGCTGCTCAACTGCAAAATGGCCCAAAATTCAGGTTATTGGAGCTCACTGAAGGCCCAACCACGCTGTGCTTTCTGCATTCAAAAGCACGTTGGTTGGCCACAGCAGGACCTTCCTGGAGTCACTTCTGGTGGATTTTGTCTCACTGTGTGGCTGATAGTGCAAATTATTTTGAGTCTCCTGATGTTACAATTCCTTAGTAGGTACTCAGCTGATCCAGTTGCACTTGCTATATTAAATACAGGCATAAATAGCAAATTCAGTTGCTTAGTGTGAAGTTAAACTGAGTTGACTGAACCTGTTGATAAAATCGTAGGTCTTTAGTAGATTCAATCCTTAAACTGCATTTATAGTAAAAGTCCACAGCACTTTTTTTTTTTTTTTTTCTAGTTTCAGTTTTGGCACTAGATTTTATCCTGGAGTTCTTAAATATTCTTCATCCTGTTCTTTTTCTATTAAGGTTAATGTTGAAGAAGGAAAATGCGGAAGTCGCCATTTGACAAGTTTTATAAATGAGAATTATTTGAAGCTCAGGAATAAGTGAAGCTGAAATTTGAAAAAAAAGAAAGTGAATGCATGCTAATTATCAGACCAGAAGTCCCACTTGTAGAATATTGAGCAATTTGTGTGAAGTGGGGAAGATGAAAGAAGTCAGAATTTGAAACGGAAGAATGAAGAAAAGGAATAAAAATGAAGTTAAGATAAGAAGTAATCTGGAATCTGAAAGCACTACGCTAAGTAATTACTAGTCTGTTTATGTGTCCCTGTATATTTTGCTAAACATGCATGCATTATCTGTTTAATAGCAAAAAGTACATGCAGGGTAAAGAAGTGTCTACCAGGGAAAAAAAAAAAACCAAACCCAACCTCCTTAACAATCTAGGCAGTGCTAATCCGACTGCCCGGACACGTAGCTATGAATATTTCCATTGATTTCACTGGAGCTTGTTTACAGCCCGTAGGTAAACGAGGAATTGTGTCCAAATTAGGCTTTCAATATCTGCGTGCAGGAATCCCGCTCTGCTTCCAGAAGCGGAAGTGCTCATGGGTCTGGCAAGTCGGGGAGACACACCCCTGCAAGATCTCGCTCTAAGGAGGATTCCAGGCGTTCCAGGTCAAAATCTAGATCCAGGTCTGAATCCAGGTGAGTTTGCTTCTTTTACCTCTTCCTGCTCTTCACAACTCAGGTGGTTATGTCCAAGGTGACGTCCAGCTCGTCTGGTTCTGCTCCCAGAGTTACCGGGGGATCTGGGGCACGAGTGGTTTCAGGATTTGTATTTTTGCAGCTTTTTCCCGGAGTCAGCTACATAGGAGGTAGTCAGCTCTGTAGGTTTCTGTCCCTTCTGACCCACTGCTTTTTACCTCTTTGAATATTGACTTGTTTCTGAGCAGGGAGTGGTAGGAACTTTATAGGATTGCCCAGTTTAGGTCACATTACGTTTTCTCATGGTGTTCCTGGAGTAGGTAATGAAAAGCAGCTGCAGAGATAAATGTGAATTTCACAGTCTGATCTTTTAAATACATTAATCGAACTTGAAAATTAGCAGGCTAGGAAGCTTTAAATATTAGACAGCTTTCCAAGCTCCCGAAAAGCATTGTGGAGAAGGTAACCTGCTGATTGTATTTGTTACGTGGCAGCACAAACACACACTGTGAACGTGCCTTTTGCACTGTATTACCTTTCCTTACACATTGATCTGTGAGCAGGGGCAGAGTTCCTCTTAAAAGAGCAGATGGTTGAGTGCTGACTGCAGAAATGAATGTGTTGGTGGTTTCTTCACTCAGCTGTAGGCATTCAGGTTAAAAAAAATGGGGTTTAGCAGAGGGGGTTCCAGTAGAGCTGTTCACAAAGTACTTTTTACGTGAACAAGCAGGGAATTGCCAAAGCCTGGGGAGAGGATGGTAACATTGGGAGATTCTGTGCTATTAGCTATCACAAATACTGTGTTAGATCTTGCGAGATCAAAGTGAAAAGCTTTTGTGAGACGGAAAATGGTTGGGAGGTTTTGACAGCAGAAGAACGAGGTTTATTGTCCAATTCAGGCAGAGTCACAAGTGTGAAATCATGCACTTGGCAGTCCCTGGAGTGCAGGAACAAATGTGTCAAATTAAATTAATAAACACTTGGTGGAGTAGCACCATTGGAGAAGATGGAATTGGAGGGACCTCTGGAAGTGGCAGCAGTGAGAGAGGGATAGGGCAGCTCAGGAAGGGTCTAGTCCCAGATCCTGCCCAAGGCAGAGTCAGCTCTGGGCTCAGACCTGCTCTCAGTCTTAGTCCAGCTTTGGGGTTTGAAAACCTCAGGGGGTGGAGGCAGCAAAACACCTCTGGGGAATCTTCTGATTTTAAAATAAAGTCAGGAGCCTACCCAGCATGTCCTTCTGCCCCTTAATCCATGACCTCAGGGATTCCATACCCACGGTTCCCAGTTGCAGAATACCCATAATACTGAGTAAGAGTGCAGTCATAAATTGTATAAAATTCTGAAGAAGCAAATACAAGATGTAGAATTCACAAGGGATGTGGCAAATAATTTACTTTTACAAGAAATCAGTCTTTAAACAATACCCTGGCAACTGGCTTTACAATTTTCGATGACCAAAAGTAGTGGTTTATGACTACCACAGTTTCCTGAGCATTTAACAGCTGTCTTGAAGATAGTTATGGCTGGAAATACTGGAATTGTAGAGCAGGGTTACTATTCTTTAGCAGGTTTGGCTGGAATTGTGTCAAGGCACGTATTTAGAAACACTGTATTTTAATCTCTCTTCAGTGCTGTCATACCTTGGGATGTGGTCACGGGCACATCATTTAAATCTGGGTCTCCCTAGAGAAATACCCTTGTGAGAACTTTCATATTTCTTGGTAGTTTCTGTTGCAAATGTATTTTTGAGTTACCAGCTTTGTAAATTAAACTTTGATTTGGGAACCAACCTGTGTCCTGGTGTTTTTATCAGTGGGAGTGTGGATACAACCTGTGATTTAAAATATGCTTTTATTTAAGTGTGCAGCTTGTTATCTTTGGCTGGACCTTTCGGGTACCTGGAATATCAACTCTGTGTTTGCCTTAATTATTTTTTTTCCTATATCTGGCTGAAATGTGGCTGTGTGCATGTGTGGAACCTCTTTTATTGCTATTCCAGTCTTTTTTTTTTTTTTTTTTACTGTCTTCCCAGGTTCAGGGAAGTTTGTTTTGTTTTTGTAAACTTTCTGTTGCCAAAAGTAATGTTTTCTTTCTAAATACATAGTTAGAAGTGCTATAATGGGATATGCTGAATTAATTTCTCCTGGGCTTGGATATGTATTTCCAGTTGAGCTTATCTGGCTCACTGCTAGTGAGGTTGGAGATGTTTTTTCAGGAGATCTGTCCTGCAGTTTGGCTGTGTGTTGACAAATAGGGAGAAATCCTGGCTGTGGAAGAAGCTGTTAAATGCTCAGGAGTAAAAACCAGTTCAGGTGCAGAGCTCCATTCATGCCGGTGTGGTGGTGCTGTGGAACTGGAGGAAAGACATCTAAGACACAAGAGTCTAAAATCAACGATTTATGACTTAGATCCATTGACTGTTAAACTGTTAATTGCACTGCTTAGCCTTGCAGGGATTTTTCTTGGGAGTGGTGTAAAATTCAGGTTATTCAGTGCAGACATCACAGGCCAAGGTCAAGTGTAGTATCCTAGTGGAAGTTCCTGCCCAGCTTTTGCCCTTGGATTGGCTGTGTTGGGAGGGCTGAGGGTCTGGAAGAAGGAATGGAAGTGTTCCAGGACCTCATGTCCACAGAGCTTGTGCTGTCAGAAAACATTCCTTGGGGGGAAAAAAAAATCAGTGAGCATTTGTACCTTTGTCTGAATACACTTGGAGTGTGAACATGTCAACATCGATGAACAGTTGCTGAAATACCAGCAGGTAAAGGAGCTACTGCAGCTTAATTCTTGCAGATTATGTTGAGCTCTGTTCTAGGGGTGTTTGCCAGACTTTAAAAGTGTATTTATTTTTCAGTGCCACCTGTGCAGTGGTGCAGGCTTTATGTTAAACCATACTCCTGTTCTCATTATCTGCCAAGTTTTAAAAGAGAGCCACCCCACCTGTTTTTACCTAAATACTGAATATTCTAAGCAGTACTGTGTCAAACCAGAAGAGCCTTGTTAAAGGAAGTTAAAGGGTGACTAAAATCAAGGAGACTTTCCTGCAGGAATCTGACAGTGAATATTTAGCACAGAGTCCTTGTGAGTAGTGACTAAATTGATTATAAGTGAAGGGTGTGGGACTGCAGGACTTGGGAAAACGAGCTGTTTGTACTCTGATGTATTTTTGGAGGGTTAAAACCCCCAAACAAAGCCGACACTGTCCATTTCTCCCCTCAGATCTAGATCGAGGAGGAGTTCCCGCAGGCACTACACGCGCTCCCGCTCCCGCTCCCGTTCCCACAGGAGGTCCAGGAGCCGGTCGTACAGTCGGGACTATCGGCGCCGGCACAGCCACAGCCACTCCCCCATGTCGACTCGGAGACGTCACATCGGGAACAGGGTATGTCTGGTTAGGAATGACTCGCAGTCCTGAGCACAGCCTGCAATCCCTCAGCCTGGGTGGCTTGTGCTGTACCCTGAGAGTACAAAGGGGTTCTCTGAGAGGAGGCCTCTGTTGCTCTGGCTTTGATTGTGACAGCGTCTCCATTAGCAGGTGACCCAGTCCAAATCTCAGCCCTGTCTTTGTTTTATCTTGAAGCCCTGACAGTCACAACCTGCACTGCAAATACAACCCGTTTCCTTCTTCTGTTGGTCTGTCCCTTCTTTTAGGCAAATCCTGACCCAAACTGTTGCCTCGGGGTGTTTGGACTGAGTCTCTACACCACGGAAAGGGATCTGAGAGAAGTTTTCTCCAAGTATGGGCCCATTGCTGATGTTTCCATTGTGTACGATCAGCAGTCCCGGCGTTCCAGAGGATTCGCCTTCGTGTACTTTGAGAATGTGGAGGATGCCAAGGAAGTAGGTTGAGGTGCACAATGTGTGGAATGTTTGCGGGCTCTCACTTGCACGAGTGTGTATTCTGTCACCTGGGCAAGCTCAGGGCCTGAAAAATACTTGGCGTCTCATAATCGTGGGATTTGGGCTTGTGAGTGCTACAGAATGAATGGGGAATTCTGTACTCACTCAGTGTAGAATCCTACACCGGTGCCAGCTCTTGCAGAGCTGTGTGCTCATGGCCTGGAACCAGGCTTATATTCTGCAAAATCCCACTCCTGAAACTCTCCGGTGTCTTCTGTTCCGCATCTGGCATGAAGGCTTCCATGTGGAGTTGGAGCTTTGGGTGTAGGTCCTGCTACTTGGCAGAAAAAAAACAAACCAAGCCACAATTGTTTTGAGTTCTTTAATTCAGATTTACTTATGACTGATACAATTATATTCATGGTTATGGTTATTTTTAGTGGTGTGTTGGAGGAGAGAAAACACTTAAATCAACATAGTGCTCTTTGTTAACTGCTGAATTACTTGCTGCTCCTTGTGTATTGGAGTAGTTGCATCTCCCTACATCAGCATGTTCAAAAGTTCCTCTTAATCATGTTAGAAGCACTGCAACACTTGTTAAATTACATTCCTTTCAGGCTTTTAATAGCTTATAAATCACATTTTCAGTGGTTACTGATGTTTAAGTCCAGCTGGTCTGCAGTGTCTTACACTTTGTGTTCAGTGTTATGCAGAAAGTGTGAGTGAGTCAAACCTGGCTCCAAACTGAGCCTTTTTTTAGGACTTTAACACTAAGAGCAATGGTTAGAAATCTGTGTTGATACCAAAGTTCATGCCCACCGCTGATGGTATTTTATCATTACTTAGGCAAAGGAACGTGCCAATGGAATGGAGCTGGATGGAAGAAGGATCCGGGTAGACTTCTCCATAACGAAAAGACCTCACACACCTACCCCTGGCATCTACATGGGAAGACCCACTTAGTAAGTTACCTGTGTGGGGATTTTTTTTTTCCAAACCAGGATTAGTTGCCTTTTGTTTTATAAGAACTGTTGTTTTCCCTCTAAAATACCCGGTTCTGAGTGTTTTTCTTGGTTTGTCAGCCTTTTGCCTCAGCCATCGCAAGTGCATCTTTTTCCAGCTCTTTAGATTCAAAAAGTCTACAGTACAATTTTTTTTTAAATTTCTAAATTATTTTAAGCTTTGCAAGCTCAAGTTTTCAAGAGTGAATGAACATCATGAAATGCTGATGGAGCAGCTGTGTGGCTTCATTAATATTTGGGATTAGCAGTTTGCCCTGTCCACACAATACACTTTTGAGTTCCAGTTGCTGAGACTGTAAATTGTTTTCCAAAGTCATTCCCCATTGATTTCCCAAGACTTTCAGCTCACTGGTTGGTTATGTTGATGTTGTGTTGAGACTGCAGATTATTTTTGTAATCAGAAAGTTCATTCACAAGGAGCTTGCTCAGAGTTAAGAGTGAATGAAGAGCTGTCATAGAATGGAATTCCTCCTGTGCCTGTGATACCAAAAGGTTAAGAGGTTACAGACCGGAGAGGAAAGGACCTGGCTGAAAGTTCAAGCATCTAAAAAGCAACTATTTAATTAGTCCTGTTCCCACCTGCATTGGTGTTTTCAGCTGTGAGGATGGGAGGTAATACATAACCCAGTTTAAACACTGTGAACTTAACCGAGTGCAGATAATGTGGATGTTCAATATCTGATAAAATAAACCCTCTTTCCCTCCTCAGTGGCAGCTCCCGACGACGAGATTACTATGACAGAGGGTACGACAGAGGGTACGACGACAGGGACTATTACAGCAGGTCGTACAGGTGAGGTATTTCACTGCTTTTTAAACTCTGCTTTCTCATCTACCTGCACTCATCCTACATAAGTGTGACAAAATAGTTTTGCTGTCACTGTCATTCTGGAACCTTCTTGTGAAATCATCACCGAAATGACAAAAGCATTGGTCACACTGAGAAATACTTTGTGGTGTTTAACTTGTGGCATGACTTAGTCCATAATGTTTTCTTAGTCTGCATTAAGTGTGTTTTCTGTACTCTGATTTTAGAAGACTCTTTGGTTGGTTCATCTGTTAGCACTGAAATGGTGCAGATCTGATATTTGAGTTGGGTTTACAGTGCCGGCTTAGATATTGAGCACAGTGTAGTAGTCAAAAAGAAATTTCAGTGCTCCCCAGTATCTCCTGATAATTATGGTATCTCAAATATTGCCAAAATAGGGAATTGGGGATTGTAACAGACTTGTTCCGTACTGGACATTTGCATTTAAAAAGCTTTTTTAATGTACCTCGTTAGGTTGAATATGTGTGTAAACAAGTTTGGGGTGTATTTGGTTCTAGTGATGGGGAAGTTTGTCTTCTGCATTTTCCAGCAAGTCTTCTCCCCTGTGAATCCTCACAACTTCTGGGACACTGTTAAGCTGGACACAAATTCAAGAGTTTATTTTTCCTGCCTGCAATCACCAAGCATTCCTGTAATTGCAGAATTGTGTAGTAGTCCTTCCCAGTGGTTTGCAAAGCTTTAATGCCTCTGCAGTAGGTGGATTTAGGATTGTTCCCTAATGGCAACCATGTCTTCATGGAAATAGCTGGATTCTTGACCAGCATTGGTACGTGGCTTTCAGATGTGGTAGAAGGCTCTTGGATCAATCATCAAGTTTGTTTTGGAACACAAGGTGCAGAAACTTGCTCGGCGTAGTTAAAGCTTCACCTCACTTAATGTGCTAAAATTAATTAACCAAAGTGTTGAAGCAGCTCAGGGTCTTGGGTCACAGGAAGGACTTACCACATAGCCTGGTGCTGTGCTGGCTGTTAAATGGTACTTCCAGCTTGTTTCTCCCACTTCCCTTGTTTTTGTACGGAATTCTGATGTGAATACCAGAATAAAGGCATCCAAAGAGAGCTAAAGATGTGGCTCTGCAGTTGTTGGTGAGAGTTTTGCACCATCTGTCTTGGACTTCTTCCGAGCTCAGATGTCCTCATTCTCTCAGGAAGGGTCAGTTGGGGTATGCGGGTTGTCCTTGAAACCTGTTGCTTGTGTGCCTTCAAATGTAATTTATTCCTTGTTTAGGTGGTGGCAGATGCCCAAATGTTCAGTGCTGAAGTGGTTCCTTTTCATTCCTGACCAGTGGTCAGGTGTTGGTGAGGTGTCACCAGAAGCTGTCACTGGGTCAGGAGCTGCAGCCTGTGACAGTGATCTGCTCTGTGGAAGGTGTCCCTGCCCATGACAGGGGGTGGATCAAAATGGGCTTTTAAGGTCCCTTCCAGCCCAAACCATTCCATGATTCCAGGAAGATGGAGCCACAAATGCCTCATGTGTGGCGGCTTTAAAAACTACCAGGATCTGCTACTCTCTCATCCTGGTTGTTCGAGGGAGAGTGAGGGAGAGAGAAGTGTTGGGATGTCGTGAGTGCTTCCCTGAGGAAGGGAGGCTTGGAATTGAAGATGCAGTGGAACAGAGCATACCCCACCCTAAAAATTCAATTAGTAACAATTCCTTTGCCTTCCCTGCCTTATGTGAAAACAAAGCCTTAAGGGAAGTACAGTGTCAGATGGGAATGGTCCTGTTAAAACTTTAACTTCTCCTCATTTCCATGAGAGGCTTAATTTTGCCTGGAAAAGTGTCTGTAAGCTAAAGACTAACCTTAAAACCAATCACCAAACCACAACTGAAGAAGACTTGAAACTTGATTTAGTCTCCTTCTGATAATGCTTTGCTGATCTAAGTCTAGGGAGGTTACCAGTCCAACCACTTAATATTAAATGCTGTAATAAGTTGTTTCTGTTCTGTACAAGGAGAAGTTGTACCTCAGTTCTTGTTTAAATGTTGGGTTGTGGAGATTTTTCCTTGCTTCCACCTTGGAATCAACATTCGTCCTCAGGGTACTGAGTTATCTTGCTAGTTTAAAAAAATCATTAACTCAAAGGAGGTAAAAATTAACATAATGAAGTAATTCAGCATCATCCAGTGTAGGAACCAATGTTCTCTTGTCTTGACGTCATTTTCTTACCCTTGATGATGTTTTTTGCTTGTACGATGAACTTTTTGTTTATTTTTTAAATTCTTAAAAGTCGTTCTGCTTTTCCTTTCACAGAGGAGGAGGTGGCGGTGGAGGAGGAGGAGGCTGGAGAGCTGTTCAGGACAGGGATCAGTTTTACAGGTATTTACTGGGTTAGTGGGACTGGGCAAGGAAACACAAAACTTGGGAGTGCCTGGATTGGAGTGGCTTGGGGGTGGGTTGGCTGTAGCAGCAACTGCAAGTCAAATAAATCTTCATCTTGGACAAATAATTCAGATTAAAAGTTAAGATGGATTTATTTGTCTTGCCCTGCTTGTTTGGGATGCTCCTGACTTGAAACTAAAATCACATGCGGACAAATTGCGAGAGTCAAAAATAATATTGGACCTGGTGTTAAGACAGGTTAAAAAAGAAAATTCACATCTTTGCTGTGTTACCCACTGGAAATGTTGATCAGCTCTTCCTGTGCTCGTTAGCTTTCCCAAGGGCATTCCCAAGAGCAGGGTGGACTTAGAGGGATCCACATAAAGCTGGGTTTAACAGAGGGATTTTTTGTGTCCCCCTTTCCCAGGAGGAGGTCACCGTCCCCATACTACAGCCGAGGGGGCTACAGATCCCGGTCCAGGTCCCGATCCTACTCACCTCGTAAGTACTCATGGAATCCTGCAGTGGGTTGGGTTGGAAGGGATCTTAAGCTCATCTCGTTCCCCCTGCCACGGGCAGGGCCACCTTCCCTAGAGCAGGTTGCTCCCACCCCTGTCCAACCTGGCTTGGCCTAATCTCAGAGTTCACATCTCAAAAGCAGATTTCCCCTTTCCCTGAAGGTCTTTTGACGTTTGGTGTCCATAAGGATTGACTTCAGTGTGGTTCTTTTATTGAACCACGCTTCCTTTGAAGGTTTCAGTGAGCAACTGGCAACCTTGAGAACAGAGCAGATGTTTAGTGTGGAGAAAATAAACGAGATAACAGCACTTGTTCTGAGGCTGAGATCCTGTTCTTCCTCCAAAACTCTCTTAAACCAGGAGTTTGGTTTCCTCCAGGACACGAGGCTCTGGAATTTGATGCAGGTTTGAAAGGAGGCGGTGAGCTTTAGTTACAAATCTCTCAATCCTTGAAGTTGACAGTGTATTTTACTGTGTTTGTTTTCTCTTCCAGGTCGCTATTAAAGCATGACACATAGAGGAATTTCTAGCTACAGCCTTTGAGTTGAAATTGCAAGTTTGTGGACAGTATTTTTTTATTGTCTTTTCTGTTTAACCAAGTGACAGTGCCTAGTGAATTAGGTGACTTTGACACCTTTTATGAGGACGACTTCTGTGGTGTTCAGTGCTGTTTCATTCTGCATATTTGTGTAGTTGGTGCTTTGTTTTCAGTTGTGTTTTGAACAGAGTATGTTTTGCATGTATTTTTTTAGTCTTCATTTTGACTCCTGAAGGGTTTCTATTGTAAAGACAAAACCTGTGCAGTTAGTTTTTTCTACTGATTCCAAGTTACTCCCAAGATCCAAACCTGTGTAAAATGCTTTCCGAAAGTGAAAAATAAAACAAAAAGAAGTTTGTTTTTTTTCTTTTCCTACTTATTTTGGCCAAAAAACCCAAAAAGCTGCAAGTAATCCCAGGGCAGATGCTGTCCATTCCTTTCAGGATCAACCAGTCCTTTAGTGTCCCTCAAAAAAGATTGCACTTAAAGTGCTTCTCAGGTTCATTTCTCACTGCTAAAAGCAGCCCTGAATCCCTCACTTGGGAATCTGTGAAGTTGGATCTATGAGCTAATTACTTTTTAATCTTGTGTTGGAGGAGCTTTCCACACTGGTTCATGGTTGAGAATGTGGGGGTTTTGTCTAGAAATAATGGTATAGTCATTTTTGGACTCAAAAATGATGCTCTCTGTGGATGTAGGGTAGAAAGTAATTTCCCTGTTTGCTCTCAGAAGTTGTTTGATAAATCACATGGAGCAGGGGACTGAAGGAATAGGCCCTACCTGCTGCAGCTGCATGGAAAGGAGGTGACCACCAACAGCACACCACGTGCCAGGGATTTACAAATTATCCAGGTGTTTGTAAAAACTTCCCTGTCTTTACTTGTCCTGAGTGGACAACGGGATCAGGGCAGTGATTATTTTTAACTGTCTGAGCAGTAATGGCCCATCCAGGGCTGAAGTTGTTCCTCCTGTTGACACATTCCTTGGAATGTGTCACATGGCTCCTGTGCTCGAGAGCATCCCACATCCCTGTGCCAGATCCCCACTCAGTGTCAGCATTCCAGGCCGTGGTGCTCTATGGATCATGGAATCCTTTAGGTTGGAAAAGCTCTCTAAGACCATCGAGTCCAGCCATCCCCCAGCACTGCCAAGGCCACCACTAACCCCTGTCCCCGAGTGCCACATCCACATTGCTTTTAAATCCCTCTTGGCATGGGGACGCCACCACTGCCCTGGGCAGCTGTCAATACCTGACAGCCCTTTCCATGGAGAAATTCCTCCTGATGTCCCACCTGCCCCTCCCCTGGCACAGCCTGAGGCCATTCCCTCTCCTCCTGTCCCTGTTCCCTGGGAGCAG
>JAWMRA010000009.1:21255374-21267877 GCA_035584735.1 Pseudotriccus pelzelni
TCTCCCCCCTCTCTTTCTCCCCCCTCTCTTTCTCCCCCCTCTCTTTCTCCCCCCTCTCTTTCTCCCCCCTCTCTTTCCCACCCTTTCCTCCACCTTTTTTTACACCTTTTTCCCCACCTTCTTTTCCCTCCCTTCTTTTCCCCCTCTCTCCATCCTTTCTTTTTCCCCACCTGCTTTTCCCCCTTCTTTCATTTCTCCCTTTCTCTCTTTCCCCCTTCTTTCAGTTTCCCCTCCTTTTTTCTGGTTTCCCCTCCTTTTTTCCCCCCCTTCCTTTTTGTTTACCTTCTCATTTGCCTCCCTTCTCTTCTCCCACCCTCTATTGTTTTCTACCCCCCTTAATGTGGCCTGGCCATGACAGATGGGCCCTTATTCCTGTCCATCCCTATTGTTAATACATCCCAGCTCCCAGGGCTGGATCCATCCCGTGCTCCCGGCCCTCGGCAGGTTGCTGGGCTTTAACAACAACGGATTTTAATTCCTTAAGAGCGTCAGGGCAAAGCCAGGGCTGGGAGGGAACTGGAGCAGCCTCGATGCTCTTGGCAACTGGTTGAAACTGGGGCAGCCCTTTAATGCTCATCCAGCCTGGCACTGATGGAGCAACTCAAGAAGATCCGCTGCTGGATGGGGTTGGGAGACAGCAAAACTTGTCCAGGATGATGACCCTGATAGGCCCAAAAATTAAATATATATATATAATGAACAGACACAAACCTAACAGCCACTTCCTTTCCTGCTCAGTTAGTGTGGCTGGGTCTGGAAAATTCAGCTGGGATGGAGTTTGGTCCCTGCCTGATGATGGGAATCTTTTTTGTAGGTGTTTTCTTCCCTGGGACAAATATTTCATAAAGCAGGCAGGGCACCTCTTTGATTTCCAGCGTGTTTTCCCTCTGTTTTTTCCCCCCAGTTCTCTTGAAAACTGATTTTTCAGGAAAGCAGGAGGTGCCAGACCGTTGTTTTGTCTGTCCCCAGCACCAATCCGAGGTGGAAGGTGATAAAATCCCTTTGTGGCTTTAATGCACTTTAGGTACCTAAAGCTTGAGTGGAAAAAAAATCTGCATTTTTTAGGACAGAGAGTGGTGAATATTATATTCCATAATATTAATTATATGCCATTATATATGATTTGTCATATTCTTGTATTATCATGTTGTTTTATTACTACAGCATTATTATTGTAGTATTATTACAGGGCTTATATTTAAGCCAGTTCAGTGAAATTGAGTTTCTGATTCCCAAATACTTCGGGATGTGAAGACCTTCTGGAGCAGGAGATGAGGGAATGGATGAGTGATCCATGGGAGGATCCAGGGAGGGCCTGTGGAACTTGGGCAGGGAGCTGGTGGCTCATTTTCATTTCACACCATCTTATCTTTATTATTCTCCTTCTATGTCCCTGGATTTTGGAGGGGTTTGTTACCCACTGTTTCCCTGGTTGCTCTGGGAGGGCAGAAAGCCATGTTGGAGAAGAGGGAGATGTGCCAAAAAACCCTCAATCCACCTGATTCTGGGAAAAACCATACGTTTTAAGGCATTTTCTGGTTAATTGCTTGATTTCAGCAAGTGCAGATCCCAGGCATGTGGCACAGGGTGATGCTGGCAGGTTTTCCTGGGTTTCCCATCCCCTTTCCCTTCAGGACTGTGATGTCAGCCCTGTGATTTTGCTCTGATGGATGCATGAAATGACACACAGCTGTATTAATTCCTGAACCCACCCTACAGTGTTGCTCCCTCCTTGATCCCACATGTGCTGCCAGTGCCCAAAACCCGGCTCTGGAATGGAGGAGATGCTCCCTCCTGGAGCAGCTGCCGCCGAGCAGGATCTGTGTGGGTTGAATTTAGAGGGGAAAAAAGCAGGTGAACGTGGTTTATCTCTTGAAGCTGGTGCTCTGTTCCCACAGGGCATTTTTTCCTGGTCTGGGCACCAAGGTGGATGTGCAGGTAGAGCAGAGCCAGAGGGTGATACAGGAGGATGCAGCTCTCCAGGTTATCCAAGGACAGCTTGCTGTGGCAGTTGCATCACACATTTAAGTGTTTTTCCCCGAAGTGGTTCTTACATTTATAATGTTTTTAAAATCCCCACCAGCCTGCTGCAAAGCTGGCTGGGGGAAACGTGACTGCTGCCTCCATCACGAGCTCCTTTGCCAGGGTCCTGTCCCCGGAAATCAGTCCCCAGGTTTCGGGAGGAGCGAGGAAAATGAAACTAAAATAAAGGGGGTTTCTGCCTCAAAGCCCTCCTGGGAGTGGTATTGGAGAAGGGTGGTCTGTGCCCCAGCCCTTGGGAATGGTATATCCATCTCTCCATCAGTGATGACTCTGTATGGTCCAGCACTGCTCCAACCAGGTGGGGAATTACAAGAGCCATAAAAAATACACCCTGTGGGAATAATAACCTTATTTTAAATGGTCAATGGTGATGATGAGCTGCTGGGAGTCCTGCCTGGGGGTGGGGGGAAGCCTTGAAACACCATTTGGGAGTCTTTGGGTGCTCTGCACGAGCTTGGATGGACATTGGAAGTGGAAATATGTTGTAGTGGCCTTTTGGTAAGTGGAGTTATGTGGCACCATCTGTGATCCTTCTGTTTGGGTTTTTTGGGGGGTGGGTGACAGGCACAGAGGGGTGAGCAACACCTTGGGTGGCCAGGGCTCCTCTGGCATCTCCCTTGGCATCTCCCTCAGGAGACGTGTAGGGAAATTACAGCCTTGGAGCAATTCAGTTCAAGGCAGAGGGTTCCCAGGAGTGGCCGGGGCACCGTGTCCAGCTGCTGTGCTGGTTTCTCCTGGATGAGCTCCCTCAAAATGCCCCGTGTCCTTTGGGCTGCTGGGCTCTGGTGACGGGTGAGCTGAGCCAGGTGAACCCCAAAGGGAGAGAGACTCCTCCCTGGTTCAGCCTGTGGCATCCTGACGGTTCCCAAACTGCAGGAGGGGGCTGGTTGTGGTGATGCTTTGGCTTGCTGAGTGTGGCACCTTGGGATAAGGCCAGTGAAGGTGCCACCCATTGTTTGGGGCCTGGAAGGTGGTGGGAGTAACTAGGCAGTGTGTCCAGCTCTCTCCAGTGGTTTGAGGCTCACTGGGATTTGCTCAGGCACAGCGGCCTCACAGCGTGTCACCAGGCATTTTGGGAGTGGGATGCATCCCTTGGAGCAGGCAGGAGGAGTCCCCCTGGAGGCTGAACATCTGGCCTCGACCTGGGCATCTTACAATAGCCCCTCTGGGAAATGCTGGTGGGGTTTAAAAATGAAACCTGTTCAGTTTTCTGGAATGGTCCCCATAGTGTCTGTAGTGTTTGGGAGCAGTGTCAGCCATGGGCAGGTGACAAGGACAGGAAAAAGGGTTCAGGCTCTTGGTGAATTCATCATTGCCATGGTCTCCCTTCCTGGGACCATCCTTCCTGCCTCCTTCCTGGTGTGGGGTGGAGATGGCTGGGCATGGGATGGGATGAATCCTGCTCCTTCCCTCTCAGGGATCTTACATCTCCATTCCCAGCTATGAAACCCCGGGTGGCAAGTGGGGATAGGAGCCTGTCAAACCCCTTTTTCCTGAGCACACCTCCTTGGCTGGCTGCCAGAGCAGGGTTTGCTGTCCCGCTGTAGGAGCAGCCCCAGGAGATACGAGCCTCCTCCTCCCTCTTTTCTTGGCCCTGGTCCTTGTGGGACCAGCTGTGGGTTTTGTCCTGCCCTCACAGCCCACATCTCAAGAAACCTCCCTTTTTCTGCCTTTCCCTCACTGTGTCTGGCCCCGAACTACCCAAGAAAGGAGAATGGTTTGCAAGGGCTCAAGATGTGCCTATGCCATGAGCTGCAAGAGCAGGGACCACAGCTGGAAGGCCTCGTTTTCCAGCTGTTGAAGATTGCTGGTAGAATCAGGGTGTTGATATCTTCTTCCATCTCCTCCTGCCTCCTGGCCCTGCAGGATTCGGTCCAAAGCCCCTGGGTGTTGGTGGCCATCAGCTGGAGCTACTTTCCTGTCTCCATGCAGTGTTGAGGCTGGTGGTGCCTGTCCTTCCAAGCATCTTCCTTGAGCTCATCCCAAGGAAGGGGAAAACTTCCTAAAATCAGCTTCCAGCTGCTGATCGGATCCCTAAAGCTGGCTGTATGTGTGTGAGGCTGGGTCAGGAAGCTTATCACGGGTATTGGGAGAGCTGAGAACACAGGACAGTGCTTTGGTCAGAGCTGGCTGACTACAAGCAGGATTGGGAATGCTGATTTGAGTGGGCCATGGATGAGCTCATGGCTTGGCTGGATCCTCCATGGATTGGACTGTCTCAAACCTCACCACTGCCCAAGCACAGCCAGGCTGGGGAGGTGTTTGGTGGCTGTTACCCATGGAAAGCCTTGGCACTCCTGTGCATCCGTTCCTCAAGGCTGCTCTGTGGCAAGCTTGGGAGTGTAACCATGGCCAGGTTGGGAGCACAATCATGAGGTTGGGAATGCAGCCACAGCCAGGTTGGGAGCACAATCATGTCAGATTGGAAGGTTGGGTGTGTTGGCCATCTCCAAGGATATTTCCTTAGGTTTCCACAAGGAAAGCAGCCCCACGTTGCTGGGAAGTGGTGGACATTAGCAGGATGCATTTTTGGAGAGCCCTCTCAAGGGATAGCAGGGTTGGCTGTAGTGGGGCTGGGGGTCCTGTCCCCACCCAGCCCCCAGCCCAGAGCAGTGTAGTCAGGGGTGTCCATGCATCCCAGCCTCCCTGTGTGGCCATGACTCTGCAGAGGCTCTTTTCAGGAGGTTTCCTTGGAAACCTAACAGCCAGCATGAGGAGGGAGCATTCTGGAGACAGCTCCAGCCCCGGTGGGGTGACTGGGGCAGAGCTGGGAGAAGCTCTTTCCCTGGGGATGAGCTGCCCTGGGGAAGCTGGCGTGGGGAAGCGGAATGCTTCAGAAAGCTCTGCCCAGCTGCCTTGTGATTCCCAGAGAGGCTTTTCCCTCTGCTGTGGGGCACCTCAGACCCTAACCCAGGGCTTTGTCTTTGCAGGAGCAGGAAGATCCAGATCCGAAATATCCCCCCCCACCTACAGTGGGAGGTAAGAAGTGGCTGATCCTAAAAACATCCCGTTCATCTCCCCCTCCATCAGCATGAGTTGTGCCGTTGGAGCATGTGGTCTGCACGTGGGCCACCTTTTACCTTCCCAGTAAACCCAGGAGGGAGCATAAACTGGGCCCCAGCTCCTGCCTGCTTCTGGGTCATGGAGTTGTGAGGCAGCTTGGAGTGGCGGGGCATCTTTGGGATGGCGGGATGCAGGTGGGTGAAGGCATTTAAGCAGTTGGGTGATGTTGGAGGGTGTTTTTGGGGGGAGTGGGCTCTTCCCCTGCCTGTCTGGGGCCTCACCTGCCCAGTTTGCTGCTCTCCCCAGGTGCTGGATGGCCTGTTAGCTCAGTGCGGGACGGTGGAGAATGTAGAGCAAGGTAAGGTGGTCCAGCGTGGTCCTCACTCCTGCAAAATTCCCTATGCTGCTCCCTGGCTCTGCCCACATGACAGGAAAAGGAAACCCACTGGGGTGAAACCTAATTATCGCAGTAGTTTCGCTGAACTGGCCTGAGCTGGTTTTCCCTTTGGACACAAGGCCTGCTAGTAGGGTTGGGGCTGCCCATCCCATGGTGGGATGGCATGGGCCATTCATCCTCCATCCCCAGGGATTCTCCTGGTCCCTGGCCTTTAAAAATGAGCTGAGTGTCGTTTGGGGTCCACTGATGAATTGAGGATGTCCAGCCAGGTGTCCTGCTTGGATCCAGCTTTGGCACCTTCTCGTCTTGTTCCAGCCCAGTCCTTGTGCTGGGGGAAAATCCGGCAGTGACAGGCATCCCCACCCCACTGTGCCCAGCTGCTTCCTCCCTCTGGAGCGTACTGTGGGGCTGGGAGCAGTGGTGACCTCTCTCCCCTCCCTGCTCTAACTGTCCCTTTCTTGCTCCCCCAGTGAACACAGACACAGAAACAGCCGTTGTCAACGTGACCTACGCGACAAAGGAAGAGGCAAAAGTGTGAGTAGGCTTTGTTTGGCTTTGTCCATAATTTCACACCACCCAGGCTTTTCCTGAGGAATCCTGGGTATCTTGTCTTCTAAGTTGTCCCACTGCTGGGCTGTCTCCTGCCATCTCCCCTGGCGTGGGAGATGGGGTTTCCTGTGGCCATCAGCCCTGTGGTTGTCCCTTCAGCGGGCCTTCTCCCCTTGTCTCCTAGATGTGCAATTCCCTTTGGACACTGTCCTTCCTGCAGGATTCTCTGCCATGTCTCAGTGGCCTTGTCTTCAGGCAGCAAAGTGGAAAGCTGAGGGTCAGGTCAGATAAGCAGTTCATCTTCCCAGGTTGAAAATCCAGGCCAAAACTGGGAATGCACCAGATTAATCACCAGTGTGACCACCCAGTTAGAGCTGCTGAAGGTGGTGAAGGAGATGGCAGAGATGGTGAAGAAATGTGGTGGTGATGGGAGAGTGAGAAAAGGCAAGTTGGAGACCAAAATACGCAGAGACTGTCACCTCCTGTGAAGAGGTGACTTGGCTTGGCTTCTGAAAGTTCTTTTGCCGTGGACAAGAGAGGGATGGATGGATGGGTCGGTGGGTGGAGGAGATGAGAGGGAGCCAGGAGGCCTGTGGTTGGTGTCTGCAGGAGCAGGGGAGCAGCTGAGGGTGAATCACCTGTTGTGCTGAGGAGTCGCAGAGAAATAGCCCCCACCAGGAACAGCTTCAGGAGGCCGGCAGGACTTGAGGAGGCCATGTGGAGATATGATGAAAAGTTTATCATGGCCAGCAGAGAGAAAAAACCCACAAATTAGGAGTTATTTCTGAAGTGGAAGGACTGTTTCAAGCAAAATGCTTTGGTCCAGGCTTGTAGAGACCAGCTCTATGTGAGCTACGAGTAAATACTGAGATATGCCTTAATTAGTGGCCAGGGTATTTTTGGTAGGACTAAGAGCCAGGAAGATCCCAGGCAATGAAGAGCCTTTGTGAGTCCATTTGTTGATGGATATTCCACCAATTTCCCATCTATGCTGACCCATCAAGGTGTTGGATAAGTGAGGACAGAGATGGGGAGAGTGATGTCCTGGTCCAGGAGGGCAGAAGATCCTTGTGCCTCCAGCCTCTGCTGGAGGTGCCATGGGCCACAGATGAGTGTCTTAGAATCATAGAATCTCCTGTGTTGGGAGGGACCCGCAAGGATCATCTAGTCAATCTCCTGGCCCTGCATTGGAGAGCCCCAAAAATCCCACCATGGTCTTGGAATGTGTGGCAAGAAAGGAAGGCAGAAGAGTTTCCCCAAGACAACAGTGCTTGGTACTTTGGGATAAGAGGCTTTTTTTGGATGGTGAAGCTGCAGAAGTCCTCAATGGATGTGGATTTCAGGCCTGGCAAGGAGCTGCTTGTTGTGATCCATCCATAGCCAAAGTGGAGGAGGGATGGAGTATGGTAGAAGCCACCACCACTTTATGGGGTCATGGCAAACACTGGGTGTGGCTGAGCATCACTGAGGAGGGGCTGGGGGATGGAGAGTCCAGGTGCTGCCCCCCAGCCTTGTCCTGCTGGGAAGGGAGTTGGGGTTTCCAAAAAAGGGGCACCACGTGCTGCATCCCTCTCCCTGGAGCTGTGCTGGTTGCTCAGAGCTGCTCTATCACCTTTTCCATGTCCAAAAATCCTGTGGGAGTGTTTCTGGGAAGTACTTTGCCCAGGAGTAGGTTCCCAGGTGAAGGGGCAGGTCCCCGGGCTGCCATCCCAGCTCTGCTGGGAGGACAAGCTGTGTGCCAGTGCCAGCATCACCCACATGGGAGGGGATGATGTCCCACCGCGCTATGGGACTTGCTCCTCATGACAAAAGCGAGCGGCTCCCACTTCCCGTGGCCACCGTTTCCAGATTGAAGAGGGAGAAGATGCAGACTGGGGAGGGACCATGGTCTACAAGGCTCTGGGGGTACTGGGGGGGTGCCCCTCCCCGGGGAGCCCCTCACCAACCTCCATGTCTCCCTGCCTCGCAGAGCTGTAGAGAAGCTGAGCGACCACCAGTTTGAGAACTATTCCTTCAAGATTTCCTACATCCCGGACGAAGAGGTGAGCTCCCCTCCGCCCCCCCAGCGATCCCGCCGCGGGGGCCACTCTTCCAGGGAGCAGGGCTCCTCCCCGGGGGGCTCCTCGCAGCCCAAACAGCTCGAGTTCCCACTGCGGATGCTGGTGCCCACGCAGTTTGTTGGTGCGATCATAGGAAAGGAGGGCTTGACCATAAAGAACCTTACTAAGCAAACCCAGTCCAAGTAAGTACTTCCAATGGTTTTGTTTTCTTCTGTAGGGTGCTGCAGGTCCCAGCTTGGGGTCCTCCCTGCACTCGGGGCTCTGGAGTGCCGGCCAGTGCTGATTCCTTGGGGTGCAGCCTTCAGGGGATGGTGGCAGAGCTCAAATCCTGAACCATTCCTGCTGGCCAGGGTGGTCTCAGTGTGGCAGGAGAGGGATGCACGTTGGAAAAGGCCAGGAATGAGTTCCTAAAGCCTCATGAGAGCAGCTGGTGATGAGGCTTTAGGGAGAAACAGCAAGTTTGGGGTTAAAATCCCAGAGGGGAATCCTTGGTGCAGTGGTCTTTGCCCTCGGGTTTTGCTCATCAGTGGGATCATAATCATATGGGATGAGCATCCCATATGGGCCAGAGCTGTTGTAGGGGGAAAGGGGACACCGTGGGAGCACTGCCATGAGAAGGGTGGGCTTCTGTATCTATTGGAAGCCTTTTTTAGCAATTAACAGTTTTTTAGCATTTTTATTTTCGAATCAAAAAAAGGGAAAGAACAAAAAGGGGGATTTGTCTTTCCAGAGTTTTCCATGTTTCTCTTGTTGCTGTCCTCCTTGATTTCATCACTGATTCTCCGCATGGTTTTCCTGCATGATTTGTTCCTGCCAAGGTGTGTGTTGTGTCTAACCCAAAGTTGCCTTCTTCCATGCTCATCCCAAACCCCTTGATCCCATGGGCCGTAGGACTCCTGTCCCACAACATCCTGGTTCTCACAGGAGCTTTTAGAGGCAAATTATTTGGTAGTAGCGTGGCTGGTGGTAGGAAGGCATTGGGTTGGCAGGAAGAGGTTTGTGTGGAAAGGGGGGCAGATGAGTAGGGAGAGAGGAGCTCTTGGAGCCCAGCTGGCCCTCGGGCGGGGCCACCTGGTAGCCGTGAGCTGGTTCCTGTTGGCCGCAAGTCCTTCTCCAGGTGAGTCCTGGTGGGATGAGCAGCAGGGGTAGCTGTGTCCTCACCACACAAGACTGGAAGTTGCCCTTTTGAAGTCCTGAGCCTGGTGAAGAAGGTGGGAAGGTGCTGGTTTCTCTTGACCATGAGGCCCATCACTGCTGCTTGGGGCAGTTTCTGCCACCAGGTTGTCCCTCCTTGTGGATTGGCTCCCTGTGCCTGCCCTGAAGGCCTGGTGCTGTGGAGGAAGGCCGTGCTCTCCCCTTCTGCTGACCTACCCACAGAGACCATGTGCCAGCACTTCCACTCCAGCCTTGGGCAAAGAAGACCTCAAGCACCTGTCCTAGGCAGTCTCAGGAGACCCTTTCCTTCAGTTTAGGGTGCCATCCCACATCTCTGTCCCTGCTCGGGCACTCTGAGTGACTTCTGGACCCTGCTCCTACCCAAAACGACCTTGGCTTCTGGATTCTTCTGGTCACATCGGACTTCACCCCTGGTTGCACACACAGTGATCCCAGAGATACTCCTGAGCACCAGGGGACTTAACTGTCCCTAGGCTGAGCCATCTTCTACCAGAAGATGAAGGAGCCCAGACCAAGACCCCACCCCACCAGACGACCTTCCACAGCCCCTGGACCTCAGTGAGGAGAGGACCACTGCTACCAGGATAATCCTGCATGCACACCATACTGTCCACCTGGAGAGGGTGGTCCCTCATGGCCACCACTCCCTGAAGCATTCCCAGCCCCCTGTGATGTGTCTTGGAGGCTTTTCCTGCTGCACCATGGGCAAACCTGCCCTGTCCCTGTCCCACCATCCCCGGTCGCCTCTTCTTGCAGGCCCTGGTGATGGGGTGAGGGTGCTCAGGGTCCCCTTCCCCATCCTCCCAATGGAATGGAGCTGTGCAACATTGGTACTGGGATGTGCTGGGAAGTCCAGAGGTCCCCCTTCTCCAGCTCTTTGGAGTGGGACATGCCTTGAACACAGCGGCCCCTTCCTGGCATCCTGTCTTTCCTCTGCAAAGGGAGCTCGTGCCTCACATCTGGGCATGGGATGGCTTGGTCAGCCAGAAACTTGGCTCATGCCCCTCTTGGGGTGTTTGTCCAAGGTCCTCATCACCTCAGTGCCTCTGTTCAGCCCTTCCCTGGTGCTTGGTCCTTCTCTGGGGCAGAGGCTCAGCTGTGTTCCCACCTCTACCAGCCTCAGTTCAAGGAGCTGCCAGGCTCCTGTCTGTGGAGTTTGTTGGGATTCCTCATGGGTTCCCTTTAACTGGGAGCATCAGCCTGGCCTGTCATTGCCTCGTGTGGCCCATCGTGATGTTCTCGCCCTGTCCCCGGTGAAGGGGGGACAGGGTGTCCCTGTGCCTGCTGGGAACAGATCCTGCAGATCAACCTGACGGAGCTCCATGGCTGGGAGCGCCTCAGAGGGTGTCACACAGCACACAGCAGGGTCACCACAGGCTGTAGATGTGACCAAGGGCAGGGAGAGCTCAGCGGTGCCGGTGGCCCCCATCACCTCTTTGCATCTGCTGGCCGAGCAGCTCTGACTGAAGCCATGGGAGATCTGGAGAGACAGAGCCTACAAAGGGGGTCACACTCTGTTTTCGCTCCCTACTTGGTGCTTGGATGGAACCACCTTGAGGTCCCTGTGGAGCTCGTGGATTTGGCTCTGCCCTTGTCTCAGCTCCCTCAGCCTTACCTGGCTCACCCTCCTCTGCCCATGTTCTGACACACTGGCTCGGGAGCTCCTGGAAGAGTTGACCTGTGCAGATCCACTGGGAGCCTGCACCATTGCCCCATGGATGGGGGTGACTCTGCCCTGCAGCCCTTGGCCTGGCACACGCAGCAGCACCAGGAGTGACTCCGGTCAGGATGGAGACCTTGGAGACGTGGCCAGAGGCTCCGCCACGTCGGAGCCGAGCACCGGTGGGATTCAGCGAGGGGCTGAGCGGCCACTGCCGCCCCTGCTCAGAAGATGTGGCCCTGGCTGCGGCAGTGACAGGGACACCACGGTGGTGGCCTGTGGCAGGATGGCTGCATGGCGTCTGTCAGCCTCCAGCGGGAAGAGCGCACGGCCTCACGCTGAGAAGATGGAGAGGTCGCTTCCCCCTGCTCTCCAAGATGCATGCTTGAGGTGCGGGAGTCTTCTACCCTGCTTTCCTCTCTCCCTCTCTCTCAGGGCCTTTGCCAGGTACGGTTGAGCGTGAGGAGCGAGCTGGAGGCGCGTTCCTCCTCCCTGCCATGAGCTGAGGGAGGACCAGAGGAGTAGAGCACGGTCCCGCCGGGCGCACGGGAGGGGCTGCTGCTCTCCCGTGGGAGGGTGTGAGTACCAGCGGTGTTGTTGACGTGTTGCCTCCGTGTCGTGACAGATGCTGCCCACGGGTAAGTTCTCTCTGTCCCGAAGGACGTGGTCGCTGGACAGCCTCGGGTGTTGTGCAGAGAGAGGTGGAGGTCAGAAGGGACCTCTAGAGATCCCAACCCAGTCTCTGGCTCCAAGTGGGACTGGCATCAGAGAGGATAGGCAGGTGGCTCAGGGCTTTGAGCTGTTAAGGGTTTATTCTGCCCCCTCGATGCATTGGTTGATGCTGTGATGCCCCTCAGCTCCCGGGGACCTCGAGTCCTAGAGGCAAACATAGCCCACATTTGATCCAAACCACCCGCAACCAAACACGACCTGGGCTTGCATGAGCCAGGTGGTGGCAGATGCACCTGAGGCCCAGGTTCACCCCAAAGCTTGAGCAGGTGTTGAAATGAGTTTTTCTCAGCTCCTGAGCTCTCAGAAACCTCTGTGTGTTGCCAGACCCATCTCAGGGGGCTCCTCTCTGCTGGTTGTTTCTCCGTAGGGTCGACATCCACCGGAAGGAGAACGCTGGTGCTGCCGAAAAGCCCATCACCATCCACGCCACGCCCGAGGGCTGCTCCGAAGCCTGTCGCATGATCCTGGATATCATGCAGAAAGAGGCTGATGAAACTAAATCGTGAGTGCTCCTGGCTCAGCCAGATGGGTGGTGGTTTGAAATGGCGGTGGTTCTTCTGCTCCTTCTACCACGTCCGTGGTGCCCATGCCTGGAAATGGGTTTCCTGGCCAGACAGACCTTTGGATCTTATTTTTGAATCTATTTTAGAGCAGAAGAGATTCCTTTGAAAATCCTGGCACACAACAGCCTGGTGGGGAGGTTGATTGGCAAGGAGGGTCGCAACCTCAAGAAGATTGAGCAGGATACGGGCACGAAGATCACCATCTCCCCGTAAGTTCCTGTGACAGGACAAGAGGAATGGCTTCCCACTGCCAGAGGGCAGGGTTAGATGGGATATTGGGAAGGAATCCTTCCCTGTGAGGGTGGGGAGGCCCTGGCACA
>JAWMRA010000009.1:21277279-21296069 GCA_035584735.1 Pseudotriccus pelzelni
GGGGGCTCAGCCTGGAGAAAAGGAGGCTCAGGGGGGACCTTCTGGCTCTGCAACTCCCTGACAGGAGGGAGGAGCCGGGGCGGGGGGGGTCAGGCTCTGCTCCCAGGGAACAAGGGACAGAACAAGGGGAAATGGCCTCAGGCTGTGCCAAGGGAGGTTCAGATCGGATGTTGGGGAAAATTTCTTCACTGGAAGAGTTTTTAAATATTGGCAGAGGCTGCCCAGGGAGGTTTGGAGTCCCCATCCCTGGAGGTGTCCAAGGAAGGCCTGGCTGTGGCACTCAGTGCTGGGGGGCAAGGTGGGGGTTGGGCAGAGGCTGGACTTCATGGAAGGGCTTTTCCAACCTCAGGGATTCTGGGATTCTGTGGTTTGTCTCTGTGGGGCTGTTCTCACTCTAAAAAGCTGCTAGATTAAGGATTTTTACTGGCAAAGACATGTAAGGATATCCAGGACACATGAAAACCTGCCCCAGTTACACTCCAGGTGATTTAAAACACTGAGCAGAACAGAAGTGGTACAAAGTGAGGAGCAGCGTGGGCCAGGGCAGGACCAGTCCAAGTGGGGAGGAAAAAAGGCCTCAAAACAATCGAAAGGATAAAAAAGCAGCTACTCACAGCAGGGTTTTACAAATGTTGTCTCCTTTCTGTCCCAAGGAGTCAAAGTATTTGATGGTTTTCTTTCTGACATCTATGACCTGGGATTAAAAGATGAACGTTGGACAAAGCGCATCCCAAACCCTAAAGGACTTACCTTGCTAGTTTTGTTCCTTCCATCCCCTAAATAAAAGGCCAGTTTGACTCACCAGCAGTGTCCAGTGCACTCTGAGGTGAATGGGTACCAGGATGAGATCCTGTTTGAAGAGATCCACACCTCTGGTCCACCTCCTCACTGCTTTGTAGCCTCCAGAACACAGTTTGGGGTAAAAGAAGGTACTAAAAGCATGGAGTGCTGGATAGCCTGCCTTCTTGCTTCTTTCCACCAGAAGGTTCATGTAGAAATTAATGACCTGGGCCAGGGAGAGGAAAGTTGACATGTAAGAGAAGGCACTAACTCTGCAAATGAAAAAGGCACCAACACTTCTTTGCTGGCCACCCTTGAATACACAACTGAGAGAAGCCCAGCTGGCAGCTTTGGCTTTGGGAATGTTGCTGACTCATGCTGCTGGATAAAAGCACCTACACCCACTCCAGCAAGGCAGTCTGACCCCTGGGAGTTGCACAAGCCAAGGAAAGGAACTTCCAGAAGCACCAGAGCCATAAGCACCCAGAGAAGGGGTGCTCCTAGAGAAGTGCTGGGTTAGAGTATCACTGTGCTCGTCTTACCTCGTCGTTGAGCCAGCACAGCTGCTGCAGGGTGCAGATGTCCTCACGAGTGACCTTGAGCTTAAAGGCACTGCTCAGGATCTCACCAGGCTCCCCTTTGCCAAAGGCAGCAGAGACCTCCCTCTCCATGGCCTGGAACGGGAAATTTGATGGGGAAGGATTCGTGAAACAGGACATGGAGCACAGCAACCTCAGACAACCTCTAAATTCAGCTAAGGTGCCACAGCAACAGGCATTGCAGGCATTTGCTACACCAGCAACAGCACTGGTTTGAGCACAGGTACCTCTGTGAGTGGAGCAAAGTCTTCTGCTAGCTTTTCTGAGCGTGGGAGTGGCTCTTTGTCCACAAAAAAGAAGTCCTTGGACAGAACAGGTGTCACATGGAATTGGAATAACATCCGTTGGGACACTTCAGCTGCACCCTGGCCCTGCTAGACAGAAAGACATGAAGTTACAGAGCAAGCACAGGAGTTTGGGGGGCACAGTGCAGAAAATCCTGCTTTTGTATCAAGCTGGGAGAGTTTTTGTACATACAGCCAAACAGCAAACTCCAAAGTCACTTTTGAGTGGTGACTGCATCCCAACTGTGGCCTCAGAACAGAGGCCAGAGAGGCAGGAAGATCCCTTGGCTTGGACCAACATCCAGAGCACCAGCAAAGCCTCCAAGGTACCAAGTGAGATCAGGACTAATATTTCTGATTTCCACACTACAAATTTTGTTTTGGATCCCGACCAGAGATGAACTCTATTTTCCTTTTAAAAAGTGAATAATGACTAATTGAGGCTTACCACTGCAACAGCTTGTTTCCCTGGTATTCCCTGTCCATGAGAGTCTTCTGGTGGTGTGTAGTAGCTGAGGAGAGAGAAAGAGAGGCAAGTGAGTTGGATCTCCATCCCATCCCATGAAATTCCCAGGAATTTACCTTCTGAATAAGAAGTGCTTTTTCAAGGCTGATTCTGACACATGACAACATCTCGGTTTCCTGCCCCACTCCTTTTGCAGCAGCAAGACTGGGATGAAGAGCTTCCACCTCTTCATCTACAGTAGGTGCCAAACTCAGTTTTATTCTTTGGGAAACAGTGGAGCAACCAGCACTTCCTCTGTCAAGTGTTTTGTGACCTGATGACAAACACCACATGCCAGGCGTGTTCCACTGCCCATGGAACAGGAACATCTGTCCACGTGCAGTTGGCTTATTGGAACTAAGAGCAGCACATGGAATTTGGGGGGAATGGGACAGCTATGGGGTGTTTACTTGCCTTCTCTAGTCAAGAGAGGGACTATCCCCTGTGGAGAGGATGAGCATTAAAACCACACAGGCTCTGAAGAGCAAACAAACACAGACATTAAAGTTGTCCATATCATTGCCATTTCACCAAACAATCTCCTTTGCCAAGGGGGAGACCTAGAACAGACTCCTACGGTGTCCTACACTCACTGTGCTTTAAAGGCACATGGTAAGAGAGATCACAGGCTCTGTCAAATGACAGGGGCTAAATCAAAAAAAAAAAGGCAAGAAAATATTCCTTTGACTCAAACCCATCACACTGTACCAGTTATTTCCTGCTCTCCCCTCCAGCTTAGGGGACAATTTAACAGAGAATGGTGTGGCACAGCTAAATATAGTCCTTGTGTCTAAGGGGGGAGAAGAATATGGCCAAAACTACCTAAAAACAGGACTGGCAGGACTGAACATCTCCCTGCTCCCATCTGTGCTTTCTCCTCAATCATCTAAGGGCAGGAAGATGAGTAGCTCACACTGCCAAACCAAAATCCCTCCCTGTAGCTGCAGCCAAAAGCCCCTTTACCTCCAAAACACAAAGGCATGAGCACTCCCAGTCCTGCTACCAAGTAGCCCACTGGCCCCTGGTGAGGGACAACTTGGTGAGGCACACTCCTTTTTTGGGCTTCTATTCAAACCCAAGGCATCCTGCACCACGAAAACTGCCTCAGTCCCTCCTGGCCTAACAAGCCTTACGGCTCAGGATCCATAGGAAGTGCAATGTCAGCTGTTTAATGGTTTGGCACAAAGACATTCACAAGCAACAAGGGATTCTGCAAACCCAAGGGCAACCTGGTGCAGCCACCACTGTCCCACTGGCTTCCTTCTCCCAAAAATGAGCAGCCCTGGCAGGGGAGCTGGATTTGAGGGACAACTGGCTTTGAGCAATTCCACAAACCAGCTGCTCCTTTCCCCCACACTGTGATGATAAACTGGATTTGTCTTCTGGAGGCTGAGAGACTCACGGCCCCAGAGCAAAAAGAAACAGAGACCACAATTAAAGGATGCTCTTACCTGATCATGACACCTCTCTGAGGCAACTGGGGGCTGAAAACATCTCCACGTTTGACACCTGCACAGAAAAGCAGCAAAATGACAAGAAGGTGACTTTCCATCCTAGCAGCTCTTGGGTTTCTGGGTGACAACACAAAAACTTTGACTGGTGGCTGTATGGTTAGAAGTTCAGGCTCTGGCACCTGCTCAGAAATCACTTCAAACCCCACATGATTTCACAATAAGAGCCCAGATGTGTAAAAAGAAGCAGTGATGAAACAGTACTGAAATAATGAGCAGGGGGAAAAAAACACCTGGCACAATATAAAACATGTATGCAATTGGTTTACTTGGTTTGGAAGCTGTGCTATCACAGAAATAGGCCTGTCTGGCATTAGAATGGATTAACTCAGAGCAGCTCTGAGTTAAGTAGCGGTATCTGGGGGTGCACAGTCACGTATCGCCCTCCCCTGGTACAAAAACTCAGGTACTACAACCTTCCCCCTGGGCAGTGGGGTCACATCTGCAGCTACAAACAGCACTGCTACAGCCATGTCTCAAACACCATTTTAAACCAATTCTTCCCCTCCAGTTTAGCCAATAACTAACTGTGATTTGGGAGGGGGGAAGGAAATGCTCTGTTTTGGTTGGAAGTCAACCTACAAAGACCAGACCTGAATCCTGAGGATACTCATTGGCCTTCTTTGTCACACTTGGATAGACATCCCTGGATTTTTGTCCTTTGAAGTGACTCCCGGTTGCCACTGGTTCCTTGGAGTGAGTCTGAACCCTTTGGAGTAGCATTAAAAAAAAGACAGAGAAGAATCACAGTTTTCCCAAGTGATTTGTTACCAGTGCACAACAATTCATTAGAAAGAACATAGCTGATTTGTACTCAACTGTCTCAATTACAGCTGGAAGCCACAGTTAAAGCAACAGAAATGTATAAAGTAAAATGAGGTTGTTTAATCCCTTAACAGAACCATCCTGTCGCTGGTTCCATGACCAAATGCTCATTTCCATGACTTTACATCCACAAGCTTGGCTGCTTTCAACCCAGTGAATATAAAAGAGTCACATTTTCTGCCTCCACTGTTTCAAAAGAGACTCATCAGTTGTGACATTTGATTCTGTCCAGAGCCCTGAGAGTAGGAAAGGTTAATTCCCCTCCCCTTCCATGTACAACAAAGTCACCCCCACAAGAGTTAAGGGACATTTTGGTTATAATTACGAGTTGAAGTTTGCTGGCAGGGGAGAATTAAGGCCTCCAGAATATTTCTCCTTGAACAGCTTCAAGATCTCTTTGTATTTCTGGCTTTCTCCTCGACGAACATCCTAAGAGAGGGGAAGGAAAAAAAAACTTTAGCAGGACTTCCCACCCCTTCCTTTTGTCTGAGCCTGGCTGTGGAGGACCTATGCACCTGTTTCATCCCAAAGGAATTCCCTCTCCCCAGATTACCTCCTCAGCAGCACACAGGGGCCTCCCCATGCTGTTGGCTCCTGGAGAGGTGGGACCTGGCACGGGGAGCTCCTTGATGGGGGGCCTGGGTGTCACAGGGCTGTCTGGAGCTGGCTGGATGTGGTGATTATTCTTGTTCAGGCTAAAAACACCAACAGAAAAGAAACTGTATGAAGAGAACACTCAAACCTCCTGATTTGTTAATTAGATTTTAATTAACACCTCCTGATTCAAGCAGGGGCACTCATGGCAGGCTGCCCCTTGTCCAGATGGGTTTTCTAACATCTCCATGGACAGAGACTCCACCACCTCTCTAGGTGACCACCCTCAGAGTAAAACAGTGTTTCCCAATGGAATTCTCTGGGGTTTTTAAGGGTGGTTTTTTTGTGGTTGTGGGTTTTTCTGTTTGCATTCCTGGTCTCAGCCTCTTCCCAAGTTTAACACTTCCTTCAGCCACAGAAGGTGGAAGTGTTGTACTTGTTCATCTTCCTCAGATCTCCTGTGTCTATGAACTATCTGGATTTAAAGAGCAAGTTTAAAGTTGGTTAAATTAAAAAAAAAAAACAAAACCACAAAACCACAGCTGAAGACCTCCCTTAGCACAGAACACCTTGGAAAAATCCTGCTGTGTGGACACAAGTACAAATGTTGGGCAACACAGAGGAAGTTCAAGGATGAAAGACAAAAAGAGCCTTTCAGAGAAGAAGTGAAAGGAAACAGAAGGATTTTTACCTCAGATATGGAAGTCCCTTGTAAGAAAGGGATAGCATCTCCCTAGCCAAACACGTGCTGGTGTCACAAGGCATTTTAGCTGCAACAGAAGAGCACATCAGCAACTGCTCAAGGAAACTGGAGTTTTAGGGGTTCAAAGAGCTTCACCAAAGAGAAATTACTTTCATTTTCTCCCTTATGTCCTTATATTATTTGTGTTATGCTGCTTCATATTGGCAACCACGGAATGTTATCAGCCTAAACCTGGATAAAAGAGGGTTATGAAGCTCTACTACCTAAACTTAGCATTTAAAACAATTCCTTTATGGTAAACTAACAGTGGGCACAACTGAAGGCAACAGAGCTGTACCCAGAGCAGCACCTGAACTGAAATGCCAGGATAGATCACAGAATATCCCCGGAAGAGACCCCAAGGATCATCCAGTCCAACCCTTGGCCCTGCACAGGATACCCCAACAATCCTACCCTGTCCTGAGGGTGTTGTCCAAACCCTCCTTGAGCTCTGGCAGCCTTGGGGCCGTCCCCACTGCCCTGGGGAGCCTTTTCCCAGCCCTGATCCCGATCCAGAAGCAGTGCCAGGATGCAGGCAAGAAACAGAGCCCACACTCCAGTATTCCCAGATATTGTGCCTTCACTAATGAGTCCCTAAGCCCGGGGCAGAACTGCACAGGGCAGCAGCACACAGAAACAAGTGAAGAACTTGCTGTCCAGCCTTACCAACTTCTACTCTGTTCTCATCTGCCACAGAGTCTGCTGCTCTTTCAAATGAAGAGTCAGAAGTGGCCTGAGCCTGAAATAAAACCAAAAACAAGCACCAGAGTGAGTACAACCCAAATGTGAACCCAAGCAAACCTCAGGCCTCCTGAAATCCAGTCAATTCTGCCCTGCCTCAGGGCCCAGGGTTTGCTGGTTCAGGTTGCAGCAGGAGCTCTGACGGGATCACCTCACACATGCAGGGATTGACACAGCACAAGCTCATTATGCCTGAGTTCTCCTCTAAATCTTTGCTCACCCCTTTTCCAGGCTCAAGCACAAAAGTGGCATCACCACCCGAAGCCTCCTGGCACCCGCTTGTTGCCCTGGGTGGCCACTGGGTGGCCACGGAAACGTCTTTGGGTCTCTTGTTAGTCCCACAGATGAGACATTCTGAAAAACAGCCACATCACCAGGCCAGAAGAGGAAAATTAGGATTTCTATTAGCATCAAAGCCCAACCCCTCAATCCCACCTGACCCAGGCAACTTGTTTCAACAACACGCCAACAGCCTCTCCTGCAACAGCAGGTGCACCACCATTCCCAAGCAGGAATTAGGAAGCTATGCATTCCCTGTGGGACAGCCACAGCTTTAAAACACTCTTTGTGCTGCCCTGCAGGGGCTCAGTGCCAGGGAGACCTGGGATGTCCCTGTACCACACACAGGCAGGAGTCATCCTTGGTGCAAACACACGGAACTCCCAGGGGGAAGAAAGTTGTTCCCTACTTCTCCCTTCATCAGGCCACAATCTCCAACCCTCATGTTAGAAAAGCCCTCTAAGATCACCAAGTCCCAGCACTGCCAAGGCCACCTTTAGCCATGTGGGCGAGTGCCACATCCACACGGATTCTGAACACTGGGACACACCATCAGTAGGCCCCGGCCCCATGAGACCCCCTTAGGCCACAAAAATGGCTCAGAAATCCACAGTTTCAGCAGCAATTTGTGAAGTACAAAACCCAGTTACCCAAGGGACCTCACGCCCAAGGAAAACCAGACACATTAACCCCTTCTGTGAGGTGCAGTACCTGTTCTCTGCTTCTTTGCAGGAATATTGTCAGGATCTTCCACAGGTAATGGAACACTGAGGGAAAGAACAGGCACAACAGTGTTTTGCAACCACAGGTCAACTCCCAACTTCCCTTCACATATCCCAAAGATCTCCCTTGATCTCTAGGATCATCCCACTAAACCACATCGGGCCTCTTTTTTTTTTCCTCTCTGTTAATGTTTCCTGATGTTTTATGTGCGTTTCTATCACCAAAAAATTCCTTATATGTGTAAAGTTTCCCTCTTTCCTCGGGGAGAGTAGCATTCCAGAGGTCACTAATCCAGGTTCACGTCACTACACTGAGTTGCAAAGGAAAGTTTAAGTAGGACAGGAAATAAAAGGTGGGAAGCAACCCCTGCTTACACCCACTTCCACAACTTCAATAACCTGCTGAGTCAGTGCTCGGGAACGAGTCCTTGAAATAATTACCAGCCTCATCCTTCTCAGAAGCCCAAATCCTAGGATTCTATCAGTTGATACCCTGATAAGGTCCAGCAAAAACTTTTCCTTTTTTCTTCCCAAGAGCTCATTCCTCCTGAGCTGCTCCTTGGGGGAAACTTCTTGTGCAACACGTGGCTCTTTCCAGAGGCATTCCCTTACCTCATTCACTCTGGAATGGGGCACTACACAGAGCCTCCTGAAGGAAGTTCCTCTCAGAGGGAACCACCACACTGCCCAAAGCACAGCATGGAATCCATACATTCCCTGCTCCCAGCAGTGGAGACGGTTCAGCCATCGGCATTGGGAGCTCCGGGGGTAATGCATGGGAAGGCAGCTCCCTTCCATCCCGCCACATCCATATTCCATGGCTTCCCTCCATCCAACATATACCCTTCCCTGCTCCTCCAGCACACCTGCTCCAAATCCCCACCCCTTGGATCCTTTTCAAGCCCCCACCGTGCAGATGGGAAGGCGACGAGGGGCTGGCTTTGCCAATGGATTTATGGGGAATATCCAGGACCCACAATCACTTCAGCATCTGGGATTTACTGGAAATACTTGGGACCCCAAATTACTTCAGAACCTGGGTTTGACACTGGTTTAACCGGGAATATTTGGGACCCACACTCACCTCAGCATCTAGGATTTATCAGGAATATCTGGGACCCACAATACCTTCCGCATACGGACTTTTTTATGCATTTATCGTGAATATCTGGGACCCACAACCACCTCAGCATCTGGGATTTATCAGGAACATCTGGGACTCACAATACCTTCAGCATCTGGTTTTTTTATGGATTAATCGGGAATACCTGCGACCCACAATCACCACCATATCTACTACTTGTCGGGGACACCTGGGACCCACAGTCACCGCGACACCTGGGCCTTTCTTATGGATTTGGGGGAAATATCAGGGACCCACGCGGGGCACCGGGCGGCGGGGCGGCAGCAGGAGGGCCGGGGCCAGGGGACGGCCGTGCTTGGCGGCGGGGGCTGACCTGGGGGGCGGCCTCTTTGCGCTGGGCGGGTCCGGGCCGTGCTGCGGTGCCGGTTGGGGTCTGGCGGCGGCGCGGAGGGCGCGGAGGGCCCCCAGCAGCCATTGGTACATGGGCCGCGCGCCGGCAGGAAGTGCGTGCGCCCCGCGCGCCGCCAGGCCCCGCCCCCACCGGCTGACCGCGCCCGCCCGGCCCCGCCCGTGACGCGCGCGCGGTGGCCACGCCCCCAGAGCGCTTCGCTCCGCCCCCTCCGCCGGCCCCGCCCCCCCGCGCGTGATGGGGCGCGCGCTTTAAAACATCTTGAAGGCGAAATTGGGGCCGTTTCTGCCCCTTCTGGACACGTCCCGACGCCCCCCTGGCCGGCCCCGCGAGCTGGGCGAGGAGCCTTCCCCTCTGCGGAAGCCAGGCTCTGTTGGGGAGCAGTGCCCGGCGTCCCTGGGTGGTGTCGGGAAGCGCTGGGCATTCCCTGCGGTCCCTGCCTTTCCCCGGGATTTCTGCCTTTCCCTGGGATTCCCTGGATTTTTCTGGGGCTCCTGCCCTCCCCTGGGGCATTGCGGTGGAGAATCCGCCCTCCCCACCGCCTCCCAGGAAAGGTAGGGATGTCCCTGTGGTTCTCCGCCATCCCTGTTTCTTGCCGGGGTGCGAGAATTCCCGTCCCGGAGCTCACCGAGCCGTGCCCGGCTCACGGCGCCACTTTCTGCTCTGCATGTCGGCAGCTGCTGCTGTCGCGACAGGAGCCGAACCACGACTGACCGAGAGCATCTGTTCGCGAGCGCCGTGTTCGAGCTCGGGCCGCCCGGTGGTGCCGCGGGGCTCGCCCGCTCCTCGCGCCTGGAATCCCGGGAACGGCCGCATTCCCCGCGCCTGCTCCGCCGTTAAAAGGAGCGCTCCTGGATGCTTTTCCCCATCACTTCCCATCCGTTCGCCCCGGGCCGGGAAGGAGCAGCGGAAGCCGCATCCCGGAGCGTGGCTCCATCGTTTCCACAGGAGCGGTAACGATGTTTAAAGGGAGGAAGGAAAGAAAGCGGGGAGGAAAATTGGGAGATTAAAGCAGTTTTTCCCGCAGCAGGTCCCCATGGCTATTCCTGCCCGAAGGAAATCCAAGGGGGTGGTGGAATCTGGTTTAATTAAAACGACCTTTCTGGTTATTTTAGGAGCTTAATTCCCAGTCCGCTACATTTCAGGCTTCAAGTAAGGAGCCTCAGCCTGGATGCAGAGCCCAGCAGAGGGCACGGCAGCGCCACGCAACCCCTTCCCCAACCTTCACCGGGATCAGCTGTCTTCCACTCACTCCCCTTCCTCATCCTCACTTGGATAAAGTACATCCCGCTCACTCCTCTTCCTCATCCTCACGGGACAGTGGAATTCTAAGGGATTTTAGGTCTGTTAAGTAAAGTTAAATCTCGGGCTGATATTATGCAAGCCGGGAATGTGCCTGGCTGTGTCCGTGGAGTGGAAGCCACTGGTGCTCATCCAAATCCCTGTAACCTGTGCAGCTGAAAGACTTTATCCCAAACAGGATCATTAACATGGAATTACATGAGCTGGGTATGTTTTACCCGGTGTTGATGTGCAGACTTTTGCCATCTCTGAAACATCAATAACCAAATACATGAATAAATTAGGATTTAATTAAATAAATGCCACCAGCCTGAAAAAACTTTCTTCTTGCACTGTTTTCCTCACAGTAAAATTTTCCCTTTTTCTTTCTGTTTTTTCCCCCTGAAAACGTAACAAGGTCTGTATGTTGTAATTCCTGGCGTGTCTTCGCAGAGCAGTTTCGCATTGGCTGTGTTTCCCAATCCCGGTATTTTTGCAGCTGCTGGCTCCCTCCATGACTTCATCCTTACTCTGCCTCTGAGCTCCTTGCTCAGGGCACTGACGTGGTGTGACTCAAAATGATGATATTTGGTACATGTAACCCAAAATCCAGTCACTGGCTGTTCAATACACCCGTATTGCTCTGTGCCACCTTCGATCCCAGAGGGAGAACAGAGAACTTGCATCATTAATTATTATTTATGGCTCATTATTTATGCTTTGCCCAAACTCTCTACCTTTAGTGCAACTTCTGTGTGACAGCAATGGATTTCCAGTACCTAGTGTTTCAAATTAGTAGGATAACAAAGTAATTCCACTGAGTTAGTTTGGGAAATGATGGGTAATTTTAGGTACACACCTGATTTAAGTATATAAAGCCAAGGAGAGATAATCTGTCATTTAAATCCCTGTGTCCAGGGTTCCAAGTGGAACAGCCTGCAGGACGAAGGGTTAACCTGGTGGGAGGGGAGGGGAGGGGAGGGGAGGGGAGGCAAGGCAAGACAAGGCAAAGGAAGGCAAGGCTGGACAGGGGGCACCTGAAACACCTTGGCCAGGTCTCCCAACCCCTTTCTGAGGTCAGGATAGGCAGATTCCACCTGCCCTAATATTTCCCCACCTTTCACTTCTACCCCCTCCTGGCCAGGAAAGAGACCCTGAGGGTAGCAGATGCCCAGGATGAGCAGCCTGATGCTGGAGGGCTCTGGGGCAGCCCAGAGGCATCTCTGCTCTGAATTGTGCTGGAAATAGAGCCCTTGGGAACTCTTGGTGTGCAGACAGAGTGTTTAACTGAGGCCTCCAGCCTGCCCGATATCCAGGGTGGGTGACAGCAATGGTTCTCCTGACCACACCCTCCAGGGAGTTTATCCCTGACCCTCTTCAGGGCAAGCAAGGGATTATATTTGACCACTTCCTTCCAGATCCACCACTCTTATTCTGTTTTCTCAGCAGCTGCTGGATCTCTGGGCCCTCTGGTCCTTGAGTGGTGTGTGTGGTGAACAGCTCCCTCAGGGTGGCTTCTTGGTGCGGCTTTTCAGATGCGAATTGCTGAGCTAGAAGCCTGGAAGCACCTGGATAAGTCCTGGAAAGGGAAGGTGCTGACTTCTGGGAAAGAAGGGCAGGTTGGATGGAGCTTGGAGCAAGCTGGTCTAGTGGCAGCTGGAGTTCCCATAGGGAGACTGGAGTTCCCTTCCAACCCAAACTGTCCTGTGATTCTTTGATCTCAAGCACAGACTTCCCTTTAACTCTTACTTTCAGCAGGTGACTTATTTCCTTATCAGTCCCTTCTGCTCTCCCACGAACCATCTGTGAGTGGGAGATGACTGGAACATTCTGCTGGGATAAGCCACTGGCAGCTGGATTTGGAGCAGAAGTGGACAAGCCATACAAAACAGGTGGGGTCAAATTTCACTCTCTCCATGGGGTGGTTTGCAGAAAGACAAGAAAGGAGGCTTTATACAGCAACAAAGGGAACACATTTCCAGCTCAGAAAAATTTCTGAGCCCTCTTGCTTTCTCAGCCTGCAGAGTCAGGGACACCTTTCACCTGACCAGGCTGTCAGAGCCCCATCCAGCCTGGCCTTGAAAACTTCTAGGGACAGGGGTTTCCCTCCTGCCTTTCTCATGGTCCTTGTAAAATCCATAAAGGCAAAAGATCACTGTCAGACAGCAATGTGGCTGCATCTCCTGGGTCTGGAGATGATGGGAGTGTTCCCACTCACTCCAGAGGCTGTAGGGCAGGATGGGAGGTAACAGGTATGGACCCAGCACAGGCACTGCCCTCAGGCCAGGGATCTCAGGGGTTCTCTCTGCTCCCACAAGCTCGGATTTGGTGCTGAGTTGATTCACAGGGACTCTGCTTGACTGGCTCAGGAGCAGGGCTGAGCTTTTCCAAAGGAAAACTCACATTAAACTCTGCCGGAAGGCTCTGGTGACCATATGGAGCTGGGAGAGGGCTGGGGCCCAGCCCTGACCTTTATTGTAGGGAGGGCAGCGCTGCTGACCCTCTCCCTGCCCCCTGGGGGGCTGTTCCTAGCCCGCTCAGCTGGTTCCACAGGGCTCTCCGCTCAACAACACAATTAAATCCTTGAGTCCAGGTTTTAGTGTTTCCATGCGAAGCTAAGTATCTTAATCTGGGCTGTTTGGGGAATTTTTATCCCTTGGTATGCCTGGAATGTTTGCTTTTCCTACTGTGTGTGTGTGTTTGAGGCACTCCTGTGAAAACAAGGGCTTCCTGCCTGCCTTGTAAATCTTTCCTTGATTGGCAGAGTGGCCTTTGGTGATAATCAAGGGGCACCACAGAGCTAACGCCCTCCGGGAGCTGCTCCTTGCAAATCCCCGGCACATCGCTGGGAGACCTGGGAGGGGGAGCCCAAGAGCTGGCTGCTCTCCAGAGCCGTGTGGTGATACGGGATTTCGGTAAGAGCCTGGGAGAGGAAGGACTGAGCGGAAATTCCAGCGAGCTAAGGAAATGCTCCAGAGGACCAGGACTTGGAAGGCATTTTCTATTGTATCATCGAGCTGAAACATGCGGCTCCACTTGGAGGGGTTCGCTTGGAGGCCAAGGAAACCTTCCCACCTTGCCTGGACTGGGAAATGGGGAGCTTTATCCCAGCTAAAACTTCACACCTTGGCTGGGCTGGGGAAGGATAAAATTTGTCCCAATCTAACCTTCTCACCTTGGCTGGGTGGAAAAGGATGAAGTTTATTCCAACCAAACCTTCCCACCTTGGCTGGACTGGGGAGGGGGAGGTTTATCCCAGTCAAACCTTCCCACCTGATCTGACTGGGAAGGGGAATATTTACCCCCAACCAAACCTTCCCACCTTAGCTGGACTGGGAAAGTACCCTATGTACAGGTGAAGGTTTCTCCAGGAGACAAGCCCAGGATGTCATAAAAGGGGAAGTGCTCAGAAAACCAGGATAACCATGTAGGTTCACTTGGGCTTCTCCACTTTCCTGTCGCAAGCTTGCAGGTGTCACAAAAACAGCTCCAGCATCCTGGCCAAAGGGCTCTAATTTGTCCCAACTAATGCAGCTAATTGCTGTTCCAACAGCTGAACTGGCCCATGTGGCCAGAGGAGGTTGGGAATAAAAAGCTGGCAGAGCTGCAGGCTGGCCCCAGGGCCAGCCCCAAACTCATTCCTGTAAGCAAGGAGACCTTCACTGTGGGAGTCTGGTGGGGATTTGCCACTGGAGAGTTCAGTACCCGGCATTTTAGATGATATTGTGAGATGTAGCAAGAAGTTTTTTACAATAAGGGTGTTAAAAGCTGGCACAGGTTGCATAGGGGGGTGGTGGCTGCCCCATCCCTGGCAGTGTTTAAGGCCAGGTTGGACAGGAGTGGGATGGGATGAGCTTTAAGGTCTCTCCCAACCTGAACCATTCCAGGATTCTATGAAAGCATTTCTGCCACACACAGTGGTGACAATCTGGGCAGAGCCCTCCGGCCCTACCCTGCTCTTGGACAAACTGCTCCCGAGGCCCTTTCTCTGTTTATTCTGCTGGATATCAAATGGCTGCTGGTTATGGGACCTCCTGGAGCCCCTCTCTCCACACCTGTCTGTGTCCTCCTGACAGGTGAGACCAGCCTGTGGGTTCATTCATATTCTGTCCTTCCCAGGCAGTGTTGGGTCTGGAGGTACTGCTCCACCTTTACACCCCGCTGTGCTCCCTCCCTACACCTGCTGGAGGGAGAGATGCTCTTTGCTGTCCCTCTCCACACCTGTCCCAATGTCACTCCAGCCTCTGTCCCAGCCATCACCAACAGGAGAAGCACAAAAACTCATGGCCCAGGGATCAAGGGGATCGTTTCCCAGGTACTTTGTGTCCCCAGGCAGTGAGCCCTCTGGTCATCCATGTGTCAGCTGTGTCCAGCCTGGTGACACCCTCACTGTCACCGTGTCCGGGGATGTTCGGTGCTGTTGAGGTGCCAACTCCACGTCTGGCACATATTCCCTTTTGTTCTCACCACCACACAGCTCCCAGCATGGCTCTGGTGTTTGGATGTGGGTGGGAATGATCCCAGAGGTGACACAGACCTGCTTTGTCCCACTCTGTGTGACCTTTGGGCCACCTGTGATTCATTGCCATGGGGTGGCTGGAACCAAGTGAGTGGGCAGGAGGTGGGCGAAGCAGCAAGAAGGTGACAGTTCCTGCTGCATTTGGGATCCTGGGATGAAGAGCAACCCCTGCCCAATGCTCTCCTACTCCTTTCTTATTCCACTTAGCCTGTCCATGCATTGGAGACAGACAGATTTGTAAATCTGTGCCTAAAATCTTTAAAATCTTGTGCCTAAATCGTTAGGCACAAGAGGAAACAGCCCCTTTCTTCTTTCTTGGCCACCCCAATATGACTTGGCCAGGGCTTCTCTTCCAGCATGGATAGTTCTCATTCTGTGTTTGGGAGCACAAGGCCCAGCTGATTTGGCCCTGGCAGGTTATCCTCATAGATGGGAAGATGTGAAATTCCTTAGGGATCTAGGTGTGTGTGCTTATCTTCATCATCAAAGAGCCATGGGGAGCAGGGCGGCTGGTTCTACCCTCCTTTTTGCAGATGGTGTCTCCAAATTAGGGTACGGATCCTCCTCACAGCCTTGGGGAGGGAGCACAGATTCATCCATCAGCCTGGATGTGCTCCAGAGTCAAGTGGGCAAAGGTGGCCAGTGAGGGGATTCTGCCAGCGGGCACCTGCCCGTGGCACTTTCCTGTGAGGAACTGTGTCACCCCTCGCTCCCACAGGGCTCTGGGAGAGGGGACAGAGCCCGGAGCCATGGGGGTTCCCTGCCAGGTAAGCAGGAAATTGCACCCGGTGCTTTGAATTTCTTTGGAAAGAGAGAAAATTCCTCAGATGTGGCAAAACGACAGCGAGGGGTTTTGCTATGGAAATGAGGAGCCTCGTGTCCCACAGGGCTGGGCGCTCCTGGGATCTCGCTGGGCACCACCTTTGTCCTTGCTGGCATCTGCTTGGCGGATGCCGGGGCTGGGTCCCACCGGCACCGGCAGATCGGGAATTAAGAGCCCCCTGCAGGAAACTGGGAAATAAAGGAAAGCAGAGAAGGACAATTTAACATCTAGGAATGGAAATGACTCAGAGGGGTTAAAGTGAGGAAGAGGAGGGTCCTGGCTCTGTTTCCAGCCATGCTTTTCCCCTCCCCAAATTCCTAAGAAGTGGCTTTGTGAAGGTGCCTGTGGCATCACCTCCCTGGGTGTCTGAGTGATGCAGAACTGTGGCAGAAGTTGCTGGGAGTGGGAATGTGTCCTGAGTTATCCAGGTGCTGGATTTATGATGTCCCAGCTGCAGAAGAGAAGAGAACCCAGGATAAGGTGGCAGGGGCAGAAGGAGCACCCCAACCTTCTGTGACCCTCACCTGGGGTCATCTCCAGCATCCCCTCCAAAAAAAGGGGAATCTCAGGGCTCTGACTCTGGAACAGACATCTGAGGCATGGAGGGGCTGGAGCAATGGGACAGAGGCAGCAGTCCTGGAGTCATGTCTCGGGGATGGCTCTCCACAGGAATGTCCCCATTAGCCTCTTTTGGGTGGGGTCAGTCCTGGTCCCCCCACTGCTCCAGCTCTGCACCCACTGAGGTTTCCCCCGGATGGAGAAGGGGCATCCAGTGGGATGCCCCCTCCTTCCTCCACTGAGGAAGAGCTGTATCAGTCACCTGCTCACAAAGCAGCAACAAGAGGAAGGGGATTTGGCACAACCAGGAGCATCCCAATCCTCCCCATGCCTTCCCTGGTCACACTGAGGAGTGTTTCCTGTTGGAGTTTTGGTAATGGAGTTCACCCTGTTGCACAGCAGCACCACAGGCCACACAACCCCACAGGGGGGATCAGGCCTGGGACACCCCAAAATAATGCAGGTTTCAGAGAGAGGACAGAGAAGAGCCAGGCTCAGGCCTGGCAGCTTGTGGGGGTGTCTCCAGGAGGGCAAGGATCCCTCTGACTGGGATGCTGGGAGGAGAGGAAGGGTCAGGACACTGCCTTGGCTCCCTGCCAATGGGCACACAGTGTCCTCGTTCCCTTGGGGACAGCCTGGGGAATCCTGGCACTGGGAAACAACACTTGCACGATTCCTTGAACTCCAGCTCTCCTTCCCAGCTGGTTGCACTTTGAATCCAGAGTCTGGGACAGAAACAGGTACTTGGAGGGACCTTTATTGGGAAGATTGCACTGGAGAGGTTTTGGGGCTCAGTGGTCAGGGGATGCTGTCACCACTGTCAGCACTGTCACCATCACCCCGGGACATGCGCTGAGGCTGCAAGCACCCTCTCCACCTCAGGCACTGCCTGCAATGCCGCAGTTATCCAGGCTCGGCAGAGCCGAGGCATTTTGGGAGCCGCAGAGACAGCCGAGGTGATCTCATCCCACGGGTATTTTCTTGGCTCATTGTCTCGCTCCAACGCCTCGCCGATAAGGCGCTGAGGTCAGTGGGAGGGTTTGGCATTGCCGAGCCGTGTGTCATCCCACGGAGCCCGGGACACTGGGACACGGCACCTGTGCTTCCCTGGCTCCAGCCGGAGCCCCCAGTCCCTGCCCCATGGCACAGCTCAGCCGGGCCATCCCTCAGGATGCTCCCACCCTGGCAGGGGGTCCACTCAGGCAGGCCCCACCAAGCCCCCACCTCTCTCTGGGGGTCCCGCTGGTGTTTCACCTTTTCCAGGGGAAAATGAAAAGGTTGAGGGTTTTCTTACCTCCAGCATTAGAAATAAAGAGGAAACTCTTCAGATCACTTTCCAAAGGGTGTTATCAGCCCAGGAGGGGTTTCCTGCTGCAAAAATAGGGCAGTGTTAAGGTAGGAAGGGAAGCAGGATGAAGCTGGAATAGATAAGGCCAGTGGATGAGCTGGGAGAGGAACTCTGGCTGGGGGGAGTGGGGCTGGCTTTGCTGGGGCTCAGGGTGGGAGCCCCATCTTCTTGGGAAAGAGCAGGGCAGAGCCACAGCTGGGTCCTTTTGGAGGTGCTGCTGCTGGGCTTGGTATGTTGGAGTGATGCATCATCCATCCATCCATACTCGTGGTGCTGGGCCTTAGCCAGCAGTGTTTCCAGATTCTCTATGTTCTTGAGGACACAGGGATGCCCTGCTCTCCTCCCCACACAAGATTAGACCCTCACTTGGGTCTTGGGACACCCCCCACACCCACAGGGTCAGTGCCAATCCCCACCTCTGAACCTCCATCTGTGGAGATCTGACTTGTCACCAGTAAAACTAGGCTGAAAAAATTGCTTTTTGAGCTTCAAGGTGCTCCTTGCCCTTCCAAGGACCAATTTCATCTTGTGCACCTTCTCTCCATACTCCCCTGCTACATGTTGGAGATTTTTTCTCCACCCCAGTTTTTGGGGAAAGAGCTGTGCCTGCAGCCCTGTGCCTGCTATTGCACCCTGGGGCTTTCAGGGGTGAGACCAGAGTGGGATGGAGCAGTAAAACAAGGAGTTGAGGCTGGAAGCCACCACATCCCCCTCTCCAGACCTGCCTCCCAGCTCTGTGCCAGTTAGAAGATTCCGAATTCCCTCACAAGAATGGGAGCTTAATGTCTCTGAGCTAATAAGCAATTTTCCCCTGCACCTGCCTCTCCACTGCCACCTCCCCTCAGGCCATCTGCCGCCTGGGGGCCTCTGGGCTCTGCACCAGGAGCTGGGGGCCGACATGGGGATGATGTTTGGCTGCTTTGGGGTAGGGGGTGCTCAGTGTCCCCCCAAAGATGAGCTGAGGCCCTTTGAGAGGGGAAGAGGAGTCTGGTCCCTGATGGTTTCCTCCATGGCTGCGTGCCCCTGTGGGTGGCTGAGCCCAAAAGGGGAATGAGAGGCTGGGAGAGTGGCAGGGAGTACCCAAAGGTGCCAAGTGTGACCGGCGTGAGCTGGCAGGGATGGATCCACAGGGAGCTGGCATCCCCCAGCCAGGGGGAATGTGAGTAGGGGATGTCGAGGGGCAGCT
>JAWMRA010000009.1:21309867-21326807 GCA_035584735.1 Pseudotriccus pelzelni
TGGCTTTTGTCCGGAAATTCATCCGGACAAACTATTTCCAATCCCCAAGGAGGGGGACCTTTGCAAACCCATGACAACAGCCTCAGCTTTCTCAGCCTCTCCATATAGGAGAGGTGCTCCAGTCCCTTTAATCCTCTTAGCACCCTTCCCTGGATCTGCTGCAGTAACTCCATGACTCTTGTGTTGGGGAGCCCAGTGCTCCAGGTGTGACTGAGCAGAACCCTGGGAACTTACAGGCCACATACAATTTTGTATATTAGAAATGGAGTCTAAACATCATCTTACTGCAGCAGATGATCTTAATTAAAGATGTCTTCCTTTTATACTGTGAACGAACTTTCTTGATGTCACTGTTTTGGGGAGTTGGTCTTAGGAGTTCACGGCAAAAGTGCTTTATGGTACTTGCACTGAGGCTGTAGTGACTGGAAATCCTATTGTTCCCTTGTTGCCTGGTTGTTATAAAAGGGAGCTGAAAGTATGTATTCCATGTGATTCTTGAAAAGCTTCAGGGCCTTGTTAAAATTCTCCTCAGGCCTGTCTTGGGTGTCATCACAACCTGGAGCGCCGGTGAGCCAGTGCTGTGCTCTTAGTGCTGGTGTTGTTAGCAGCAGCCAAGATCATTTTCCATGGGACAATGGGTAACTCACAGGTGCTGGAAGAAATACAGCCAAGAGCCTCTGTGGTTGCAGGAGGTTGAAGGAGGTGTCCCCCAAGGAGCAGATCTTTGACTAGCCCCGAGATGTGGAACCAAGTGTCTGTGTGGTACATGACCTAGAGCTCAGAATGTGTTCCTGCTTTAAGTCTTCATTTTCTAGCTTGTAAGTGCTTGACTCTGCAGAACAGAAGCTTTTTGCATGCTGTATGGAAAAATAAGTGTTGTGTCACTGTGGTCCACATGGCTGTCTTTGCAGAAGTACAAAAGCCTGCCTGCTAATGCTTCATGGTACCATTCAAAAGGAACTTAAAATGGAGATTTATGTAAGTGCACACACCTGGATGGGAAGGGTATAAAACTTTTAATCCTGAGAGACACCATGCTCTGAAACAAAACTGAACTGCTGAAACTATTCTGATCTATCCCAGTGAACAGAAAGTGCTGTTTTTAGGGTAACGGTTCTTTTACCTCTCCCATAAAGCCCTTTGTCCTCATGACAGTCTGTGATGGGTGTGCAGTAGCTGCTGTTTTGGGTGATGTGATCCAGCCTGCTCTGGAGCCGCGGAGCTGGGGCAGGCAGATGTTCAGGGGTGCAGCAGCAGCAGGTCAGGACAAGTTCTCTGTGGAGTCGAGCAGGCTGTGCTCATTCTGGAGCCTCTCTGTGCTACCTGTCTGTCTGATTTGCAGAGCACCATGGCTCGTGTCCATATTGAAGCTTACAAGAACAAGCTGCATTTGGGGTTCCTCTGCCCCTTTCCATTCTTTTACTCCCTTTTTAGTTTGCAAACTTCAAATAGCTTGTGGAGAGCTGTTTCTTTGGAGATATGTGCAGTCATCTGTACTCTCTGCAGTGTTTGTAATGCTTGCAGACCTGCAGAGGATTACACTTCTGGAAGCTTGAAATAGCCTGTGGAAGGCCATTGGGAGTGACTCCAGTGGAGGCAGCCCCTGGCCTGGCTTAGGATTGCTTTGAAATCATATTCTGTGTGATGCCATTAGGAGGGAAGTTTAGGAATTAACCTTCAGTCCTTGCATGTGTTGATCTTCCCAGCATTATTGAGGGGGCGGTTGATTTCTGAATCCTGCTTTAGCACACCAGCTGATGCGCTGGGATTTAAACTGCTGGGGGCTCCATATGAATTCTGCCTGGAGAAGGCTATATCCTTCTGCAAACTGGTGTTTGGGAGAGATTGCAGGGGCAGCTCTGTCCGTGCACAGTCCTGGGAGGGAACAGCCATTTCAGCTCCCCAGAGGCCAAGGGCTGCCTAGTGATAAATGTTTGTGGCTCTTGGAACATTTGTGTGTCAGGGACTTGGAAGAAACTTGACCTCTGGGATTGAAGGCTGGACTGATTGGAGGGGGAAATTGCCAAAGCTGCATTCCTCGCTGCTGTGACTTTACACCTGCGTTGGGTTTGGCAGCATCCTATTTATCGCAGTTGATTGTTTGGCCTCTTGGAATACTGCTCTGTTTCTCTCTCCAGTGCATGGACAGAATGGGAACAAGGGAGAGGAAATGGAGGCACAGCTCCCTGCACACACTAGAAAAGCCAGCAAGAAGGGCTCAGGATACTGGGAGGAAGGCAGGGACCACAAAACTGCTCCTAAACACCACCTGGGCGGAGGGAAATACAGGGATATAGGGTTTATGTTCATGAAAAATCCCAGGGTGGCATATTCCTGAGAGTAGGAGCTGTGGAGGCAGCTGTGCTGTACCCTCTGGTTACTTCAAAAGATGAAGCATTTGGGGAAGCCTTGTGTTTTTCTCCTCCCCTTGTGCTATTCAGAGCTGTATTTGGATACTGGGAGAGCTGAATTAATGAGACAGATTCCAAACGTGTTGATTCACAGTTGTGCTGAGCTCCAGCGAAATAGCTTGATGACTAATTCCTACCTGAAACAATCCGGACTGGAATATCACGGGGGCTCCCACTTTCCTCACAGTGGGACGATGTTCGGTTAGAGTTACTCCTCTGTACCTTGATGTGCAGAGTTTGAGTGGCGCTCAAGCTCTCAGCTGGGAGAGCCAAGTACAGGGTGAAGTACAGTTAACGAGTTGTGCCTGATGAATTGATATTTTTTTTCTTCTCCCTTTTTTCCCCTGGAATGGCAGCAACACCAGCAGCTCCCATGTGAGAATGAATGCTAACACTCTGTGCTGACGCCTCGTGGGGCACAAAGGGCGCTGTGGCAGAGACTTCAAACACATTATTGCTCTTCCATCGCCGCCTTTGTCCTTCCTCCAAACTCACATATTTGCACTGGCTGCTCCAGAGATCTGGGAGCAGAAGCAGCAGCATGAAACTAATGTGATGCTTTAGAATTTCACTGCCACTTACTGGGTGTTGAATAGCTGTAATTAAATTAACCAGTATTGATTTCAGCCCACTGCTTGGGAAAGAGCAGAGCAGGAGCACAGGCATGGGAGCTGCTGCTCTAGGGGCTTGGAAAGCTGCAGGAAAGCTGCTGAGCTGGCTGATAAACTAAAGATGGTGATCCTCTCCGAACTGTTTGGGCCTTTATGAAGTTGGCTGAAGGCCTTGCAGAGTAATTGCTATTAACAGAAAAGCGTGCTAAGCTGTGTGAGTGTAGAGGTGGCCACAGGAGCAAATAGACTGGTGTAGTTTGTGTGGAGCTTGGTTTTGGGTTAAACACTCTGTGTCACTGGGATGGAAGTGTTTAAAACATCTCAGAAGAGGTAAAAGGTCCATTATCCGTTCAGCGCAGAACTGGGAGCATGAGTTCCAAGGCTGAGAGGTCTGAAGCCCCCGAGGGTGTGTGTATTTTTTCTAATAAATTTTTAATTTATTTGTACTCCGTTGGGTCCTGGTTACTGGAATAGCCCTGACCCTTGGCAGGAACACCATTCTGAAGGTCTTGCCTGCAGGGATATCATGTGGGAATCAGCATGTGGGAGCATTACTGTAACTAAATGAAATAAAATGGCACAACTTCTGTGGGCAGGTGACACTAAAATACCGCGAACACACGTTACTCATGAGCCCAAATGAATCTGACAGACCTGTGTTAGGTGGTGGAGTTCTGGCTGGGAAGTTACAGCAGGTCCCTTCCAAAGCTTTGTGACACTACTGAGCATTTGATGGGAAGTTCTTCTGTTTTGAGGTTTGTGCTCTTGGGCAGCTGCAGTTCATGAGGATGGAACCCTTTGGTGTTCTCAGTGTCTGCTTTCATTCTGTCTCAAAAGGAGCATCAAATTTCATGTTCCAGTAATGATGAGATTTGCCATTACTGCTGAGGTAAATGTCTATTTCATGAATACACCCAGCTATTCTGTGTGCTAAGAATAAAGTTCTGTTTTCTCATCAAAGTTTGATTTATTTTTTAGTATTGAAGTTCCCTTTCAGTCTCCCCCAACCCTGCACCTGGGCTGTTCCTATTCCCACCTGTCCCATTTCCCTTTATCTTTTCTGTAGGTCACTGCCACTAATTTTCCTCTGCCTTCAAGTACCTGTTTTGTGCATCTCTCCTGCATCTTTCCTTTGGAATTAGCCCTTCAGGTAACTCATGTGGACCATCCTGAATATTTTATAGCAAAATGGCTGCTGGTTTTGGGGGAAGTTTATTAGTTTTTATTTTTTTTTCCTTGAGATGGGCACATTTCATTTAGAAAGTTATTCTCAGGACAGAGTTCACTTGTGTTCTGCTCTGAGGTGAGATATGTGGTGTTGCTTTGGTTTTTTTTTCCCTTTAAGGTGAGTGTCATTTTTTGACTATTTCCACGGTGTCTTTTATATCCCACTGATCAGAAAAATGAAGATTTTTTTTTTCTGTAGTTAAAGGAGAGAAGAACAAGCAGGCAGGAGGTTGAAATGTTACTGTTGCTGCTGTTCAGAGACAAATAAAGGGCAAGCAGATGGGTCCTAAGAACAATAAATGTCTTCTTTTTAGAATGGATTGAGTTAAATATTGCTTTTACTTCAGCAAGTGACATCTCCTGAGGGAGCTTCTTCCTGTGGAAGGGAAGAAGCCCTCTTTCCAAAAGGCCTTTCAGTGGGAAAAATGCCATTTGCCTGTGGTGTTGAACTTGTAAATTGTATTTAACAGCATCAATAAGGTGCATTGGGGAAGATCTGTCTGTGAAGATTCACAAGGACTTAATGAGGCATCTCAGCTCCAACTTTTTCTTTCGTTTGCTGGATGCTGGGAAGCTTCCTGCTAAGATTTCCTGCTGGGGAGTCCTGGTTGCTTTTCGAGGGTGCATTAATTGCCTTGAAGTTCTGATGAGTATTTCCTCCAAAGGAAAGCCTTGCACATTGTTTTGCACCTCCAGCTCAGGGAAAGTTAACTCTTCACAGGTAACAAATGACTACAGTCCACGTGCTCTCTTGCTGCTGCTCTTTGGAGTCATGGAGCTGGCAGAGCTGTGAGTTTTGCAGCATTTGTGCTGATTATTTGTCTTTCAGCTTGACACTGAGCATCCTTTGACTGTCTCTGGCACCTGTATTAGGGGAGTGAAAAGCTGTTTCTTCATCATCTTCATGTTGCTGAAGGTTTATTTTTTTTTTGTCCCCTGTGATATTTTTCATCAGTCGTCTTTTCCACAGGCTCCTGGCTGTAAGGTGTTTAAAACCAAGTATTTCAGCCCAAATTCCCAACCAATGGCTATAATTACCAGCCTGTAGTTTTGTGGAAAACCTAAGTAAAAATGCAAGTGGAAGGCTGTGATCTGTGACTGGTTTTATGAAAGCAAAGTTCACTTCGTTGTTATGCACAAATGGGGTGCATAAAGTTCTTTGTGTGTCTCTATATTCAGATGCTTAGTACTGCATTCCGAATAGTCTGCGCATTTCTGAACTAAACTGATCCATGGGGATCAGTTTGCATTTGTTTTCTTCATTTTTTTTTTAACTCCCAGTTGTTCGTTTCAGCTCTGCATAAGCTGATTGTTGAAGTGAATTAATTAAGCACATTCAAGCTAAGAAGGTCTGCTCTGGGAAAGTGCACTCGTTACCCTGAAAAAAAAGAAGTTTCAGTAGTCAAGAGATGATTTTTAATTCTTCAGCCACATTTCCTTGTGCCTAGATTGTATTTTTCAGTGGACATTTGCAAAACTGGCTGCAAAAAAAAAAGGAAGGCTTAGGCTTTAAAGTCGGTGTTTCAGACTTAGGGTGCACCTTAAATGAAAGGCAAATGGAAGTAAAATAAAGATACCTTTCTTCAAGAAGGTAAATTGTCCAGTGGTGGGAGAATCTGTTGTGTTTATGGGGCATGACTTGGGAAGTGGGGGGTGGTGGAGGGATGTTGAAGCTTGGAGTTCGTACTCCTGCAACATGGATGTTCATGCTGGAGTGGAAACTTTTGCTCTGGCCAGAGGACTAACCTGGAGGAGCTGCTCAAGAGCAGAGGGCTCGTTCTCTGGACCGCAGAATAGAACAAATAGAATATTTATGTGAATATAACAACTCCTTGAACTGGGTAACTCTTCCCAATTAATTGGTTCCAGTGGCTGTGAGTCAGGAGCAGGAGTGGCTTCGCTCTGGGAGGGCTGGGGTGGTTTGATGTCACACTGCAGAGATTTCTCAGTTGCTGAAGAAACTCTTTCAAATTACAGACCAGAGCATTAGGAAAACAGGCCCTAATTTCAGTCCTTTCTGTACTGGAACAGATAATTATGTAAGCTCTTGTTACCAGGCTGCTCTTAATGAAATGCTGCTTTTTGCAATACTTTAGCCCAAGTTTAACAGCAATCTCATTCAACTCTTATAGTGCACACTCATTTTTTAATCTCCCAATTTAGGCAAAATGTGCCAGAATTACGTTATGATGATTTGAAGTGATTAAGTAATTAAGTGTAACCCCAGGTGGCAGACTACTAAACACTATTGTGTTTAGGGAGAATGTGTTATTACTAGCGGATGTTGCAGGACAGATTTACTTCATAAGAATAAAATCCAATTTTCCCATGCTGATAGAGACAAGTTTCTTTTGTATTTTGTGCTTAAAAAGAAAGAAAGAAAAAAAAAGAGTCGAAGCCAGACTGCGTTTGTACAGGGACATTTGAAAAGAAGTGTTTTGTTAGGCTGCTGGACTGACACGATTCAGTTTTGTCGTGAACACCAGGGCTGCCCAGCATCTTTGGCATCTGGGAATGAAACTTGGCCTCTCCCCTTCCTTTCTGAGCTTCTTCAGATGTTTTGTCATGTTAAACAGTGCAAAGAATGACAGGCTTTCTCTGTGCTGCTGCTTAAATTTACCTTTTTGTTTGCCTTCAACTTTAATTTATTCTTCCAAGGCTGTGCCCAAGGTACAAAGATGGGGAAGTTCATAATGAGATTTAGCGGTTGCCTGGGTGAAAGGGTGGTGGCTTTGCCTGGAAATCCAGGCAGAGCTTTGCTCTCTCTGATTTCATGTGGCTTGGTGTGGGTTAGTCAGGTCCAGGTAATGAGAAACCAGATCCTCCAGTGTGTGTGTTGTCTGCACATGGACTCATTTAGGAAAGTTTGCCAGGGCAGAGCTGCAGCCCAGGTTTTCAGACTGGTCATCATGGATCACCGATATCCTGCTGAAACTAATAGGAGTGTTTTGGGGAAAGCTGCTTTTCCTCCTCTGCAGTTTTTGGTATTTCTCTGTAAAGTTCTCCACCCCTTTCTTGGTGTTTTACTGCTCTGCTTGGAAAATGATGATTGAAGAGCTGCCCCTTTCCTCCAGCTGTTTGCAGTGCAGGTGTGTTTTCTTCCTAGAGCTGCCTGTTTTCTCCTTTTATCATTCTATATAGGACATAAAACATGACATCCTGGTTGGGTTTGGTCCAGGGGGCTGGTGGATTTGCCCTGTTTAGTGTGAGGTGGTGAAAGCCTTCAGCACCTTCGGAGGAACTTGTGCAATGACATCTTCCCTCCCCTCACCTGTCTGTCAGGAGGTTTTGGTGTAGTAGTTTACTGAGCATTCTTAAAATCTGAAACAACTGGGGAAACAACCCTCGTTTCTTTTTCCTCAGCAGCCTGCTACCTTAGCTGGTGCCTCTTATGCTGCTGCTGTGCTTTAGTGTATATATTTTCCAAAAAAGTGGAAAATTGAGGTTGCTGGTTTAGACTGTGTGTTGACAGTGACTTGCTTCATTTGATACCACCTTTCAAAGCTACCTGTGCTTTGGAAAAAAACCTTTAACTGTCTGGATGGGGTAACATGACTGTTTTAGTATAAGCTCCATCTAAGTGCTGCTGCAGTCTCACCCTCTATGTAGTGTGCTGCTGAGCATGCTCACTAAATCAGAGAGTTGAACTTCCTGAGGATGGTTCCCCCACTTGTTTTCTCTCCCTGCATAGTGCCAGCTGGAATCCCTGCATTTTGCTGAAGGCTGGATTAAGGAACATTGACAGGCAGGTGTCCGTGTGCAAGTGTGAAGAGAAAAGGTGGAACATGGAATTAAAGCAATTCTGAGTTAGACTTCAGCCTATCAGGGTGAGACCCAGATCCCCCAGCCTGTTGGTGAGCTCTGGCTCCCACTGCTGTTCTCTGCAGTGCCCTGTGTCATTCCTGACCTGTGTGGACCTTCCCAGTGCCTTCCGTTATGGCTGGGATGTGATGCAGCTCCTCTGTCAGGCACAACACACCTGCTTGTGCCTGCCCAGATCACAGGGAAGAGGCTGCTTGTCACTGGCAGGTTCAGCTGCGATCTTTTTGGTGTGATTTTCTAGCTGGATTGAGATAAATTATACAGACAAAGTGCTTCAGGAATTCAGGATTAGGTGGGGAGGCAGCAAGGGGATGAAAACTGGTCTGGAAGCAGAACTATCCTGTGGTGGATTGGAGGTAGGGAGATGGGAGCTTGGCTGTCGAGGGAGGACTCTGGTTCTTAGCTGTGCGTGGGAAGTGGAATTTTACCTTTAGTTCACTGATGGGAAAAGATGTGCTAGAGAGGAAGTGTTTTCATTGCTGATAAACTTAAAAAATTATTGTTCAGTATGGAAACGTTGGTATTTCCCAGGTTCATAATTATCGGTTTCCGGGCTTTGAGGAAGCCTTTATCCAAATTCCTAGGAAAAAAAATCCAGTGAGAAGCTATTGGGAGGTACTGCCTGTGAGTTTAATCACAGAGTCATGGAATGGTTTGGGGTGGACCTTAAAGTTCATCCAGTCCCACCCCCTGCCATGGGCAGGGGCACCTCCCACTATCACAGGTTGCTCCAAGCCCTGTCCAACCTGGCCTTGGGATGGGGCAGCCACAGCTTCTCTGTGCCAGGGCCTCACCATCCTCACAGGCAAGACTTTCTTCTCAATGTCTCATCCAAATCTCTCCTAGTCTATAACCATTCCCCCTTGTCCCATCACTGTCTGCCGTGTGCAAAAAATCTCTATCCCTGTTTTTTATAAGCCCCCTTTTGGTACTGGAAGGTCACAATGATGGTCATCCCAGAATCCATTATTTACATTCTCATTTGTGCTGTGGCTGTTTGATTTGAACTCTGTTCCCTCTGTGTGGAATATTCTGTGTCTCATTTGCCCTGTTGTTCGTTTGGCATGTCCATACATCACTGAGCTCGGATAGCATTTGATTGGGAGCACAGGAAGAGCTGTGTGAGACAAGGCAAAATGGTACTGATTACAAATCCAATGTGTTTTTTCCTGAGGATATGGAACTGGGATTAATTTTATCTCTGCAGGGAGGTAGTGCTTACTCTGCCTCTAATTGCTATTGACACCCAGGGCAAGGTGCAGGGTCCTGCCCTGTGTTCACGGTGACCCTGGAATGTGTGGCCCAAAAAAATAAGGGCAGCTGCAGGAGTGTGTTTTATTTAGGGAAATGCATGTTAGTCCTCTGTAATGAGTAGTTTTGTGGGTCTTTCAATTCTCCAGATATATTAAAATGTTTAGAGAGCATAGGGTAGTTGTAAAATGTTAGTATTGCTGGGTGAACAAATGTCTCCCCTCATTGCATGTGAGGAGGGTGACTCTGTACACGAGCAGGCAGTGAAAGGACAGGGAGGAATGGTTTTAAACTATAAAAGCAGAGAGATTTACATAAATACAGCCCTGTGAGGGTGGAGAAGCCCTGGCACAGGTTGCCCAGAGAAGCTGTGGCTGCCCCTGGGTCCCTGGAAGTGTCCAAGGCCAGGTTGGACGGGGCTTGGAGCAACCTGGGCTAGTGAAAGGTGTCCCAGCCCATTGTAAGGGGTGGCACTGGATGAGCTTTAGGGTCTCTTCCAACCCAAACCATCCTGTGGATCTAATTACCTTGACACTGATTCCATAGTGCTTATGTGTTTTGTTCTTAAGAAATGAGCTATTCCAGGTGGAATTACCTGTGATTGTCCAGCTGACAATCCAAGGCAGTTTGGTTTGAGTGAGCACAGTTGTAAATAAGAGCAGAACCAGAGCTGTGATTCCCAGGAGCAGACAGGGAGAGCCTGTAATGACTCTCTTGGAGGATTGTGTGAAAATTCTTGTTTGTCCCATTCCAGCTTTTACCTGTTTCTCAGGCTGTGCCACCTCTCTGAAACTGGTGCTTTCTGAGACTTGGAAGTTCTCTGTTAGTGCTAATGCGCACGAGATTGGCCTCCGAACCTGCCATGGAATTTAGGAACTTGAGGAAGTATTTGCTAAAAATTCAGATACAAGTGGAGCTGGTGATCCTGAGAGTTGTTGTTTGGTCCTGTTCTGCCATGTCTCACTCTTCCCTTTCTCCTTGCAGGTCTCGATGCAGAGCTGTCCTATGTGAGGAATGATGTGATTAATCACTACGCCTTGTCCTTCAATCTCTTAATTCCCAGCGAGACCAACAATCTCCACTTCACCTGGCATGCTAAATCCAAGGTGAGCAGTAACTTCTGCGTTTGGGTGCTTGAGACATGAGCTGTGCTGCCTAGTGAATGTTATCATTTGTGTTATCAGTGCTTTTATCACATAATGGCTCTTTTCTTTGCAAGAAGTAGCACGTGCTTGGTGCAGAATACTTATCTATATGACTGCAGGCAATAAGTTAAGATGATATATATACAAGCTGTTCTTTTCTCACTTTAGAAAGGTTAAGCACTTATTTTAAAGTGTTTTAGGCTTTTTGCTTCTGGCGAGGTCCATGTATGTACGCAGGCTGTGGAGTCTCTTCTGTTGGTGCACTGGATAACGCAGAAGGGGCAGCCGTGAACTGAAGCCTCTGGAAATGATATGTACAGCAATTGTTGGAGAGATTTCTAGAAACATATGCCTGCAGACAAGGAAAACCTATAAAAACAGCATCTAGTGTATTGTTACTGAGCCCTGATTAAATGGAAAGGGGTTTTATTTCACTTAATCACCATGGCTGGAGCATGCAGCAGCAGCTGTCAGAAACGTTGCCTGTGCTCTTAAATGCTGAAGCATTTCCAGTTCCTTAACAATTTATTTTCATATATTAAATGGTCTGTTTAGTCTCTGCCAGATGTTTATTCTGGATTGTTTTCCTCTTTCTTTTTTTAAATTGAGTGATGGTTGTTCTTCTGTCCTTAAGTAGGAAATGCTGTAGTAGGAGCAGTAACTTGAGTTTTCTTGTTACAGCTCCAGCCACGGGCCACCTGCATCCCTGTCCCTGGCCTGAGCTTCCCTGGGCTTGGCTGGGAGCTCTGAGGAGGAATTTTTGAGCTTGTAGCCAGTCCTGTGGTTCCATCCTTTGGCACCTTCCGTCCTGACTTGGAGGGGTGGGTGCAGGGCAGTTTGTAGGAGCTCAGAAACCGGGTTGTGTCTCCACACTTGGCATCTTGACTGGAAAATAAATTGATAACATAAATGAACTGTATTATGTTTTAGAAAGGAGGGAAAAAAACCCCCTGTTGGGCCAAACAAAGTCAAACAAATTTATTCAACTGACTGAAGGGTTGGGATTACTTTCCAACGGGATCTTAGGACTTACAGTAGGCCCTGTAGTTCTGTTTGAATGAATGTTTGCAGAATCAGCTTCTTAAGTGGAAACAAAATCTTGACTATAGTTGAATAAATTGTTCCTAAGCAATTTTGTTTGTAAAACTGGTTAGAAGAGGGGGAATTTTTTGAATTCCTATGGCTTTAACAAACTGAGTTTTGAACAAGTAAGTTTAAAAGTACTGACAGGTGAGGTTTGTGGGGGATTTTTTGTTTTTAATACACCACTCTAAATTCTGCCTCAAATTCTAAAGAATGATTTCTGTTTTGGCTTTCTTAATTTAAACTGTTCCAAAAGCCTGATACTTAAGTGTCACATAAGAAACTTGGAATGTGGTCACCTAAAATCACCAGAACTCTTTGAAAATAATGTATATAGTTTTTTTTCTTTTCAAGAAGAATCACGAAAATGCACGTGGCATTTCTTTTTACTGCTGCAGAGATTTCTGATGTGTTTTCTCTCTCCCAACTCTTGTTACAGGTTGAATATAAACTGGGATTTCAGGTCCATGATCCCATGGCCATGGCTCTGCCCCAGGCCAACATTTCTCTACAGGGAGAAGTTCCTCGCACCCTCTCAGGTAAAATTCCCACCGCTATCCAGCTAATGGGGGAATAACGGTCATTTAACCCCAAATAGAGTTTACTGTATTCAATACTGTGAACTGTAATTAATACTGTGAACATTTAATGAAATTGACATAAATGAATTTAAAATCCGTGTCCTTTAATACTCTAATAATAGTTATCTGAAGTGATGAGACGTGAAGGCTAAAATAACATTTCTTAACAGTGCGTTACTTAACAGGGTGAGTTATAAACATCTTTTATAAAGACCCTTGTCATGGAAAAGTTGTTCCATCAGAATGTCTGGGAAGTGCTCAAACTTACCTGCAGTCCCTGTTTGTTGTGTTCACAGTGTTTTGCGTGGAACTCTCCTGCACTGGCAGACTTGACTCCGACGTCACAATACTGATGCAGCTCAACTTAACAATGAATTCCTCAAAAAACATCACAGTTTTAAATTTCAAAAGAAGGAAAATGTGCTACAAAAGTAAGAGATTAAGTTTCAAATCCTTAAAAGTTCTTGCTGTTATAGAAGTGTGATAGGAAAAGGGAGTGGGAGGGTGTGTGATCCAGAACAGGAGTAACAGGGTGAGCGTTGGAGAGGCTTAGAAGAAACCAGGTAAAATTCTGTCTTTCAAAGATCAGTGGGAGACTTTTGGTAAAAGCAGAAGCTGGTGAATGAATAACTTTTCCCAAGAGTTCTGCTGTATTGATTGACCTTTATTTTATATATATATGTATATAAAATGTATATATATATGTATGTATATATCAGAAAGCATTTTCTCTGTGCTTCTTCAGGTGTTTCTTCAAAACTGCAACACTCTGAGAATTCAAAATGTTCCAAGAATTACCAAGAAAATCTACTTAGATTATAACTTATGATAAGATTAGCTATGTAGTGAGTGTAGGGAGGTGTTAAGTCTGTCAGACATGGAGCACAGAATGATCTTGGGATGTAATCCAGACTCTGGAAATCCCAGATTGACTCTTTGGTGTTTCCACTTGGGAATCTGCAAGCATAATTCATTCTTGGATTGTTGCTGCTTCCTAGAATTTTCAAAGTGTTTCCTAGTGTTTTCATGGGCATCAGAAGAAAATTATTTGGGGGAAAGCCAAGAGCTGTGCCCTCCTTAGGAATTGTCATGGTGTCCCGTTCCCAGGCAGCAGTTGGGGGTGGCCACCTCTCTCTTTACATGCTCTTCCTGGCTCTGATCACTTTCCTTGGAGCCTTTGAGGGACAGGACAGCAGCTGGCTTTCCAGAGGGAGGTTTGTCACTTTGCTGGAGTATAAATGTCCAGGGGTGAACTTGGGGAAAGTGTGGGTGGGAGAGCTGGTGTGGCTTTGTAGCATGTAATGTTGGGATGCTCGTGTTCCTCGTATTGATGCTATAGGAAGATAATAATAATAATAATAATAATAAAAAAATATAATAACAATAATTCTAATAATGAAAGTGCATCTCTGTTTATAGTACAAATGGAGGTCTCACTGATAATATTGACATTTTTACCTTTATTTCATGTTTCCCTGGGTGTTGTTTCAAATATTCTAAGTGGGGGAAGTCAGCCCTGCTGATCCATTCACAGCTATGGATGTGTGGCAGAGGTTTCCATAGGCACCACACAATTTTCTGGGGATATAAGACAAATCCACTTCCTGAATCATGCAGAAATGATTCTTAGAGAGATCACATTTCTGCAGGTTCATCAAACCATCAGTGGCGTTATGTGTTGATTGGTGTAGATCATCAGGGATTTCTGCCTTAATTTAGTGCCCAAGTTAGAAATACACAGCAACTTGCTACTGGTTTTGCTCAGGGCGTTCCTAAAAGTTCCTCCTCAAGTTTGAAAAAGGAATTAAAAAAGAGGAGGAGAGAAAGTCTTCAATTTTTCCCTGCTCTGGATTACTTTCTCACAAGTTGATCAGGCTGAACTGGGATGGGAAGGGGCTGGGCTGGGCTGGGCTGGGTTGGACACAACTGGAAGTAGGGAAGGGGGATGTGCAAGTGCGACTGTGCCTTTGCAGCCACAGAAAAATTGGATTCTGTCCATGCAAATCCTCAGGGAGGTTCACCTGAAGGCATCTCCACAGCCTGCATTCCCTGGCTTTGCACTGTTCCCCAGGGTAACCAGACTCACAATAAGCTTAATGAAGATTTGTTCCCTTTGTAAAGGACTACAACACACAGGAGACGAGTATTGTGTCTTTAGCTGCATATTTCTGAGTGTTTAAGTAGGCATCATGTCTTTCATCCTTCAGTCTGGTTTTCCTTAAAGGAGGGAATTGGCTTCCTGTGAAGGGCTGCAGTAATAAAAGTACACCAAACTGAATGGTTTTGTCTCATCTCTTTAGAGCTTGAACTAGAAGTCAAATCTCCAGCAGCTGATAAAAACAGCAGCAAGGCTCTCTGTAAGTAATCCTGAATGTACAGCTTTGGGTGTGAAAACTGGAAAACTTGGGATGTTCCTTGGTGCCACAGGTTTCCCCCCATGAAAACACTCCCTAGGTAGTCCGTACTATACCCAGTATTTTAGTGGGGGGTTTTGGTAATTAATTTAATTAATTAATTGTATTAACTAGGGAAGGGGGAAAAAACCCCTCTTCCAAGTCTCTTCACAACGCTTTTGTCCCATCTTAGGGGCTCTGGTTTCCCTCCATGACTGATCTATTTTCTTTAGGACTTTAGGACCTGTCTGTTTTGCTGTTCTAACCTGTCACTATTGAGTGAATAGGATGAGGTAGTTTCTTTTACTCACCCCTGCCTGGGAATACCATCAGCTGACTGTACTCAGCCTCCACAGCGCCCAATATGTCAATGTTTGGCCCAGATGCTGTTGGAAGGCAGTGGAGTGTGTTGCGCAGTGTTCTCTACCCACCTGCTGTCTCTTCCAGGGCAGTTGTTCTCCAGGATACCTGATCCTCCCCTGCTTCTACCCCTCTGCCCATGTTGCTGTAACAAACTAACAAATTGTCATTTCTTGTGGGGTTTGTGTGGGGTTTTTTCCTGTTTGAGAAGAGTTTGGGGACTTTCCACCTCTCTGTTTCAGTCGATCCCGTAAATGCAGCTCCCACCACTTCCACCCGGGTGTTCTACATCAGTGTAGGCGTGTGCTGTGCTGTGATATTCCTGGTGGCAATAATCCTGGCTGTTCTGCACCTCCACAGCATGAAAAGGATTGAGTTGGATGACAGGTGTGTATTTCAGCTTTCCTAATGCGTTTTTGGGACATGTTTGCTCAGATCTGTGGGAGTTTGGTCTCAAAAGGAGCTCTCCATGATAGCTTGGGATTTCTGCTCTTGAGGCAAAGCTGTAGCAGGTACTACTTGTGTAGGGTTGTGGTAAGTGCTGTGCTGCAGAAAAGCAGCTTTTGCAGGTGCTCTGCTGTTTATGGGGTGGGAGTGTTGTGGCCATTCAGTTTTTGTCAGAATAGTTGTGTGGAATGGGGAAATTTGGACAGAATCAGATTGTACAGGGGTTGTCAGGATTGAAGGAAAAATTGGGCACACCGAAAAGGCAGGCTGGGAGAGCTGGGGGTGTTCTCAGAGGAGAATGGTCTGCCAAGACCTTTTAGCCCCTTCCAGCCTGAGAAGAGAGCTGGAGAGGGACTTCGAACAAGGGCCTGGAGGTATAAGAAAAGAGGGAATGGCTTCCCACTGACAGGAGGGAGGGTTAGGTGGGATATTGGGAAGAAATTCTCCCCTGGGAGGGTGGGCAGGCCCTGGCACAGGTTGCCCAGAGAAGCTGTGACTGCCCCTGGATCCCTGGAAGTGTCTAAGGCCAGGTTGGACGGGGCTTGGAGCAACCTGGGCTAGTGGAAGGTGTCCCTGTCCATGGCAGGAGATGGAATGAGATGAGCTTTAAGGTCCTTTCCAACCCAAGGCAGTCTGGGATCCCAGAGTCTGTGGAAACATTTGTGTTTTACTGACATCTACAGGAGACTTAATCTCAGTTTTCTCTATTTTGATGGATTTTCCAGTATTCCCTTTGCCCTTAGGGTCTGGGGATTACAACTGCTTGGTTATAAAGCTGGAAATGTTGCACTCTCCCAAATGCATTTCCAATCCAGCAAAACCGTGGCACATGCACGTGAAAGGGACTTGTAATGTGAACCCAGGGGCAGTGGAGTAGGGATTAAACACTGAGGTGGAAGAAAGGCTGGAAAAGCAGGTGGACTGAGGCTGCATTAGATACAACTGTTCAGGACCTGGTAGTTTGAAACTGGATCCTTTGGAAAACAGTCGGGCCCATGGGTGGTCACCCCTGGTGAAAGGGTATCTTGAACTAAAGGATATCTTGGACTGCTGCCGTGCCTCCTTTATCCTCTAAGAATTGCTTTATCTTTCTGTCTTCCTCTTCATCCTTTCATCTGTTCCTCCCAGTTTTTTTCTCTGCCATCCCCTTCCCTGGTGTCCCCAGCCCACAAGGGTTTGGGGAGTTGCTGCCTTCAGCAGTTGTGGATTCTCAAGGCTTGATTGACTTGTCACCTTCCCTCAATTCCTTTGTGCCTGATTGTCTGCTGAGGGTTTTAATCAGCTGAAGGTGCTAAAGGATGTGCAGCTTTAACTCAGAAAGGGAAAACATTGCAGTTACAGTGTGTGGGCAGTGTCATCTGGGAGGTTTTGAGGGTGTCCAGCCCAGCAGTGGGATCAGTTGTCCTTCCATCTGAAGGAGAATTAGGATTAGGGATTTTTGGTTGAGACAGAAATAGGTTAATAAAGATTTGACGAAAACTTCAAGGGTTGAGAACTTTGATAATTAGACAGGGAAAAAACAGCATCTGGTGGAGGGAGGAAGAGTAGCTGCTGTGGGGAGGTTAGGTTGACCTGGGAAGAAGCATAGAAATAGAATGTTATGGTTAGA
>JAWMRA010000009.1:21356335-21372465 GCA_035584735.1 Pseudotriccus pelzelni
AAAGATGTAATTGGCAAAGGCGTCACCAAAACTTTTGATTGGCTTTGGTCCAGAAATTCACCTGGACAAACTACTTCTAATCCCCAGGGAGGGGGGGACTTTTGCAAACCCACGACAGGAATCTACAGCTTCTCTGGGCAACTTAACACCAGTTCTGGGGTTCCTAATTAGTCCAGTTCAAGACAACATGTTGCCATGTGGTTATATATGGAATTTACATAAAGCTTTCGTATTGTGCCTGCTCCTATTTATGACTGGTTCTGTGCAGTGCCTGGAGAAGCTGCCAAGGTTCAGCCTGGTTTGTTGACCCCTGCACTGTTCCTTTACAGTGGGCCTTTGGAGTGACGCTGTGGGAGCTGATGACCCTGGGCCAGACCCCGTACGTGGACGTCGACCCCTTCGAGATGGGCGCGTATCTCAAGGACGGCTATCGAATAGCTCAGCCCATCAACTGCCCTGATGAGCTGTAAGTGCATGTTTGTGGGGAGAGTGGGAAATGCCTGCTTTCTAACTTGCATGTTAAGCTAGGCTTGTCAGAGAAGGAGCCGGGTTTGCCTTCTTCCCCTGCCCTTTTGTTCTGCCTGTCAGACAAACCCTGGGGTAGGTGCTCCTTGTGTGCGCGCTGCTGCTTCTGGCTCTGGGGTCTCCAACAGAAGGTGACTGTGGAGCTGCTGCAGTGAGTACAGAGGAGGCCACAGAGGTGCTCCAATTGCTGCTCTGGAGGCAGGGTGGGAGAGCTGGGGGGGTTCACCTGGAGAAGAGAAGGCTCCAGGGAGTCTTGAGAGCCCCTTCCAGGGCCTAAAGAAGCTCCAGGAGAGCTGGAGAGGGACTGGGGGCAAAGGCCTGCAGGGACAGGACAAAGGGGAGTGGCTTCAAACTGACAGGGGCAGGGTTAGATGGGATATTGGGAAGAAATTGTTCCCTGTGAGAGTGTGGGGGCCCTGGCACAGGCTGCCCAGAGCAGTTGTGGCTGCCTCATCCCTGGAAGTGTCCAAGGCCAGGTTGGACGAAGCAACCTGGGCTAGTGGAAGGTGTCCCTGCCCATGGCAGAGAGTGGGACTAGATGGTCTTTAGTGTCCCTTCCAACCCAAAGCTTTCCATAATTCCATGCTTTTAAGTAGTTGAGCAATTTCTGATGACCATGTATTGCTCCCTTCTGGATTGCCTCAGGCTCGTATCCTAAATCAAGCTGGCACCTCTAGTCCCAGCCCACATGTTGATCATTCCAGGTGCCTGTCCTCTGAAGGAGCTGTTCAGCATCATGTGCTATAAGATCCTGGTCTCTCTCTGGTTGATCAGCAGGTTTCCCAGTGGCAAAGGCTGTTTTTCCCCTTCTGGTTGGGACTGTGATCACCTGGCTGACATTCTCCTGTCTCCACGTGCCTCTGTCTTGCAGGTTTGCAGTGATGGCCTGCTGTTGGGCCCTAGATCCCGAAGAAAGACCCAAGTTTCAGCAGCTGGTGCAATGTCTAACTGAATTTCATGCAGCACTGGGAGCCTACGTCTGAAACTGCAGCAGAGGATGGAATTCCCTGCTTGGGAGAAGGCATGGCATCCATCTACAGCTCCGTGCATCCGTCGGACTCGCACACGTGATGTGTATAAAGCAACACCAAAGGGAGAAAGCACTTCTTCCGAAACACTGTGCCTTAGATTGCCTTAGTAGTCTCAAGTTTGTTTTTTTTGTAAGACCTCTTGGTGTTGAATATTTCCTAGGTATCACTTTTGCTAAGTTAAATCGAGTTACATTTGGTTTGCCATCAGGATTTGTAAAGTGTAGTGCTAGTGAAGTGAAACATGAGATTTGGATGGACTTTGCACTCTTGACAGCAGACAACATGATTTTTTTTCAGAAGGGTTTATGGGACTGGTAGAAAAGTGAAGAGAGGGGAAATGAAAAGCCACACTGCAGAAAATTTTCCCTGGTTTTTAAAAGAAAAAAAAAAATTGAAACTGAATCTTTCTGACCAGCTCTAGTGTTTGTACTTGTATGTATCTGGAATAGCTTTTTAGTATCAACTTCTTCTATTTTGAGACAACAGCACAGTGTGGTTGGATCCACACGCGGCATCTTAAACCTTTTTAACCCATTCACAAATGTTCCTTGGAAAAGCTGGTCTTCAGGATACAACATCTCCTTTTTAAAGTGATGATGTAAAAGTGATTCCAGTTTACCTCATACAGAGAGTGGTGAAGATGGGGTAAGAATGGTGCCTCTTCCTTTCAGATTACAGGATTTTGGAGATGGTTTTATGTGCTAACTTAAAGGCCTTCAGAGAAGCGCCAGAGCAGCCCTTGGGTGGGAGCCTGTCCCCTCAGACTTCTGCCTTGCAGTTTCTCTTGTTCAAAAAGGTACTGGTTGTTTTTTTATGGGCTTTTATAGCCTGAAATGGCCTTAAATATATAAATATATATTTGTAAAGACAACTTGCAGAGTAAAGAATGTTTTTCTGTTACACCTAACGTGAAAGCTTGGTCTCTCACCTTGTCCCATGTGTGGTACGTGGTGATGGTTGGGCTGGAGTTGGCAGAAAGGGAAGGTGGATTACCTGCCTCCCTCCCTGTGGAACTGGGACCTCAGTTATTGTCCTTCTGCCTTCCTTAACCCAAGGAAGGGTTCCACCCCAACTTGTTTGGAGAGGACTGAACATGGTTTTTCAGGAAAATGTGTGCTATGTTCGGCCTCAGTAGCTTTCATATCCTACATATAACAGAGTTATTTGCAGAACAGCTCCCAGCTCTCCTGGTCAGCTGTAGGTTCCATCCTCTACCTGGTGGCACCACAAGGCAGGTTGTGGTTCAGCACAACGTGGGACATAGAGAATTGCCTTTTGTCTCTCTCCCTCTGCAGAGTTGAGCACCCACAGCCTCGAGTGTTTGTGCAACTGCAATGGTGGGAGCATTGCCCTGGCAGGCTCCGGAGCCATCGGAGCGTTCCAAGAGGTTGGTGTGCCAGTGGGAGCAGCTGGATTTGCCTGTGTCACACAGATGTGCAACTTTTCTTCTTTCCAGAGTTCTGAACCTTGCAGAAGACAATTAATCCTCCCTAATCAGTGTCACGTGGGGCAGAGCTTTGGGTGCTCTTTGTCCCTCAAGACACTGCAGCTTTCCCATCTGCACTTCAGTGACAGTTGCCTGTGGCCAGTCAACCAAGTCTTGCTTTATCCTGAAAGGAAATTTTCCTGCTGGATCAGGTTTGGGCATGTTGTGATGGGCTGTGCTTGCCTGACTGATCTAGAACTGGTTTTGTTTGGTTTGCAGTTGTGGGGAAGCAACAGGGCTTTGGCTGAGTGGGTGCCTGTGGTCTCTTCCCTTTTTGAGCTGGGGAAGTGCCCAGTAGCAGGACTTTGTTGACAGTGATGTGGGAGAGTTACTGACATACAGGTGGGATCTGCTACTCTGAGAGTTACATGGGGTTGGCAAACAGCCCGGGGTGAAAAGATACAGTCACTGTATGTGCTCTGCAGTGTGGAGTCACATGCATCCAAGGTGTGTATCTGGCAAGATCTGCTCACATCCCACAGGTGTCAGAGGTGACACTGGACCACTGTGGTCTGGAGGAGGTTTAGGGATGTGCTGCACGTGAACCTGTCCTGCTCGGTCAGCATGAGCTGTGGGAATGGGAAACTGTGTCAGCTTTCCCTTCCCTAGGCTGCTCCTCATCTGCTCCCACCAGCAGAGACCAGGAAGTGCTTTAGTGTGGGTTGAGGTGCAGAAACAACTATTCATTTTGGAAATTTTACTTTCCTTTGGACAGGCTTCCCCTGCCAGGTATTAGGCTGCCCAGGGCAGTGGTGGAGTCATCACCCCCAGAAGTGTTGAATAAACAAGTAGATGTGGCCTTCAGTGCTCTGTTTTAATGGTGTGTGTTCAAAGGTTGGACTTGATGATCTTGGAGGTCTTTTCCGACAACTTTAATGATTCCGTGATTCTGTGGTAGGCGTTCTGCTGATGTAAGAGCTACCCCAAGTAGGTTCCTTGCAGGAATTTATTGTACCCGAGATTGCAAATAGCTTTCCTGCTAGTGTTTGTCTGAAGTGCTGCATATGCTGTATCTTAGCTCCTTGGCCTTCTAGGGAAGCTCTTGTGAGCAGGTTGCTTGGGTGTAGAAGATTGGAAAGGCAGACTTCCTGGAAGGAGAACATCATCAGTGACTTCTAGTCTTAAAGTACACAGAAAAGTTTCAGTGTGACCCCAGGGAGAGCTGGATGGAGCGTGGCTGGTAGGTGAGTCAGGGAGATGAAAGAACAGAAAGCTGTGGTTACAGGAAAGAAGAAATGGGGAAGATTGTGGTTTCCAGGACTTTCTTCTCTGAAGGGTGATGCCAGAGGTAAAAACTAGGCAAAAAAAAGGTAAAAGGCAAGAGGTGTTGAGCATTTAGCTTAGCTGGGAAGACCCCTGAAGGGCAGGGTGGGATGAAATCCCCTTTGAGGGCAGAAGTCACAGTGGTTGGGAAGACTTCAGATGGAGAAGGGTTTTGAAGTGAAGAGGAGGATCACATCATGCAGAGAGGAGAAAGCTGAGAGCCAACTGTGGTTCATCAATGATGGGTTGAGAGCTGTGGAAGTGCTTAAATCAGGGATATGAAGGGCAGCTGGAAAGCAGCCCTCTGAGAATGGCTGCTCCAGGGTATTTCTGTGGAACTCAAGGGACACCTTGGAAGATCAAAGTGCTTGTCTTGGCCAGCCTCAGGTTCAGGTTGTCCTTTCCTTCCCACTGTAACTGTCACCAGGTTTTCTGTGAAGGGTGACATGGCAAAAGAAGGTGTGAATGAAGATGGTTCCATTAATTTCCTCTGCAGGCGACATTGTTTTATTGAGTTATTTTTTTCCCCTGGAGTTTGGCACTCAGAATTATCAGCCCACCCCAGTGGGTTCAACAACCTTTGTGCTGGGATCTGAGAAGGCCTTCAGCTATTTTGCCTGGAAAGACACGTGTGTGTTGTGCTCTAAACTATGTGCATGGCAAGGTCAGCGTGTGCTTTTCAGAAGCGAGTTGGAAGTACTGCCAAAACGGTGGAATTCCTCTGAGGGCATTGAGGTTTAACATTTTTGTGGTAGCTGGTGGATATGAATCATTTTGAAGAAAAAGAAGATTAAAAAAAGTGAGGAGCAGTAGTCCTCTGTGACAGGAGTGGTAGGAGTGTACCAAGCTCATGCTGGGTGAGTATGTTCCTCGCAGGTATATCTGTGCACTTGGGGCCAGGGGGATCTATCCAACTTCTGCAGGTCAGTCCCAAAGCTCCATGATGCTGGCTCCCAAGTATTTCTCTTGGAAAACATCAGATACACACTCCACACATCAGTCCAAGTGCCACTGTTAAAGCCCTCACCTGGCACATGAAGGGTGTTCACACAGCCCTTGGAAAACAGCCCCTTGGTGTTTTTGTGCCTCACACCAGGTGTGTTTTTTTCAGCACAACGTGTGGCCTGTAGTCCAGATGATCTCTGAGCCACAGATTTTGTTTCAAGAAATCCCTGTCTGTCAGGTGAACCCCTGTTGGTGCTGGCAGATTGTTATCCCAGGATACCAGGTGAATCCAGCCATTACCTTTGATCTCAGCACAGGAATTTTAGTGAGAAGCCACTGGAAGAAATTAAAGAGACATGTTTAAAATAAAAATGGCTCTGAGAAGCAATGTGGGGGATCCAAATAGCTCCACCAGGACCATGGAGTGCCCGGTAAGGAGCCAGCCTGGCAGCTGGAATCTGCAGAGCTGTTCTGCTGGGGGAGTTCACGCCCTGGCACATCCAGGTCCTTCCAACCAGGTAAGGACATTCCTGCAGCCATCCATGTGTCCCACATGGTGATGCTCATGGTAATTGCTGCTCCCTCCCAGGTGAGGAGAAGCTGTCATTGCTCTGGGGTGCACCTTGCAGGCATCAGATGGCAATGGCATTGCAGGGAGGATTTTGGGGGGAAAGAGAACATTCCTGGTGGCTCATCTCATTTCTGTAGGGAATTCCTGGGCCAGGCCTGATCTCGAGCCTTGGAGCAATATCTGAAGTGCTGCTGAGAAGAGGCTGTGCTGCTGCGCAGCAGCCCTGTAGCAGGAGGCAAGGTTTGACTAAGATTTGGTGGGGGGTTGGGATCCTTTATTGGCCTGATTGGGGCTGATGTTGGCTCAGGAGTAGGCAGACCTTGGCATGTTCTCACAGTGGCTTATCTTGGTGTCCTGCAGCAAGATGTGGTGGCTTTGCAAAAGCTTCCAATGAGAACGTTTGTCCACTAAGAAACCTAAGAATTAGGCAGAGTTAAACAAAATAACTCCTTCAAGTGTGTTTCTGATTCATCAGCTGGCTTCTGTGCATTCCTAGAGTGGGAGAGGCTGAATGCACCAACCTCATCTCTTCCTCTCCATCCCTCCTGCCCCCCAGCCCCTTCTGCAGCTCAGGCTCATCCATAGTCTCAGCTTCCACCTTAGTTTCTCAAACAAGATGACTTTAGTTTACTTTATTGCAGGATTTTTTTTAGCTTAGGAAGTTTTAGCTCCTTCTGTTGTGTTCCAGTCCCATAGCTTCGGACCTGACGAGCAGGGTCAGCTCTGGGAGAAACCTGCCAGGATCCAAGAACCCTTTCCTTTCCTTGTATCCCTGTAGAGCCAAAACACAAAGCAAGCAGCCAACGCCCCTGGCTGCAAGTGATCCCCCAGCTGAGAACTTGGGCTGGGGAGATGAAGTCACCTTGCTGAGACTAGTTGGTAAGGGAAGGATCTGTGTGGTTCTGCTCATGTCACCCTGGAGATAACAATGAAGATGCCTGGAATCTCTGTCCTGATGTGGGAGAGACTTGGAGCAGAGGCCTCAGCTTTTGGAGCTGTCCAACACCCTCAAAGCAAGCATTTTCACTATTTTAATAGTATTTAGGACACAGTTCTGTGCAGGTCCCAGGCTTGCTTGCCCTGCAAAAGCCAACTGCTCTAAGGGTGGAGGTTGGGCGAGGTGGCTCCAACATGTCTGTGATGCTTGAGCATCTGGAATAGACTTGAGAAGGCTGGGTGTGCCCGAGATGCAAATCCAGTGCTGCAGCCAATGTGTAAAAGCTGTTTCCAAGCTCACCAGGCCCTGGGAGTGCTCAGCAAGCTGGCCAGGCCCTCTGTGTCTCACCTCTGGCCAGGCAGCCTTGGGCCAGTGCTGCTGGGAGCATGTCTTGGTTCTTCAAGCCCCTTGCCCTCGGAGAGTCCAGCTGGCCCCCAGTTCTTCCTCTCCATCCAAATATAGCAGAGCTGGTGGGACTTTAGATAAAACTGTCCTCCAAGCCTTGTTTTTGAGCCAGGAGAAACCCAGAGGTAGATACATCTCTGGTTAAACTTTCCCCATGGAAACAGGCTGAGAGAGTTGGGGCTCCTCAGCCTGGAGAAGAGTAGGTTGTGTGGAGGTCTCAGAACACCTTCCAGGATCTTGGAGGGGCTAGAAGGAAGCCAGAGAGGGTCTGTTCTCGAGGATATTGATACCATGGGCATGAGGAGAGGATAGTATTGAGCAGGGAGATACCAGGTGAGAGCAGGTAGGTTGGCCTGACAGGAGGCCTCAGGTTTGTTATGGGTAAATGTCATGTTTGGAGCTTCTCTTTTTGATGTATAATCAGCTGTTTCAGGGAGCAGCTGGACAGGACACCCCTCAGAAGGAACCCAGGCTTGGTCCTGGCTGATGCACAGAGCAGCTCTCCACTGACACAGAGCACAGTGCTGGCACAGAGCAGCTCTCCACTGACCAAACTGGGCTTGGATCTGCAGTCCTGCTGGGCAGGAAAAGAAAATGAGCAAAGGTGGGGGAGAAACCAGGAAAAATAAAACAACTGAAACCCAAAGCAAGCAGAAAAAATCCCTTGACTTCCTAAGCATTTAATCTTGAAAGAGGAACCATGTGGAAATGAGCAGTTTAAGGAAAATAAAGCAAAGGGCCGGCAGGTGATGGAGGAGAAGCTGTTCCTGGGGTTGCAATATTTGAGCTCTTTAGAAGCAGCAGTCACTAGGGGCAAGGTGGTGTAAAAACTCTCTGTGTATTTTAAATTTTACACAGAAAGAGAAAGAAATCGCTGAGGCTGCCTCGCTGAAGGATTTATAAGAGCAAGGCCAGGGCAGGTTTAGGTTTGGTACCAGGAAAAGTTTATTCACCGAAAGATTGGAATAGGCTGCCCAGGAAAAGTGGTGGAGTCCTCAAGGCTGGAGGGATTTAAAGCCATGTGGCTGGGGCACTTGGGGACTTGTGGTATCCTTGGCAGTGCTGGGGGAATGGTTGGACTCGATGGTCTTGGAGGGCTTTTCCAACCTAATCAGCGACAGCACAGGGAAACATGTGAGAGGGAATTGCTGTCACCTTCTTTGGGACTCATGGGAGTTGGAAACTTGTGCTACTTCCCCCAGGGATTCTTCCATATGGTGCCATTGTAGGTTAACTACCAGATTTTGGCTCCTAAACAAAGGCTGTTACAGGACTGAGGAGACAACTGGCCTTGATTTGTTAGAACACCACACTGGGATGATGAAAACCTATTGACAAATTCTGTACTGAAACGATTTTTATCCAGGTTCGTCCTTTCTCCGGGCAGGATGGTGCTGGTAGCTGAGTTAGAGGTCCAGCTGGTCTAGAAAATGCCACTTGTAGCCTGAGTGATGGTAGCAGCTTGTGTGGGAATCAGGGCTATCTCCATGGAAAGTACTTTCAGTGCCAGTATATCCAGCAGAAATCCCAGCTGCTCATAGCTGTTGATCTTGGAGGGCAGGTGAAGCTTCAGGCGACTTCAGGGCAGTCCCCTTTCCTTCTGATGTTATTTTACCTTGGGGGATCTTGGGCCTGTCTGCAGAGACTGTTCCCAGCTTTGTTTTGGCACAGCTGGAATATAACAAAGGCTGTTCTGGGAATAGCTGTGAGTCCCAGCCCTGCTCAGCACTTGGGGAAAACACTTCTCTCGTACGTCAGAGCTGGGTTTGGGTGTCTGAGGGAGCTGTTGTGCCCTGGGGGATCCGGAGGGTGCGTGCCTGACTCCTCGGTGCCTGGGATGTGTTGCCTGCTCCCCAATCTCCCTGTGGTGCCAACATCGGACTGCGCACGATACTGGAGCCCTGGCTTTTGGGCTGTGGCTTCCAAAGGCTCTCAGCCAGAAAGCTGTACCTGAGAGCAGCAGGAATGCTGCTTCCAAGAAACAGCAGGACTTCGTGGGACAGAACAAACTGCCCTCGTGCTGGTGGCGCACATCATAAGGCGTGTGGTCACTTGGGCTGGGACCATCTTTCAGGGTGTGACTCTTGGGGATGGGCCTGTGCAGGGTTAAGTGTTGGACTTGATGGTCCTTGTGGGTCCCTTCCACCTCAGCATATTTTGTGTTTCTGTGGTCTCTGGGGACCACTTCTCCTCTTTCCAATTGTGCCAGTGGCCCCCCAGAGTGGTTCATGGCCCTGCAGACTGGATGCTGTTGTTCTGCTCCTTGTTCTAACTGAGCTTATCAGATACAATCCTGTTACTTGTATGTTAAAAATCACTGCCCAAGGAATTCTTAGAGCACAAGTCTGATGAGGAGCAGCTGGGGGGGCTCAGCCTGGAGAAAAGAAGGCTCAGACCTTCTGGCTCTGCAGCTCCCTGACAGGAGGGGGGAGCCGGGGGGGGGGTCGGGCTCTGCTCCCAGGGAACAGGGACAGGAGGAGAGGGAACGGCCTCAGGTTGTGCCACGGGAGGGTCAGGTTGGATACTGGGGAAATTTCTTCATGGTTGCCCAGCCCTGGCACAGCTGCCCAGGGCAGTGTCGGAGTCCCCATCCCTGGAGGGGTTTAAAAACTGTGTAGATGTGTCCCTTGGGGATGTGGGTTAGGGGTGGCCTTGGCAGTGCTGGGGGAATAGTCGGACTCAATCTTGGGGCTCTTTTCCAGCCTCAGAGTGGTTCTGTGATTCTGCAGCACTGACTGGGACTCCAGAGGAACTTCCAGCGGGGCTGAACTGTTTGACCCTCAGAGCAGAACAGACAATTTGGGCTCCTGGAGAATAAAATTATGGGGAAATGTCTTATCTAGACATCCTTTAGGGCTTGAGCACCCAATGATGCTGCTCAGGCGATGCTCAAAGCCATTGAAATAAATTGGTGCTGCCCTTTGTAGTCCCAGTGCCATCTTCAGTGCCAAAGGAACTGGTGAGGTCACCTGAGGAGCACCAAGAGGATCAGAGGGACGGAGCAGCTCTGCTGGGAGAGAAGGCTGAGAGAGCTGGGATTGTTCAGCTGGAGAAGAGAAGCTTCAGGGAGACCTAATTGTGGCCTTGCAATGCCTGAAGGAGCCAACAGGAATGATGGGAAGGAACTGTTACAAGGGCCTGGAGTGACAGGACAAGGGGGAATGGCTTCAAACTGGCAGAGGGAAAATTTGGGTTGGATATTGGGAAGGAATTCTTGCCTGTGAGGGTGGGGAGGTCCTGGCACAGGTTGCCCAGAGAAGCTGTGGCTGCCCCATCCCTGGAAGTGTCCAAGGCCAGGTTGGAGCACCCTGGACTAGTGGGAGGTGTCCCTGCCCATGGCAGGGGGTGGGACTGGGTGATCTTTAAGGTCCCTTCCAACCCAAACCACTCTGTGATTCCAGCCCCAAAGCAACCAGTTGCTGCTAAATAAATCAGATTCTCTTTTGACTACATTGCACTTGTTATCTGTCGAGGGAATGATGCTGAGGGAAGGAGGGAGTTGGTTTATTTTTATAGCCCCAAAAACCTCTCTTTGTTTGTTATTGGCAGGAAAAACATTATATGGTATGAAAAAGAAACAACTTTTTTCCTTCTTCACTGCTGAGTGACCATTACAGAATTGGGTGAGCAGCAGAGGAAAGGGCTGGGAGAGGCAGCTGGAACTACAAGGAGACAGACATAATAGTTTCAAGTCTCTGGAAATGCAGATTTGAAACAGCAGCTCCTACTAGTTGATCCCATACTGGCATTACCCTGAATGCCAAAGGAAGGGAGACATACGGACCCACTAATCTGGATAATGAATTCCTGTCCCTGGAGCATCACAAGGAAATCAAATCTCCCTAGGGAGCCTTCCTTTGTGTCAAAAAAATTCAGGGAGGAAGGTGACCTTCCCTCCAGCACTGCTTTCTTCTGCCAAATGGCCACTTCTAACAGCAAAGTCTATTCACGCCCCGAAACAAAGCAACAGTGACTGGGTGAGACAGTAAGAAACACTCCTACAACCCTACCAATACGACCCAGGGCCAGCACAGAGCCCTGCACCCCAAAAAAGGCGGGGCAGGGTGCCCAAAACCACCCACTCAGGGGTCAGCAGCACAGGCACCACAGCCCACCTGGGGTCTTGTGTCCCAAAGCAATGATCACACTGGCACTGGGAGAACTGCAGAGCTCGGCTCTCAGTGACCACAAGGACCTTCTCAGAAGCACCAGGGGAGATGCCCAAGGCAGTGGGGGAGTCACCAGCCCTGGCAGCGCTTGATAACGTGTATGTAGCACTTGAGGACGTGGGGGAACACAGTGGGGGTGCTGGGGTTGGTGGCTGGACTTGATGATCTGAAAGACCTTTTCCAACCTTAATGATTCCATAATATTGATTTAGCAACAAAACTGGGCACACTTTGTACTGAGAGATAAAAGAAATTAGACTAAACTCCCTTCAGTCTCCACCTGCGCAGCAAGGGGAAGCTCTATCACCTTTCCTGGCTCTGCCACAGCTGCAGGGCTCAGTCTGGCTTCTCTCATGCTTGTCCTTGGCTTTCAAAAACTCATGAAATTCATACCAACTGTTCTCCAGAGCTCACTGGAGATCTGACCTAATCATCTAGTGGATGGTTAATTTAAAATCAGTTTGAACTTCTGCCTACTCTGGAAATACGTTTCAGTAACAAAATCAGAGTTTGAAACTGGAAAAAAAAGCAGGGAACTAAAGGGAAAGCTGATCTTGAAATATTCTCTGAGGAACCTCCACTCCGGCAGCTGGAGACACGTGGGCCCATCAGCATCGCTCCCAAGCTGCCCCAGCAGACACTTTAAACCTTGGATGACAAGTTGGCCACGAGCCAGCCAGCAGTGTGTCCTGGGGGCAGCAGGGACAATGGGACCCTGGGGAGCATCAGGAAGAGCATCTCCAGCAGGTCAGGGAGGGGATCCTGCCCCTCTGCCCAGCCCTGGGCAGGCACATCTGCAGGGCTGGGCCCAGCTCTGGCTCCTCAGCACAGCAGGCACAGGGAGCTCCTGGAGCAGGTCCAGGAGGCCACAGAGGTGATGTGGGGTCTGGAGCCTCGCTCTGATGAGCAGAGACTGAGGGAGCTGGGCCTGGTTAGTCTAGAGAGGAGGAGACTCAGCAGGGATCTCTCCAATCCATACAAATATCTCCAAGGCAGGAGCCAAGAGGATGGTGCCAAACTCCCCTCAGTGGTGCCCAGTGACAGTCCATAAACTAAACCACAAGTTCCACCTCAACATGAGGAAAAACTTCTTCCCATGAAGGTGGCAGAGCCCTGGAACAGCTGCCCAGGGAGGGTGTGGAGTCTTCCTCTCTGGAGACATCCCAAACCCACCCGGATGTGTTCCTGTGTCACCTGCTGTGGGTGACCCTGCCTGGGCAGGGGGTTGGACTGGATGATCTCCAGAGGTCCCTTCCAACCCCACCCATCCTGTGATTCTGTGATCTTTGTCCTACCATGCCTGAGGGTCCAGAGCAACACAAAGAACACCCTCTTCCACTGTTCTGGTGCAAGTCCACCACCAAGACCCCCCATTCTGTCCCACCTCAGGGCTGTGCAGCCTCACCTTGTTTCGTGAGCGCGTCCCTCAGGGCCGGCGTTATCATCTCCCTCTTCTCCTCCTCCTCCTCCTTCCTGCCAGGGTTCTCTCTCCTTCCAACATCTCCTTCCTGGAGGTCACGTTCTCTCTGGTCAAAGACAGTGAATTACCACCATTACAACCATTTAGATTCCAGCATCACACTTTAAACACTGTGGTTCAGTTAAACCAGTTAAAACTGACGCAAGTGCCCACACAGCAATTCCTGCTTTGGTGTAATCTTGCATTATATCCCTTTTCCTTTCAGACTCTGATCTGACCCTTTCAAGACAGTACATTGGAAAGGAAAACCCCCACAACACACTGGATTTTTTTCTGCTAACACAGCAATAACAGTCTCAAGGATGTTTTAACAAACAGGGTGTTAAATCCCACCCAAGAGCGAGAGGGACTCCAGGGTTTAATCCCCAGTGTTCCATGACTGCACAACCACCCAATATCTCCACAAACAGGTGTCTGGAGTGACACAGATTCGTGAGAGGAACCCACCCCACTCCAGTGACACAGGAGTTCACAGAGCAGAATTTGTGCTCCCCACAAGCCCCCTGAGGCAGCACCCACAGGCACCACCAGAACTCAGCCACAAGCAAAGACCCTGCAAGGAAAGGCTGTTCCCTGCCCCACAGCCGACTCCAGCAGCATCCCATGGAAGCTGAGCCTCTGGAGCTTACTAAAAACCAAAGGCCAGGAATATCAGGTATTAGGATACAGTTCCAAGCAGGAGAAGCAAACCCTGGCACGTAAAAAAGTGGTGAATCCCCCGCTGAGTGTCACTCCCGAGACTTTCTGGGTATTTATTGTCTCATGTCTGCACAAAGAAGCATCAAAGTGTAAATAATGACTCGGATATTTCATGCAACTTGTAATCTGTCAGCCCTTTATGGCTTTTATTACAGGAGTTATGGATAAACAACAAACAAAACCAAGCAGAGGACATTTTGTCTGCACAAAGCTGAGGGCATTTCACATCCAAGGCTCTTTTGTGCCAAACTCATCAAGAAGTTCATAGAAACACTTCCAGTTTTTGAGTCTGCCCACCAACTGTCAGCATCACTAAGGAAACCAGTGCTCCTGACTTGCCAGACTGTTCTTCCCAAGCAGGGAAGGGGATTGGGCTGCTCCTGGATGTAAACAGGCTTATTTTGTACCTGAAGAAATAAGAGGTGCCTCAGAAAAAAAAATAAATCAGAAGTAGCAATAAAAACCCCACAGACAGACTCAGAGGTTTAAAGACAAAACAGTTCCTGATAAGCACTGAAGAAGGAAGTAGGAGAGTAAAATACTTAGGGACAGAGATTATTGCCTTCCTTACTCATTTTGGATAAAACTGGGCCCCCAGCCTCAGGGATGTTGCGCAGGAAGATCTTTTCCAACATGCACACCATGGTCCTTCCTGAAGGAGAAAGCTGGATCCACCTTCTGCTTCCTCACACTCCGTTTGCTGAGCTTTCAGGAAGCAATTCCTTGGGTTCCACAGCACATCAAAACTCCCTCCAAGGCTACATCTAATAATTACCAGTCATTTGGTGGGTTTAAAAGCTCATTTCTTGAGCCTTGATCTTCATTTATCAGTGAGACTCTCCAACAGTAAAATATTAATATTGCTGGGAAAGCCTCATGCATAAGGAAGGAAGGAGACGGAAAATGAGGATTTTATCTATTAAGTGTTAAATAAAGAGTTTCTCCTGCCACAAGCCATCATTTAAGTCAGAACTAGGCCCAAGGAAAGGTTCTGCCTTACACTGAGCACCCTGGGCTAGTGGAAGGTGTCCTCCCTGCCCATGGCAGGGGATGGGACTGGCTGAGCTTTAAGGTCCCTTCCAACCCCAACCATTCCATGATTCTGTGATTTGGGAGCCACTGAAAATGCTCAGCAGGATTTACACATGGACATGTGTAAATATAATCTCATGCCAGGCCAATTCTCCCAGAAGAAAAAGAACTAACTCTACATTATGGAGCACGTCACAATATTTAAAATGCAGCAAACTGATTTAATCCCAAATGACACATCCCACCCAAGAAATTCTTCAAATACGGAAAGAGTCTTTCTGCATTTAAAGCATTTGCATTTCTACCTCCCTGTCGCTGCAGGGGCTGACAAAGGCACCTAAAACACCAATTTGGCAGGGCAGAAATACAGTTCAATGCTCATTTTTCCCCTCCCAGAGATGATCATAATTTTCCCTCCCTACACCCCGATGTGCAAGCCTGTAAACAAAACAATCCTGTGCTTTTCCCTGAGCTGCAATCCCTGACTCTTCCCCTTTGGAAAGTAATCAGCTTCAGATACTCCTGGTGGGGGAAATGGGAATTCCCAGCCCAGGGGTTTGCACTTATTTGCTTAATAAACCTCTCATATCTGTTATTTAGGGTTGGAGCAGAGAGAACAGAAGGTAACTCTGCACAGAGCAAACTTCTCAAGCTGTGGCAATGGAGCAGAAAGCCCTGTAGTAAATCCAAGGCAGATTCCTGCCTTTCCATAACAAATCAAGCAAGCAGTGACAACAGCCAGCTTTTCAGGCTCCTCTTTTCACTGCCAAAAAAAATGAAGAGTCATCCCCTGGTGTGTATTCCCGAAGAAGAGAACCTACAGATGAGAAACCTATGGATACAGCCGGACTTCCTGGAATCAGGGCTCAGCATGGCTCCACTGAAATCTGCTGGAGGGGAGGGAGGGTGGGTTTTATTGGAATAAAAGCACCTGAACCTCAGCTAGAGATGAAGGGAAGAAGGAATCTCTTCCACCAGGCAGAGCAGCACAGCCCCTGTGGGCACAGAGAAGCCAGTTCTGAGGGGTCAGGAGCATCTGAGCCAGAGCACAGTCCCAGACAAGGGGCTCAGCACCCCCTGACACTGGGATAAATCCCCTTCCAAGTGTTCCAAAGGGTTTCATACAGATTTGCTTCCCAAACTCAGCCCCAGCTGAGGGCAAATGTGACCAAGAGGATGGTGCTGCTGCCACTTCTCTTCCTCCTTGAGGAGCTCTCTCCAGGATGTCCAGCTGCCCAGTGTCTCCCTGGTTTCCATTTGGTTACATCAAACATCCTGCAAATTAATATTGCAGGGGGAGAAAAATCAAAAAGAGGTACCTAAATTGCATGTAAGGGCTGAGGAAGTTGGGGCTGCTCAGCCTGGAGGAGAGAAGGTTGTGTGGTGACCTCAGAGCACCTTCCAGCATCCAAGGGGAATCCAAGGCAGCCAGGAAGGGATTCTGCATCAGGAACTGCAGTGACAGGACAAGGAGTGATGGGTTCAAACTCAAAGAGGGGAAATTTAGGTTGGATATTGGGAAGAAATTGTTCCCTGGGAGGGTGGGGAGGCCCTGGCACAGGTTGCCCAGAGAAGCTGTGGCTGCCC
>JAWMRA010000009.1:21375420-21417144 GCA_035584735.1 Pseudotriccus pelzelni
CCCCAGACCCCAAGGACCCCAACACCACCCCAAGGCCCCCTGAGCAGGGACTCCCGATCCCACCGCCCCATGAACCCCCAGCCCAGGGAAGCCCTCCAGACCCTCAGAACTCCTGGGAAAGACCTCCAGAATCACCGAACTCAAATGTTGTCAGCGACCGCGAAAAGCCCTAACCCTGGTGAGAAGCAGGAGCAGCCGCCCTCCCAGAGCTCACCTTTGCCTTCCCAACACACATTCCTCAAAAAGGAGGGTTTTCCAGGACAGTTCCCCCCCTCTCCATTCCCATATTCCCAGTATTGTTGTTGTCTGGGTTCGGGGTTGTCATGAGAACGGGCAGCCAACGTGAATTTAATGGAATTACCAGGTGTGGAACCACCGCCAGATCCCGGCTCCCAGACTCATTCCCTCAAACCCAGCCCTGAGCAGATGTTTCCATGGGGTGCTGGCCAGTCAGGGCTTCCTGGCTTAGCTCAGGCAGGCACAGCTTTTCCCAGAATTAATAAACCAGGATATTCCTTTCTAAACTGCTTTTCTGAGGGAAAAAAAAGAAAGCATTAGTGTTGCCCTGGGAAAACATGGAGCCATCTCATGTCTCCCCACATGCTCAGATGGATCCTCAGCACTAGGAAGATCAGCAGTTTCTGAGCAAATTTAGTTTTCCTTGTTTTTTTCCTTAAATCCCCGTGGAAACCATTCCAGCTGTTCCCTCCTCACCAATCCCACAGGGCAAGGTGTGGGAACCAGGTGATCCACTCAAGCCTTTCGTGAGTCGGTTTCCATGTCAGATTTTCCCTGTTTGCTGGGTAGCTCAGAGAGTTTTTAGTCTGGGAGAAGCCAGAGGGGAAAGATGGGGTTTTATACCCCACCTGGAGGCCCCTGGTGATAAATGGGAGCTCTGGGGTGACAGATGGAGGAGAGGAATTATGTGGGGCTGCCTGTCCTGCCCAGAGCCCTGGGATATCCCTTGGAGGGATGTTGTGGTTCTCCACAGGCAGGAACATTTTCAGAGGCCAAACTTGCCAGTTGTGCTGCTTTCCCAAGGCATGGAAGCCAATCCATGAGTTTAGGTCCGTCAGAAACTGGGCAGGAGGAAGAAAAACCAGCTGCAGCAGCCCAGACTCTCTCAGGCTTAAGCCACTGAGTGTGAGTTGTAGATAAGGCCCTTCAAAGACATGGGTTTTATTTCTTTAAAAACAAGCTGGCCGTGAATTTCCCAGAGCAAAGCTCCTTCCCAAGGCCAATATTGCCTGGCCAGATGATCCCATAATTCCACCGAGGTCCACCATTTCATTTGGCCTCCCCAGCAGACCTGACCTTGCAGGAATATTTTCTTGGCACGAGGCTCAGAGAAACTCGGAAGAGAAGGTTTGAAATGCTTTCCGAGCAAGGAGAGCACAAGAGTTTGTTGTTTCTCGTGATAAAGAGGGGGGAAAATGCCAGAATTCCATAAAATCCTGTTCGTTAATAATCAGGAAATGCAAAGCCTGGCCACAGAATTGTGCTGCTCTTTTTTGAAGGAGGTCCTGGCAGCTTCTGCAAAAGAAAACAGAGAAAACTGGTGTTAATAATATGCTAAATAATTAAAAGAGATGTTTTCTCATTCCTCCGTGTCATGGAGGAGGGTGGAAGGCAACAAGAGGATTAAGGAAGGAAGACAAAGTGGAGGAAAAACTCTTATATTTTCAGTAAAAGTGTTGAGTTACTACAAGTGGGTTAAAAAAAAGGAAATTGGCCCTGGATGTTTTTCCTAAATTGGGATGTCTCAGTCAATCACACCAGAGATCCTCCCTCATTCCAGGTCACCAGACCTGGGCAAAACCCACCTCAAGGCACTTCAAGGGGTTGGAGAACCAGCAGTAGGGGCAGAACAAACCACAATTCCTGTTGGTTGGCTGAGATTCTGAAGACGCTGCGTGTTCAGGGAATTTTTAGCTCAAATAGCCTCAAATTAGAACTGCACACTTTGCCCTGGAGGTGGCTTGGGTTGGACACCAGGAGGTTCAAGGTTGGTGGGGGAGTCCCCAGCCCTGGAGGTGCCCAAGGCAGGCCTGGCCGTGGCACTCGGTGCTCTGGGCTGGGGGACAAGCTGGTGTTCGGTCACAGCCTGGACTTCCTGACCTTGGAGACCTTTTCCAACCTTAATAATTCTGTGATTGTCTGGTTCTTTCTTTGGGAGGCTTTTTGGAGCACGTGCAAGTTGTCTTCTGTCGGGGGAATGATCTGGCTGGAAGTCAGTGGTTCAGTTTCCTCCCATCAAAGCTTTGAGAACCACAGGATCCACCTGCTGGTGTCTCCTCACATCCCATTTGGAAGCTGTGGCTGTGGACTGCAATCCCAGCTGTGCCCAAGTCCAAGATAGACTCTTCCAGTTTATTTTTGTAGCCAGTTTACCTCACTTGCCCATGGGCAGGAAGAGTGGCCCAAATGTGTCCAAACTTGGAATTATTTTATCCCTGCAAGGACGGGTCTCAAACCCGAGGTCACCCGAACCAGGCTCTCAAAGGTAAGGCTCCATTTCTCTTCAGCAAGAAAAATATTCTGACAGTGTTTTCCTTTGACCTTCCCGAAGTGTTTTAATAAGACTGAAACAATCCATATTAACTGAGATTGAAATGTTTCATTTCCACACTGCTGCTCCAATTCCTGTGATACGACACGAATAGAGCACAGCAATTTTACAAATGGTTTCAATAATGTCCCACTAAAGTGTGCCAAAAATCAATTTCTGAACAGAGGGCTCTTTTGCTTGAGAAAATATCCCTGGGGCTGTAACTCCAGGTTGTCTGGAGTGGGTGAGCTCTGAGGACACCCTGCAGATCCCAGGGCTCCAGCAGCTCTCAGGTTGTGATTGGAGGGCAATGAGACCCTGAGTGATGCTTTGCACAACAGCTGATCCTCCACAGCAGCTCCTGGTGCTGCTGCAGGGGTAACAACAGCAAATTAACTCCAGGGTTTGGGCCCTCTCCATCCAAAGCAGGAATCTGTGTCCTTGAAGGGCAGGATTTCCATGTAAGCCCCCCCCAACCTTTGGATATCTCACCTATCCAGGGTGTGCAGCCTCCCTCATGACACCCATGGATGGAGCCAGGAAGGGCAAAGATGTTTTTGGGCACCCAGATGTGTTCAGAAATCCTCCAGTCACCTCATGAGCAGCAGCACTGCCCTTGGGAATGGGGCAACAGCCCCAGGACGGGATCCTTTTCACTCCCAGATTTCCATGGAGCTGCTGAAGGAGTCCAGAGGAGGCACCAAGAGGATCAGAGGGCTGGAGCAGCTTTGCTGGGAGGAAAGGCTGCAGAGTTGGGATTGATCAGCCTGGAGAGGAGAAGCTTTGGGGTGACCTGACTGTGGCCTTGCAGGACCTGAAGAGGCTACAAGGAACATGGCGGGGGAGACTATTTATAGAGGTCTGGAGTGACAGGACAAGGGGGAATAGCTTCCCACTGCCAGAGGGCAGGATCAGATGGGATATTGGGAAGAAACTGTTTCCTGTGAGGGTGGGGAGGCCCTGGCACAGGTTGCCCAGAGAAGCTGTGGCTGCCCCTGGATCCCTGGAAATATCCAAGGCCAGGCTGGATGGGGCTTGGAGCAACCTGGGCTGGTGGAAGGTGTCCCTGCCCATGGCAGGGGGTGGAATGTGATGGACTTTAAGGTCTCTTCCAACCCAAACCATCCCACGATTCTTTGAAGGCCCTTGCTCAGGTCACTCCCTCTGCTCAGCTGATGTGTCTGTGTTGCTACAGAACCCCACAACCTTTCTAGGAGCTGCAAAGGGAACTCAGGAATCCCAGGAGAAGCCCCTGCATGTCTCCTTGCCTGCAGCAGATGGTACTTGTGGAGATTATGTGTCATGGGAGGGTCTGGCCTGGCTCTCCCCTCAGGGGATTTCTGCTGTCGGGACATATTTGGGGCTACTATGAGTTCGTCTTTTAGGAATTCCACCCTAAGGATGCTCCAGGCTTGTTCTGCCTCTATGAGCAGTGAGATGAGCACATACCATGGAGATGCTCTTGGAGAGCAAAGCCCAGGTTCCCTGGCCATGCCTGGGACTGCTGGCAGAGAATGCTCCAGGTGGTCCCTAAAGGGAAATGAGGGGAAAAAGGCTGGACAGGGTTCCCCTTTCTCCCAGGCCATGCTGAAAGACACAGCACAAGGTACAGTGAGATGCTGAGCCCCGACGTGAATCCTGGTGGGATGTGGTACAAAGCAGCACTTCTTCTCCCTGCCCCCATGAATCCTCTGCAAGGTTTGGCTTTGGGCATCCCACCCACCCTGGGATTTGCTTCATCAGGAATCTTTGGAGTAAATTACTCTGCAATTGAGCCATGCAAGGCTGTCAAATGAGTTGTAAATGCATTTGGCTTGTGTAGGCCCTTGGTTCCCCCTGCCCCAAAGAGATACAAAAATATTCCAAGCCCTTTGGCTGCACTTGGCGGGGGAGAATCCTCATGTACATCGTGCTGCCCTGAGGCCACACAGGGGACTTTAGCCCTGCTGGGCTGCACCCTGGTCCTACTTCAGAGGGTTTGGTGCCACCAAAGACACACGAATTTGCTTGATGTCTTCAAACTGTGCTTCCACACTGCAGTTTGTCCCTTTGGGTGGCAGCTCCACCCTTAGAGCCTCCTTGCTTTGCTTGCTCAAACAAAGACAGTGGCTGATGATTCGCGAGGGAAACAGGAGCGGTGTCGGAGCTCAGACTGAAGGAAATCCATGGATGGGAGCTGAACCCTCTGAGGTGAGGCCCTCCAGAAACAAACCAGCTTGTTTGCCAGGCTGAGACCTGGGCAGGGCCTGGAGAGATGTTGGAGCCCCTGACACAGCTCCAGTGACCCCGGGACAGTTCCTCCACACCCCAGGACGGTGCCACGTGCCCTGGCCAAACAAAGCAGCTCCTGTGTGGCAGCACCTGAGATAACACTGGCAGGAGGGCAGTGTGGGGGCAGCAGAGCAGCATGGGCTCAAGAGGGAAGGCAGGCTGAAGGCACTTGATTTCTAAGCTTCCAGGAATGTCAGAACCTGGAACAAAATTTGTCTCTTGTCTGCATCACCCGCTGCCCCCAGCCGAGGTGTGGGAGTCCCCAGAGATGACCTGGCTTTACTTCCTCAGCATCCCTCAGGTTCCCAGCACAGTGTTGGGTTGCCTGTCCCTGCTGCTCTGTCTGGGGCTGTTCCATTAGATACTAGGAAAAATTTCTCCATGAAAAGTGTGGCCAGGTGTTGGAACAGGCGTTGGATGGAGTCCCCATCCCTGGAAGTGTTCAAAAAACATGTGGATGTGGTGCTTGGTCACACAGTTTAGGGTGAACATGGTGCTGGGTTAACGGTTGGACTTAATGATCTTAGAGGACTTAGAGGACTTTTGCAACCTTAGCAATTCTGTGACTCCCAGGAGTAGAACAGCGAGGATGGCAGCAGGGTGCTCCAGCCCAGCAGCATTGGGTACAGTCACACCTGGGCTGGGAAGAGCAGGCAGGTGTCGCCTGCATGGCCGGTCTGTCCCTGGGGACCTCTCTGATGCCGCAGGGGGCCAGGACACCGTGCCCTCCTGGCATCCCTGGGTGAGGGATGGGCTCACGTCAGTGGGATGGTTTCATGTGCTCCAGGATAAGGCAGAGCTGTCAAACATCCTCCCCATTAAGTTGTTTGGTGGTGGGTTGGTTTGTTTACTGACCAAGATAAGTGTGGAGTGAGCTCAGCTGGGCGAGCACGGCCCTGCACGTGGGGTTCCAGCTGCTCTTGTGCAACCCCGTGTGAATGAAAACAAACTATCCTTTCCTCTTTCCTTCATCCCTGTCTGCACCATTTAGTGGAAATGCTGATGGGTCTGTTTGGTATATTTGTGTTTGTTTCTCGGTTTCTTTCTGGCCAAAGTCTGTGTTGAAGCAGACTTGAGGTTAAGCTTTTTCCTGCAAAGCTGTGCCTTTGGAAGGAGTGCCTGGAGACAGTTTGGGCTCTGTGCAGGTGCTTCAGAGGAGACAGAGGTGGGATGCACTGGTCAGGGCTGAAATAGATCCATCTCCCGGGGCCAGCAGGAAAACTTCACCCTGGAAGGTGGAGGAAAACTTAGATGAGCAAAAAACCCTTTTATTTTTTGAAGACAGCAAACCCAGAGGGGAATTGTTTGGGTTGTGAGGGACCTTTAAAGGTCAACCCTCCTGCAGTGAGCAGTGAGTTGGACCTGGGAGAAACTCATATGCCACTGAGGGTGTGCAGGGAGTGCTGTGGGGCAGCTAATGTTGAAGCTGTGACACAGGTTGGGGTGGCTGTCACCTGCCCACGCCATGCCCTGTGGTGCAGGGTGGTGTTTGCTGAGCTGCTGTGTCAGGATGGGGCAGCTGGGCCCTCCCTGCACTGTCTTCACAGGGAGGGACCTCCATCCAGGGAGCCACAGGGGTGTGAGAAGTCCCTCAGCAGCAGAGGTGAAGGTAAAAGGTTGTCTCCTGGGCTGTGAGGACCTCGCGGTGACCCAAAGCCCAGTGACAAGGGCAGAGCTGGGCTTTGCATGGTGGCTCTGTGGGCCCAGTGGGTCATTTCATGAAAAATCTCACCCTGGGTTTTTCACAGAATCATGGAATAGTTGGGGTCAGAAGGGACCTTAAAGATCATCTTGTTCCACTCCCTGCCACAGGCACACCTTCCATTATCCCAAGTAACTCCAAGCCCTGTCCAACCTGGCCTTGGACACTTTCAGAGATGGGACAGCCACAGCTTCTCTGGGCAACCTGGGCCAGGGCCTCACTACACTTTGAGTAAAGGATTTTTTCCTAATAGCTAATGTAACTCTCACCTCTTTTCATTTAAAATGGTTCCCCTCTGTCCTATCACTATTTGCTTGTGCAAAAATTTGCTCTCTTTTTTATATGCCCCACGTAAGTTCTAAAAGGCTGCAATAAGGTCTCCCTGGAGCCTTTTCTTCTCCAGGCTGAACACCCTCTGCTCTCTCAGACTTGTTCGCAGCTGCTGCTCTTCCCAGCACTCTCATCCTCTGCTCTTGTCCTCCCCTCATGCCAGGCTTTGGTGGCCAGCAGTTGTGGTCATGGTTGTCTGGGTTTTGGGTTGGATGTTCCATCTGGGCCTCTCTGGTCAGACCCTCCTCCTGGAGCAGTTTCCTTTGGCACAGCCCCTCCTAATGCAGACCATGCTGGATGCACTGGTTGGATCAAAATAGAACAATGACTTCAAGGGTTTTCCTTTGAGATTGTCTTGAGGGAGAACAAATGGGAAGGACTCGGACAGGCCATCGCCTCCCCTCCCATCCGGCTGTGCTGGGCCAGACCCTGTGACAAGGTTGGGTGAAGGGCGAGGTGTGCCAGGAGTTTGGCGTGAAGAGCGTGAGAAGGGGCAGCACACAGGGGCCTCTTGAATCCCATCACACCAGGGACCACTTGTGGAGAGGAGAAGTCAACAAAGCCCAGGAGAAACTGCTGTCCCTCCCATCCTGCTGCCCCTGGAGCAGCTCCTGCCCTGGGCGTCTCTGCTTTGTGCTCTTAGTGGACCTCCTGAAGTCCACCTGTGTCACCGTTAAGTCGTGACGGTCAATAAAGAAAAAGTCAGAAGGCCATTATTACTAGCACATTTGGCAGTAGTCGTGAGACACCTGGAGATGTTCAAGGTTAAGCTATGATTCTCACACTCCCCAACTTACGGATCCACAGGCTGACTGTGTTCTCTAATTAGGCTGTGTACATAACTTACTTATCCTTAAGGATTTGCACGAAAGTTTCCCAAGTCAATCTCATCTTCCAGGGAGCTAACAGACCTACTGTTAACCCCTTCACACCTGGGATGAGCTGTAGGGCAAATACTTCTGCAAACACAGATGGTTTGGACTGGGCCTGACTTCGTGCCTGGAGCTGGGGAAGGGAAGCCTGGGATTCATCTCCTGAGACCCAGAGACCAGGTGAGCCAAGTAGTGAGGAGCAGGGAGCCCCAGACTGATGGTTCCTTGTTAAATCCCAAGGTGTGAGGGCACTGCGATGTTCAGGGCTGTCTCCTGAAGGGCACATCCTCCTTTTGAAGAACTTGGGGTCTTCAGGGCAGGATGTTCTGGTTTCAGTCCAGCTGAGCTCCTGTGAGCTCTGCCGTGCTGCAGGCAGAAGTGCGGGCTAGCCTGTGTCACTGCACTGTCACCGTCATTAGTGGCAGGACCTCACCAAGGGGTGTTCCCATGGACTGGGTGAGTTACAGGAGCCCTGGACAGCACAAGGAGACACCAGGACTTGGTGTTCCCAGCCTGGTGTGGAGGGAGGGCGAAGGACCTGTGGGGCAGGACGCTGGGCCCTTGTTCCCAGGCAGTGATGTCTCCCCCTGGGTGAGCCAGGTGCTTTCCTCGCCAGTGGGATCATGCTGCTGGAGCAGCAAGCACACCAAGCCGGGAGAACTTCCCAGCAAACAGGGCATGAGCTCGTGCTAGAACTGTCACATCCCTGTGTGTTCATATCTCTGGGCATTGTAGATCATGTTTCTTTAACCTTAGATGCCCTCCTGCCTCTGTTTGTTTGGTGAGGAGTGAAGGCTGGGAGGAAGGCTGGTGCCCTGCTGGTGCCCTGATTATGGCTTTGGCCCAGTTCTGCTCATGAGGATGTTTCTGCCTCTCCTCTGTCCCTGAGGGCACCCAGGCCCATGTCAAGCCCAGCCTCGGAGCCAAGTGGTGAGAAAAGGAGTTACCATTGGTAGTGCTGGGTGAACTTGGTGTCTGCAGTTCTTTATTTTGGCAGAAGACAGGTCCTAGCAGTCCTGCTGGCAGTGGGACACCTTGTGCCTGCAGCAGGAATGGGAATGTTAGTGTGCAAAGCCAGGACCATGGGAGGGTCAAACATGATGACTAGAAGCAGCTCCCTTCTTGTTTTCCAGGAGTCTTTCCAGCTGCTCCCCCAAGCTGGTGCCAGCCAGGCCATGTCCCAGGCTTTCCCTGATACCCAGGTCGAGACTGAATGTCCTGCAAACATTTGTCTGCCCCAGGAAAAACCCCGGGGCTGAACCTCCCGAGGCCTGCGAGGCCTTGGCTTGGGCTGTGCTGCAGCTGTGCAAGAGACAGCACGTCATGGCCCCTGACCCTGCACTGGGCAGAACAGGGAGGGATGTGCCCCGGGCCTGTTCCTGCCACTGCACATCTCTTGGCATGCAGGATAACCCTCCCTGGGGGCTGGATCCGTGGGCAGGCAGTGCCAGGGCTCTGCCCCCTCCCAGCCCTGTGCAGGGATGGGGTGCCCTCACCACGGCAGGTCCCACTGGGCCGAGCCCTGGTGGTTGCCTGGGCACGACTTGGGCCTCAGCAGGGATTGCACTGGGCCTCGTGTCCAGGTGCAGCGGCCGGGGTGCCGCAATGTGCCTGTTCCTGCTCAGCAGGGAACTTTGCTCACCTGCCCGGGGAGGCACAGGCGCTCACCCAGCTTGGCACCGCCTGCCAAGCCTTAATCTCCATTGTTTGACAGCTGGCATGCTGCTGACGTCAATGCCATGGCTCAGGGGGCTTTTGGGGAGCAATGGCAAGTCTTCGCACATGTGGGCTTGTGGGCTTAGCAGGAAAACATCCCGCTGAAACCACAGCTGGAGAAGGAGGAGAAGGAAGGATAAGGGGGTGCAGCGCCGAGGGAAGACACTGATCCTTTGGGGCATGGGCTGGCCTTGGGAGCTGCCACTGACTCATGGCCTGGTCAGGGGAAATGCCACTTTATGTGTCCAGCTGGTTGGGTATCACTGCTGGATTCCCTTCCCCTGCCTGTGCCAAAGGTCCGTATGTGCCCTGTAAGCATCTCACCTGCCTTCCTGATCACTCTCCTGATCCCAGGGGACCGACTTGTTCCACTGGCGAGGGCAGCTGGCTGTTATCTGTGCAGCTGGGGGATTGTTGCTCTGCTCTCATCCATGTCTCAGAGCCTAGAGAAGAGGTGTGGTTCCGTCCCTCCCTTTATGATGTATCATCCCTGTCCTGATGCACCAGCTTTGGGCATCACTGTCCTTCCTTGAGGGACCATTTCAGGATGCGCCCTGGAAGCTGTCCCCACATCACTTTTGGCATTGGCCAACTTATGCTCAGCTCTGCTGCCTTCCTCATGAAGAACAACACTATGGGAACAACACCCTGTGTCTCCTGTGGACTGATCCCTCCTCCACGCTCCTAGAGGTGCCAAGGGCGACCCATGTGCACTCGCTGCTCTGGGCAAGGCTGAGCATCCATTGTTGCTCCTTGCAAGAGCGGTCCAGGCCCAGCTCCTCTGTGCCTGTCTCATAACGCCTCGCTTATCTTTGGAGCCCAGATATTGCTCGCTGGGGAGTCTTGGCATGGAGATCACGGCTTCCAGGCTGAGCCTCTGATGCTTCTGCTTCCACTCATGACCTTAACGACACATCCTGATGGCAATTGTTCTCCAAGCTGGAAATCCTGTCTGCTCTGCCACGGGACTCGTGCTCCCCAAACAGTTTGAGGTCTTCAGTTAAGGCAGTCAACCCTTCCTGCACGGGAAACCACTGTCACCCCGTGGCATGGTGGCAGCCACCCCTGGCATGGGCTGCTCCACTCCCTGGGCTGGGCTGCTCTGCTTTAATGTGCTTAAATATTTTTCATAATATTTTTCAGAAAAAGAAAATAAAAGCAGCAGCCCAGGGAGTGAGGAGACAAAAGAAGAGGAAGTCAGGAGTAGCTTTGAAGGGATTTTTTTCCTGGGTTAGAAAGCAACTTGTTGGAAACTGTGCTGAAGCTGAACCTGGGTCACACCTGGGAAGTGGAGAACCCTGAAAGCCACCCCAGGTCCTGAGCTGAAAGCAAGGAGGGTCAAAGGACTCTGTAAATCTACTGCTTCCACTTCTCAAATGTAAGTTGTTTTCCCTCATCCTGCACCCCTGAACAGTGTGAAGGAACATAAGTAACCTTGGAGTAAGTTACTCTATGCCTTGATTAAGTTGCCTTTGGTTATGTTTGCACCACTGGCATGGGGCTGTGTTCCTTCCTGAGCACATTATTTTTGAGGCCTTGGAAACTGAAAGTTGGATAGTATCCACCAGGCAAGAGGTTTAGCAAAGTGTTTGAGTTTTCAGATCTCCAGGGAAACATGTTGACTATTTCTTGGTCCAGAGGAGGGGAAATAACAGCATTTGTGCCATGGTGAGTTTTTCTGGGGAAAGCTGGATTTCTTGGTGTAATTAGTCAAACACTGTGATTCAGCCCTCCCCCAGCAAATGAGGCATCCAGAAGTATGCAGGGAGTTTCTTTTCCTTGAAATTCTGCTCCAGAGAGTACATGTGGGCTGTATAACTTAAGTTTTCCTTTGTAGAGATAAAAATTGCTCTTGATCAACCAAAAGGACCTCCTCTGAATCACTTCTCTTAAAGCAGCATCCTCTTGTGTATCACCTTGTCTTTTTGCCCAACCCCTGTCCATCATCACCTCAGGGGGCAGTGGCAAAACTCAGTATTTTCCAGCCCGTATCTCAACAATATTTTCTAGCAAATATTCCAGCTGCGGCTTCACGTATGCATATTTCTGTAGCTGGGGGTGTAGGATATGCTCCAGCTGCCCAGCCCAGGCTTTGGAGACCCATGGCCAGTTTTGACCATCCAGAAGCAGTTTGACTGTCTCAGAATAATTAATAAACTGGGGGGAAAGTCACCAGAAACATTCCAGAATCTTCCCTAGGAATCAACTGGGAAGACTTATGAGAAGTTCTGTGCACACCTTTACCAAGATGGGGCTGAAGAGGAGATGTGGTTAGAAATATCAATAAAAGGTGTTGCTTTCTCTTCTACAGATCTGACCTCGCTGTCCCAGTGCTGGTACAGGCTGTGATTTTATGCATGACTTACAAAATTTGTGCTCACTTGAAGCATCAGGGAAGCTGATCCAGGGAACTGAGCAATCCTATTGAAAAGATGCAGCCAGCTTGGGGGCACAGGAGTGAGGAGTCACAATGGAGTCTTCTCTTGAATCCCTGAACCCCCTGGTCCACTCAGAAGTGGGATCTGAGCCTCAGGTTTTCTTCCTGGCTCATCTTTTGGACCCCCCATGAACGGTGCAGAGGATAAGTTGCTGCTGGTGCAGCCAGGTTTGCAGAGGCTGAGGGGATCCTAGACTGTTCCCTCACCAAAACACTCCCAGCCTGGGTTTGGGCCAAGCCTACACCTTCCCCAGGAGGGCTGCTAGCCTTGGCTTGATCATCACACAGGAGGGAGAGTCACTTAATCACTTCCACCACTGAACAGCAGCATCTCCTCAGGATCTGCTTTTCTCTCCAAGTCACAGTGGCAGATGCCATCTCCCTGGTGGCCAAGGACTGGTAGTCCGAAACCCCTCCCTGAAATGCTGGCTGCCCAAAAGCATGCCCTGGGCTCTGCTCATTGAGGAGCTCCCATCGCTCCCCTGCCCTCAGGAGCCAGGGATTGTCTGGTCAAGAGCAGATTTCTTTGGGGTCCTTTCAGTGAGAAATTGGATGTTTTCTGTGGAAGGAAGATTGTGGAAACTGACATCTGGGAATCCATGGGTTTCAGCTCTTTGTGGGCAAAGCCTATCCCAGGCTGGGTCCCTCTGCCATGTTCTGCTTGTGCATTCCAGTGGTTTTGCAATACGCAATTTCCTTTTCCTGGTGCCCAGGTGGGGCACAGGGACGCAGAGGCAGAGCAGTGGGATGGCAGAGGAGCAACGTAATATATATATACACAGATTCACTGGAAACCAGGCTTCTTAGTCCTTCTAGTAATTAAAGCTTAGCTTGGTGCTCACCCATTTCTCCAGACCAAGGACTGACAGTTCCCTGGCCATTCACTTCCGAGAACAGCCTTTCGGGAGACTGAAGTCAGCAGTCAGGACATACTGATTAAGTCAAAATTATGCCATTTGTGTCTTGTTATGTGGTTTTGAATTTTTTTTCTGGCAGAGAATGTGTTTTGGAGGAACTGACTTACTCAAAAACTCTCCCCTTTACCCTCAAACATGGCAGCTTTCAGAGAAAAAGCAGAAAGTGGGGGAGAAGCTGCTCTCCCTCATTCTACCCACCTCCCTGTGGATTTCCTAAGCCCATGAAATGGGGTGGGAAAGACAGTTCCTTACACCCAAAAATTGAAGGACCAGGCTGGTAGTGCAGATTCTTGGCCAACCTGATTTCTGTGAGCTGATGGTGCATGAAAAGCCTCGATGAGAAGCTCTACCCATCACAACAACAGACATGAAAACCTGCTTCTGGAAAAAGTACTTTCTTCCTGCCTTTTAACAGCCAGCTGCAGGATGTTCCTTGTGGAGCCCAAATATTTTCAACTGGTTAAATAATTATGTTTAATTAGGTTTTGTTAAGGCGGTGCCAATCCACCCTTCTCTTTGGAAACTCGCTTAGCTTCTGAAATGGCTCAAAAACAATGAAGCAGGAAAATATTCTACTTGGACCTCACTCATTTCCATCTGTCATGGAAAAGAAAGGGACCACCAGCCTCCTGAGCTTCCTGGAGAAAGGGATTACCAGCCTCCTGGGGGTTTGCAGTGACTTTCCAGCATTGTCAAGAGCCTGGAGTGAGTTTAAAATATTTTGTCTCCATGATACACCTACATTTTTGTTCTTAAAGCACAAAAATCATACGGGATTGCTCCTAGTCCCCTGGTCCTTCAGGGCTATCTTCTCCTGGGCTGGATTCCCATGGTGGCTGTTGGCTGGTGGGGTCACCACCAGTGGTTGAAGGCAAGGCTGGAGCAGCATCAGTGGATCTGCATCTCCTCCCCTATTAAGGTCATGGAGGAGTTTCTTATCACATCCCTGTGCTCCCTCCCAGGCCTGACCTGCTCAGGAAGAGGAAGGAGGATGGGGAGGTGCTTTCCCCGTTGCCCATCAAAGATAAGAGCCTGGAATTGCTTGCTGCTGGAATTGCTGCTCTGGCAGCCACAGGTGAGCTGAGCATCTCCAGCAAGGGGTGTGACTGCCCCGTGTTCAATGCCTGACCCCAAAGGGGGCCACAGCCATATCTCTCTGTCTCCGCATCAGCAGCACACGCCCTCCTGCATCCCCTGTACACTCCAGGGTCGGACCAGCTGGGTGGAATAAGGCAGGATCAGGCTGCACAGGATCCAGGATCATGTTCCTTGATGGGGCCACCACTGGCCAATGTGGGGAAGCAGGACCAGAAAGCACTGAATCTCCACAGAATGTAGGTGAGGAAGGTGCCCTCCCTGGCCAAGGGAAACCTTTGTATGTCCTGCTGGGGCACAGAGGGATTTCCCCTCTCTGTCTGCGTTACACTGTCTGCACAGTCAGGCTGGCATGACCCCAGCTGTGGTGGTGGGTCCTCAGTCCCCGCTTGCTCTACGACTGGGTCACTGGTTTCCATCTCATACAATCATGGAATAGAATCATGGAATCCTTTGGGTTGGAAGGGGCCCTAAAATCCTTCCCATTCCACCCCCCTGCCATGGCCAGGCACACCTATCACTATCCCAGGTCACTCAGAGCTCCATCCAAGCTGACCTTGAACACTTCCAGGGATGGAGCAGCCACAGCCTCTGTAGAAAACCACCCCTATGCTTGAGTCTATGGTATTTGATCCAAACTGATGTGTGTTTGCACTGGTTTCCTCAAGTTCTGCCTTTTATTGGTCTCATTTCTGCTATTTTCCATTGAGCAGGAGCACAACACACTCCCATTTAACTGAGGAATTAAATCTGAGGGCAAAACCTCTTGGGATCTGCACCTGCACCTGCTGGGTGCACACTTGGTATTTCTCTGCTGCAATCACTGAGTGTCATCTCACATACTGAATCCTTCCCAAAGAGAACCCTTCCCACAAGAATCTGTTGTGCACATGCAACGGTGGGAGAAAACAAAACCCAAGATAAAGGTGCCTCCACACCTCCAACTGTTTTACCAACCTGGCAGAGCACAGCCACCTCTTTTCCTGGTCCCGATCCAAGCCTATCAACAGCAGGAAAAGTTCCCCAGCCCAGGAGAAGCTGTATCAGTGTTCCAGTCAGCCTTTCCAAAATATTTTTTGAGGAAAAGCACACGCCTTCTGGTTGAGGCCATCGAGTGACCTGTTTACCTTTCTTCTTGGACACGGCAGGAGAAAATGGGAGATGTCCCAGTACCACCTGGCCCAAGAAACAGGGAATTATCGATGAAGGCTTGAATAAGTCCCTGTCCTGGCACTTTGCTGAGCTGGGAAGGTGCCATCAGCCCAGGTGAGGCTTCCTGGGACGGGGATTGCAAAAGAGGGTAAGAAACATCTGAGACTTGGCACTGTGTGGTGGGGCTAGCTCTGCTGTAAGGAGCTATGGTTCTTCTTTCCCCCTTTGCACCCTGTGTTGTGTTGGGTTTCCTCTGGGCCATCACATTCTGCTTCTGTGGTGTCTAATAAGTGGGAAGGGACTCAGTGCTGCTGAGGAGCAGGAAAGGGGCTGGATTTCCCAGGCTGCTGTTGTGCAAAGATTGAGAAATTAGTGAAAGGACCTTACTGTGTAAATACTGAGCATGTGAAGTCAAACCCCACGTCAAACTCTAGGTCTTAGACAGTTGACACTGTCCCTGTATAATTCCCAGCAGTGCTTCCAACACCAAACTGGCAGCCAAAGCACAGCATCCCGCACTCTCTGTCGTCTGGATGGGGCCCTGAGCAACATGGCCTAGTGGGACGGGTCCCCTCCTAGAGCAAGGGTTTGGAATGAGATGATCTTTAAGGTTGCTTCCAACCCAAACCATTCTGGGATTCAGTGATTCTATGATCTGCCTGCAGCAACCCCAGGCAGCTGCAGCTGCAGCTGCACCAAACTCTCCATATGGAGCATCTTCAGAGTGTCCCAAAGGTGGTCGGAACACCCCACGCCTCAGTGTGACCCCAGCCCAGGACTGTTTTCCCAACAAGGGGAAATGTTCCTTCCTGTGGGAGAGCCCTGGAGCACTCTGGGATGTGTTCACAGGCTCCTGGAGGAGAACCCCCCACGTGGGTGCTGGTGGGAGAAGCGCAGCCCCCCTCTCATGCTGGTGGCCAGGAATTGCTCTCCTCACGAGGAGGGGCACAACCTGCTGCCCTTCCCCCTGGATTTGGGTGCTGAAGGCAAGGCTCCCATGGCTGGTCTCCCCAGGAGAGATGTTGGCTGAGCTGTCGCTCAGCGCACTGTCAGTGGCTCTGCCTCTTATCTCTGGTGATGGAGGGCTGTAGAACAAGGAGTCCCGGGCGGGATTCCAGCTGGGGATGCAAGCAGCAGGCTGTTTACAGAGTGGATCTTCCCGTTTTGGTGCTGCTGGGCTCTTGTGAAACATCCTGGCTGACAGGAGGGGGGCTGGCTTCAGGCGTGCAGACTGGAAGAGGCAGGGCAAGCCTGGGGGTTGCTGATCTGGGCAGCAAAGTCCTCTTTGCAAGGGGAAGGGGAAGACAGCCCCAACCCCTGCCCTTTCAACCCCTCTGGTGCTGATGACCTGTGAGGAGGATGCCCAGTGTCTTATATCAACAGTTATTTCCCCAAAGATCCGTCTCTGGGCCATAGCACACCACTGTTCTGTGAAAACCCATTTGGATGGCACCAACTGTATCCAAGTGCCAGGGAACCTGCTGCCTGCACCCACCACCTCTGCGTATTCGACGGGTCGTGTCCGCACTGGGCCATGACCTTCCCCCTCTTCCTTCCAGCTCTGATGAACTGTTAAAGCCTCTCTAGTTTCTAGTTATCCCCAGCTTTGCATCCATCCTTGATGTCTCTGAACGGTTTCCCTGGCTGACAGGATAGGTTGGTGTGCCTGTCCTTGGGTCTTCCCCCACCTTCTGGAGGGGCAGCAGTGTCCAACCAGCTGCTGCCAGCACCAGCAACCTCTGCATGAGTAAATTTTCCTTAATTTAGGTGAGTTAGGAATCTGCTTTGGGATGCATGGATAGACCAAGCGAGATCTGCATGGCTGTTTGTGGAAGCAGTCAGGAACTGGCTTAGTCTTAATCCCTTGTGGCACTTTCCCATCCTACCGTTGCTGATCTGTTTGTGTCCAGACTGGTTTTGAATCTGTGTCATTAATCAGGAGAGCAAATCTCCTGGTGGGACCAGGAAAGGAGATGGGTCTCCAGGTGCCTTCGGCTTTCTCTTAGCTTCGGGGGCTGTCAAAGAGGGCAGGCAGTTTGGGTCCCTGGAAGACCCCAGATGCAAGGGCCTCTGGGGGTGGGAGGAGGTGCAGCCTGAGTCATGCGGGACAAGAACTGTTACTGGGCTCCACCTATTCCAGTTATGTTCCATCCTCTGCCTTGCTGGGTCTAGCAGGGGACAGGGATGAGTCAGGCATTGTCCAGGTAGTCTCCAAGGGACAAACATCACGCTATCATCTTTCCTTGGCTATCTCCTCAACAACTGCATCCTACAGCTGGCCTGGCGGCCTCTCCTGTTTTGTTTGCTTCCTCCTGGCCACGGAGCCCCAGCGCTGTAAGGGGAAGTGCTGATGGTGCCTCTCAGTCTGCTCTACCTAAATTTAAGCCACTATTTTTGTCTTTGCAAATTCATTGTGTTCTAAATTTGGAATAAGAGGTCATGTGAGGAAAGCTGTTGTCCGATGTTTGGTGCCATGGTGATGAGGACTTGGCCAGGACAGCCCCATCATCCGCCCTGCCAGGGACAGGGGTTTGTTTCCTGCCGTGTTTCCCTGAAGAAGCAGAGAGGAGGCAGGAGCAGGATGGGATGTTCCACTTCTCTTCCCAGTTGAGTGTTTCCAGTCAAGAGGCTCTTTCAGCAGCTTGTAGACACAGAGATAACACAGGCGGACACGTTCCAGGAAGCGGTTCCCAGAAGTGGCTTGACATTTCTCACTGGTGTGACCTGGGCTGACGGGTGACCTTGCAAAAGAAAGAAGAGCAAAGCCAGGGGTCAAACAACAGGAACAGGCGTTGAAGAAATGATCCCTCACTGAAGTTAAGGGACTTGCAAGGATAACACGTGTTGGGTGTGAGCCAGAGCTTTTCACTTCATGGTGCTGAGGGGAGCACGAGGGTGTGGGGTTCCTGGGGTCTCTTGGGTGTCATGGAATCTGGGAATGAATGGGATGAGGACTTCAGTGGTTTCTCACTAGAAGAAGGACAGCACTTGGGAAGGGATGGCTGGGCAGCCCCCACTGACATCATCCCAAGGGCTGTTTGCAAAGAGCTCAATAACTGGCCCCAAAAAGGCCATTGCTGTCCACACAGCTTTCCCTTGTCCTTGCTGTGGTCCATTGACTACCCTGGCCAGATGAAGGCAATCCTCCTCAACTCCAGTTCACGAGGAGATCTGAAGAAGGGAGGGAACTGCAGCAGAACTGTGCAATTCTGAATGCTGACTAACTCCTGCAGTGCAAATCCTGGCCTCTGCCATCCTGCCCGTACAGCAGCGGTGCCTGGTCCTCCCATCAGGTGAGTAGCTCAAGGGAGTTTCTTCTCTAAAGAACAGCATCTCCTCTACCTCTCCTTTTGCTCAGGGTGCAGGAAAACTTTTAAGATGCCACTTCCAAGGGAAAGCAGGCAGCTTGCTCCCTGAACTGTCAGTTTGCTCTTGAAATGATTGATTTGGGTGATCTCCAGTAGAGCACCACTGACCACATCCTTTTTGTGTTGGAATTCAGCTCCCGTTACAGCTACTCAAGCTCTGTGTTGGGATTTTCAGAGAGCTGGAGTGGGGTCTTTGTGCATCCAGCTAATACGGATCCAATTAGTGAGATCTCATCCATGCCCTTTGCTCCGGGATCCAAACCCGAGGACACCTCCTCCACCTAGCTTTCGGCTGTCAGACACAGACAAGGAACACAATGTTCCTGACTCAAAACGATGAATTCCTAAGGCAAGAAGAATCAGCCCCATCAGGAAGAAGACAGTTGGTCAAAGGAGTTCTGTCAGGTGGGAATGCTCCCTCATGGCTGTCAGAAAAATTTACTGACTCCCCTGTAAAAATAAATATTTGCCTCCTCTTCTAGGGCAAGATTAAACAGCCATGGCAGAGGCACACCTGGCTGAGGGGTTAGTCAGTCACTCACCTGGTGGATGGTTCTGAAACCAGCACTGGTGGAGCATGAAGACACATTGTGAGTGTCATCAGAGCTGGCAGGTCCTCCCCAGACCTGTTCAGTGCCTGATACTCTGCTCCCTTGTTTGTTTGTCAGTCCGTGGCCCTTGAGCAGCTGTGGACAGGCAGGTTTCTCTGCTGACATTGTGTCTAAGGTGGCCTGGCAGTGCTGACACCCCTGAGGACTGTGTTGGCTGGGCTTGGTCCAAGGACGCAGTGGTGAGTCACCTCTGCCAGCCCTGCTCCAGCGGAGCCGGGGGAACACGAGGAATGCTGGGAGCAGAAGCACCGTCTCCATCAGGGTGTTCTCAAAGGATCATGGAATCACGGAACGGTTTGGGTTGGAAGGGACCTTAATGCGCATCCAATCCCGTCCCCTGCCATGGGAAGGGACACCTTTCACTAGCCCAGGTTGCTCCAAGCCCCGTCCAACCTGGCCTTGGACACTTCCAGGGATCCAGGGATGGGGCAGCCACAGCTTCTCTGGGCAACCTGTGCCAGGGCCTCCCCACCCTCATATTTCTTCCCAATATCCCATCTAACCCCACCCTCTGTCACAGTTTAAGGCAAGCTGCTGAGCTGGCTGCGCATTTCCTCACAAACACTTTCTACTCCGTAACTCCTCTGGAATGTTTCCACATTCAGATTGTCAGGACTTGTATCCTTCCTGGTAGCCTTCATCAAGGCCAGCTAGGAAAAGACCTGCAGGGAGAGACTTTATTTTGCTTTCACAGACAAAGTGCTTGGTGGCAGCTCATCTTGCTGGTGAGCTCCCTGCTGAGCACTTGGGATGCTCCATCAGGAATCTGGGCACTAGGAATCCTCCTAGGTCCTTGGGGAAGTGGATGGTCTTACCTCAACCAGCACCCACATTTGGGATTAAAAATGTAGCCTAGTGAGACTTCCTACTGGCTGTGACTTCCAAGCCTGTCCAGGGAAACAATACAATCTTTTAGCATTGGTGCCTGCAGTAATTCCAAGAGCAAAAACCACAAAGAGACAAACAAGGAAGCCTGTGTAAACATAAACAAAAAGTTTTCTTAGCCATACATAGAGTTGTTTGGGTTGGAAGGGACCTTTAAAGGCCATATAACCCAAAGCCCTGCAATGAGCAGGGACAGCTCCAACATGCCAAAGTTCAAATCATGTTTAGCTTGTTCCAAGCTGTCAAAGCCCTTGTAATGGTAATTTTGTGGTGTTCACCCACTTGCCTGAGTGAGCTGAGTGGTTTCATGGCTTTTTTATTTAGCCGATTGCATTTGCAGTTGCAGATGTCCAGAATTACAAATATTTGCAGTGAGCTGGACTTTGTAGCTGGGCTTGTGTCTGTTTGAGTCACAGGAATGGAGGCAGCATGCTTCATTTCTTTCTGTGTTTTGGAGGAATTGTTAGTTTGTGTCACACTTCTCCCAGGTAACAAGTGGCAGGAAACAGCCTCAAATTGTGCCAGGGATGGTTTAATTTGTATATCGGGGAAAATTTCTTTCCTGAAAGGGTTGTCCAGCCCTGACACAGCTGCCCAGGGCAGTGGTGGAGTCCCCACCCCTGGAGGGATTTAAAAGACATGTGGATGTGTCAGTTGGGGACATGAGTTAGTGGTGGCCTTGGCAGTGCTGGGAATGATTGGACTTGATGATCTTAGAAGGCTTTTCCAACTTTAATGATTCTGTGATTCCTGTGGTGTGGGGGACAGCTGTGGGTGCTGAAAGAAGCCCCATGCAGACCACAGCGAGGCTGTGAAGTTGTTCATGACAACAAGGGACACACAGAGGTGGCAGAAGCCAAGGAAGTGCCCGCTGGCTTTAGGTGAGAAGGAATCACTGACTCGCTGTGAGCATGCAGAGTGAAGGGCCGCCCCGCTCCTGCTTTGCCTAACACCACCAGAAAACAGAGCTCTCCACCCACCTGGGCACAGTTATAGGGTCTGAATACCCTCTGTGATGTCTTCCAGATTGGCAACGTGGTCCTCATCATCTTCGTCAGCTACTTCGGCAGCCGCGTGCACCGCCCACGAGTGATCGGCGTGGGGGGGCTGCTGCTGGCACTGGGGGCCTTCCTGGTGACCCTGCCACACTTCCTCTCAGACCCCTATGAGTATACCACGCTCAGCACTGGTAAGGACTATGAGCTGTGCCACCACGGACCCACCTCCAGGTGCTCTGGACTAAAGTGTGACACGGTGTTTGGGGGGAGAGACTTGAGGTCAGCATTTGCTAATTAAGCCTGACTTCATTATGTCTTTGAAACCCCTTCTGAGCACGGTAATTACATGTGGGATCCCTTCTGCCTCTCACAGGTATGTTATTCCAGCTGTGCTGTGGTCATAAAATCATGAAATGGTTTGGGTAGGAAGGGACTTAAAGATCTTCTCGTTCCACCCCCTGCCATGTGCAGGGACACCTTCCACTAGCCCAGGTTGCTCCAAGCCCCATCCAGCCTGGCCTTGGACACTTCCAGGGATCCAGGGTCAGCCACAACTTCTCTGGGCAACCTGTGCCAGGGCCTCACCAGCCTCCTATAATAGAGCAAAGATCTCCTGTCCCCAGGGCCTGTTCTGCTCCAGCCTGGAAGCCTTGTGATCCACACTAAGGAAGGCTACTGGTTTAACTGGGCAGGCTTTGGGAACAAGCTTGTGTGTATGATGACACTTTATTTTCCATGCAGAGTGGAGTAAGCAGAAGAACCTGCATCACCTGCCACAAGGCTGGCTTTGGCCTTTCCTAAGTGACTTCAGCACCTAAGTCCTTGGATGCTGATGAGCCTTAGTCTGCTCAGGGATTGCCACCTCCAAAAACCAGCGCTCCGCTGGTCCCTATCCCCGTGATTTTTGAGTAGGACAGTTTGGAGAGCAAATCAGGCATCAGATGCCAAGTTTTCCAACAGCTTAAATTCATGCACCAGGTCTATGAACAGATCAGGATTTGGGACAGGGGCTGCTATTACTATGAAAGAAACAAGAGGAGGGAGCAGGTATCACCCTGCTCCCTGCCCAGAGCTATATGATTTTTGACTCAGTATTTATGCTCCATGTGCTCCCTTGTATGGGTACTTCTGTACAACAATTAGGAAACTTGCCAGGAATTATATGGGAAATGTGTTGGTCAAGTAATGCTGATGCCCTGATTGACTGGTGTTAGATTTGTGTACAGTCATGGAGGAATGATTATAACCAGGAATCACTGAAAAGTTTGAGGGGAAGCACTAAGGACTGTGTTTGACCCTAAAGTTCTGTACCCAGTGCAGTTCTTGCAGAACAGCTTCGCTAAACTGAGTAAGTTTAGAGGATGGACTGTGCAAAACCAGACTTAACAGGGCAAAGATACTGACATTATGAGAATTGCAGGGCAATAGAAAAGAAGAAATTCACCCTGTGAACAGCCCATGAAGATGCTTCAGTCCAGGCTGGAGTTTTCATGGCAGTTTGGAGCAGGGTGAAGACCTCCCCATGTCTGGACCGTATGAAGAAGCAAAGACCCTGTTTTGGAAGGATCTGGGCTGCTCCTGAACAAGGGGTGCAATGGAAATTCAGTGACAGTGTCCTCAGGGCATCCAGGTCACCCCAGAGGGCATCATTCACTATTCCTGCCCAGGTACCACAGGGGAGCAACGACCATAGATAACAAAAACCAGCTGTGGGTTAGGTTGCCCTCATGTTGCCCTCATTTTGCCCTCATTAAACCAAGATCTCCATGCCCTGAACTCTAAAAGTTTGGTTAAAATCACAGCCTGGTTATTTGCTACCCTGACCTCAGTGTAATACTCCAAAGGAAGGGCAAGGTGATGAGAACTGCTAAATCAAATGAGCAATCCATCCAAAATCCAGTATGTTTGGGAGACTCCTGCTATTTTGGGATTTACTGTGGGAGGAGGCAGGGGGTGTGCCCAGTGTTGTAATACTCATTTTTCTCCTTTTCAGGTAACAAAAGCCAGGGGCAGGCTGAGCTCTGCTATCCAGAGAATAAGTTTGTGTGCCCAAATGCCACCCAGGACCCCCGAAAGGAGGCCAACAGCATATGGACCATGATGGTCATTGCCCAGCTGCTGGCTGGGATCGGGACCGTCCCCATCCAGCCCTTTGGGATATCCTACGTGGATGACTTTGCAGACGCCAGCAATTCCCCTCTATATGTTGGTAAGTGAGACGACTGCTGTGTATTTTGTCTCCTCCAGGCCTTACAGGTGAGATATCAAGGTATTTATCTGGAGAGGAGCCCATGGACTTGGACTGAGCAGCCAGGGGGAGCCAGACAAAATCCTTCCCAATTTAAAAGCCAGATTGTCCCTCCTCTTGATACTCAGCTGTTCTCTGTAGAGTTATGTTTATGATGTGGGTGATAGGAGGCCAAAATATCAGGGTAAGGAGATGAGATGGATGAGCTGGGACTTTTCCCTTACATTCGTGAGATCTTGTGCAATCCATGGGGGAGAAGAGTTGCAATGAAACCTTCTCAGAGGCCATCTTCTGTTCTTATTGAGCATTGATTGGCCATGAACCAGCAATATGGCAGCCTGCAAGAGCCAGATAACACAGGTTTCTAATCAAGGGTCTAAAATCAACACTTGCCATGGAATTGGTCCCTGCCTGGTGTGGGCTCCCAGGCTCAGAAAGAATTCTTGATTGAAAAGAGATAGGTCCTGGCTCACACATCAAATTGTGTTTTATCTCCTATGAACATCAAGCCCCATCTGGTGCTGACCTGCCTATGTGGGCTTTGAGCTCAGTCCATAAGTTATTTAAAAGCCTGACTCCTTCTGGTGCCAAACAATGTCTTTAGAGCAGCCAAAGGTGTCAGAGCAATTTAGGATTCGAAAGCAGATGTCCAAAAATAAGGTAAGCACTGGAGGAGGAAAGCCTTTGGAACTAAACTCCCAAGGACAGGCTTTGGACAAGCATTGGAGTGCTTGGCAGGGTCTCCAGACCCACCCAGGCATGCTTTGCTCCAAGAAAGTTCTGCTGCACCACCAAAGAGCACTGCAGAGTCTCACATGTGGGTAGTGCTCACTCCTCTCAGTTCATTGGGCTGGTAAAAGCAGGGACAGAATCATAGAATTGCAGGATGGTTTGGGTTGGAAGAGACCTTAAAGCCCATCTAGTTCCAACCCTGTGCCACAGACAGGGACATAATCCACTAGACCAGGTTGCTCCCAGCCCCAAGCATCCTTGTCTTCCCTCTGTAGTGAGGGGTTGCTGTTCCCATGACCTCTGAGTGCCCTTTGAATTCCCAGACTTGCAAGGAAAATTAAAGAAAGGGGACTTCAGGACCATGAAAGGTTCTGAGGATGAAGAAAATGGGACTGGTGTGTTATTTATGAAACAGATGGTCACTTCAGGGCTACTGGAGGTCCGGGTTGCCTCAGTACAAGATAAATGCTATCGCCCTGAGTCTGGTTTCATTTTATGGTTGGTGCAGTTCAAGACACTGTTTCCTTTTGAATAGTTTAAGAATGTTGTGCGAAGTGTTTCTTTCAAGGAGGAAACTTGGATCCTTTCATTGCAGATGAGTCAAAAGGAAACATTCTAACCTTACGGGTTGAGTGCAGGTTGTCTGTTTGGAACACGTCGGTTCAGCAGGACCCAGGGTGGTCTGCTGGCCTTTTTGCCCTCAGAGTCTTTCACTTCCCCTGATGTTTGCACCAAATGTTTTTGCTTGTATTTGAGAATTGGGATGGGTTTGTTTCCCTGGCCTCCTGGAGGAGGCAAAGGTCTCCATTACCTGTGGGAGCCCAGGATGTCACTGTCCTGCTGCTCCCTGGCGTTCCCCACTTTGTCCCCATGGGTCATAGATACTCACGGTGTAGCTGACAATCTTTAGTGTCCCAGCAAAGCCTTGACTGCAGCAGAGCAGAGGGACTTTTTCTGCAGCAGTTGCCTCCCCCTTGTGTTCCTGTTAGACAAACATCACCTTCAGAGGCTGAGCAATGGGCACCTTCTCATCATCTACCAGGTGCTAGAGTGTGATTTCTCCCCTCTGCATGTAGAACCATCATTCCTGTCTCACCTGGGAAGACAGAAGCCACATCTGCATTGGAACTACTATTCCCTGCTCACACTGGCTCTCTCTGCTCCCTTTTCCCAGCCATCCTCTTTGCCATTGCTGTGTTTGGCCCAGCTTTTGGATACTTGCTAGGATCTGTGGTGCTGCGGCTCTTCGTGGACATTGGGAGGGTTAACACTGGTAAGTATTTCTCAAGTAGTGATGGTCCTACAAACCTCCTAAGTGAGTCAGAAGATCACTGTGAGATGAAAGGTGACATAAGCCATCGGTCCTGTGACCCATAAAGCCCACTGCCATGGAAAGACCACATTCCTCTGCTCCATCATCCCATGAAGAAGGATACAGGTGGTCTTGAAGCCACCACTAAAGCAGAGCCCTGTCGTAGGGACATGACCAACTCATGGTGCTGCACTAGTGTTCATGGCTGGATCTGCTCACTGCCACCACACTGAGGAGGTATCACACGACCCCAGCTCGGTGGTGGAGAGGAGCAGGGACAACTGAAGCATCCAGGGGTGGAGAAAACAACCACAGGGCAACCGTCACCCTGTGGATACATGGGAGGCTTGAGTCTACTCATCCTCCTCCCCATCACCCTTCCCCAGCATCTGCAGAGAGAGGGACCAAGCCGGAGCCACCACAGGGCTAATTTTATTTATCAGCAGGTCATGCTTTTTATTTCTGGTAACTAAATCACTGAAGAATTCTCCCCAGCTCTATCATTCATGTGGCTTTTCCTGTGTTTCCTCAGTGAGATCAGAGCCTGCCTGATGTTTTTGTACGATGCCTGATAAGAATAACAAATGAATCTAGGCAGGAAGCTCCAAAAAGCCTTGGCCTGCTCCCCACGGCGGCAGACAGATTTAGCAGCCTCTGCCTGGTCGCTCCATGACAACGTCCGAGCTCCAGAGTGGAGCGGTCCTGTTTGAGGAAGTGGGACAATTGTTCCAGTGGGGTGTGGGCTCGTCTCCTGCCACACCCTGGCGGGGGTCTCCCACCTGAAGCCTGCCACTGGTTCCTTCCAGCTGCCACATCCCAGCTACAGGGACCTGTGGGTCCCATGCCAAGCCAAGCAATCTGTCAAACCTCCCGTGAGCACCTCTTGGCCCAGCCCAAGGATGTCTCTGCTGGAGATGGAGCAGCTCTCACCTTCTCCTCCTGTTTCCGGAGAAGGTGCCCAGGGTTTCGTCCACTCGGATGTGGGGCTCATTAGCAGCGCTTGTCTGCCGGCACAGGGTCTCTGCAAGCACAGAGTGACCAAGCCTGGAACAATAGGAGAGCAATTTTTTCCAGGAAAATAGCTGCAGCCTTGCTGGGTCCCTGTCTTGGCTCAGCATCCCTGGCAGGCAGCATGGTCCAAACCCACTGTATACTCCCAGAGGAGGAGGATGGATCTGGACCCTCTAATCGCCACCTGACTGGCTGGCTCGGGGAAGAGCTGAACCTGTGCCATCAGTGTGCTTCCATGCTGACTAAATCCATCCTGCAGCCATCTGGGAGACTCAGCACAGTTGTGATGAGTGGCTGTGCAGGCTCCTGGCCAGGGGAAAGGAAAACACACACAGGGCTGGTCTTTTTGCCAACGCCAGTGGGAGCTTCCACCTCTGTCCATTTGCTCTTCCATGCCAGTGAAGAGATCCTTGGGCTGTACCCACCGGGACCCTTTGTGCTCCACCAGTCCATATTTTCATGGACATTTGTCCCTTTTACCCCTGGAGCTCTTACAGTGTGTCCTCACGTCTTGCAGCGACACTGGGCCTGATGCCGGGAGACCAGCGGTGGATTGGAGCCTGGTGGCTGGGGCTGCTGATCTCCTCGGGCTGCTTGGTGGTCACCTCCATCCCTTACTTTTTCTTCCCTCGGTACATGCTGAAAGGAGAGGTGAGACCTCATCTCCAGAGGCTGGAATGCCTTGGAGGAAGGGAAGTGCTTGGGGAGGGAAGGCCTGTCCCCAGAGAAGAGGGGCGGGGAGGGAGGAAGGGAGCCCTTTCCATTAAAACAGATTTTAAAAGATGCAATATTAGTAAAATTTCTCATGTTGGTGTTTTCAAAGCCAAGCCCCAATCTGGTTTTGTCACAAAAGTACGTGAGTTCTGTTTTAAAATTTTTAAATCTTCCATTCTTTAAAGGTCAAAATCAAGCCCTGAATATTTCATGGTTATGGCTAAAGGACTTACGAAACTTGAGCCGAGCTGAATTCAACTTTCAGACTTTTTGCAGAGTTAAAAGAGAGGTCTCTTCAGGAGAGGAAAACTTTCCAACTTCTTCAAGCCAAGGGAAAAGCTGTTGTATTGCCACTCTGCTCAGGGGCTGCAGTGACGTTTGAGATAATTCACCCCTTTAGTCATAGAATCCCAGAATGGTTTGGGCTGGAAAGAACCTTAAAGCTCATCTCATTCCACTCCCTGCCATGGTAGGGGACACCTTTCACTAGCCCAGGTTGCTCCAAGCCCTGTCCAGCCTGGCCATGGACACTTCCGGGGTGGGGCAGCCACAGCTTCTCTGGGCAACCTGTGCCAGGGCCTCCCCACCCTCACAGGGAAGAATTTCTCCCCAATATCCCATCTAATCCTTCCTTCTGGTAGTGGAAAGCCATTCTCCCCTTGTCCTATCAGTCCATGCCTTGTCCAGAGTCACTCTCCAGCTCTCTTGGAGAACTTTAAAGCTCTGGACAGGGTTCTAAGATTCTTCTTGGAGGCTTCTCTTCTCCAGGCTGGACACCCCCAGCTATCCCAGCCTGCAGAAGTGCTCCAGGACAGGTTGGATGGGGCTTTGCTGTGATTGTCAGGCTTGGCTGGGGGTGAAAGGCACATGGGACAGACCCTGCCCCTCCCCAGCCTCACTGCGTCCCAGGACGGTGCCAGTCACCCATGGGTGCTCCCCTCTCACCACAGTCTGCCCCTCTCCCCTTCCCCAGGACCGGAACGCAGAGGCTGGAATGCTCAGGAAGATGGAGATGGGGGCGGCTGAAGAGACCTCCCTGCTGGAGTTCATAAAAAGTAAAGGGCTGGCACGTCCAGGCGAGGGTGGGCAGGGATGCTGGGTGGGGTGCGACTACCACGATGGTGATTTCAAGCTGAGGGGGCTTGCTGGGAGCCTCTGAGTCTGTCCAGCACATTGTGCGGAGACGACACGGCCAGCTCTGGCACTTCCAGGGCTGCAGCATGCCCTGCCCTTAGGAAAGGGGAACACAGCCTCCTTTTTGCTCTAAGCAGTGCTGCCATCTGTAGGGTCTGAGCTGTTTCTGATGATCGGTTTGAGGACCTTAAAATGGTGTGAATGTGCTGGAAAAGGGGCACTGGGAGGTTTAACCCCAGCTCCAGGGGTGGGCACGGGGCTGCTGGCACCACCAGTCCCCTCTTCGAGGAGGTCACCCCACTGCGGCTGACATTGCTCTGTTTATGCATAGCCAAAATGGGCTTGAGAGGGATGTCACTGGTGAGGGACCAGATTAATAACTCCTTTCAGCTCCATGACGATTTCTTCCCGATAAAGACCTTCCCTCTCCATTCACCACAGTCATATCCTGTATGTAGCCAGCTCCCTCTCCCCATCTCAACAGGTTTTGATGGATGATGCTGGCTCTCCCCAGCACTCTCTGCTAATTGGAAAAGCTCATTAGAGACCAAATAAACAGAGCTGGTCCTGAGGAGCCTGGAGTCTGTCTGCCTCTGCTGAGAGAGCCGGGGAACACAATGTGCCCCCAGGAAAACACTGTGGTCATCCATGGTCCTGCCAGCTGCCAGGACACATCCCACTTTCCCATGGCTGCAGACATCCCTAGCAGATCATCATTGTCCTGCAGACATCCTCACTGGGAACAGCCTAAGGGTGGGGTTTTTTTCCAAGTACAAGTTGCTGGCATGAGGATCACATGGCTAAAAGCCATTTTTCCTGCTGTTTCCCTGTAGGATTCCCGAAGATCTTCCTCAGACTGCTGCTCAACCCCCTCTTCATCCTCCTGGTGCTGGCTCAGTGCAGCTTCTCCTCAGTCATTGCGGGTCTGGCCACTTTCCTCAACAAATTCCTGGAGAAGCAGTACGGTGCCTCTGCCTCCCAAGCCAACTTCCTCATAGGTGAGCATGTATGGAGGCAAAAAATACCCATCAGCACAGACCTACCCTCCCGTATTCCCCAGGATTTTTAAAATCCTGCAGGAGAAGCCAGTGGAAATTCATTTTTGAGTGAGACCTGGGGTTCACCTTGGGGTGATTGGTGACTTTCCTGGCCTGAGGTTTCCCAGCTGCCTTGGACTGCCTTGGATAACAGTGGGGTCTGTGGGTTCTCCCAGCTCCCAAGAGGTCCACACAGGCACCCCCTGCCCATGGAGAGGTGTTGGGCAGGCAGGACCTCCCTAATGCCCTTGTTTCCCTGCAGGAGCCGTGAACCTGCCGGCAGCAGCGCTCGGGATGCTTTTAGGAGGGATCATCATGAAACGCTTCGCCTTCTCCCTGCGGGCCATCCCCCGCTTCGCTGTGGTGGTGCTCATGTTCTCCATCCTCATCTGCCTCCCCCTGTTCTTCATGGGCTGCTCCACGGGGCACATCAAGGGTGTCTACTCCCCCAGGTAATGCAGGTCCTTGGGCTGCTCCCAACTCCCTGTTTCTCCAGCCCTTGTCCCACTTGTCCATGGGGAGGGATACACGCAGGTGAAAAGGCAGTAGACATTACCATGCTGCTGCCTGCTTCTCGATTCCACTGCCTGGAGCTGATCCAAGCAATTCACAGCACAGAGAGCTCAGGAGGTCATTTATCCCTGATTTTCTATGCCAGACAAGCAGGATGTTTTTTTCACTCTGGATTTTTAGGGGGAAATTTGTAATATTAGTGCCTGTGTCCACATCACCTCACACACCTCCTGCGTTTGAGTTGGACATCACCTTTCTCCTCACCTCAGTGGATATTTTTGGCCCTTACCATGACATTTTAAGATAAAAATGACATTTAGATACCACCAAGGCTTGCTGACAAGTGCATTGTGAGCATTTCCCGGTGTAAATGCCAGCAAGGAAAAGGTTTCTGGTGCAATTTTCCTACAGGGATGGAGCAGCCCCACCCCACCCTGCCAGGGGCACCACCCTTGTGCCACATTCCTGCAGGATTCCAGCGGTGCCACTTAGCAGATACACTCCCTCAGGTAGGGAGGAAAGATAGGACAGATCACTGGGTTTGTCCTCTTGACTTCCATGCTGTCATCAGGCTTGTTTGGGAAAGTGCCCACTTCCCGTTTATGTCTGAGTGGTGTTTCCAGCTGGGGCTGTTCACACAGCTGCTTGTGCAGCTCTGGATGGAGCCCAGGTCCCTTTCTCCAGGAGTTTGGCTGGTTAGTTTTCAGCTGGGGAGGGAAGAAAAAAAATAAAAAAGAAAAAGGAAAAAGAAATGTGTGAGTACTTGTTTGCAGACATAACATAGTTCCTGCGACATTCACTGTATACTTCCAGAGGTACCTGCAGGGATCAGAGGCTGGCAGGAAGCCAGGCTGCTGCTGGCAGTGTCCCAGTCCAAACAGGAACAGGGGAACCAGTCAACTAGTAAGAGGGACTTTTATTTTTCTTCTTTCTGTCCTATTCCTTAATTTTCCCCCCAATTTTTCCCTTCTCCTTTCTGGCAGTACACTGAGTTCCCAACAGCAGGTTAAGGAGCCGAGTGGGTGCCGCTGCTCCAGGCACATCTTCCACCCAGTGTGCTTGGAAAAAACAGTGGAGTACATCTCGCCCTGCTTTGCTGGCTGCACCAGCAGCACCATCAATTCCTCCAACCCCAACCAAGTGGTGAGTAAAGCACATGGTTTGCAAAGCAGCCTGAGCCTTTGCTTGCTGGGGACAGGAAGCAATGCTGCAGGAAGCTGACAGATGCAACAAGGGGGTGGAACCTTTTTGGCACAGTGGGATGGGAAGTCTACCAGGGAGCTGGAGTCCTGGAAAGGGCCGTGGAGAATTCCTTGGAGTCTGCTTACAGAAACAGGGATGGTGGCACATCCCCTTGCAGGATGTCATGGCTGTGGCCTTAAAATTGGAGCCAATGCTCTCATCGGTCTCCTGCTAAGGACTGTGGTCCGATGCTAAAATCCTCGCTCTTGGCTTTGGGAGTCTTACGTTTTGTTCTCTTCCAAACATTTTCAACAGATCTACAAGAACTGTTCCCTGATCACTGCTGGGAAGCTGCTGTACTCAGGCTCCTGTCCGCTCAGCTGCTCTGACATGCTCCTTCCTGCCATATTCCTCATCTCCTTCGCTGCCCTGGTCGCCTGCCTGTCCCACAACCCCCTCTATATGATGGTGTTACGGTGAGCACTGGGTGAGGGTGGGGGCACACAGGAGTCACAGGGGGGAGCATGATGTGGTTTTCCCATGTTGAGGTCCATGGGATGTCATAAATGTGCAACCAGCCCAAGTCTTGACCAAACCTAGAGCCAGCACCACCAGCTCTGACCTCTCGTGGCTTCTCCCCTGCAGGGTGGTGAACCAGGATGAGAAGTCATTTGCCATCGGCGTCCAGTTCTTACTAATGAGGCTGCTGGGTGAGTGTCCATCCCCTAAGGAGTCTGAGGGGAGCAGTGGAGGTTTGCTGGAGCCCCAGGAGGTGTTGAACCTCATCAGGGACAGCAGCCTGATTCCATCCTCTCTTCTCCCAAGCCTGGCTGCCAGCCCCAGCCATGTTTGGGGCACTCATCGACTCATCCTGCATCTACTGGCAGCAGCAGTGCAGCCAGCGCCGGTTCTGCGCCTACTACAACAATGACTTCCTCCGCAACAGGTACCCCTGGCACCTGTGCCCTGTCCCCCCTGGTGGGCATGGCCACAGGGATGGTCCCCAGCTCAGCCTGGGGCCAGCTGGAGGTGCCATCTCTTGACATGGCCCCTCCCTGCTCTTCTCCTGGCAGATACCTGGGGCTGCAGGTGGGCTACAAGGTGGTGGGTACCATCCTGCTTGCCCTCATCAGCTGGAAGGTGAAGAGGAGCAAGGAGTACAACGTGCAGGAGAAGGCAGCAGGGCTGGTGTAGCCCGCAGGGGCTGCCTCCACACCCCCACCACACACTGCCAGTACTTTGTCTTGTTTGGGTTCATTTTACCTCCTTTTGGGAGCGACTTCACCTCAGCAGCTTTGGGCTCCTCTCCTGCAGTCCGGGGCACCGCCATGCTCCCGGTGAGGGATGCTCTGTTGCCAGCCCTGTCCTGGGAACAACTGCCCTCAGGCTCTCCAGCTGCACTTGCCCATCACCCTGGGGAGTGGGCAGCCCCCCAGCAGCTGGACCAGGAGGTAGAAAGAGGCTGGAACTCGTGGACCCAGAGAACTGCCTGCTGTGGGCGATGGTCCCTGCTTCAGTGGGACATTTCCAGCCAGGTATTGCCTTCCCGGCTGGGACAGGAGCAGAGACGTGGCTGCCAGCCCTGAGGGGCTGCCCGGTGTGCCCCCACCCCTCACAGAGGTCAGCATGGACACCACACACGTGTTGTGACAAGTTATCACAAAGGGTTTGTTGCAGAACATTTGCTGTTTGTTGCTCTTTTTATTTTTTAAATAAAGGTCACTTTTCCAACTGTGGTGGTTCCCTGGTCTCCCCTCACCTCCAGAGCTGTCCCCAGCAGCCAAACACAGAATATTCTGGATCATCAAGTCCAGCAGGAACAGGGCTGCAAGAAGAAGCAATTTTTGATCTGAGGCTCTCCCTGCCTTTGATATGTTTGTTGGCACAGACAATTCTGATATTTGGTTGCTCAAGCTTGTGCCTCAAAAGAGGCACAATGAACAAAGAAATCCCTGGGCAATTATCTCCTTACAACTTTCATTCCCCCTCCCTCACACGACAGTCCTGACCAACAGCCATATCAGGGGCTGGGGTCTTTCCCACTCCTCATGGCTTTGCTGTTTCAGTGCCAAACTGTTGCTTCAGCCCCTGAGGTGGGTTTTGGTGAGGGTTCAGTGGGTTCTGTTAGTCCACGCTGTGACAAGGTTGTTATACAGTTCAGAGACCAGGATCTATGGGCTGTTTGCTCCAGATATCAATTTTTAAGTAATATTTAAGCAGCAGCTTTGTCTATTCTAACTATTAATAATGATTTTTACTATTATTAATGATCAGATTCCCCAGGTTCTCCTCTGATCCATCTGACTGACACAGCAGGGCCACATGGTTCAGATAAAGTTCAACCTGTGGCCCAACAATCGAAGCTACTTACATCAAGCATTGAAGCTACTTTAAAATCATATAAATTCTTCACTGCAGGGTCCAATAGGCTTTGGGCTTTCTTTTAGGGGTTTTCTTGGGTAACTGTACTCAGCCCCTGTCCTTATCCCATTGCTATGACGGGCAAGGCATTGTTCTTTCCCCTGTGCTCTTGGCCCTGCTGCATCTGTGCTCACAAAGGGAGTTAAGGGAAAGGGTAGGAGAGGTGGATTTGCTCTGGATCAGCCACTCTTTGCCAAAATTGAGGTCTGTCCATGCTACTCCTGTCCCCCCTCCACCTGGCAGATTTTCCCTAAACACCCTTGGAAACCACCACCCTCAGGATGCTGATGTCCAGGCATTATTATTTTGATTTTCTTCACCTTTCAGCAACCTCTCCTCCACCTTCAGATGGTTTCTTCTATCCCAGATCTCACTGTGCTTATCGATCTCCTCTAAAAACATCTGCTTTTTCCAGGGGGACAATCTGGAGCACAATCCACAGCAAAAAAATTGACCAAAAGACTTTTAGGGTACAGTGAGAGCCTCAGTCCCTGCAGGTGTGTGAACACAGCTGGAGCAGAAAGGACTGAGTTTATCACATCCCACTGTCCTGCCAAAGCCATCCCAACACACCACTGCCAAGCTGCAGACCGAGGAGCACCATGCCCGGCCAGCACAAAGCCTCAGGCTGGGAACAAGGGCAGAAGAGCAAAGAGCAAAGCACAGAGCTGACTGAGGGGACAAAAACAACCCTAAGAACACAACATTTAGAGTTTCCAGTTCTGCCCTTCTCCCACTTCTTCAGCCACTGGGGAAAAACAGCCCCGAATATTTGACAGGCAGGTCATGGAGTGAGGCCCAAAGAACACAGGGAGCTCTGCAACAGCTCCAGCATGGGCAGTTCTGGGAACAGCTCCAGCTCAGCCACACAGCCCTGAAAGCTGAGCCATCTCCACCCAGCTGTGAAGCCACAGGGTGCCACAGCCACCTCTGTGCCAGAGCAGTGGTGCTCTGTCACCTAAACCACCATGCCTTGCAGTTAGCTGGGGTTTTCCTGCGAGTGGCAGCAAAGTACCTTCCTTTTAATGTTTTTCGGTTGTTTTTTTGCTATGTGATGATCAATTTATCAAGAAATTCCCCTATTCTTTAACATTCAGACTAAGGCACAAACACACATCCAGAAACCCCCAACCCCAAAGCCCTGTGCGTGCAGAGGAGGATGCTTTTTGGCAACACAGACCTGGCCACTGAGCAGGAAGACTGATCCCAAACGTGCTGAGCAGGAGCAGAGCCCCATTCAATTGGAGCTGACAACACTGCTGGGAAGGGCCAAGGCAAATAGACAGACTAAAGCAAGACTTGAGAACAAACATTTGAGCAAAAAAAATTTCAGGAATACTTTAAAAAATAACTTAAAACCAACCGTGGCCTCGTTGGTACCTTTCCATCTCCTCACACAGAGGTGGTGCTTGGCCTCTACTTTTCAAGGAGATGCATCTTCACAAGAACAACCACCCAAAGAAACAGCAACTTTTTGCCCCAAACCACCTCAGCACCATGGATTTAAAGCAGGCAGCCTTGGATTTCCAGCTAAGGGAGCTCAAAGCATGACAAACATGTTCTGACAAGACTCTGGCTGCAGGAAATAGAAGAATATAACGTTTTTGGTAAATATAACCCTCCCCACCTTCTGCATGGATAGTGGAAGAGCCACTGGGTTCCCGAGACTAGAAATGCAAGGATGAGCTTTGTTACGGACACAGGGCTTTGTGAAGGCTGTTCCTGCTCTTCCCAACAGTTGGTAATGCTACAGGGAGGCAGGGAAACCCCCAGAGAAAGAAAAGAACACAACAGATGAGCTGAATGATGGAGGAGGCACCAAACTGGAGAGGAGCAGTCTGCAAAGGACAAAAAGGGTTTGCCAGAAGCCAGCCGCTCCCTCAACAATAAAACAACAGGAAGCCATAAAAAAAAAGGAAAAACGTCCCTGTGGCAGCACACTGCATTGTGCAATGAGACAAACTGGAAAAATCTCCCATTTCTTTCCCCTCTTCCTTGAGCACCTTCCTCAGGAGGAGGAAGCACACCCATGTGCTGGCAGATCCTTGATTTTTCCTCTCACTTTGCCACAGCTGGTGATTAATTACACCTCAAATAAGACCTTCCTGCAGTCACTGGAGCAGAAGGCAGCAGGGGACTGCAGGACAAATGCCTGGCACGGGCAGAGCTCGTGCATATGCAGGATGCAGGTATGGATTAAAATCGTGCTCACCCCACAGTTTCAAGACACAGCCCTCAGCTAAAGAACAACCCTCAAGAGCGGACCAAGAGAGGAAATCACCAAGGACATGGGCATAGGGACTAAAGCACAGCAGCCAGCCTGGTTTGGGCACTCCACAGACCCCTCCAGCCCCACAGAAATGGGGCTACACCAATTTGGAAGAATGGGAAGGTAGAGACAGAGGAAGACAGCTTGTTATACTCTCCTCAATGCTTGCCCAGCTGAGGGAGCCTGTGCATCAGCAGAGGTGATGTGCAGTGCTCTCCAGCAGAGACAGGCTGGGGACACCACCCCCAGCCAGGAGGTGATCAGTGGCTCTCAGAGGCAGCAGGGTTGCAATCCTAAATCAAGGCACAAGAAAGCACAGATTTCAGTCTCTAAAACCCACCTAGCAGCGCACTCGTTCCTAATTTGCTTGGCAACTACTAAATGAAAAGCCTAAAGATTAAGGAGAAACAGAAGTCTAGAGGGTCACTTCCCAGAGAAGAACAAAGAGGGGAGAGGATAAAAACACTGCAGCGTGAAGAGACAGAGGAAATCACACCACCAATTGCCATGTCACTCCCAAGCCCATGAGCAGCAGAGGAAGACACGACAGTGCTGACTTCTAACCCCAGTTCTTTTTTCTACAGCCAGATGAGATTTAAGTGCTCCAGACCATCTTCTTCCCTTCAGCCCCCAAGTGTCCTGCCCCCCAGCCCTGCCCTTCTCCGTTCAAGTGACCTTCACCAGCCACTTCTCCAGGCCCTCCAAGTCAGCATCGCCCTCCTCTCCCTTGCTGCCCCGAGCACTGCACTCCACGAATTCCACTTTCATGGGCAGCTGGGAGAAGTCGAAGTCCTTGCCCTTCTTGCCCAGCTGGGCAGGACCCCCTGAGCTCTCCAGGCTGGTGGGAGCTGCGGAGCGGGTCACCCGTAAGGTATTGCTGCAGAGAGAGAAAAGAGAGGGTCAGGAACTGGGAACCAGGGGAACACCACGGCTGCTGAGATGTTTGGGATGCAGCTCTGCCAGCAGGATGCAGCCACACCAAGGACAGAAGACTCAGCTCCAGGAGGCACAGGCAGAAGCTCTGGCCACTACTGGAAGTCACAAGTGCAGAGGCTTAAGAGACCAAGACAGGCAGGAGGGTACTCAAGCAGAGGTGCTTGAGCAGGTTTGGCTTTGCAATAAACAGCAGCACGAGTCAGCTGATGATGCCCTCAGCTCAATTTCCCAACTGATCACAGGAATTACACAAGATTTAGCCTGCAGTGCTCAGGGTCTGTGCCAGTTTAATTGGGAAGGGAGAGGCACCCTTGGCATCAGGGACCAGAAGGATCTCTGACACGGTGCCTGGATGTGCCAATCTGGGGATTGAGAGGGGGATTGAGTTCCCCCACTGCTCCCAGATATTCCTTATTCACAGAATGGAGCGAAATTAAAGGGGGACAGGGAAAGAACACACCCAAAGTTCAAGAATAAGTGACCAGACACTTCCTTGGGTTCTCTGCTCACAGACATCCGAGTATGGCAGCACTAGGAGAAGGATGGCAGCAATCTGCCAGCCTGCAGGAATAGCAGTGTAACAGGGTACATGTGACTTGCCTAGAGACCCAACATCTGCACACAGGTAACTGGAAAATGCTCAACACTAGAACCAAGCAGTGCTTATTTCCCTGGAGAATGTGAGCATGTGGCGACTAATTCCTGCCTTAAAAACAGGAAGGTCGGATATTCAGCCTGGGAAAGAAACCAGCACAAATACCCCTGCTGCCGTCTGCTGGCCAAAGGGATTATTAGATCATGGAATCATTTAAAGCTGGAAAAGCCCTCTTAAGATCATCAAGTCCAACCGTAAACCCAGCACTGCTGAGCCCCCAGACAGAACAGACTGCTCTTCCGCCAACTAAACCCAGACATGGCTCAAAGCTCACCAAGCACTGAGGTAAGAGAAAGGACAAGAGGAGCTCAGAGGGATTGAGATCCCATTCCATACTTACAGCTCTTTCTCCAGCTGCTGTTGAATAAGTTTTGCTGATTTTGCCATTGTGACATCTAGGGAGAGAAAAGAAAAGGAAATCAGCTCTTTGGCTTTCTATTAGAATTCAGAATCCTGGTTCTCCCCCTAAAGCAAGGCCAGCTCATGCTGTGCAGTCACCAGAGTTACTGGGAGTGTTCCTGTGTTGGATAAGGGATGCTGGAGCTTTCAGATTGCAGACAATGGGAACAACCCAACAGTCTACTACAACACAGGGCTTTAATTCCTTCTTGCTGGGCAGGAAGCTGCTTCAGAAGATGGGGTTTGATGCCTCAGCACTCCCACCTGTCCTGGCACTACAGAGCTCCACACGGTGCCTTTCACCCTGGGCATGTGGAGCCACAAAGGCATCAGGCAGCTCCAGAATTAGTGCACAAAACAGCTACAAAACTCAGACCTGATACTGCCCAAAAACCTCAGATTGTTACAGGGGGATCCATACTTCCACTGTAAAAACTGTATGGATCTGAAAATCGAGTCCTTTCCAGTAACTGGATGTTCCTGCTAGTCCAAATCAGAGAAAGCACAGAATCTTAGAGGCTAAACAACTGGTTTTAACATTCACGCTGCTGAGTGTAGGAGTAATTCATTATGCTCAAGCTGATCTTATTTCCTTCTGCCTGGAGACCGAGGAACAGCTCTGCTCAAGCAGAAACCACCTGCCTTACTTAAGCCCACATGAAGACCTGTAGGTCTCTCAAGTGGTGCTAAAAACGCTCCTGCTGAGTAGTCTGAGTTTAAATCTAAATTCCAGCCTTCACTTCGCTGAAATCCCAACTCCTACAAGAGTTCAGCACCCCTGGCATGAATCCCATTCCCTGCAGGGCTCGATGCCAAGCCCAGCCCAGGGCACCTTGCTTGTTGCAGGCGATGAGCAGCGCGGGCGCATTCTTGAGGACGGTGCCATCGACCAGGACCTGGAACAGGAACTCTGCCACGTCCTTCACCTCCCGCTGGAAGGCCACACTGTCCACCACAAACACAATGGCTCTGGGAAGAGAGGGAAGAAATGTGCTGGGGCTGCAGCTCTGCAACCATCTTCCCCTGCAAGAATCCCAGCCTGGGCCAATATATTCATTTCCATGTCTGATCTTGTCCAACACAAGAGTAGGGCAGCAGGACTTCCTGGCTGAAACATACCCCATGTTCGGCCCCAGTAGGAATTTCTTCCCTCTCTGCCCCAGGGATATCCCACATCCCCCAACTCTCCCCACTACAGCTGCATTGCCACCTGGTGCACTACAAGCACGGCAAAGTAAGGAATTCATGGTGTGATTTTTGGGATTGTCCTGTGCAGGGTCAGGAGATGGACTCAATTCTTGTGGGGCCCTCCCAACTCAATATATTCCATGAAAGTAAAGTAAAAACTACCCCCCACTACCCCACAGCAGAGCTCTGACTGTCAGGGCACCATCAGCAGAGCTCACAGCATTCCCAGCACCAGCATGTGGTTTATCCCTTTCCAAAACATACCCTGCCCATCTCCTCCATGTTACCTGGCTGCCGCTTTGAATCTCTCCAAGAACTGAAGCCTCAAACTCTCATGGCCTGGAAGGTCGATCAAGGTCACATTGGTGCTCTGGGAACAGAAACAGGGTGTTACCCCCAACTGATCTGGGGGTGCCTGTGGTCACAGACTGGGGAAAACCTGGATTTGTGTCCTCCAAACTCCTGACACATAATGTAAACCCACAGCCTCCGAACCAAGTTACCTATCCACACATGGCAAATCTCCCTAAATACACCAAACTTCGCTGGGAATTACACAGAAGTGCCTTTGCAAGAGACTTTTTTTTTTTTTCACCTGAAAGCTGTAAATGTTTCCCTTCCCACAGCCTGGCAGCCAAAGCCAGGGCATGAAAGAGGCTGAGCCAGGGCCAGGTCACTGCTCTTCAGATAAGGCTCTTTATCCTCCAGAGTGGAGCGAACACTACAGGAGACCCTTCCTGCCCACTGCTCCTTTTCTGTGACTAAAAAAAAAAGAAATGCCTTGCGGCATTCCACTGCCTCTCCCCCTCCAAATGTTTGTCTGCTCAATCTTAGAGACACAAAAATTTAAAAAAAAAGCCCTTCACCAAGTTTTTAACCTTATTATCACCATTCTCATTGAGGACTGACAAGGAGAAGCCACACAAACACCCTCTACTTTCACAACTCCCTAGCAGTTAAGGTGCACCCAGCATGAAAAAGAGACTTTTCCAGAATGAAGCAATTGCCATAAGCTGAAAATAACCAGGTCTCTGGCAGCCCAGGACCTAAAAGTAACAAAATCCTTTCTGAGACCATATAAAGTGCAGCTGGAGACTCTGATTAAGCCTGATGAAGCTTTTAATTTCACGTTTTTGTGGGATAACCAGAAATTACTATCAAGAAAATAAAGCAACCATGATTGAACAATGCCCCTCACAAATCTCCCTCGTGCTACCCCCACAGCCAGAAAGGTTTCACTGTTTGATGAGCAAAGTAAAAAGAACTTGCTCTAAATCCCAGGATTTCCCTACTTTTTCCATGCGCACTGCCTGGAAAACTCCTGTCCTGCACCCAGGGCAAACTGGGGACTGAGCAAAAGAGAGAGATCAACCCAGGTTTAGCCAGGGAGCAGAAGGCAGCAGCAGCTCTAGTCAATTCCAGCCACAGATGTGTACTTACCTTGTCTCGGCTGACCTGGTACGTGGCTGAGCTGTCAGTGATTGAGGTCTGGGTGTCCCGGTATCTGCCCGACAGCAGCTGTGGGGAACAGGCAGTTCTCACAAAAAGGAGCCTGAGAGGCTTCAAAAACACTCCAAGCAGTCTCCAGGCTTTGAATCACCAGCATCACCTTAAATCTGCTCAGAAACTGGGATGGTCCATGAGGGGTAAAGGGCTCCAGGGATCCAATCTTGATTGACGTGCAGGAAATTACTGCAGGGATCATTTTCCCCAATTAATTAAAAACTGTGCTCCTTGCATTTTCAGACTTAACAGAATGTCCTGAGCTGGAAGGGACCCACAGGGTCTAGCTTCTGGCCCTGCATAGACACTCCAACAATCCCACCATGTCCCTAAGAGTGTTGTCCTTGAGCTCTGGCAGCCTTGGTGCTGTGCCCACTGCCCTGGGGAGACTGTCCAGTGCCAACCACCCTCTGGGGGAAGAGCCTTTCGCTGATATCCAATCTAACCTCCCCTGACACAGCTCCAGCTGTTCCCTCAGGTCCTGTCCCTGCTCACGCCGAGCATAGATGGGAGCTGTCCCTCGGGGGGAAGCTGCAGATCGGGATGAGTTCAAGTACTCAAAAACCTTTAGCTATGACAAATTCAAACCAAAACATCATTTGACACTCCTTGGTAGACAAAACCCAGTCCCCATTCCTCTTTACAGCTCTAAAAACACCTTTTTGAAGGTCTCAGTAAGAGAATAAAACCCGAACTCAAGGGAGCGCCTTCCCCTCCGTCCGCGAGACGCCGGAGCCGGGCAGCCCCCTCTCCGCTCACCCGCGCGAAGAGCAGCGTCTTCCCCGCGTCGCAGAGTCCCAGCAGCAGCACGGCCTTCCTGCTGCTCCTCCTGCCCTGCACGAACCGCCAGATCACTGCGGGAGAGAGGAGGCGGCGGAGGAGGATGAGAAGAAGGGGACGCCGGAGCCCGCGTCTGGCGGCACCGGCGCCTCCTCAGCGAGCGCGGCAGGCCCTGGAGAGGAGGGAAAAGAGGGTCACGCAACTCACGGAAGGTGACGGCGACGGCAATGAGTGCGATGAGTACAGAAAGCGCGGCAGGGCCGCTCAGCTCCCGCCGCAGCGCCGCCAAGTCCGGCTCCAGCCCGCCCGCCATGGCCGCCCACGTGGCCGCCATAACACTTCCGCTTCCGGCCCCGCCGCACGGCAGGAAGAATGAACTCGGGGGCTCATGGGAGTTGTAGTTTCGGCACGGGACTCAGGGAGTCTGAGACTCACTGAGGGACCGAGGCTGTTGAGCCCGGAAAAACACGGAGTGATGGAATGGTTGGGGTGGGATAAGCCCTCCAAGGTCATCGAGTCCAACCGTTCCCCCAGCACCGCCAAGACCACCACTCACCCATGTCCCCAAGTGCCACATCCACAAGACTTTTGAATCCCTCCAGGGATGGTGACTCCACCACCTCCCTGGGCAGCTGTGCCACGGCAACCCTTTCCAAGAAGGAATCTTCCCTTGTTTCCAACCTGATCCTCCCCTGGCACAGCCTGAGGCCATTCCCTCTCCTCCTGTCCCTGTTCCCTGGGAGCAGAGCCTGACCCCCCCCCGGCTCCCCCCTCCTGTCAGGGAGTTG
>JAWMRA010000009.1:21417244-21433096 GCA_035584735.1 Pseudotriccus pelzelni
AGCTCCCTCAGCCCCTCCTGCTGCTCCAGCCCCTTCCCAGCTCCGTTCCCTTCCCTGCACACCCTCCAGCCCCTCAAAGCCCTTCCTGAACTGAAGGGCCCAGAACTGGACACAGCACTGGAGGTGCCTCAGCAGTGCCAGCACAGGGGGGCAATCCCTGCCCTGGGCCTGTGTCCACACTGGTTGTGACACAGCCCAGGTGCCCTCGGCCTCTTTGCCCACCTGGGCACACCTGGGCTTGTGACCAGCTGCCATCAGCAGCACTCCCAAGGCCTTTCCCAGCTTTCCAAGCTCTCTGCCCCAAACCTGGAGCACCCCATGGGGTTGTTGTGACCCAAGAAGGTACAGCGCTGTTTGTATCAGGCATTAGAAAGCAGACACAGACTTTTCACAGCGGACCAGGATGAAGAACAGTGGGAATATGTTGAAACCAGAGAGGTTCAGAGTGGGTGTGAGAGGAGCCTCCTCCCTTTGAGGGCTGCCAGGCAGCAGGACAGGCTGCCCAGAAAAGTCATGGATGTCAAGCCCTGAGCAACCTGGCTGACGCCTGTCTTTGAGCAGGAGGTCGGACTGGAGAACCCCGGAGGTCCCTTTCCACCAGAGGGATTCTCTACTGAGTTTCCTCTTATCCATGCCTTTTACTTATGGGACAAAGGATTACATTTGATACAGAACACAAATGATTTCCCCTCTCTTAGGGATATATTTTTAAGTGCAGTCATAGTGAGCTGTAGAAGCAGCTTAGAGTTTTGAAGAATTAGTTAAAGTTCCTAGTTTTGAAGAACTAGTTAAAAGAGTCACCTGCCCAGTGTACTTCATCCTACACAAATGTGAAGGGCTACATTTCATCCATTCCCATCGCAGCCTACATTTCTTTCATCCAAGGAGACCTTCAGTCAGGCTGGTGGACTTCTCACTACACGTACCATATGCATCCAGAAATCGTCAAAATATTCATTCCCTAAAGGCCAAGAGCTCTCAGCATCTCTGTGCCCTCAGCAACTCCTCTGTGTCTGCCATGATAACAGGGCTGGGATCTGCTGGATGACCCCAGGCTGCTCCTCTGAAGCAGAGAGCCTCAGCAGATCTGTTTTTGTTTTCACCGTGGATCAGAGTCAGAGAAAAAAACCCTACAGATTTGTTTTCAGGTCAGCAGCACATCAAACAGACTTCCAAAACACACACATTTCTGAGTAAGTTCTAGACTTTTTCCAGAAAGGAATCTGAAGCCTGGACTGTCCCTGTCAATACATTTACACGTTTTAAGAGTCCTGCCAGATGGAAGTGACTGAGACCCAGCCAGTGGAGATATGAGACAGAATACTTCTATTCACACCTCTTACAACCACTGTATTATTTTGGTTTGGTTTTTTTTTTTCCCTTCTCCAGCCTTCAGCTTCCCTGACATAAACACTTTCCCTCTTCCTGTGTCCCAGCCACACCGCTGAACCGTCATCTGCTGGGGAGATAAATGGGATAACCTGGGCAAAGCAAAAGCACAAAAGAAAGTACAAAACAATTGTTAATTGGGCTCTAAAACATATTTAATCCATTTTGCTTTGGCTGCTAATGGGCAGCAACAGATGTAAGTGACACATTGGTATCTGTTCTACAGCAAGAGGTGCCGAGGAAGGAATGGCTTAAGGACCATTTAAAAAAATCTCAGGATGCCTGTTTGGATTTGAGATTTTATTTTTTTGCTGTGATGGCAGCAGAGAACTGTAAAGTCTCAAGGAGCCACTTTCAGAGTGACGAGGGAGGGCAGAGAAAGCAGTGAAGGCAGAGGGCCCTCAGTGTTTGGTGCGGAGGGCACAAGAGGAGTCATAATTTGAGGTTTTCTCCCCCTCCAGCGAGGAATCCTTCCCATCTCGCTACTTGTCCTCAAGGAAGGTGCACACCTGGAGAAGATCTGGAAAAAGAAAGGACAAGGAGAAGTTCAGATCCTGCCTTTATACACTCTAGTCTCACCAGCATACACCAAGCCATGTCAACAATGTCATTGCTTGGAAATTCATGGTGTGCCACAAAAAAAAGGGCAGATCACTCTGAGTCCACACTGATGGGTCCAGATGGGGTCCTTGTGCCATTTCTCAAAGTGTGTATTTTCTACAGGTGAGGAAAAATCTTTTTTATATTGCTGCCAGAGTAGCAGATTTTAAGCCTGTTCTCAGTTCACCCAAGGACCTTGGAGAAAAGTATAGTAGCATCCTCCTGAGTTATCCTCATTTTGCTTAAAAGGCATTAAATGGACAGTCCCAGAAGAAACTGCCTGTGCCTGCCAGCTAAGAACTGTAATTCAGGGAATTCCCCTTGGGCTGTTCCAGTTACCTGATGGATTGCAGGTGTTGAGGCTGGCAAGTGAAGCATAGTATTGATCTCCGAGGAACTCCTTGTACGTTGTTCCATCGCGGAGCTTCACCAGGCACTTGGTCAAGTCTTTAAACAGAAGATCCTTGGTTTCATATGCAAACATATTGAAATCCTTATTCTTGATTCCTTTTGCTCCAAACAGTCTCTGAAATAAAGGCACAAAGAGGAGAGAAGTAGAAAGCTGCAATATTTAACTCATGCAAGCCTAACTTTTGGTCCTGGTTCTTCACCACCATCCTGGGGAGCCCCAAGCCAGGCTCCAGAAATTTAGGAGTGTGCTTGGAGGAGGGGTCTGTCACCAGCGCATGCAGAGCCCATCAGCAGGTGCTGCCAGCAGGTCCCGTGCCTCAGCCGTGAGGTGGGAGCAAAAGGAACTGACTTCCCAAGGGCCTCTTAGCAGAGCCTGGATAGGGCAAATACTAATGTTTGCAGTGACAAACAGAGATGGTTTAACCCACTTACGTTGGCCCCAGTGACTGTAGGACTGAGTGTGTGCAGGAGGGCTGCTGTGGGGGCTGAGCCTGACCCAGCCGTGGCAAAGACCGGGTACCCCAGAGGAGTTTCTGAAACGCATCAGCAAGAGCAGAGCCAGGAAAGGAGGTGATAAACTCATGTCACACAAGTATAGTGTGACAGCAGCAGCTGCTATGATCCAACTGTTCCCTAAAGGTGTATTTGCTAAGGAGGCAGAGGAGAAAGAGCAGTTTGGGAGGGATGGAGAAAGGGCAAGGATAAGGGACAAGACTGTCTCCCCATACCAGGTCCACATTACTCTGACTTGGGGAAAAATCAGAGCATAAGGGCAACCCCCGGGCATTTCGCCCATTCTCAGCACTACAAACCTCTTGTTTCTCCAGCATCTCACGGACTTGTTTTGCTTTCTCAGGACGTGTCACCACAGCGTGGGTGGGAACTTTGGCCAGGTTGCACCTCCTGTAGTCCATGACATTTGCCCGCTGCCCGTCAGTGCACAGCAACTCAAATTGGTCCATTTTCAGATCTTTGGCCCAGCTTTCTTTACTTTTGCCTTTAAAGAGAAAGGGTTTGGAGATTCAGAGGTCTTGTGTAGAAGAACATTGGCCCCACAACACCTGAGCAATAAGACAGAAGGGGAAGGCAGTCCTGACATGAGCTGTGCAATAACCACGTACCGTCAGTGTTCTCCTCAACGATGGAATGCTTAATAAAGGCCACATCCCCCTGCTCCACCAGGCACCTGGGAAGTAGAAAGAGAGGCCACTGATGTGGGTGCTTGAGCCTTGGCCCTTTCCCACAGATCTGATTTAGACCTCTGTCTTATTTTGTACAATTAATCTCTGAGGACTGCCAGGTCTAGGAGCTCTGCTATGAGTATTTTAAAAGTATCTGAAACACTTTACACTCCTTATTCATATTAAAAATGGAGCACTGCTGCCATTGTAGGAGGTCTTGTGTCTCTCCTGGCTTGCCTGGGGCATCACGACATTTACAGAATTTACAAATTTTTGCATCATTTTTCAGGAAGCAAAGACAAAACACGTTGCATATGTATAATATTACAGTCATGGTGGAATGGAGAAAAAGAGGAGGTCAGCAAATTAGTGTCAACATGAGGCTGTGCTCCAGCTGTGCTCCACCCATAATGTCTGGGATTAGCCAGAGGCAGCCTGAGTGTTCCCAGCACTCACCGTAAAGCTCCAGTGTATCCATAGTACTGCTCGTGGCTGCTGGCAACGCATTTCTCCGGCGGGACCCCCCCAGAACCCTTGCAGAGCTGGCAGAGGCGGGAGGTGGGAGGAGATCCGGGAGCACAGCCCTGGCTGAAGTATTCATCTGAAGGCAGGAATAGGGAGAATTCACTTTTCCTGCCCTGGAAAGTTAGGTTTTGCTTTAATAACCTGAGTTAAACGCCCTGAGTTTCTGTCACTGCCCTCTTCCTCCCTCCCTCCTGAGTTTCATCCTTTACCCCCACTCCACACCCTGCTCAAGTACCAGGGCAGCCCATATTCCATTTTTGGGAATATCTCTTGGTTGGGCTGCTGCAAAGGGAAGGGGAGAGATGTGAAAAGAAAACAAAGGCCCCCAAGGCAGCTTATATGCTGTATCTTGCTCTGAAGCAGCCACCAAGAGCCTAAAATTTTGCTCAGTAAAACCTTAATAACAGGGCCTTCCCCATCTCCCCACCTCCAAGTGGGAATCTTTGAGGCATGAGAAATTTTGAAGACCAGATGAAGGAAGGGAAAACATTTTTTTGAGCAGATTCCCAGCTGGAAGAAACCTGTGCCAAACTGGACTCACCAAAGTTGCAGTTCCCTGTCTTGTTGTGAATCAGACCCATGGGGATGTTCCAGCCGGCGGTTCTCCCCACAGCGGTGTGGCATGACTTCTTACCCTGCAGGTTGTTCCAAGTGATATCTCTGTCAAATTTCTTCACAACAGCCACAGCAAAGTAGGTTGCTTTCAGAGGATAAAATAGATAAGAATTAAGGCCTGACCCAAGGATCCCACTGTGATCCTTAAGGAGGCTTCTCTTGGGAAAGGGCATCTATGAATAATGCAGCAGAAATAAATTATTGGCCAGGCAGCAACAATGGAAGTGTTTGTGGATGTGATGCATCTACTTCCACCATGCTGCTGGGAAATTATTATCTCTGGTATTTCTCTGACCTCCAAAACTCTGATACTTCGGTATGTGAGAAGGCTGCAGCAAGACATACCTGAGGATTTCTTATCCCCTCCTGATTTCTTATTTTCTCCTTAGCAAAGGACAAAAACCTTCTCTCCTCTCCCCCTTCCCATTCCTAGAAAGAATAATTCCCTAATGCTACAGCCCAGGCCCTCTTTCCCTGTTCAAGTCCTGACACTGCTGTGGTGTGACCACACGAATCTCTGCTGTTACTGTTTGCTTTGCCTTGGTATCTCTTTGCAGGCCCAGACTGTTAAACCTAATTCCCAAAATTTTAATACCTGTGTTGGACACCATGGCTCTTTGTGTGGAGACTGGCTGTTTGTTCCCCACTCGTGACTGTGTATATTTTACTACTTTTACCTCTCAGGACTGTTTTTTGTCCCTCTGTTGGCAGTAATTACCTGGTTCTTCTTCTGACTCACTGCAGTGGTTCTCTGTGGGAGAGGAAGAAAAGGTATTAAAGAAAAAAGAACTCAACCCCAAAAAAAGGATCAAGCTCACTAATTTCTAGAGAAACTTCATTCTAGAAGTGACTCTTTCAGGAACACCTTGTGCATTAAAAGAACAAAGCACAGCCTCCAGCAGCTCCTTCAAGTTAAAACAACTAGTTTTACTGTGACCAGTGCTAAAGGGTAGGGACAGGATGTGAACAGGATTAAAACAAAGAAGAGAGGAGTTGGACGTTGCCATGTTCCCGACTACCCATGCCTGCTCTGAGCAGAGTTGCTTCATGTTTTTTCTGCAGGATGCAGCTCTGAGGCTGTGTTCTAGATTCCAGAATAAACCCAGCGCTTTGGCACCAGCCCATTCCCCACCACCTGGGCCCTGAGGGACAGAAGGGGTTGTGCTTACCCTCATAGCTCTCTGCCACCACTGGTACCAAGCCACACATGCCGGCAGTGTAGACAAAGCCTCCATCCAGGCTGATGGCATCAGCTTCACCTTTCTGCAATGGTAATGGAACGCTGTGTGTCCCCAGGCCAGGGCTTCTCAGAGATCAGGTTGTAAAAGAAGCAGCTGGAGAGTTCACAGTGAGAAGAAAGGGGAGAAAAAAACCCCATACCATGATCTTCATGATGCATTCCTTGGTGTCTTCTGCCACAATGCATTCCACCTCCCCATTGCTCATTACGCTCCAGACATCACACTTCTTCTTCTCATCCCTGCCTATTGCACACCACTGGGTCTTGTTCCCTCTGCGGCTGGGGGTCAGGCGGTCTGGAAAGCAAAGGGAAAACTAGGATAAGCCCAGAGCCCTGCGGAGCAAACAGACCACTTCCTGGGTGTGTGGGATTCAGCCATGAAACTGCCTGTACACACTGACCTGCTGCTGCTCAGGGCAAGACGTTCCTGTTTAATGAGCTGGCATGAGTAGAAAGGGTGATTCTTAAGCTCAAGGATAATCAAAAATCAACTTACAGATCAGAAAGGTGAATTTCTGCATAAGGCTGTTCAGGCAGATTTCTGTTAGCTAAAACAGCATGACCACTAAACCCCCATGTGTTAATAATACTTGGTATTGCTGCCTACAATATATCTCACATTTCTCTACTCCTCACAACCCAGACAATCACAAGACTAAGACCAGACCAAGCTGGGAAATTACAACCTAGTTATCCTTCTGTGGAGCAGCATTTGAATAATCTGCTCTGATGTTATGTGAAGTCCATAAATGCCACTTCACATAAGTGAAGTACTTTAAATTGTACTGTACATCCTAAGTGGGTTTTGGAGGTCACTTGTGGGATGCTTGACTTTCAGAAAGAAAGCCATCAGTAAATGCTTGATGAGTTTGGTGGAAATAAAGGACACTGTTTCCCTCAAGTGTCCAGTGCTGAAGCTGGTGTCCCAGGATGTTCCTTCTTTTTGCATCCAGCAATGGCTTTTCTGAGCAGCAGTTTTGACCATGCCCAATCTCTACCACCAACTGAATAAGTGGCGTGTAGTGTGTGCAAATTTTCTGTCTTTGTCAGAGCGGTGATGATGTTATTTTGGGTTTGGACTCAACAAATTCCTTTTGTAAGTGACGTTTGTAAAGATCATGTGATTACAGGGGAAATATTTTGCAGACGCCAAATCTGTGTCTGAAAAAATCACGTTCCTTTTGCCCAGACATATTTACCAATGCCAACACTTCCACACACTAACGTGACTTTGGTGTTTCATGCCCTGCCTACCTTTCTGAAGGCTCTGGATGGCACTGTAATACTCAAAGCCCAGGTAGAGCTGGGCATCCATCAGAGATGGGATCCGCTTCAGCTGAACTGCAGAGTCTTTGAAAAGCAAGTCTTTGAGGGCTGGGTCCTTCTTGCCGGGTGGCCCAAAGAGGTGGAAGGTGCTGGTTGTGCCCACACCAAATTTTTCCTGCCACAGGGGAAAAATAATCAGCAATGGCCATAACCAAAACTCTTGGAAAGCTGGAGAGAGCAATCAAAGCCAGAGGACAGAAGAGGGGATACTGTGGGAAGGAAAGGAGAGCTCAGTGATACCTGTGCTTTGGACAGGAAGTTCCAGATGTCATTGACCTTGTTGTCATCTCGAGCCACCACAGCGTGGGCAGGAACCCTGGCCCAGTGACAGGCTTTGTAGTTGTCCACGGGTTGGCGGGTGCCATCCAGACACAGAAGCTCGTACTCCTCCTTCTCATTTGGGGCATTTTCTGGAGGAATGGAGGAGCCATCACCATGAAAATAGACCAAAAAAGCCTGTCGGGGGAAGCTTTGTAATAATTTGTTTCTGCTGGAGCTCAGGGGAAACTTCTTTGCAGGAGATAGGTTGCCATAGGACTGGGGTCATGGTGGTTGTACAAAAGCAGTGCCTGGGAAGGAGAGATCATCTCTGCCTTTGTCATGACTAACCCAACAATAAGAGGATTTATTTGCAAATGGATACCAATAGGTTTACAAACACCGTACAAATGGATTGAACAGGTCAGGAGCTGCACATGGTCTGTGAAGGCCATTAGGTAACTAATGTCAAGGCTGTAAAAAAAGCCCAGGACTGATGTCACAACGTTACAGGAGAATTCAGGTGCGAAGGGACCTCTGAAGATCTCTGGTCCAAGCCTGTGCTCAAGGCAGTGGCAGACCAGGTTGCTCCAGGTGGATCTTGAAACCCTTCAAGGATGGAGAGTGCCTAGCTGTCCTGGGAAACCTGTCCCACTATTTCCTTGGCCTCAAGGGGAAAAAGTTTCCCTTGTGTCTGGTCCGGAGGCTGACCAAGCTTCCCCCATAGAGCATCTCCTCACAGAATAGTTGTCCCTGCCCCATGACAGCCTTGGTGACCCTCCACTGAGCTCACTGCAGGTCTTGGACATGCAAGGCCATCCTCCATCTCTGAGAAGTGCAGAACCCTGGCTGTGGGCTGAATTCCCTCCAAAATACCTCCCGGAGGGATGGGTGACCTGCTCAATTGCTCATATTACAGCTGGCTCTGAGATATGGCAACTAACAGGTTTTCCACCTACAAAGAAGCACCTCAGAGAAGAAAAAGTGGACCCACCATAATCCTGTTTCTCAATAACAAGGATGGATTAGTCCAGAATATGCAAAGCATGTTTCAAGAGATGAAAGAAGAGGTTTTGGGCTAACATGGGGAGGAATGAAAGCTGCACAGTGGAGACGAATTACAGGATGGAGTGGCAGCAAGAGGTTCGACTAGAAAGAGGAGAAGCAAGAGATCTTGCAGGCTTACCTTGAACAGTTGTGTGTTTCACAAAAGCCACCTCTCCTTTTCCTTCTTTCAGACAGCTGCAGGGGGGAGGAACAGAAGAGAACTTAGAAAAACAGACACTGTGGCTTTCGATCTCCCGTTTCAGCAAATTATTTTTGGCACAAACTGCAGCCATTGAGAAGTGGTCTTCCCCCAGAAAAAGATATGCTGGCAGGGAAGAATTGGTAATGGCAGAGAAGTAATTCAGTCTTCTCAGGACCCCTGACTACAGCACAGCCCTCCCTGCTTTGATGAAAACTTCCATGTGTCAGGGCTAGAATATTTCCCCAAAGGACAAATAACTTGCACTCACTGAAAAGCTCCAGAATATCCAGAATAAGGTCCTGTGCGGGACATTTTTGTTTTGGAGTCCCCCTTGCACTGACGGTACAGTTTGGGTTCAGTGGTGACACCGGGAACGCAGCTGGCAGAGAAAAAATTGGCCACGGCTGTGGGTGAGAAAGGAGCAATAGTGCGTCAGTAATTCACTTTTAGAAGGATGGGAAGGGAGGGGATGCAGAAGGAATGCCAGTACCTCATGAGCCACCTCTGGACCCCCACAGAAGATTGGGCAACATTCATTTCACTGTAACACCACTCCTGGCTTGACTCCCACCACTGATCTGGCTCTCCCACCTCACCTTGCTCAATGGAGCCTGAGTCTTTGCCATCCCATTCGATATCTCCCCGGTGGGTGAGGATCCCAATTGGGATGTTCCAGCCAGCAGATCTGCCCAGGCCTGTGTGGCAGGAGGTCTTTCCCCTCAATTCATTTATTGTGAAGTCTGTTCCCTTCTTCACGATGGCCACAGCATAGTAGCTGGTAGTGGAGCCTGCAGTGTAGGAAAAAGCAATAAGGCAATAAGAAAACAGGACTTGGGGACATTTCAAATCCTGCTAACCCCCCTTTTTCCAGGGAACAGAGTCCTGCATTTCCATATAACTCGCAATTTGTTTGAATGCTCGTGGTTTTCTCATTTTCTTAGGGGTGAGCTACACTGCCAGTATTGAAGCAACTCTGTGCATTTCAACTAATAGAGAGTGACCTGAAAATACTGCCACACTCAAAGTGTTTTGCCAAAGGACAGACATCATAGATGCCACAGTTTTGTAAGAAGCTTCAACAAGTCTTTTTGGCAAATCTCCCCTGGCAAGTCTCTTCTCAAATGCTGTTGCCCACTGAAGCACATACATAAGCCTTACGAGACTGAAACTCCACGCTTAGTCTTTAAAATTATATCTAGTCCATCACATGCTGTGTATGGATACAGTGGCTGAGTTTTAGGGATGGTAGAGATCTCAGCCTTTCATTTAATAACTGTTTTTCTTAGCTCCCATGTTGAGAATGACTCTGCCATATTGCTTTGATCCTGAATATTGTGTACAAACAGGCTGAACTCCAGGGCAAAGATCAAAAGAGACTGGGAGCTTTAGATGTGGTGAGGAAGTAGCATCTGTTTGGCTCCCAGGAGAAAGATGGGAGAGATGAAGGATGATACAGCAAGTGAGTAGGAATGGAGACATGGATCTAACTCCTACCAGAAGAGATTGTGCAGAGCACTTTTTATGCTTCTCGTCTTTTTTCTGGGTGTTGCCTGCACTTCTTGCCTCAGTGGTCTCAACTGGGTGTTCCTCCCCAACCACTTTTAATGCTGTCGCCTCTTCAATGTTTTTTTTTCTCTTGCTCACTGCACAGGGGGGTACACAGCTTACCTGTGCCATTTAGCTCTGTGTTTTACCCTCACAGTTCAAGGCCACTGAAAGCAGAAGATTGCTGGGACCAGCATAATTTTAATGCCATGCTTCAGGAGGACCGTGATTTCTGCTCATGATGCTCTCCACTCCTTCAAGGGATCAGAGACTTTCACTGCAGCAAACGACAGAAATGGGGCACTGGCTCTGCCCCTTTCCACTGCAGTGACACCGTGGCCATGGGTGATGATTCACATTTTGCTGAACTGCCCCCTACCCCTTCCCCTCTGAGATCTGTAAGCCAGGGGCAATGTTTTGGACCCCCAACTGAAATAATGTAGGAGCTCTGCATGGAAAGGATGGCCTTTGCATTCTCAGTTTGTTACCACCACTTGGCTTAAAAGCACTGCATGAAAATGTACCTTCACTGTGTTCATAGACCTCAGCAGCAATGGGCTTCAGCTTGTAGGGGGCAAGGCCTGCCTCAAAAACTTGACCTCCATCCAAGCTAATGGCATCTGCTTCATTATTCTAAACAACAAAGAGATTTCATCAATTAACCAAGAGCAGGAAAAAAGCTTCTCAGAGTCTTGCCTGGATCTTTGTGGATGACTCCTTCTCTACAGGGGGATCACAGGTAACAACCAGGGACTGAAAGAAGACTCCATCTCTGGGTGTAATAGGCTGCTGAAACATACTCAGCGTCCAGCATAGGTGTTTGCAGCCCACTCACCGAGATGGCTTTTATGCAGTCGAGGTACGTTGCTTTCTGCAGGCAACTCAATGCAAAGTTGTCTTGTTGCATGTGGTCCCTCAGGACATTGCATTTGTTCTCTTCTGCTGAAGATATTGTGCACCACTTGATGTTTGTCTTTGGGGGAGCAGCAAAACACAGAGCTGTAGAAAGAACCATAAATAAGTAGTCTGAGAGAGGTGGAAAGGTGCCGATTGGAGAGAAATAGCATCTCTGTGAGTACAAGGTTTCTGGTTCCCTGCTGTCACGACCTTGGGTGATGGTGAGGTGCAGGATCTCCCTTGCACACTTTCTATGTCATGCAGGAAGGTCCGTTCCTTCTTTCTTGCCTGATGTGTGCACCATCAGGAACATTTGAGAGGATCATCCCTGTCCCTGGACAGTCGTGATTCAAACAGTCTGGGCTGACACCAACATCCCCAGGATCAGAAGAAATCCACACACTTCAGTTGAAGAAGTTAAGCTTAAGCTTTTGCAAAAATGGAGAGCAAAGACAGACACTGAAACAGTGCTTTTGCAAATAACCCCATAGGGAGAGCAGCTCTGACCTGGCCAGGCTGTGTGCAGAACATTGCCACTCTCACCCCCTTGGCAGATGGATGAACTGATATATTTAACTACCTCTTTATATCTCACCTCCCCCACTGCACCCACAAACAGTGATGCCAGAGCACCACCACAGTCCTTCTACGAGTCCCCCAACCAGTAAATGCAGCTGAGTGGCTGTTCTGGGAGAGCAGAACACAGCAAAGACTTCAGGTGGACACAGACTCACACCTTCTCCAGCAACCTGAACCCCAGAAATGCTAGAAACTTGCAGTTCAAGGATGTGGCCAGCCTGTGCTGACCTTTAACTCTGCCCCTTACTCAGCAGGGCTATGCAGACCAAGAGGTTCCGAGAGCACAGTATGTTCTCTTCAAACCCTCGAGGGCACATTTCATTCAAACATCTCAGATTAACCCGTGCCCTTTCCCTTTTATCTTTCACCTCTGAAATTTCGTCTCTGCACTTGATTTTTGAGCCATAACCCTGCCAGCAGATGCCTCCCCTCCTCCCAGTGGAGGTGCTGAATTTGGTCACCAATCCTTAACCTTAATTCCTACTGCCATCATTTATGTTTTTCAGGTCTTGGCCATGGTCACCTTGATCTAATGCTGGCAACCATCCTGCCTGGGGCAGAGGTTGGATGGGGACTTCCTGTGGGAGTCAGCCCAGCTGCACTGGTGACATTGGGAGGGCAATAGCAGCCTGAGTGCCTTGGCCACTGTTGCAGGGTTCCTGGGCAACCTCTTGGCTCCTTCCATTCAGGGGAAGAAGAGGGTCCATTAAAAAACAACCTTGTGTCCTAGTACTCAGAAAAAGCACTCAAAGACTTTCCAATGCCAGCGACACAGGCAGCATTTCCACCAGAGGACATGGATCCCCACCACACTTTATAGGAGGTCAGAAGAGACCTGCTGCCTACTCCCAGAAGGAGATCCTTCTTTCCCTTTCCAGGTCAGGTGTAGACAGCAGCAACCTTGCTGTGGCTACCTGCACACTGCCTGCCAGAGCTGTGAGCGGAAAGGGAGGACAGAATCACTCCAAGCAGAGTCAGCCCTGCAGCAGCACAGTTTTGGCATAAAATACACAGGAACTCAAGAAAAGTGCAGCCACAGCAGCAGGACAGAATCCTGTAGGAGCAGAGGGGAAAGCACAGGGACTCTTTCATTATTTGAGCTCAATTTTAGTGTCACTATCTTCAGGTTTAACCCAGCACATGTGCAGTCTTGGTGGGTCTTGCAGTAGTTTCTCCCCCCATTGGCTGAGCCTGGGCTCCTCTACTGACACAGCAGTTGGCTGGAGGATGATTTTTCCCTTCACCCTGTGACAGCAGGAGTGCAGAGCCTCTCCTGAGGAGTCCCCTCCGTGGTGGTGGATGCCGATCATCCCTCCTCCTTGCCTGGCAGCTTGCTGCGGCAAGCTGCAACCCTCCCTCCAGCCCCCACCGGCTGCCCGAGGAGAAAGCTGCTGTCATTAACACTCAAAATACCATCCTTATTGACAGATCCACAGCATCCAAAGCAAACACCGCTTTATGTCCTGGCTTTTACTTAACAGCTGCCTGGGTCTGGCACATGCTGCAGCTCTAAAGAAGCCTTGTCTAGGGGGAAGCCTGAGTCCGAGAGGATTTTGACTTCCTTTCCACAAGCACTGCTTTCGGCAGACACTTACCCACTATCCCAAGGGACAGCACGGTGAAGAGTACGAGTTTCATACTTGAGCAGGGAGTCGGGTGCTGCGGAGGGGGAGCAGCAGGCTTGGTCACAGACTGTCCCCTCTAAGTCTGTGATGGCTCTGGAACTGCTTTCTCCCTCTTTTATAGAGGAACAGCCTTGGCTGTGTTTGCAGAAACAATGACCTAACACTGTTTGTCCTTCCTTATTTCTCAATAGCTCCTAAATCTCCCCCCTCCCTAGATCAGCCCATTTTCAGAAAGCCTTTCACTTTGGCACTGAACCCTTCCGTTGGCAGTAGTCACAGCAGGGCAAGGCGCTTTGCATTTTACAAGGGCCTTCAGATGGAAAATTCCCAGGTTGTGACATTTGAATTCCTCTCAGGGCTGAAACACTGCAGGAGGGGCTATTTCCTTTGTGTTGCCCACTCCTTGCCTTGCCAGAGAGTCCCTGTTGGATCCAGCCCTGGGTTTTGTGTGTTTGCCAGTAACTGCTGCTGTGGTGTCCACAGCCCTTTGACTCAACGCACCGAGCGCCTTCCTGCTCTCTTGCATGCTCTTGGCAATGGCAGAGGAGTTGAAAGGCAGTAAATACACATGATCTGGCTCCTTGCACAGGCAAAGAAAGCCAATGACAGTGACCCGCACAGTGACAGGCTGTCAGCTCGCTAAGTGCCCTGCAGCCAGAAGGAAGCATCACACTGCACCTTTGGTAAATTTTTGGAATAAACCTGGGAAGAAATGCTGAGATTAGGAGTCACCCTTCTCCCTCTTCCTCTGCAAACCCTCTCCATCCAACTGTGTCTCTCCTGACCTGTCCCCCTGCAGCCAGGACCAGTGGATCATGGCTTAGTTGATGAAGGTGATGCTGTCCCAGCTTCAGTGTCCCCATCTTTGCTGCAAGGTGCAGGACCAGCTTCAGATTGACTTCGACACATAATGTGAGAGTTCCTGGACCACACCAGCTTTCTAGACAACTGCTAGGGCTGGTTCACCCACTGTGCCCACCCAACACAAGCTACAAGAGTGCTGTTGGAGGCCCAGCGGGGAGGTCCAGCTCCCAGGCTTGCTCTCAAGAGCACTAGCTTTCCTTGGAGAGAGGATCTCCTGGATCCCCTACAGAGGTCCTTCCTGCCCCATGGCCTTCACCCTCTTACATGGCTGGAGGTTGACTGGAAGCACCTGGGTTGTCTCTCCTCCCTCCTCTCAGCAGGCCCAGGGCAAAGGGAGCTGCAGGTGGGTGGTGGTGGCCAGAGTGGCTTCAGTGCAGGTGGGAGCCCAGTGTCAGGTCAGGGATATGGCTCTTCAAGGTGACCCAGAAAAGGGGGCTGCTGGAGACCCTCAGGCAATGACCACCCCCACTGCGGCACTGGGGGCCTGTCCTGCCTGGGCCTGAGGCACTCATGGACACTGGTTATTCCACATCACCTGTAGCAGTTCCCTGTTTCTCATTCTTTCATCCCCTGCTTTCCCAGAAGGGCAGCACTCGTGTCCAGAGCATCTCCAAACACACTGCAGCTGTAGGGGGGACTGACTTTCTCCCACCTCAAGCCTGTCTTCCCTTTTAAGAGATCTGCTGTCCATATTTACTCCGGCAAGCTGTGGCCTTCCAAGGCCATCCTCTGCTGAGACTGGTAGATGCCACCAAAATCCATCCGCAGCTTCCTGTGAGTCTCACCAATTCTTTTCTCACTCAGGGTAGCCTTAGCAACATTCCCATCTATGAGAAGAGGCACAAGTTCTTCCATACTTGAGAAAGCTGTCCCACACATGTTCTTCCATAGTTTTTTGCTGATTTGTTCCAAAATGCCTCTTCTAAGAGATATCCTGAGAGAGTCTAGAAATTGCAGTGACTCTGAAACATCAAAGATATCTGGGCACAAAGTAGTGAAAATCTTTGGACATCTTGACTCCACAAGCTGAGCAGTAACATCACTATCCAGATAGCATAATGTATTTTTGCCACACGACAGATGAAAGGGAAAGATGACAAAGAAAACTTGGAAAACATAAAGAATCTATTCAAACAACAGAAGAACAGTTTCTGGAAAAGCCCAAACTATCCTACCTTCTGCACATGGCTCCCAGACCTTTTTACATGAACCACCCACTACCCCTGTCTGCCTTCTCAAATCTCACCAGCATCCCAGTGCACACTGTGCTGATGTAATGGGTGGTTTTCACTCCACATCTTTTCCCCTTGCTCTCCCAGATGGCATCAGGGCAAATCCATGGGCAAAGGAAGACGCTTGGATTGCAATGTTTGCCTCTTGTCCTCCAGTAACCTCCTGGATTTCCAGATGTCACTAGTCATCTAGAATGTCACCAGCCGCATACAGAGCTGCTTCTATGCCTCCTTTCAGTGTGTGCTGGTTTAAAAGTTAACCAGCAGGGGGAATGAACTCAACTCAAAAGAGAGATTATAAGTCAGAATAACAATT
>JAWMRA010000009.1:21433452-21443938 GCA_035584735.1 Pseudotriccus pelzelni
TTCTACCTCCTACATGGCTCCAACTTTCATCTACACCACACCCTTCTTTTCCATTTTCTTAAAGATGTAATTAGCAAAGGCGTCACCTAAACTTCTGATTGGTTTTACTGTAGAAATTTACTTGGACAAACTACTTCCAATCCCCAAGGAGGGGGGACCTTTGCAAAACCATGACACTAAGCTGAGATTGATCAGCAAGGGCCAATTCTTAGTAGCGATGGAAATTCTTTACCAGAAGGAACAGAGCTAAGTTGGTGCCCCTGTTATCCAGAAGGCACCAACCCTTCTGTAGTGCCCGTCTTCATGAAATGACCAGAATTATTGTTACACATCCCAAGTTCGTTGCATTGCAACACTACACATCCCTGCTGCTCCGTTTTCCAAAAGAGGATGCTGCTAAAAATTACATGACTGATGAAGAAATATGTATTAACACACCCTCTACCCAACCACGGGTCACTGGTGATGCATAAACACAGCTGAACCCCAGAGAAAGAACAACGCCAAGTAAAACAGAAGGTAAAATAATACTGTTTATTTCCACATCTCCCTCATTGCTGCAAAGCCCATGTGTGCACTGTGGTTTGTGGTTGAGACAAGGGTGGACTGGAGTTCTGGTTGTGTCCTAAGGAAAGCACATTTATTGTAGCTGGGCTGGGATAAAGTTAGAGCTGGCATAACCGTGTGGAAGAGGACTTGGTTTTGCCACAGTGAGCTCATCCTGGAGCTAGTGCAGCTGAATAGAGGCTGGAGCCAAGCTCTGGTTGTGTATGTGTATGTGGAAAACATCAACCAGGTAGAGGGAGAGCTGTGATCAAGGCATCACACCAGCACAGGCATGTCATCTGACTCTTTGGAAGAGTTATTTCCGTAAAAGTGCCCATATCCAGCAGTAGAGGCCTTTGGAGCTAATGCTGATATTCCCAGGTGTCACCAGGCTGCCAGTTATGTAATGAAGACCCAGCTCACCTTGAGAGACTGAGGAGAAAAAGCACTAAAAATGGAAGAAAAAGAAAATAAAGGAAGCAATCGACCCTCAAGGTGGGCCAGGCTGAGGGCAAAGGACAATATACTCCCACCAGCAGTTTGGATTTCTCTAGAGAGTTGGCTTCTTTCCCTCTGTAAATGGGAATTTCTGGTTTGTGGCTTGGAGAAGGCTGGAGCCTGCCCATGATAAGGATGTCAGCATGGTCAGTGATGAAAGCTGGGCCCAAGTTCTTGTCCTGTCCCGACCCCACATGTCACATGAAGGTGAAGCCAGGAAGAGCAGCCTGATGGGAATCCGTTTTCCCAGATCATCTGCACTGCTCCTCTGTCAACAGTCCAGGGTGGGACACAAGTCTGAGACTGGCATTCAACTGGCAAGGGTGCGCATCTCAAGAGGTGGGAGACGGTGATGTTGGGTGGTAAATGGATAGAGAACAGCTCTGTGGAGGAGGACTCGGGAGTACTGGTGGGTGACAAATTGGACATGAGCTGTCTGTGCAACTGCAGCCCAGAAAGACAGGTGTCTCCTGGGCTGCACCCAAAGCAGTGCGGGCAGCAGCTCAGGGGAGGTGATGCTGCTCTGGTGAGACCTGACCTGCAGCACTGAGTCCAGCTCTGGGGTCCCCAGCGGAAGCCACACATGAGTCTGTTACAGCCAGTCCAGAGGAGAACCTCAAATCTGGTCAGAGGGCTCAGCATCTCTGCTGTGGAGAAAGGTTGTGAGCCTGGGAAGGAGAAAGTTCCAGAGAGATCTTAGAGCCCTTTCCAGACACCTAAAGGTGCTCCAAGATTGCTGGAGAGGGACTTTGGACAAGGCATGGAGTGACAGGACAAGGGGGCATGGCTTTGCACTGCCAGAGGGAAGGGTTAGGTGGGATACTGGGAAGAAATTCTTTCCTGTGAGGGTGGGGAGGCCCTGGCACAGGTTGCCCAGAGAAGCTGTGGCTGCCCCATCCGTGGAAGTGTCCAAGGCCAGGTTGGCCGGGGCTTGGAGCAACCTGGCCTAGTGGAAGATGTCCCTGCCCATGGCAGGGGTTTGACAAAAGATGAGCTCTAAGGTCCTTTCAAAGCCAAAATGTTCTGTGATTCAGTGTTGAGGTACCCAGGAGGAGCAGGGAAAAGTCAAGGAGCTTCTTCACAGCTGGTTTATGTGGCCATTGTAAGAACCTGGGGGAAATTCCAGCCCCCTTGCCTGATGCTAAGTCTCTCCTGGAAGAAGGAATCACTTGTCCCCTGGAGGCCAGGTCACCATGGGGCTTGCAGCAGCTGTAAGCCACAGTGTGGGAGTGCCAGCTCTGAGAGCATGGCCTTGGCTGACTGGGACCAACTTGGCATTCCCCGTGGCTCCCAAGGCCTGACAGATACCTGGAGAGCTGTGGCTGGCTTTCCAGAAACAGGCTTTCAACCCCTGTTTGGAGTTATGGGTCAATTTTGGAGCTGTGCTCCAAATCGAGAGTCACTGTCCTTGGTTTATTTTTCAGGAAATGCCACAAACCCATTTCCCCACTGGTTAGGAGAAATACTCGGTGTCAGGTTTTGACTGTGTTGCAAAATTCTGTTTTCTACCTGGGATGAGCTGAACTGGCCACTGAAGAATTGGACCTGATGTTGTTTGAATCAATATTTGCCTCTAAGCATTGCTTCTAAGCATTGCTTCTAAGTATTGCCTAATTTCTAAACTGCACAGGGCAAACAAAGAGCTCTCTGTCAATCCTAAGCTGCTCTTCCCAGCTGGAAGCACTAAGCTCAGCTGCAGACTGTGACCTCTTGTCCAGAGCTACTTATTACACCATACCATCACAGATTTGCATTCTTAGTTTGGAAACTAATGTCAACTCAGCAGCCAGGTACCAACAGCTTGACCCTCTGCCTCACACAGCAAGTCTGCAGGACAGTGCCACCATCTCCCATCCCCTGTCTGCACATCCCCCTTCCAGCAAACACCAGCTGGTCCAGCATCCATGAGGAAACAGGTTTCCTCAACCTTTTTTCCCAAGCAGGCCCCCTCTAACTCCCCAGCCCCCTTGCTGAAGTCAGCAGTGGTTTCTGCTCTGCCAGTCAGTGGTCCATGCAAAATTCACCTCTCGGATATGCAATTAGTGACATTCCTTCTACTGAAGGATCCCAGTTTGCTTAATTTACCCAAAGGTTAACAGGATTAAGAGAAACTCTGTGCAGCCTTGGGAGCTGTGATATTCCTGAAGGGATTTAGGAAGAGAAGGCAGAAACATATAGTGGGTTAATTATTCCTGCTGAAGATACACTTGTAAAGAGACCAGCTGAAGCCTGGTAACAGCCAGCCCTGCTTCCTGCATATTTTCCAAAGATCAGTGGGAACAAACCAATAAAAATTGATACTTGGGAAAGAAATGGCGTGAGTGCCAGCTGCCCTATGTGCCCGCAGCACCTTCAGCTCTTCTCCCACAGGACCCCCAGGTCCTTTGTCAGGGTACACACCTGGCAGCTGCACAACTCTTCTGTCCACAAAATGGTTGTGTCCAGCTCCGTGGGACATGCCAGACAGATTCCATGAGGGCATGTCCTCACAATGAGATGCTGGACCATCTCAGAGTTGTGGCTGTGTGAGAACAGGGGGAAAGGTGGCTTATTTCCAGGGGGGAGGGAGCTGTGGCTCACATGTCCTTATGTGCAGCCACCATGCACACATCCAGGGGTGAGGGAGCAGGAGGGTGAGTGGGGACATTCCCTTGCAGTCACAGAACACAGGACACCAGGATGGGGACAGAGACATGGTGGAGCTGGCCAAGAAGACCTTGTAGTGAGAGGGGAGGAAGAGTGAAGAAGCAAAAGGTGAACCTGGGGGTGAGCCACTGCCAGCCTACCGCCATAAGGGGACACCCAGCTGCGTGCCGAAGGAGCAGGGGGACAGCACTGCCCAGCATAAGGAAGGTCCTAGCAGATGCAGCCAGGAGAGCAGCTCTGTGCCTGCTGCTAATGCTCTTGATTTCAGTGGACCAACAGTGACTCTTCAGATCTGTTCAGCACAGAGCTGCTGGTGGAGCAGTCAGCAGAGGCCAGCAGACAAAAGGACACAAAAGGAGAAAGCAAGGGGAGATACCAAGAAGGGAAAACTTGTGAGCCAGCTTTCTGGAGCAGGGCCGGCAGTACAAAGCCCGGGGCTGGCAGCGCTGGCAGGGCTGCTGGAGCAGCTCTGACAGCTGGGTCTGGCCCAGGGAGCAGGGACTGAAACTCTCATTGTCCTCTACAACTCACAGACAGCCCAGCTGGGCTGGCATGGCCACCCACCACTGCACCAGGGGTTGGAGCTCTTGGGGAGCTGCTCCAGCCAGAAATGAGGTTTGGGCTTTAAATTAAAGGGAAAAGGGTCAGCTCACCAGTGGGTCAAGCTGAACTCTTACCACTTGCTGTTCAGCCCCTTTCCAGTTAGTTAATTCGTGGCAATCATTAATTCCTCACCCCTGTCCACGTGGGGAGCCTCACAATAGCTAATTTTTAATCTGTCACCTCAACTACATGCTGTTACATGGGTCCTGGTTGAAGTCACCGTCCCATTTAAACATTCTTACAGCCAATACAATTCCCTGCTGATTAATAGTGGTTGTTTTGAAATCAGCAAAACATTTGTTGGCCAACATTCCCTTCCACTCTGTAATTTTAAAGCAGCATTAAAGGGAATTAATGGAAATAAGGCTTCGGAATAACAGAGACCCTTTGAACTCTAGTTAAATTAATTTTCCTTCTGCTCTTGAGATTTTCAAAGACAGATTGGACCATGCAGCAGTCACAAGCCATGCAAACATCTCATCCTTTGGAGGTCAAGAGCAGAGTATGACACCTGTGAGTAAATACTGGATTCAGGACCTGGGAGGGTACCTGCCAGCTGGTGAGCACCATACCATGGGTGAAACACCTGCCTTGCTCAGGAATCTCTGAGGAGCCCACAGGCAGGCCTGACCTCTCAGTGCCTCCTCTCACTCCTAAGTGACAGAGGAATTTGTTTCCTGGTCCCTGATCAAGATGTTCTCATCAAGATAAAATCCAAGGGGAATGGCTCCTCCTCCCATCCTCATTCCCTGGACACCCAGGCCTGGCACAGCCTTGAGACATCACCAAACCCTGGCTCTCAAACCACTAGGCTGTCCTTTCCAGTAATTACTGTTTTGCAATGTGAAAATAATAAAAGTCTTTGGTCTGTTAAGAGGTCTGGTAGGAGAAGAGAGAGGGGAGCAAAAGGCAAAGCTGAGCAGATTTCAACCCCCCTCCTGAGGGCTTTTAGACTCCTGTGGCATTTTAATCCTCATGGCATTTCCAGCTGCAGGGACAAAGGAGCAGAAAACCTAGGCAGAGGTGTCGGGCTTCAGGGCACAGGTCTGGCTGGGGCTGGTCCCAGAGAGGGAGTTCTGGGGTGGGATGGCCAACGGGATGCAGCAGCCCTCTCCCAGAATGTGACGGCAGAGCCCAGCTAAAGAGTGGCATGGCCCTAACAGCTCCTGAAAAGTGTTGCAAGAATAAGGAAGTAACAAGAAAAAATTCTTGCTCCAGATACTTTGCTAAGAGTTGCATAAGATGGAGGGATGTGGCTGCGCTCTGTAGGTGTAATCATTGAATCCCAGAATGGTTTGGGCTGGAAGGGAACTTAAAGCTCATCAAGTTCCCAACTCTTGCCACGGACAGGGACACTTTCCACTAGCCCAGATTGCTCCAAGCCCCGTCCAACCTGGCCTTGGACACTTCCAGGGATTGGGAGCTCACAACCTCTCTGGGCAATGATTACTGTTGGACCATGATCAATGATCAGCAATTATCAGTTATGTCCTAGGCAAGGGTGCTGTATGGGCAGAAATGGCTTCATCCCACTGGAATTCCCTTTGAATCGCAACAGAAAGGGAAAATGAACTCCTTTGGGGGAGTCTGGTCACTGGCAGTGGCTGAGGGCTCAGTCTACATGTCCACAGCCTTGCTAGACCTGAGCTGATATCTGTTATCTTCCCTTCACTGGAGGTTTTGCCCTTCCACCTGCACCCCTTCGATGACCAACACTCTCCTCCCATCACTTGCGTCTGCCAGTGGCAGCCACCACAGGCAGCAAGTCCTGCCACTCCTCTGCCTGGTAGAACCTGGACTGATACCACAGCCAGAGTGTGCCAGGACCATGTGCCAAGGGCAGAGAGAGAACAAGCCTTGGAGAAACACTGGCCAGCTGTGCAAGAGACATCCCTTACCTGAAGGCATCACCAGCTCTTACAATCCCATCTTCCTTAATTTTCAACCTCACTGGGGGCCTCCATCATCAATCTTCTGGGAGCCTGTTCATGATCAGCCCATCAGATCCTGACTGAGCAATGCTGGGGGAACACTGGTCCCCAGCTCCACCACAGCTCTGCCCCTACCTGGCCATAGCCCTGATGGTCCCCACCACAAGCCACAGGCAGACTTCTCAGCCAGACCATGGGCCTGCCTGGTGCTCCCCAGGCTGTGTCCAACCCTGTTGTTGTCCCCAGAACCCATCCCAACCTCAGACCTGCCTCTTTACCTCCACCTTCCCTTCCCCAGGGATCTAGACTCTGTGCTGGGCCCAGCTGCTGTTCCAGGGCCGATCCTGCTCACCTTGGATGGAGGTTGTGATGGAAAAGGATCAGGCTGAGGGGCTTCCTTTGGGAGCAGGCAGCCCTTGCAGTACCCTGGCACATAGGCAAGAACACAAAACTATCTCCTGGTTAGACCAGGGAATAGAAAAGGCCCCAACTCTCTCATAGGGTTTTGATCTCATACTTTAATCCATTTACAGGCCACTTTATCCTGGGCAATGATTATTTTGGATGCAGCAGCAGGATTTTTCCATCAAACCAAATGTTTCCACTAAGTCCTGGTATTGCAGGAGTCCCACAGCCCAAAGCTGACATCTTCTATGAACACACCATGGAGACATAAAATGAACAAACAGCGAGAAAGGCTTTGTGGAGATCCTGTTACGAGCAAGATATTTGTTCCTTTTGCACATTCCCCTTGAGGTGGGAAATCCCCTCGAAAAGACCAGGCCTTTCATCAAGGTCATCAGACTTGTGTAATGACAGCAGGGAAGCTGGGGCCACCAAGCTTTGTCTCCTTCCTCATCTACCACAAGGAATGCTAGATTTTCATGACACACAGATTTTCAGAGCACAGCAGCAAACAGCTTGTCAGGGGAAAGGTTTACACCAAAAGAAAAACCAGCTTTTTACTCATTAGCATAATATTTCTATTAGCAACACTTGCAGGCTCTGGCTGTGACAGAGGACTTAATAAATTGGGGAAGGCAAAACAATGGAGCATCTTGCTCTGGTTTAGCCCCCTAAAAGTTACATCTACACTGCCTCTCTTATCCCACGGTGTTGACACCTTCAGATGATCATTATAGCAGAGGTAACATGGAGTATTTCATGGACTTGGTAGAGGACACAGGTGGTGGCTCAGGCAGGGCATTCACCTTCCTGGTGGCCAGAGGACGTTATTCCCATCATCAGCAATCCAAGCTGAGTTAAAGGATTAACTGACTGCAAGTCGAGCTGTCCTGATTTTAAGGAGAGACATGGGCACCTGGAGTAGTTTGGGGTTAACTCCACTGTGTCAACAAAAAGTACTGCCTCCTCATTTGTCCTGCAGCCACAGTGCAATTTCTTCTGGTCACAGGTGACTGCTTAAAAGTAAAAAGAGGTGGAAGCAGAAAGGTGAGGGGGGGGACACAGAGGATGTGCCGTGGCCAGAGTCTCATGGCAGGAACATTCTCCCCAGGGTACCTTGAGTTTGGGACTGTGGCCACCTCCTGTGCTAGCTCCTGCACTGGTCACACTCAGGGTCTTGTCTTGAGGGGACAAACCAGGGAGCAGTACCCCAACCCAAACCTTGGACATCATCTCCTGAAGGATTTCAGTGGGATTCTGAGTCTAGTAAAGTCACTTTCCTGCATCTGCAGTCTTCATCAGCAGGGTGCTGAGCCAAAAAGCAAACTCCAGCATTCTGGGCACAAGACAGAGCCCTACTCTCCAGGAACTGCAGCTCCTTCTGGTCATACTGTTTGATCCAGAACTGTTCTTTGAACTGTAACACATGGCAAGATTGGTTTCCAGTTTGAGGGAAGATCCCTCTTTTCTTTTTTTTTTTTTTTCCCTTTAATTCAGCCCTTACCCAGTCCACAGTTATCAAACTCTCATGTTCATTTCCCACTCATACTCATGCATCTCCCACTCAGACACTTTGATGGTAAAAGGGAAAGCAGGGGAGATCTAGAAGATGGTGTTCTATAAGATTAGCTAAGGTTAAGGAGCGATGTAAAGATGGAGAAAGGCCTTATGTACCATGTCCTGCTGTCAGTTGTTAAAAAAAAATAATGTTCCTAGACTGGCTGAGGAACATCTGGAAAGAGACATCTCCTGCAGGAGGCCCAAAGGTCTCTGAACAGTGATATTCACTTCCTGAGGGGGCAGGGGCTGTTGTGTGGGGGCATCATGCCAACCCCTCCCAGGAGCTATGGCACATGGAAGCACACAGACTGTCCTCCTGAGATGGTCTTCAGACCATCCAGGTCTGGTGGAAACCACTGCAGCCACAGAGACACCAGCAGAGCTCTTCCACTCCTTATGATCTAACCTCATATCTGTATTTCATCCTAAATCACTTTAAGCCAGGTCTATGGCTTCCCCCTTCTCCCCTTGCAATGCCAAACAGCCTGAAGTGCTCTACTCTCTCTCTCCTGAGGCTCAGTTCCTCATCTTCTTACTTCTTTTCAACCTGCATTCTCTTTACTCAGAAATTGCCTTTTTGAAGATGGGATCAACTGATGGGTGGAGGAGACAGATCCTCCTGGGATGTGGCATCCCAGAAGACTGTTTGCAGCAGTTACTATTCTATTCTTCCCTGTCTGGTGGGACAGGAGTCCTGCCAGCTGCCCTGGGTCAGCAGATTACAGAAGATACAGAGGATAAGTGTAAGGAAGAACTATAAGGCAGCAAAGACAGACATAAAGTTTAGCCCAGGAAAACTGTGGATGCCACATGCCTGGAAGTGCTCAGGGCCAGGTTGGATGGGGCTTGAATCAGCCAGGTCTAGCCGAAGGTGTCCTTGCCCGTGGCAGGCGGGGTGGAACTGGATCAGCTTTAAGGTCCCTTCCAACCCAAACCATTCCAGGATTCTACGATAAATGGCCCAGAGGAGGGCCATTCCCTTGGCCCACAGCAGAGAAAAGGATCCAAAGCCAAGGCAGCGGAGGTGAGGGGAGCAAAAGTTGTAACAGATGATTCCCGGAACAAAGTTCACTCCACCTATAGCCCGATGAGTCCCATCTGTGCAAACAGTGGCTGCTTGCTCAGCAAACACACCTATCCCAGCCCCACTGCTGCAGCCTCAGCTGGCATTTTTGGAGGAGGGGATGTTTTAACATCTGCAAAGATCTGGTATTTGGACCACTTACAAAACTGTTCCATGGTGGGGTGGGGGATATACCTGCAGCCGCAGTGCACCCCATCCCCCTCAGCAAACCACAGTCACCAGCCTTCAGAGGTGCAAACAGGAGTGCCCTTGCCCTTGGTAAAACATCCATGTCCAAACCCACAACACACGAGGGACTCCATCCCCACCTTCTTAAGCTCCTTGGCTTTCTGTGGGACTCTGGTCCCTCTGAGAAAAATGTGCTCTCAGACCTCCTGGGAAGAGACAGAGTCCTTCAGGCCCAGCAGCAAGATGAGAAAGGACATCAGAGGTGGCAGGGCATGAGGAGGGAAACAAGGCAGCCAAGGACATGATGCAGGGGCAGAGTGTCTGTGCTCAAGTGTGTGGGAAGGAAATGAGCTGGTTGTGCTCCTCTTCCTTACTACATTCTCCTCAGTCTTCTCTTCCCACCCCAGAGCTCTACAAGGGGCACCCACTCAGTCTCCTGTGACCACAACACAGTGCTCTGAGGCCCCAGCCCCTATTGTGTCTCTGATGTGTCACAGCTCTCCTCACACATAGACTCTGGACCCGAATCTGTCCCTCTGAACCTCCCACCCACCACTGCCAACAAGAAATGGCAGCTGCACCCTCAGCCCAGCACGTAGTGCTGTTTGCACAGCCCTTGCTCAAATACAATGGCCAGAGCTGGCTCTGCAGCCCCTCCAGCATTGCCATGACTTCCCTCCCTCCCACCCTGACTGGCTGCTGCAGTGGGATCACAAAGGAGCTCTGCGCACCTCTGCCTCAGCCGCAGCACCTGCGGGAGCTCAGGGCCAGTATCCATGGGACAAGGTTCACACTCCCTCTGGAAGTTCCTTTGTCACTCCTGAACTAACACACCCTGTCTCAGGCACTGTCATCCCCCAATTAGGTTAATTATTGTGGGTTTATATGGTAATTAACCATAAAAACTGGCTCTGTGGGGAGCAGGGACAGCACCCAGGGAATGGCTTGAGCTGTGTCAGGGCAGGCTCAGGTTGGATCTCAGGAAAAAGTTCTTCCCCCAGAGGGTGGTTGGCACTGACCAGGCTCCCCAGGGCAGTGGGCACAG
>JAWMRA010000009.1:21444522-21483655 GCA_035584735.1 Pseudotriccus pelzelni
GGCGTGAGGCCGAGATGGCGGCTGAGCATGAGGGCCGTAGGCCAGGGCTGAGTGCTGGGCCTGCTCCTCTGCCTTCTCGCCAGCGGCCTGAATGGTGGGGCCCAGGGCACCCTCAGCAAGTTTGCTGGGGATCCCCTGTGGGCAGGAGCTGCTGAGGCAGGGCTGTGCTTCTTATTTAGGGAGTCTCCTCTGAAGAAGCCCTGAACTTTTCTGGTTCCTCCCTGCAGGGGCTCCCGACAGTGACTGAGGAGCCTCCAAGTCCCTCAGTGATCAAGGAGTCTCCAAGTGCTGCCAGCAGAAGCCAAGCCTCCTTTTGTGCTGGTTGACCCCCCGGAAGCTCCCTTTGCTTCTTCTCGTGGTCCACACCCTTCCCCAGCTCCATTCCCTTCTCTGGACACGCTGCAGCCCCTCAGTGTCTGTCGTGTAGTGACTGGGGTAACTGTACCTGTTCAGTAGACACATGTTGATGCTGTAGCTTTCCTAGAAAACATAAAACCTCTCCTAGATTTCACTCTGTTTTGTTGGGTTTTTCCGCCAGGTGAGGCATCACAATTATCTGGGCACCCTGTCATGCTTTCCATAAATAGGAGGTGGCATCAGACCACAAGATCCCTACCCTGTTTGCCTGCTGATATGTTTCAAAAGGCATTTGCTCAGTAAACACCTGCTCCACCCAGTTTCCCTCGATCAATATGGCCTTTCTGTCCAGGCTTTATCTGAAAACCACTTCCACTATTTTTTTGTGTGCACCAGGCACTGGCTGAGGCAGAGCCAGGGCTGGACCCAGGCACTTACGCACTCCTCCAGGTCAGATGCAGCTGCACAGGGCTCCCACTGGCCCTGGAGAATCCTAAAGACACCTTTGGCCATTCCTAGGTCAAACACAGCTTCCTGAGCTCCAGCAGCCTCCTTGCCTACTCTACTCAGTACTGGTGCAAGGCCACAAAGGTCTGAAGCATTCTTCATATCACCCTTCCCTGCAGATGCTGACAGACTTGGATGAGGTCCCCTCTCAATGCCTCTTCTCAAAGCTGAACAGCCCCGGTTCCCTTAGCCCTTCCTTGTAAGAGATGCTCCAATCCCTTCATCATCTTTGTCACCCTCCTCTGGACCAGCCCCAGGAGCTTCATGTCTTTCTTGTACTGAGGAGCTCAGAAGTGGACCAAATTTAATGACAAGGGGAGGCTCTTCCCATCTCTGCTGAGGAGAGCCCATGGCACCTTGTGGTTGGGATGCCCACTTTTGTTTCTTCTGCAGACAGACCAGTAAGTCCTCCCAGTAACACGTAACCAGGTGTTTTGTTTGGAGAAAACAACATGGATAGTCTCAGGATGGTTCAGAAGACCCTGGATCCTACAAGGCTCGGAGGGATCTGCTCCAGTGTCAAAGTCATGCTAAAATATAGAGGTCTTTCAGTGCCCAAGTGCTGCAAGTGCTGCAGCCTTCAGAGGCTCCAAGACAAAGGCCAGGTTTGTGAGGGATCACCTAATCTCTTGGAGGTCTTTGGCAAACAAACAAAACCAATCAAAAAGAAAAAGCAAAACCTGTTCCCCGGGTAAGCAGGGACGTGTTTGGTTGTTCAAAGGGTTCTGATAAGGTGACTGAGAATAAAGAACAGATAAGAGGGCCAACAGATAAGTTGGGCCAAAGTCCCTGTGCCAGCGGAAACTCATACAGAGGAGCAACAGCATCCTTCTCACCTAAACCTGAGCTTGCCCACCTGCTCTTCAGCCTTGACACCCAAGAGTAGCTCTGCTTGGCTCTGGCACAGGCTCTGCCTCGTCCGCTCGGGTGCCGGTAACAGTGGGATCCTGCACAGCAGGCACAGCACGGGTCCTGCACTTGGCTCTCACCACGCCTTGTTCCCAGCTTCCCAGACTGATGCATTTGCTCCCTGAGCATCCTTCCAGAGAGAGCTGGTATCAATGGGCACAGCAACACAGAGCAGGGTGCCTTCAATGTCCCAGGAGAGCTGTTGGAAGCTGGTCAAATGGGCATGCCCAGCTTGCTCTGCAAAGTGTAAAATTAACTAAATATCAATTTAGGTGGGTGGTAATGGATGGTGGCAATGGCGGCGGAAGGGGAGGCCCGTGGTGTGATAGATTTCAGAACGACTTGGAAAGCAAACTTGCACATTGCTGATAACACAGCAGACTGGATACTCTGGGAGAGTCATCTAGAAATTATCACGGGTCGTTCCAAGAACAGGTCTGTCTGGAAAGCAAACAGAAAAGCTGCACAAAGGGTGCAAAAAGCTGGCAGCAAAGGCACAGCTCGTCCCTCTCTGAAGTTTCTCTCCATCAGGAGTTCTGTGGGAATGTCTACAGACCTAGGAAATTGGTGTGTCCCAGACCCTGTATTCCCCAGTCCATCACTGCATCTGGGGCTGACCTGCTACTGGGGAGACAAAACCCCCCTTGTCTTTCCATCTCCTTTTGAGATCCAGCAAGCTCCAGGCTGCTGGGGTACAAATGACATGGCCAAAGTGACCAGGATGGCAAAAAAGGATGAAGACAAATGATTACTTAAGCAAAGCACAAATAAATAAATAAATAAGTAGAACTAAATACTGGAGAAAACACGCTGATGTGATTCAAACAGGGACCTTGCAGTCATCCCCAGGGAGGAATGGGACCCAGCCCCACGTCAGACATGCCTTCCCTGACTTATCCCAGTGGCAACAGCCTCCTTCCAGGTGCTCAAACTCTATCTATCTATCTATCATGAGGCAAAGGGACAAGCCTCCAGCCAGGAGGCTCTGGCCTCAGGCACCTGGACTTCTACTGCAGATGCAGCCAGTGTCACCCTGGTCCTGCCCTGTGGGAGGGCTCCTCATCCCCTTGCACCAGCCAACATTCTTTGGAGGTCTACCCTACCATAATGGCACTGCCACGAGGTCTTCCAGTCCCCCCGACACGAGATCAGTAGCATTTTTACTCCTGGCCCTTCCCAGGAGAATTTCAACCCTGGATATGACTTTTTTGGTAGCGCTTTGGTTTTCCCCCTCCCGCTAATGGCTTTGTCCAGAACTTAAGCAACATTGGCTGCTTCTTTTAGAGGTTTTGTTGGTTTTGCAGATGTTCTGCTTTGCCTTTAAAAGCAAGAAGCCCTTTCCAGCAGGAGCTCCATCGCTCTCCATTCCCTGCTAAGGAAACCTCTGCGGACCACTCCAGCCCCAGGAAATCCCACGGGGTTGTCCCCAGCCTCTGTTGGCAAAGCCCTGCAGCAGTTTTCTCATCTTCTCCAGGACCCCAGACTCTTCTCCCTGCAAAGACACCTCCCTGAATGCCTGTACCTTCCAGGCTGCAGCTGCCTCCCTCTTGCAAACACACACAAGGACACTGGTGTGCTCGTTAGCCAAGGATTTGTCCCAGGGAGGAGCAGTGGCCTTTCTCCTGCACTTCACTGGCACAGCACTGTCCTGGCATCCAAGCTCTCACAGAACAAAGCTTTTCTGCTCCTGCCTGGAAGGTCCTGGCTGGCTCTCACCTTTCCAAGGAGATCTATTGTGTCTCCCACCAGAAGGCAGCTGCCCTGCTCGCACTTTGGGACTCAGCAGGGAGTGCTGGAAAATGTGCCTCCAGCAAGACCAAACAAAAACCCACACGCAGCTTTCTGCTGGGTTGTTTTTAATGCTGGAGTGATCCCCACCCAACAGAAAGAAGGAATAAGGTGTGGATGAAGGCAGGAAGGTGGCTGGTGGATGTTCCAGCGAGGCTCAAGCACTTGCAAACCCCAGTGCTTTCTCTTACACCACCCATTGCTCTGGCAACTGGTCCAGCCTCAGGGTTGGAAATCCAGCTCACAGGTCTCCTTTCTTCCTCCCCAGAGAGGCAGTCACCTTCCCACATGTTCCACTTCATCTCAATCCCAGGTACTGGCTTGCAGATGGACCAGAGATGGCTGCTTTCCAGCTGAAGCTTGTCCAAAAATCCAGGGGGAAAACTTACTAGCAGCTCCTCTAGGCCATGGACAGGCCAAGCAGGAAAGCCATTACATCAGAGTGGCAAGGTCCTGGGGGTCTCAAGGCTGGCTGAGGTCTCCTTGCTCATCATCTGAAGCAGGGACAGGGGACAGGAATGGTCTGGAGTCTTGGGGGCTTCTCTTCTGAAATCAGCAGTGAATGCACAGCCACCAGAGGAGGTGCCCAGTCTCTCCTACAAGGGCACATTTTGCTCCTCAAGGGACGCAGCTGCAAAAGCTGCTGTTGCCTGCCTGCATCCTGACCCCCATCCAGTCTCTGCAGGAGAGACGAGACCACCGGGTGTGATCTCAGAGGAATGGCACCCCCACTGAGGCCCTCAGACAGCTGTCCATAAGTGGAGCCCCATCCCATCCAGGCTGCACTCCAACACAGCCTCTCTGGGCTTGCAGGGGCAAGGTAGCAGAATGATCCCAGCTCCTGAGGTCTCTCAGATGCATCCTCTGGCACAGGAAGCACACAGGCAGAGGAGGGATCGTGCTGTGCTTCCGATCACCACGTCTCTACGGGAGCAGACAACTTTGCCTTTTGAGTTTCTCTTCCACAGATGCATCAAGTCATGCCCGAGAAAGAGGCTGCAAACAAGGATACATGAAATCCTGACTGGGATTACATATGGAAACTGAACCTCTGTGAAGTCACTGTGGACAAATAGGCTTGTCCCTAGGAAAACAAGTGAGCTGAGCAGCAGTCACTGAGAAAGAAGAAACAACTAAAGATGAGCAAGATCAAGCCTGTCATGACACCCTCACACTGACCCTCATCATCTGGATGATCCCAAACATTCTATTGCCCTGCAACAATAGAATGTGCCCCAAGGTCCTGCCTGGGGGACGCTCACGGACCCCTCCGCCACCTACCCCACATCACTGTGCCCCAGGCAGGCTTATCCAGCTTGGATTGCATGGAGCAGGGCTGTGCAGAGGGAAGGAGAGGGAGAAGCACCAGCTCTCAGTCCCTGCATTGGAGGGGGGTTTGATCCCCACAAACGAGCTCACGTGTGGCTCTCAGGAGTCCCAGACTCCCAACTAAGCTGCCAGCCTGGGCAGAGAGCCGGAGCACAGGATGGGTGGGGAATGCGAGAGCCCCACAGCAAACTTGTGGTTTTGATGAGGTGAACAGGGAGAGGCAGCACCTGCCTGTGCCACGGTGAGGGGAACAGCTCCTCCCTGCCAGCCAGACAGAGGGGAGGGACAGAGCTGGGCCCTTCTGTCCCTCCAGAAAGCCAGGGTCTGGGCTGAAAGTGACTTATCTGCCCAGTCAAGGGAAAACACACGTGGCCAGGGTCCTCTTCTCTAGGGCCAGGAGGCACATGGGGTGACTGGTCCTGCAGAGGGGGTGTTGCACAGCCTGAGCCACTGGCCACGGTGACCTGTGTCACAGCCACCCATCTCCACCTCCCCAGGTGTCTGTGCCCAAATAGGAGAAACACACAGTCCTGCTACCTGGGTACCTGGTCATGCAAAGCCACGGATGATGCTGTGCAGGATGCTGGGATGAGTTTGAAGGGGAAGGATGTGGAAGAGAAGCTACTGCAGAGAAAGGACCGGCCAAAGGACCGGCTGTGGACTCCCATCATGGAGGGCCGCTCCAAAAAGTCCTCCTTTGAGTTCTTACTTTGTCCACCAGCCAGCAAGAAGCAGACCCAGTGACCACCTTTTCGCTGGTACTAGAAACCAGTTGGCTTCCTTGCAAGGCTGTCCTGTTGCTGGTCATCCTGGCACAGCGCAGTCCCGGCACGGGGCCTGAGGACTTGGCTGGCTTGGTGGAATATGGGAGGCCAGTCTGAAGACGGCACATGGAAGACATCAGTGTGTTCAGCGGTGCCTGGAGCAGTGAGGGAAGCCCAGGAGGGTGCAGGGGATTGCCGTAACCCCAGCCCAGTCTGCGCTGGAGAGGACTCCATGTCATGGAGGTGTGACCCATCCTGCACATGCCTGAGGACTGTATCAACGAGACAAAGAGCTAAACACTCATGACCATCTCTGCCAACAAGCAAAAGCAGAACACGAGAAAGGACAAAGCACGAAGAGGAGAGCAGGTGGAAAAGTCCAACAGCCATGGGCGAAACCAAGGAGCGATGCAAAGACACACACACCGGTGGCACAGCCCTCCCACCCTGCCCTGCTCTGCCTGCCCCCTGCTCTGTGTGAGGTGGCAGTGCCTCGCAGGGCTAAAGGTGCCACTCACCATAGCAGAGCCTAGTCCATCCCTGGGGCAGTGCTGGAGTGTAGGGCACCGGTGGGAAGGTCTCTGCTGTGGGATCACCGTCCCAGCTGCCCCGCCGGGGAGGGGCCTCTGGCCACAGGCTCACAAGCCGGGCTCCAGGTGTTTGCTTTGCATTCTCCTGGGCTGATGATAACCACCTTCTCCCCAGCCAAGGCTCCTGCTCACCATGCTGAAATTCAAGAGGTATTTGATCACGTAAGTCTACTTTTTTTCTTTATTTATTTAAGTAAAATACTGTTTCCCTAAGTAAAATTCTCTTTCCAGCCTACCTAGAGGTGATATCCTTGTGGGTCCCTGTGTCTTGGGAAACAGCTGGAGATTGAAGTGGTGATGGGAATAGGCAGAGGAGCATTTCTGCAGTCTGGGGTGATGGGGCTTTTCTGGTGAAGTTCCAAGGGCAGCAGGAAAACAGCAACAAAAGAAGGAGCATGGCAAAGAGAGAGCAAGTAGGATCACAGGCTCATAGGGTCACAGAATGGTTTGAGTTGGAAGGGACCTTAAAGCTCATCTCATTCCACCCCCCTGCCATGGACAGGGACACCTTTCCCTAGACCAGGTTGCTCATCCAGCCTAGCCTTGACACATCTCCAGGTGTAAAGGCTGGTCCCTCCTGCTGTGTCCCAGGTGAAGGATCACCAGCAGAGTAGATGTGGAACAGAAACGTGGCTCCGTGCAAGTCTTTCACATGGCCACCCCAGTGGGGTGAGGTGCCCCTTCCACAGCCTCCGCTTTGGAGAGGATAGACAAGGATCAGGGAAGGGCAAGGGATGACTTCTCAGCAAAGTCCTTTGGCTGGGGGAGCGCAATTTGGGACTGAAGTGCGAGAGGGCTCAGGGTCATTCCCAACCCAGCTCTGTCAAGGGTAGGGTGGGCACTGACACAGACAGGCAGTGCCTTTCTGCCCCCGTTGTGCTGCCTTATCTTTTCCTGAGCGTCCCGCTGACCATTTTGCCCATTTTCTTATTTATTGCAAAAAAAAAAAAAAAGCTCCAAATATTGGTCAGAGGAAGCAGGCTGTGGCTGGTGTACAGATGGTATACACCAATTCCTTGTGTAAAATTGCTGCTTTCTGGAGCACACCTGGACACAGCAAATCAATAAAGTCTTTTTCTGCCACTTATCTGCCCGGTGAACTCTGCCCTGGCACTTCCCGCAGCAGGACCCTGTGGGGCTTGGCCAGCAGCCAACCACAGGCCCATCCCCTGTGGGGAATTCTGCGTTGGATTGGGATGGGGCACAGGTCAGGCAGAGGCAGATCCTCCTCTGCTTCAAGCAGAGGGGAAATAACGGCAGGGAATTCCGCTGTACAGCTGTGATCCAGCAGCACCTGCTGCCGAGCAGCACCCCAGGCACCCCCTGCCCTGCTGGGACACAGCACTGGGACACAGCTGGGGACATCATCCCTTGCAAATAAACGACCAGCACCTGGGGTTTGGATTACATCCTTTGAGCTAGCACAGGAGGACTCAGCTGCTGTGGCTCGGCCACTGCGACCCCTCACAGCCAAAGGCGTCCCTAGGGTGCTGCCTCCACCTCTGCACTTTTGGAGGTGACAGCACACAGGCTCTGATCTGAGGGGGTTCTTCAGCTACAGCCTGCCTGCCGATGGAGGCATCTCCAGAGACTCTGCAGGAGCTGGGCTCTTGCAGCCCAACCCACCCTGCAGGGCAGTGCTGGTTCCCAGCAGCTCCGAGAGCACCTTGGACACCTTCCGGTGCTTTGGTCTCAAGTATTTAACACTGCCCCAAGGCACTCATGACCCTGATCCCATCCTGGTGTGTTAAATGGAGAAAAGGCTGTGCAGGGGTTATAAATGGAAGGCAGCTGAGCCTTTTGAAGGCTTGTTGCCCAGCTACAACTCATCCAGCCGCTCCAGTCTCTAAGACAAGGGCTGCTAGTGCTACGTGTGCCTATTAATCCAGGTTTTGCTGCCTTCAGTGCAATTTCTTGGCATCTTCAGCACAAACTTCAGTGCTGCCACTTGCTCAGCACACCCTCCTTGATGCCCATGTGTCCCACCGAGCCAGCCTGGAGGAAGGCAGGAAGGGTTCTGTTTTTCTGCCAGCCTGACTAGGCCCAGGCAGCCTGACACATGCTGTGTGCTCTCAACCTCGTGTTCAACCAGCACAATGACCACCTCAAAAGAGCGAAAGGACCTGGATCTGGATCCTTCCCGGGTTCTCTACAGGCTGAGAGTTTAGGATCTTTGTGGAGGCAAGTCCAGAATTGTGTCTGCACCAAATACTTGAGGAGAAGCGTTACATCATCCTGCTTTTGTTATTGGGTGCTCATGTAGATCCCCCTCCCAAGAGACAGTATGGGTGTATCAATAAATATCACAGTTATTCACTTCTTCATTCCTTTCTTGCTGCTTCTCATAGGCTTACCTTGAGTGTTTGGAGAGCTGGATCAAGTTGCCAACCTGATCTGTCCAGCAGAATCACTTCATTCTGAAGCAGGTCCTCCCCCACTGCCTTCTCCCTCTTTAGTTTCTGATCTTCCACACGGAGTTATTTCAACAAGCCTTTCCTCACACCAGTTCTGGGGCAGCCTCGAGTCTCTGCTTCCACCCTCTCCCTTTCACATCCCTTGGCATTTTAAGTGCTGTTAAAGCATTTGGCATTTTTCTGACTCCCGCAAACAGCAGAGCCCACCCCAGAGGATTTAGCCAGATCCTTGGTACAAATCATCTCCTGTTAGGCAACAATTGGCTCCCTGGGTAGAAACCAGCAGAAGCACAGAATCATTCAGCTTGGAAAAGCCCTCTAAGATCATCGAGCCCAATCATTCCCCCAGCGCTGCCAAGGCCACACTAAACCATGTGGCCAAGTGCCATATCTACACGTCTGTTAAATCCCCCCAGGGATGGTGATTTCACCACTGCCCTGGGCAGCCTCTGACAGGGCTTGATCACCCTTTCCACGAAGAAATGAAATGCAAACTAATTTTTTTTTTCCAGGAAACTTAGTCCCCCAGGTGCTCCACTAAATATCAGGACTACAACTAAGCTCCACCAGGGTGTTGCAGCAAGTCCTGCAAGCAGTAGAAGCCCCATGGAAGCGTTTTCTATGGCCTGAATGTCCCCAAAAACAACCCAATCCCCCACAGCCCAGCGCCGATGACCTGTAGAAATCACACTGTCCTTGCAGACTCAGCTAAAACCAGATTAAAATCCGGGCCACACAGCGCAGAGGCATCGCTGGGGCCCCCGCGGTGGCATCACATCTCCAGCCACAGCTGGAGCCTGCACAGGTGGCAGTCCCCTCCAAGAGCAGGCACTGAGAGCAGGGTGAGCAAGGCAAACAAGAAACTATTGTCCATGTTGATAAAGATGGAGTCCTGATACTTACACACCAGGCAGGGCAGGGAATACGCAGGGAGCGCCTGTTCCTGGTGCCAAGGTGGGAGCTCAGGCTGCTCCAGGAAGGTTTCCCTGAGCAGCCAAGGGAGTTGGCAGTTTACTTTTCAGAGGGATATCTGTGGCCCATCTAGACATTTCCACTGGTCTCCAGTTCTTGGCACAGCCTTGGAGGCTCCTCGGTTATCACTGCCTCCGCACCATTTCCGCCCGAGGAAACCTCACCTGAAAGAAAGATAAAGGAATAAAACAAGCCTCAAGGCACCTTTGCCTCACACACACGTTTCTTCTCCCCATGAATGATCTGAAATATCTGTTCACTTGCAGGAAGTTGAATGCAGTCTACAGGTGCCAGCCAGGTCGGCTCTGGATCTTCTTCAGCCTCCTCATCCTCCTCCTGGTCACCCTTCAAGTCGTGGAGAAGCTGCAGCCGCCCAGGTAGGTCCAAAGCAGGATTACAGAACTGCACCTCATCCTCCAGCCTTTTGCTGACCACTGAGTCGGGCTCAAAACTGCCCTTCTGAAAACCACCCAACAGGGTCTTCCCTAGACAGGGAGGAAAGTCCAAGTGGGAGAGGACCCTCTGAGGCTCTCACATCCCACCCCTATGCCCCAGTCAGAGCTGAGCCTGCTCTGGGGTCAAGCCAGTCTTCTCTGGGCTTTCTCCTGCCTCACTGTAACACCCTACAGATCTTGAGCTCACTTGTCCCAGTCTGTGGTTATCTGCAATCCGTCCTCCAGCTTCTCCAGGCAACTTGCCCTTCTCTGACTTTGCCTGCTCTTGCTTTGTCCCTTCCATCGTGCTCCAGCGAGACAAAGGCATTGGCACAGGCTGCTGACCTGTCCTTCTCTTCTTCATGGAATCATAGAATCCTTAGAGGCTGGAAAACCTCTCTGAGCTCATCAAGCCCAACTCCTTGCACCTATCCCGACTCCCCAGGGCAGTGGTGAAGCCCTACACTCACCAGCAGTGCCACCCGCCCCAAGAAATATGAGGAAACACACTTGGTGGTGTCTGTGGGAGGGTTCAGGGGTGCTCACTGGGCTGTGGAGGAGTTGCCCTCTGCACGCTCCTTCCACCCTCTGCAGCCCAGCATCGTGTCCTCCCCGTTACAGGAACTGCAGGTGTGAGGTGGAACGTGACCTGCAGCAGAGCACAGACCAGGGGCTCGGCTCTGGCCTCCAGACACCTGACCTGCTCCAGGAGGACAATTCCTTGCAGTGGCAGAGGAAAGCTGTGCCAGGCCCCACTTTGACCGAGGACCTGCACGTCAGCTGGGAGACCCCTCTGGAAAGCAGCCCAGGCAGCCAAGAGGGGCACGGGACACGGCAAACTGTGGAGAGCAGTAAGAAGGTGGAAGCTCATCTGTTGCCCACGAGGCTGAAACCCCAGCTCCCTGGCCTGAGAAAAGCAGCCAGTGAAGGTCCCTCTCCGAGCCTTCCTGGCAGGATCGCCGCGGTTTTGGCAGAAGCTGTCACCAGGCAGTTCCTGGTCTTTGCAAACAGACTGAGCACTAGGGAGAGCAGGCACACGTCACCACCCAGAAAGACCCAGGTGGAGGTACAGAACCAGTCTCAGCCTCAAGCCATGGCTTCCCCCGGCCATCAGAGGGGCAGTGTGCTGACACACCCCGTCCCAAACTCAGCTCAACCTCTGCAGGCAAAGGACTCTAACGAAACACACCTGGAAACAGGATTTTTCCAGAACTGGACGGCAGCCTCTACGGTCAAGGAGGCGACGAATGGAGGTCAGCAGGCCAGAGGAGTCGCCCCTCAAGGGAAGACGTGTGAACCCCAGACTGACCTTGTTTTCCTCAAAGTGCACAAGAGCGCCAGCAGCACCGTCATGAACATCCTGTTCCGCTTCGGCGAGACGCACAACCTCACCTTCGCCTTCCCCGTCGGCGGGGGCTTCCAGCTCTCCTACCCCCACCACTTCATGGCGAGGTTCGTGCAGGGCTTCTCCCCCAAGAGCCCCCAGCGCTTCAACATCCTGTGCCACCACATGCGATTCCTGCAGCCAGAGGTACGGGCAAAGCCGTGACCGCTGGGAAGGGCCAGCAGGGGAGGGAGGCAGGGGCTCAGGGGGTGCAAGGTGAGGCACCTGTAAAGCACATAAACTTTTCAAGGATGAACCACAGAGAGCCAGGATTGCCCACAGGTACCTTTCACGTTGTTGGCATCTCCTGAGAGCTTCTGGGAGCAGGTTTGATGAGTCGCTGTGCTGTGACCCATGACAAGATGGGAGACAGCGTCTGTAGCAGTCAGCAGCTATCATCTCCTTCTTGTCTGGTGGGCCCTTGGAGATGTCCTGTTCCCTGGACAGGCCATCAGGGAACCACCAGAGGAGAACACCCCAAGTGCATCAGTTCAGGTCAGCCGTGCCCAGCGTCCACCCCTCTGGGTGCCACTGGACGATACGCAGGTCTCGGGAAAGGCAAGGAGACAGGATGTATCTCCATCCTGGAAAGCCCACGCAGGTGTGGCAGCACACGGTGGGGAGGTTTGGTCACTGCTCCCCTCATGTGCCTCTGCTGGGGCTCTCCAGCGAGGGCAGCTCCTTGGATGAGCTGCACCCTGAAACCCTCCCCAGCACCCACCGTCTCCCGCCCCGGTGAGCGCCTCTGCTTGCCAGGATTGTGGCCAGGCAGGTCCCTTCTCCCTATCCCACCTTTAAACCCTCCTCTTCCTTGTCCACAGGTGCAGAAAGTGGTGCCCAGCTCTGCTGTCTACTTCTCCATCCTGAGGAACCCCGTGCAGCTCATGGAGTCCTCCTTTGTGTACTACAAGGGCGCGTCAGCTTTCTCACGCGTGCGCAGCCTGGAGGAGTTCCTGAGCCAGCCCCACCTCTACTACGACCCCTCCAGGGGCGACAGCAACTACGCCAAGAACCTCATGACCTTCGACTTTGGCTTCAACCCCAATGCTGAGGTGTCTGCTGAGCGGGTGCAACTCATGGTAAAGGCCATCGAGGCATCCTTCGACTTTCTCCTCATCTCCGAGTACTTCGACGAGTCCATGGTGCTCCTGAAGGAGATGCTGTGCTGGGACCTGGACAGCGTCGTCTCCTTCCCGCTCAACACCAGGGACAGCAGCACCAAATCCTCCCTCTCAGACAGCGTCATGGAGAAGATAAAGGAGTGGAACAGGCTGGACTGGGAAATCTACACCCACTTCAACAGGACTTTCTGGGAAAAGATCGACCGGGACATCGGCCGGGAGCGCATGGAGCGGGAAGTGAGGGCGCTCCGGGAGCGGCAGGAGGAGCTGGCGAGGACCTGCCTGCAGGGCACGGGCAGCGTGGCCCCGAAGGACATCAAGGACTCCTCCCTGCGGCCACTGCAGCACGGCGGCGCCAGGATCTTGGGCTATAACCTCAAGCAGGGCTTGGATAAGGAGATGGAGCACAAGTGCCGGCGCCTGGTGACCCCGGAGCTGCAGTACAGCAGCGCCCTCTACAAGAAGCAGTTCCCCCCAGCGCCCCCCGAGACCCCCCAGCCCGCTCCCTCTGGGCAGGGCAGTGCCCCGCAGCACAGGCTGGAGGGCACCAAACACTGAGCCTCCCTGCCCCCTGCAGGCACCTTCTCCAGCTGCCTTGGCTGAGGACAGCGAGGCACTCGGATCCTGGGATCGGGGGCTGCTCCTACCCCCGGGGCGGGGGGTGCTGTCCAAGGCAGCCCCCGGTCACCTCTGACTGTGCAGGACTGTGCACAAGCTCTGGGTGCCACACACTGTTGTGGAGCAGGACGGGCTGACACTGGGGGTCCCAGGGGCTTGGCATTCCCTTTCCAGAGGGGAAACACCCCCCCAGGTCTGCAGCCGAAGACTCAGCAGCAAGGAGCAGATCCAGGAAGGCAGCCTCGGTCCCCGGGCCAGAGACGGCAACAGTGCAGGGCCAAGCTGTAAATCACAGCTTTGGAGTTTGATTTACAGCTTGGGAATGAGTCTTACTGTCTGTCCAGCTGCAGCCCTCCTCCACTCCGCTACCATGCTGGAAAAGCAGCCTCTTAATTAAAAATAACGACATCCACAGCCACTCCTTAATTTCCCCTTAATTACACCAGTCTGCCCAGCAGCCAGTCTCCCCAGCAGCCCAAGAAACAGAGCCCAAATATCTGAAAATGTCTTGAAAAGCAAGGAAAAAAAAAAAAAAAAAAAAACCAGCAGTTTTTTTTCCCTGGCTCTGTGGTGACATGTTGCCTTCGGATGCTGCTTTTATAGGATCAGCATCCTGCCCTGGAGCTGCTGCTCTGGCAGTCTGGGGTATCAGGCTGCAAGTTCCATAGCCATGGGACTGGGGGACGTCTCGTGAGCAGCTCTGCAGCCAGACATCCCGATCCTGGGGAAAGGTACCACGAGAATGGGTTGTGGCGGGCGAGTCAGCCTCACTTTCCACACCCTGCACTTACCCTCAAAATCAAAAGCAGCGCCAGCAAATCAGCTGGGATAACTGGAGGCCCCATCTCTGGGTTTTTCGGCGTGATTTCCAAACCAGGAGAGGTTCGGGAAAAATTGCGTGGGGGGATCTGAGCATCCCGGGCGCTCCCTGGGGCAGCCACGCGGAGCCTCGGAGGTTTAGGTTTACACCCAAAGGTGTCCTGTTCCCTGCTCTGTTTAACCAGGATAAAAGCCAGACTGTGCTCTCAGTGCCTTTCCCGGGGCAGCGCCAAGCGTCAGGCAGGGCACGATGTGGGGGCACCGTTTTGGGGGTGTTTGCTGTGTGGCTTTTGGGGTGTCGTTCATTCCATAAAGTTTAATCTCTGGGGCACATCCACACCTCGCTGTGTTCGTTCCTTCCCTCGTTTCTCCTGCTGGGATGTGGTGTGGGCTTACGGCTTTGCAGAGGTCTGGGTCGTCTTAGGGTTGCTGGGGGGCCTGCAGGTCACCCCAGAGAAAAACCACAGGGATGGACAGCCCAGGGGCAGCACAACACCCTGGGATTATCCCCCAAAACCCCTCACGGGACACAGCACAGTGCAGGAAGGAGCAGGGTTGGGTGTCAGGTACCAAACCTGCATCTGACACACTCACTCTGGATTTCAGTTGGGTGCCTCTTCCTCGTTCCCTGCTTGCACCTCAGGGAATGGAAGGACACTGTCCCTGCTCGAGCTCCTACCAAGGTGAGCCAGGGCAGGGACACTGGTACAGCTGGAGCATCGTGTCCCCCCGGTGCTCTTCCCTCTGGAGAGAGCCCTGGGATGCAGCATCCGTGGAGGGCCCTGGGCCCAGCACAGCCTGGGGAGATCCCCGTTCACCCAGCAGGTGTTTCCCATTTTCAGGGATCAGATGGGCTGATATCCCCCAGCAGAGCTCACAGGAACAACATCACTGACTCAAATGCCAACCACAACGTTTTTTACTATTATTATTATTATTATTCCCACAAACCATAATTTTATCTTTAGGAATATTTCATGTAGACAAGGAATGGAGCCCAGGGATGCACTTGCTCAGCCACACTGGCTGCCTGGGGCTTTATTTTCCCTAGCTACAGTCCCCTTTGCGCACCATTTCTTGATGTTTTACAGCACCAAGCCCCTGGCCAAGCACACCTCCAGAGCAGCAGGGTCTCCTGTGGCCAGTGAACTCGCTTGCCCTGGAGCATTTTTCATTCCTCTCCAAGACCTGCCAGGTTCAGCCCGTGCAACTCAACCTCCTCATTTCAAGTCTGACTCAAAACCCACCACTTTTTGACCAATATTCATTAATAACTTGAAAGATCAAAGCCTGCTTCCTCCCCATCCTAAGGTTCCAAGACAGTTGCTGGTTTACACTTTGTTTTTATGGCTGCAAGAGACCCAGTGAGGTTATTTCGGGTGCTGCACGATGCAATAACCTGGAGTTGCTCAAGCCTGCCCATGTCTTTCTGCGAGCTTCCTGGCAGTGCAAGACAACCAGCAATTCATGCAAAAGTGTTAGTTTTTTTCTCACTGATCTAACAATGAAGGCTTGGACCACTTTGGGCTCTCCAGGGAGTCTTTCAAAGCTGTTCCCAAAGGAGCTCAGGGACTCAGACATCCTGCAAGGATTCCTTTGTGATGCTTTAAAACAGTCTCGCCCTGTGGTAGGGGCTGAACGTGCGGGATGAGCAGCAAAACCTTCCATGCCTGGAAACCCTTTCCCAGGAGAGGGGCAGCGGGGACTCCCTCTGCCCCACGGCTCAGGCACGAGGCTCGGAGTTGCTCTTCCCCCCCTTCCTCTTCCTCTTCGGTTCATCACCCTCCTCGTGCACTGCCACCTTCACCTTGGGTATCTTGTATTTGCTCTTCTGGCTGTAGAGGAGGTTTTTCTGGAAGAGCCGTGGGACGTTGCCCTGGTACAGCAGGAGGGCAGCGAACATCCCTGGAACGAGAGCACAGACCCTTCCGTGTCCCGCACTGAGCGCCTCCACCCTGCCCACGGCTCAGCCCTGGTTTCCAGCTCCACAACCTTCACCGTGACCACAAGGCAGCTCAGCACCACTGAAGCCTTCGCTGAGAGCTGACGGACCTTTGCTGTATGGCCTTCAGGAGAATTTAACCAGTATTTCCTTAATGGACCCAAAAGAGCCACAAAACACTCCTGCGGTCTTTTGCCACAGAATCGCTCAGGTTGGCAAAGCCCTCCAAGACCGTTGAATCCAACCATTCCCCTCTCACTAACCCATGTCCCCAGGTGCCACATCCACACGGCTTTTAAATCCCTCGAGAGATGGGAACTCCATCACCGCCCCGGGCAGCTGTGCGAGTGCCTGACCACACTGTCAGGGAAGAAACTTTCCCTGGTGCTCAACCTAAACCTCCTCCGGCACAACTTGAGGCCGTTTCCTCTTGTCCTGACGCCTGTTACCTGGGAGAAGAGACTGACCCCCACCTGGCTCCACCCTCCTGTCAGGGAGTTGTCCCCGCTCTCTGCATTCGAGGCAGCCCATATCCAGCTCCCTGTGATCATCCTGAAGCTGTGGACAACCCCAAACCACAGCTCGGCCTGTCACTGCTCTAAAACACCTTTGCTTTACCTCCCCCAAACTCTGGCCTCAGGGAGCGTTTTGCCCACATCCTGTGCAGAAATTAGATTAAAAAAAACTTGGATAACAAAGAGGTGACTCCAGAGACAGGGAAGCTGGAGGAAAAATAATACTTGCCACTGCCAAGACCCAGGTTCAGCCCTTTGCAGGACTGATTTGTGTTACACCCGGCATTTCTGCTTTGCCCATTGCCCCCCATCCCAGCCCTTGCCCCCGGGAAGGTCTCACCTGCGAGGGGCCCCAGCCAGTAAACCTGGACATAGTCCCAGAAGCTGTTCCCCGAGCAGTGGAAGGTGGTGGCTGTGGCCAGGGCAGGGTTGAAGAAGGCCCCTGTGGACGATGCGGCTGCGTGGGAAGAGAAACATGGCCAAGGGTCTCACCTGCATCCTTTGGGACACCAACAAACAGCTGGGCCTGGATACCGTGACCCCTCCTGCCTGCCCAGAGCATCTCTGCTGCTGCCCAGCTCCGGCAGCTGCATCCCTTGGACGGGGAAAACTCCACCCTCGTCATCCTGAGCTTTGCAGGAATCAGAAAAGCTCAGTTTGGAGCCGAGGGGTTGCATTAGGGGACACCGAAGGGAAGTGATCCCGGTCCTGGGCCAAGCTCTGGCTTCTCGTGTGCCAACATCCAGCTGCTGCCCAGATATCCTAAATGGCTCTCTTCATACCAAATTTTCCCCCAAATAAACAGAAAACAAACATCATGGCAGTCGTTACCTCATTAATCTCTACCTCTGCAGTCCTAGAAGACGAAAAAGGGGCCGTCCCTCCCCCACAATTGGGTGTTTTTGTAAATGGCCCAGAAGTGCTGCTCACCCGTGTAGGTCAGGAAGGTGACGGTCACTGCCCGCGCAGGGACCCGGTAGAGGGGGTGACTCTGCTGTGACTTGAGGAGGACGAGGTGGAACAGGAAAGAGCAGGTGCCTTCCACGAGGGCAGCGTGGGGCAGGGAGGTGTGGATGGAGGAGCTGCACTCCGACGAGATGAGGTTCTGGATGAAGTGGAACTGTGTCAGCTCCCAGGACCAGAAGAGCTTGGTGACGGCCCAGCCTGTCCCCGTGCCCACCGCCTGGGCCAGCAGCTTGGCAGCTGTGGCTGCGAGGCTGGACTGGAGGAGCAGGAACTCCTGGACAGAGACGGTCGGGTTGGCAGATGCTCCGTCAAAAGAGGCGCCGTGAACAGCAAAGAGGAGGAAGAGCAGAGTCAGGACCACGTCCAGGCCAAAGCCACCCCCCCAGGGGCCGATGTCCATCAGCATCCTCAGCTCCAGGCAGCTTGTGCACAACTGTAAGGAGCCAGCAAGTTCTCTGGCAAGGCAGCCATATGCTCGGGTAGACAGGAGCCTCTTGGAAAGCCACCTGAGCACCTGGCACATCCCAACAACCAGGAAAAAAAAAGCAATGGAGACATTGAGGGCGTCCATAACGAGGGCTGGGCTGGGGGGAGAGTCCGGACCGAACCCTGGGAAGGAGCAGAGGAAGCTCCTGCAGCTCCTCTTTATAAAGCCCCACGTAAGCAAACGTGGCACAGCCCAACAGGCCTGGGAAATGCCACATGTGTGGTCTCCACAGGGCAATGCCAGCTGCCTCCAGGAACCGATGGAATCACAGCAGCTGGAGCAGCCAACACACTGTTTGTCCCAGCAAGGAGGTGCCAGTTTTATCCCCACTGGGCCCCCAAGCCCAGCATTCACACCTGAGAGCCCCCAGCAGCTCCCCAGAGCTACCAGGTCTCACAAAACGAGCAAAAACCTTCATTTGGTTTCTGCTTGGCTCCAATCCCTGTGGCTGCCCCATCCCTCAAAGTGTCCAAGGCCAGGTTGGATGGGCCTTGGAAGAACCTGGGATAGTGGAAGGCGTCCCTGTCCGTGCCAGGGGGTAGAATGAGATGAGCTTTGAGGTCCCTTAAAGCCCAAACCATTCTGGGGTTCAATGATAAAACACAACCTACCACCCCATTCCCAAAGCCTGGGACACGAGGGGACCCAGCAACCTATCCAAGGTGTACTGGTGGGTATCCCAAACTCCTCTCACCACCCCGTCCCCCCACAAAGAGCCAACAGGTTCCATTAATGCCATTTTTTATTCCCAACCCCCATGTTATTTATAAAAGAAACTGCCAGGAAACACAGGTTTGAAGCACACCTGAGCCAGGGATCAGGCACCTCATACAGTTCAAACCGGCTACAGCGACACAGACCAAGCCATGAAAATCAGGAGCGGACGCTCCGAAGGCATTGGAACCACTCGGCCTCTCCCCTGATAGCCCTTGGCACAGTGAAAAGAAAGCAGGACCTTTTGGGAGGTCGTTTTGGGGATGTTGGTGAAAGTCTCAGCTCAGCATCTCCCCCTGCAACGCTCTCCCTCTCCTCATCTTCCCTCCCGCCTCATTCCTACCCCCAAAGTGCCGACCCCACAGCGGTTTGGGGAAGGGCCCCTCGGATATTGCTCACAGCACTCGCTTTGGAGACCATGGGAAGTCTGAGCAAGGAGAGGGACCACTCTGCCAACAGCCCATCACCCAGGCCCTCCCTCCTCCCCCCCAGAACTGCCCTGCTTTTGGTCAGCCTGCCCCCAGTGTGACCATTTTTAATCCAATTCTCCCTGCAGGTGACAGGCCAAGTGTGCATCTTGCACCTCAAATGGGCAAATGGCTTTGCTTGAATGATGATAAAACATGCTCTAAGAGCCTCATAAAATAATCATGTTGTCATGGAAAGTAACCTCTGACAGTGTTAAAGTGCTGGCCAAAGCTGCTCATCCCTGCAGAACCAATCACAAAATACTGTAACATCACAATCCAGCTCATTTCTTTCTTCTGTTTCTCAGAAGCAGAGAAACCTGCAGAGTTTTCTCTTTGGAAGCAAAACCTTACAAGGACCCAGTGACACCAGCCCAAACCAAGACCTGTTCCAAGGTGTTTAAAAACTATTTGCCATCCCCCACCTGTAACTGTGCCCACAGCACGTCCTGCAGTTGTGTGACACTTAACCCCCAGGCTGGAGAGGGGAGCTGGAAGCTGCTGACCCCAAGGATAACTATGGGAATAAATAATGCAAGGGTATTATGCTCGTGTTAGTACTGTCAGCAGGATCCACACGGCTTTGCAGGGCTTCTCCTCTAAAAATAAGACTGCAAAAATTCAGATACTCCCACCAAAAAAAAAAACCCTTCTCTGTGTCTTCTCTAAACCCAACTTGCTTCCAAGGCTGTCAAGAACAACCACAGCTTAAAATGCAGATATTTAAATAGGGGGGTTTAGCCATGGGACAGGGAACAGAGTTGGCACTTCCACAGTTAAGAATAAACACTCTCCAAAAACACAGGAACTGAACAGAGCCACCCCGGCTCCTCCCACCAAGAGGTAACAGCTGCAAAAAAAAGTTATAAAGTTATTTCAGGGGAGTTTCAGTGGGCAGGGAGTGGATAAGAGCCTTCCCAGAGCCGCCACCTGCTCTCAGCTGCTGTGAGGAGGCAGCAGGAACTGGCAGCAGGTTCCCTCCCACAGCCAGGGAAAATGCTTCCAGGAGAGCCAGGAGTTAATTGTGCCTCGTGAGAAAGGCCAGAACCCTTAGAAGAAGCACTGACCGGGAGGAAAAAAATAACAAAAGATGTGTCATCCCTGGCTGCAGAAGCCTCGAGGAATTCCAGGGAGACATCTGTGCTGAGGAGGTCACTCCATACCCAGCGTGGGCAGCTGTTCCTTCTCCAGACCATCCCGTGGAGGTTCCCTGAGTCACATCAACAAACCGATCCACAGTTACACCGAGCTGGATTCATTGTTCACCACCCCCTCAGCAAACACCAAAACCTGGAGTGTGGGCACTGAGACATCCACGCAGAGACAGATCCAGGCCTTGGCACAGACTGTCTGCTCTTCCAGTCCCAGCCTCCTCTCCACTGACTCAACACATCTCCAAAGCAGAAGGCTGGTGGCTTGTTACGTCCTAAAGAGAACGAGCAACCAGTAACTTCCCACTGCGAAAATCCCATGAAAAAATAACTATTAAAAAAAAAAAGTCATCAGTCCTTCCAGGCTGTTTCAATACTCGGGTCAGTGGGTAAACTGGGATTTGAGGTCAAGGTTGGCTGTTGGACTTGATGACCTTAAAGGTCTTTTCCAACTTTAACAAGCCCGTGATTCCAAGTTATGATGTGCTGGAAGATATTCCTCCTGCAGACACCAGCTGGAAAAAGCAGCATCGCCACTGGGACATGGGAACAACAGCATGAGGAGCTGTATTGCCCTGCCCTGCTCCCTTGTAGGTAGGGAAAATACAACCAGAAATTCATTGCTCTCAGTTGTTGGTATTTTCCCCTCCCTCCCCTTTTTTCTTCAAGGAAAAAAATTCTTTCTTTAGGCTGAAATCCAAGTAGGGAAAGAAGTTCTTGGTAAAACCTCCTTCCTCCGCATATCCGAGAAGGAACCCCAAGAGTTCAGCTGAGCTCAGCACATTTTCACTTCACTTTCTCACATGACTGAGGATGGCTACTTTTGTTAAAAACAATCTTGAGAGCAAAATGCAAGTTACGGGGAAAGGAAAAAATGCAGCTGTGCAAAGCCCTGGAAGCAGCAGCTGCAGACACTGCTGTGCTCCAGCACAGGAGCCACAACAACTGCACTGACACCTCAGGCATCACTGGGAAAAAGCCAACGAAATGAAGATCCACAGTTTACAGCCATTCTGTTTTTAAACAGTGCGTGGCTCAGCTTTGCAGTTTGCAATCAACGCAACCAAACAGCAGCCCCGAAAGGGAGAAACTGCTGACCCCAAACTTACTCTCTTCAAGAACATTGTTTAAATACCCAACTTCAAATAAATTGATCCCCAAACACGGGGCTGCTCTTGACTGTTTAGTCCCAGGCAGGTACTTGTAAGGGATGACCAAGTTCACGTAAGACTGACAGGTTTTATCAGGGTCATGCGACTTTCAGCTGTGCAAACCACAACCAGCCCAAGCCCATCTCTTCAAGCAGCTCAAACGCCAAAATACAGACAATACCGAGTTCCAACAAGCACTTTCTCCCTCCTCCTGTTCACTTTTTCCCCCATAAATTAAATGCCAAATCACTTTAATGCAGTGTTAGAGAAACACCAGTTTAAATGCATAAAGGGTCAATTATATATAAAAACAAAGAAGGTACAAAAGTTGCTGAACCTCAGGAGACAGAGCTCTGTGCAAAGCAATGTTCTTGTGTCTGGGTGAAATGGCTGCTGGAGACAAGTGGTTTCTTCATTTCCCTTTGTCAGTGGTATCAGCAAAGCTTGTACAACAGGCAAGAAAGGGGAAAAGCCCATTTCCCAATGACACAGGGGAAGCACAGGACACGGTGAGTCCTTGACATTCACAACCAAGACAGGAAACTTCATCCGGACTCAACCCCAAAGTAAGCCATTAGATGTCCTTGGCTTTAGCTGGACTGGCAGGCCCAGACCCCACACCATTTTTGTAGGTTCACTGGAAAGCGAGAGCGACTCCCTGCAGCCGTGGAGGCCCAGAGGCACCACGGATCTCATCTCAAGTCCTCAAAGAGCTGTGGACATCCATATCCTCCCTCTGATGGTCAGACACCGATTCCGGGAGTCACATCTCCCCAGCGGGCAGCAGGACGGCTCAGTGCCCGTGTTTCCCGCGCACAGAATGCCGTATGTGCAGGATATGTGTGATCTCCCATAAAGCGTCTCGTTCGGAACCAGCCACGGAATTGCCACGACCGCAGTTCACTGGCCCGTCGGTCCCAGCCCGGACACGGCAAACGGACGGTGGAAAACGCGGCTGTGAGAAACCAGGCCAGCCTCTGCCTTGCTCCCTTCACGAGGAAATGAGGGATCTCTCTTCCATGACGTGGGTAAAGGCTGTTCCAAGAGCTGCTCTGCTCCCAGAAGTGATCCAGAGCTTTCTGTGGGAGGCTCCCTAGCACTGCATGGCAGGAAGGAAAGCCTGTGGTGACCCCAAGGTGGGTACAGACACTGATGAGTAACAGCATTTTAAAAGCAGCAGGCTGGTGCAGCATGAAATTATATCCACCACCATTAAAGCCTAATTACAAATGCATTCTGTTAATCTCAGTAAGACACCAACACATGAACTCTTTCAGCCACTCTTTGTCTTCAAAGGTATTAAATTCATGACAGGGAAAGGGGAGGAAACCCCCAAATGTTTTTTAAAAGTTTATTTATAGCCCTGAAAGAACAGTTATTAAACAAAGTCAACAAATACAGTAGTTAATATTGCAGTAACAATTAAATAACATAATGGGATTAAATTACACAAAAGGCAACATTAACATCTGAAGACAGTTAAAAAAATAAAAAGAAAGCTTGCACCTAGTTCCATTTCCATCGACAGCGTAAGGAACAGAGGGAAAAACAGACCAGAGAGATAATTATTGACTCAATGCCAGCTGGAGAGACCCTTAATCGCTTCCTTGTGCCTCCCCAGCCCCTCTGACAACAGGACCCATCTGCTTCAGCCAAACCTTCGCACCTCCCTGCACGGAGAGCTGGAGGGGGGAAGCTCCAATTAGTCTCACGGGGGCAAAGTGCACATTCCCATGGTTGTTTTGAAAGAGAAATCTGGTTTATTCGATGATCCCAAGGAAGTCCCAGGAGTCTCACATTCCCTGCACGCTGCATCTCAGCCACAAGCTGCCCCACTAACCACACTTGGGACGGATCACGGGCACATTTGATCCTGACTCAGGATCCTATGTGGGCACCCAGGAGGGAGGCAAGGCCCACAGTGGGATGTGATCCGTCCCTTCCCACCACCTCCTCGAGCTCTGGCTGGTCTCCACCTGCCCCAGTGACACAGAAGAGCTGCCCAGCCCTGCACCAAGTCTTCAGAACTCCGACCTGCTCCCACCAGGGGAATAACCACGGCCTGCAGTTTTAACCTGGCGCGCACCCCCAGCTGACACTGCCGGAAAAGACACTAAAGCACAGCACAAAAACCTTCTCCTGGCTCTCCTCTCCTGCCAGCACCGCCTCTGGTCCCCCGGGAGAAACCTCACCACGTACCAGCCTCTGCGTGGGGAGGGGGAGACACTGACACTTCTCAGCCTCAGAGCTAAACACCTTCCCAGGTCACACACGTGATTCGGAAATTTCGGGAGCGGGCCAAGTTTTTGTGTGCTAAGGGGGCTGAAACTTCAGAAATCATCTCCAAAAATGCACTAAGTTGAACAAATTTTGTAACATATGTTTCAAACCGTTCTCATTCATCAATAAAAGTGAACTAATAAGTTAAAATTACCTATGATTTCTTGTTCTCTATTAAGAAAAAAAAAAACCAACTAAATTTATCTAGATTGTGCCATTAAAAAAAAAACAACCAACCAAACAAAAAAAAACCAAAAAGAGAAAGAGGAAAGAAAGAAAAGCTCCCAGTTTAATTCTGGCACAAGGAGTTTCACCAAGTCCATTGCCAGCAACGGACAAAGAGGGGAATCATTGGTACAACATGTTTTTTCCCCAGCCAAGCCTCCTCGCTGCTCCATTTAACCAGGGAGCCAGACACACTCAACCCAGGGTGATTACAGTGTCCCTGGCTCCTAATGATTTTTTTTCCCCCTGGGAAATGCATCTGGATTTCCTTGGCTGGAACTAGACACTTCCTTGAATTTAAAGCCATATTCTTACACTTACAGCCAGAGGGATTTATCCCTGTGATGGAACAGTTAAGATAATTCACCCAACACGGATTTTTAACTACCACCCAGGAGCAGAACACAAGCTGAACCTGCCCAGCAAGGCACTCTGCTGGCACCACACAATGCCCAGGAGCTCCTGAGTCCCAGCAGATGCTCTGCTCCCCTCCATCCTCATCCAAACAGCCTCCACTGTCCTGCCTGGCTGCTCTCAGCTGGAAGTTGGTTTTGTCATACCTTGGCTACCAGTCCTCAAAATGTCATTATCTCTAAACAGATACCGATATTCTCTGAATGTGACTTCTATCCCTTGCTAGCAATGCTTGGAAAAGTGTGCAAAAAAGTTTGTCTTTGGGGTCCTCTGTCCATACCTGACCATAACTCTGTCTGTCCCAGGCCCTGCCCCACCGGGAATGCAATAAAATCCTACTAAAGGCATGGTTGTTCTTTCACAGACTCGTTTGGCACATTGTTACCGCCGTTGGCTCTTCCTCAAACACTCGGGGAGGTTGAAATGCATAGACTGCAGCACTAGAAGGAGCCAGGGGCATGGGCTCTGCTACACTCGCCCCTGGCAGCACCCCAAGAACTCAACCGCTCTGGTTCTCGCTGTCCTTCAAAAGGAGGCTCTTTTTCTTGCATTGAAGGGCTCACTGCAGCCATCCTGGCTGGCACAAGGTCTCTAGTGAGAAGGATCAGTGCAGCGCATCCCCTCAGCCTCGAACCTGCCAGTCAAACACGAACATCTGACAGCACCGTCCTCCCCTCAGCTTCCACCTCAGAATGGCGCTTTGGCACCTCCAGGTGTTCAGCATCTGCTGTTTGGATCATCTTTTAAAAATTCCGCATCTTCAGTGTCCTCAGATCTGGTTATTTGTTCTTCTGGTTTCGTTAGTACAAACGGAGCACATACAAAAACTGGAAAAAATAGCTCTAATACTTAAACTCTGACAACTCCATAGGTCGATGCATTATTTGCTTGGGGGGGGGGGGAAATTACAACATATACAAAAATGTATTTGATACAAAGAAGGGAAATGTAAAATAAAAAAGTCAAAGGCACCAGCGTAACTTCCAAAGCCCAAGTCAGAGCACAGATACATGTTTTTGAACCACCCACCGCACCAAGCACGTTAATCCTTAAGCTTCTGGCCAGCAAGTCTAACAGGGGGAAAAAGAGCACACAAGGAAGACAGCTGGAATTTTTTCTTGCCCTGACTAGAACTGATCATTTGATCATAAATAAAGTATCTGACCCCAACCTACATATCCATAACCCACATAAAAGACTCGACCGATCATTACGGTTCTACAAAGAGCCCACGTTTTTGATTTTTAAAAAAGTCCACAGAGCGCAGGCACAAGAAACAGCTGAACACTTCTCTTCCCCCCCTCTCCTTATTCATCTTAGAAAGTGAAAAACATCTCCATGCGTTATGACTCCCTAAGTAGCAAGTGGTCAATTCTGCAGTGCAGCAAGAGCTCGTCTGTAAAAGAAACAAGGGGCAAGATGTACCTTCACATTTGCCACACCTGCCGTGAATCTCGCCATGGGGGAGCTTTACCAGAGGGATTTAAAGGCCAACAGGTAAGAGGGGAGGAAGAGGAGAGTCAAAGAGATCAGCAGGTAAAATTAGTACTGCTCTCTGAAAGCTTGAACCAGTCATTCAAGTATTGAAAGTACCCAGAGGGTACAAGGAACAGAAGCTGTTACAGCGAAGTCGTTAAAAACCCTTAAAATCCCGGGCACAGTAAGTGGCATTTCCGGGCTGTCTGGGGGAAAAAAACCCAAAATAAATCAGAATAAAACACAACTAAAGGCCAGTAATTCAGTCCTCAATTCCTTCTGGACCCCAGACAGGGATCGGTAGAGTCACCACAATGTATTTTTTGGGTGTCTTCTGGATGAGAGTTTCTTCCCTTTTGCAGATGGTTCCCACCCGCCCCCGCCCACCAAAATCCCTTCCCCTCCCCACCGAAGTGTAACAATTTCATATATTATAAAGATTTGTAAAATACAAACAAACAAAAAAGGAGGAAGGCTGTGGCAGGATGTTAGCGGTTACTCTTCATTGCTTCTTTGGCTGCCAGGATCAGTGGCGTCAAGCTGGACAGAGGTTTGGCCAGTTTCAAGAAGGGATGCTGCCAGGAAGAGAGAAACACTGGAAATCAGTGAAAGACACGCTTTAAAAGGCCAGCAAAGGGTTACTTTTCATCAGGATTCACGTTGGTGTGAAGCTGGGCAGGAATGATATTTCATTTTAACTGCTGACTTTTCCGTGCATTTCTCCTGAAGTTTAAAGGGAAAAGGGTTTCTCCTGGAATAGCTCAGCACTTTTGGAAAAGGGGAGTATTGAAGCTGCACTCACAAGGAGCAAAACAGCAAAGATCTGAACCAGGAATAACCAGAGAAAGATAAGGAGCAGCAGCCGGCTTTGCTGGGAAAGCCTCCACATCATCTGGCTTCCAGGCTCAGAGCTACTCCTTGCTCTCCCTGGGAATGGCCATCAGTGACTCCATCACCCCTTTCAAACAGTGCAAGCCAGCTTTTCTCCAGGAGGTATTTAAAACCCAAACTACAAGGAGAAATGGTGGCACGACGGCAGGTCCAGCTGCTCAGCTGGCAGGGCAGAACCCTGGGGAAAACAGCAGCTTTTCTTTTCAGGGCTTGAAGACTGACTTCAGACTAGCAGATAAATGGCTCTGTTAAATAGCTCTGAGGGGGACATTTGCAAGTGAAGACATGGAAAGCAGTGTTGCTCCTACCACCTGGTCTCACTCCAGTTGTCAGAGGAAAACACACACACAAAAAAAGGGTGCCAGTCTGCCATGTGGTCTGTCACAGGCTGACATTACTCGTGGCTTCTGCACTTCACACTGTGAGGAGAAGCTGAGTCTCACCTGTAGCAATTCTTTGGCTGATCCCCTTTTCTCTACATCCATCTCCAAACATCGGTTCAAGAAATCCCGGAATATTGGGGACAGTTTCTCGGGGTTCTGGAGTTCTGGTGTGCCATTAGTTGCTATCAAATATAAAGCCTGTAAAATTAAGAATAATGTATAACCAAAACAAATCCCTAAAAGAGGCCAAAATGTCCTGTCTGGTGGCAAGCCCTTAGTTCAGAAAGGGCTCTGCTGCCTCCTTCTCAAACTTATGAGATTTAAACTGTAAAAACACCACAATTATAGGCAGTTATGATTTATTCCTGCTAGTAGCAAAATAATATTCAAAATCTTCTGGCAACAGATACTTATTTTAGCAAAGAAAATATCAGATTGTGACAGAGCAACATTTTTCAGAACCTGAGGGATTTACTTTCCCTAAACTATCACAGAATCTTGAGGTCAAAATATAGTGTTTGACTTACAGGCAGGTAAATCCTCTAAATAGTAGATTTTGACCTCAAGATTCTGTGATAGTTTAGGGAACTGGTTTGGGCTGGAAAGAACCTTAAAAACCATCTGGTTCCACCCTCGTGCCACAGGCAGGGACACTTTCCACTAGACCAGGTTGGTCTAAGCCCTGTCCAGCCTGGCCTTGGACATTTCCAGGGATGGGAAGTCAGGGTAGGGATGACTGCAGATTTAAGACAAGTGTCTTCCCTTGGAAAACTTTACTTGTACTGCTGAAGCTTCTTGGCTTTTTCAATTCTTTTACTGTAGACATGATTAATGACCAATTTCTGAAAACGTTCGATACAACGAACACCCACAAGCAGCTCCAGCCCCCGGCGCTTCTTACCCTCAGGGGGTTCTCGTTGAGGTACGGGGGTTCTCCTTCCACCATCTCAATAGCCATGATGCCCAGGGACCAGATATCCACTTTGGGGCCGTATGCTTTCCGTGTGACCACCTCTGGAGCCATCCAGTACGGGGTGCCCACCATGGTGCTGCGCTTGCTCTGCTCAGGGGTGATCTGAGCACAGAAGCCAAAGTCGGCTGCAGGACAACAGGAGGATGAAGGGGTTAAACTGGGGCACCCCCAGGAGTGGGTTTCCTAGAAGACTTCTCTATGGCTACACATATATTTCACTGAGAGGGGTTTGGGGGGGTTCTTTCTTCACCCCCCCCCCCCCACTACATTCTGCATATTAAATAAGCCAGCGTGCAAGATAAGATACAAAACCTGAAGGTGTTTAAGCAGGGCAGAATTCCGTGGACTGAAGACAAGGCCTTTTATCCTCTGGAAAGAAGAATTACCCTGCAGAAGAATGGTATTTTGCCCAGTCTTTCCTTCAGTAATTCCAGACTGGCAGCAGCCAAAATAAGCAATCAAACAGAAACAGGAGGCGAGTGTCCTGCACTTGGTGTGTTACACAGCCTGAACCAGAAGAAATGAATCCACAATCCACGGCTTCTGCCCTTCTAAACACGTTGTACTTGTGCAGCTACTGAGTTGAGCATTTCACAGCAATCTGGCCATCTAGACAGGTACTACAGCTGACAGGGACACGGAAACGAGGCTTCAGGTAAGTGCAGTGCTACCCCACTCAGCAGGAAGAACGTGGACAAACAAACCTTTCCACAAGGTAACTACCAAAGAGAAACAACCACACTCAAGAAAACGAGAAAAGTCACCTATTCCTACAGCCTTCAGGTGCAGCAGCAAGGCATGTTCCATCATGTTACTCTATCCAGCTGCAGCACTCCCACTTCCCAGGCATGTAAAGCATCAATAAGAACACAGTTAAGGCAGGAGACAGACATTACCTTATCATTGACACTAAGTTAGAGAAAGAAAGAGAGAGAGAGAGAAGGAGAGGGAGGGAGAGAAAGAGAGAAATTTAAATTTTGAAAGTGTTATGCCCAAGCAGTGCTAACAAAAGAGCCACAGTCATGGAAGTGCCAAGTTGTACCAAGAAGACAATTTAACAAAGAACTATCCCCACCCTGATAGCCAAAATGCTGCCTTAAAAAAGCCCCAAAAACAAACCAAAACCAACCAACCAAAGAAAGAAAGAAACAAACAAAAACCCCCAACAAACCCACAGCCAAAAAAACCCCTCAAACCTACAGGAGTCACCAAGTTTCTCCTGCAGTTTCTGGCACCTCAAAGTGTCACACTTGACTCACAGCATGGCTCATTTCAGTGGCCAGCCCAGAGAAGCAGCAGCAGCAGTCTGTGCCTCCTGACCTCCCAGCAAGGCCTTCAGCCCGACCCCACCAGCACAGAGAGGAAAGACAGGCAGGACCCCAGTTTCCCCAGGCAGCTGTGCGTGTAGGTGTGTGCAGCTGTGCAGTGGTGACACCTCTCCTGTCACCAGAGTCCCTCAGAGAAGGGGAAGAGCTTAAAAAGAAGGTGCAACTTCTTCCACCCTCCAAGCCTTAACAACTGCTAGAAGCTCTGCAGTCACACAGCCTCGGCAGAGCTTGTCTCAGCACTGACTACACCACCTCCCCTTACACAAGGCATTTTTACAGCTGACTCCTGTGTCTCCTTCTTCCTCATCCTCCACCCCCCTCTCCTGGGGTGATGCTTCTTGATTCAGGCTGCCAACCCCGTCCTTCGGCCGCTCTGCTTTTCTTTGACACCTCTTCTTTGCAATTTTGATCCTTCTCAGGCTACCTCTTCTCAGTCACATCCTCTGCTTTAACTGTTCCCTTCTCTTCAGCCTCTAAATCCACAGTTTGTGCACAGACACATCACACCCTTAAAAAACAAATAACTCCCCTGATGCAAGCGAGCAGTGCAACCAAAGATGCTGGTAAGCAAATCAGGTTGCTCATAATCTTTCTTCACACTCCACCTCATACATGAAATGAGACTGAAAACCATCTACAATAAGGAATATCGTTAAGACATTTTCATGGCACTTCAAATTCCTACCCAACTGTAAAAACGCTTTTTACTTTACACCTTTTTTTACCTTAATTCTTCGGTTCCTATACGTTTTATACAGTCCCACATACCAACAATTCAAATAATGCACCTCTTTCTCAGCAGTCCTGACAGCTACAGGTGGCTTCACGTCATTTTTATTCACACACCCCATGCACACAAGTGCATGCGTGCATAACAATTACCTGAAAAGCAGGTAGTTTCTTTTGTCATGATTATATTAATGAAAGCGTGTTACACTTTCAGCCCAAGAAAAGGCACAGGGTAAGGCTAGACTGCAGTATAAGTGATCAATAAAGTGCAAATTTTCTGGTTGCTGGCCTTCTAATGAATGGGGCAAAGCACTAAAATCAAGTCATAACATCCTAACAGAGCTACTGCAGTTTGCTGCAACTTCTCTCTTGCAATCATTCCCGTTTTGCTTCACTCTGTAGCACCAGTTACTTCATATTTACCGATGTATTCACGTGGCCACAAGTTTGCTTCAACATCCTTCCAGGCTCTCAGCCTGAGTCTGAGGGCCCTCAGAATTTCAGTACCTGCTGCCTGTTACACATTTCGTGGCCCAGAACGAATTTCTACTGCTCACAATCAATAAAAATCCACCTCAAGTTCCCCTGCCAACTCTCCTTCTACCAATTTACACACCGAGTCAAGAGATCACCGGAAAAGAAGAACCAGAGCGTTAAAACAGTTGTCAGCTACTCACTCAGTTTAACTGATCCATCCATTCCCAAGAGCACGTTGTCACTCTTAATGTCTCTGTGGATGACCTGGTTGGCATGGAGGAACTCCAGGGCTTGCAAGCACTGGACAGGAGAGAGGAAAAACCCAACATTCAGTACATGGAAACACGCCTGGTACACGTGAACGCAAATTCAAGGCGACGTTTACACCCTCAGCCAGCTCTGAGTGCAAAAATGGAACAGGTATTATTGAAAATAACCAGCAGAGGAAGCTCTTGGGCTACAAAAAATACTCTCCAGATTTCAGGAGGACAAAGGTCATTTATAACCGCGGAGTTTCTCTACCTTAACAAATGCATATATGAAACTCCTCACCACCCAAGGTGCTCTCAGAAATCCCAGATGGTAATTCTGGTGCATCCCACGGGTTCTACAGAGGAACCGTAAAGTATTAAGTGAGAGCTTTTTAGGCTGAGGTCTCACCAAGAGGGATTGGTGAGGATTCATTCCCAACATCCACACAGCTTCTACAGCGAAATCTGTAAAACATCTTCATTCTGAAAGTCACTAATACTGGTTTTGCATTGTTTTCAGATTAAAATCTTTCCCACTAAGTTTCTGCCCAAAACCATAATGAAATTTACTTTTGTTATTTGAGAATAAAAGGCAAAAGAAAAAAAGTCAGATTTTTCTCTTTCAATACAAGCAGAACATTTGCCATTTGCTGCTTGGCACGGATGTCCCCAGTGAGTTTTGGGTATCTTTGTTTGCTTTAGCAAAGTGACACTGAGTTGCAAAATTAAACATACCTAACACAGCGGGCAGGAGGTTTGGATGAAGTACAATAGTTCAACATTTGACTTCTTCCTCAGAAAATTTCATTACTGTTACAAGAAAGAGTTACTTTGGGTTCTCTGCTTCCAGCTCTGGGTCCTCAGGAAACCATTACCTGTCCGTGCACGTTCCTGCACAGGTTTGCTCTCCCTCCCCTCCCTCTGGGTGAGGCACAAAAGCGGACGTCACGCTGATGGAGTAAGACGGCTTTTTAAGAGCCTCAGTCTCTCCTGCACAGCAGATAACACGGTTCTCCCCTGCTGCTGCAATAAATCAGCTCTGAGCTGGATGCTGGCACCGACTCAGGGCAGCAACCGCTGGTAAGTTGTGATATCAGGTGCTTTTAACCCTTTCATTTGAAATCTTACGGCCGGCTTGAAATTATTCCAGCTACGATCTCCTGGAGAATTGTTTTCCCGAGAAATCCCTCAGGAAAGCTTAACTGGCACAGAACTAGAGATTTCACACACTGTGAGAATGACTAAGGGGGAAAATGGATAGTCTGCATCCAGTTCATCTTTGTTTTAGTACGTGTTTCTTAAAGTACTCCTGTTTCAGCAGATCCACTTTTCACGCTGTGAGCAAACACAGTTCCCATTCTTCCTTCTGGAAAACACTTTGGAAGCCTTCAGGCTTTTTCCTTCTCCTTTTCCTTTCTACATTACCCATGTATAAATACTCAGGCTTTTTTTTTTTTGTGTGCCTTTGAATGTCCTTTGTTAGCCAAAGTTTAAAAAGCCCTTCCTTGCAGCTGCTAAACTTCTCCACTGCTCCTCCCTGAACTTCAGTCCACATTATTCACATCTTTCTGTTAACACTGTCAGCAGGATGAGGCAACCCAAGTACCAAACCCAAAGACTTTCTTTGCTCCATTCCCTAAGTTTCCCAAACATCCAGCTCAAAAACCACCCCAGCTCTTTTGCGTTTTAACTTGCAACTCCTTCAGTTTTCTCAGTTAACTTAATTTTGTGATTTTCCGTAACTTTAATACTGATTTCTGCTCACGGTATCCTTCATTCTTAGCTCAATGGCTCCAACAGCATTTGTTGCAATTAGTCCTAACCTAAGCATTCCGTAAAAGCTGTGGGAACAGAGTGCACCTTCACTCCTCTACTCAGCAAGCCCAAGACTCACCTCTCTGCAGACGGCAGCGATCTGTGCCTCATCCATACACGTCTCCGTGACCACATCTGTCAGGGAGCCCCCAGCCAGGTACTCCATCACGACAAACAACTCATCTCCTACGAGGTAACTACAAAGAGAAAACCAAAAGCACGGCCGTGTGCAATCAGGGTGACCAAGCCTTAACACAGACTCATTCGCTTCCAAGACCCTCGGGTACAGGAGGTCCAAGTCTGTATAGGCTGCAACCTCTTGAAACCCTCAGGGGTGAAGGAACCACCATCTGGATGCAATTACCTGTCCAGGAAGTTGACTATGTTGGGGTTCTTTAGCTCCTTCATTACCAAGATCTCGTTAATAATCAGCTCCTTCTTGGGCTGTTTCTGCAGGTTGATCTGTTTAATTGCCACCTGAATGGGGCAAAATAAAACAGCAATCACTGAAACCCTCAGAAGCTTTCACTCATTCTTAATACAGTGAAAAGTCAGAAGGAATCCTGTAACAGGATTGAAGTTGTTTAGCTCAGCTTGCAGCTGGCAAGCTATTTATTTATTAACACACAACTTAAAAGAATGCAGCCTGATGAGCACACAACTCACAGCCCTGGCCAACATCATCCTCTTGCAGCTGAAAGGATCCACAAACGGTAACTGAGGCCAGAACAGACAGAAAAGGGAGCATGCAGGAGATAAAAGGACTCGCCCAATTTCATATCAACAGCCCTGAAGCAGCAGAGAATCCTGCAGCAACTCAGAGAGAAAGTCTGAGCCTTCCGGTGCGAGGTGAGGCAATTTGTTGTTCTGTATTCTGACCACACTGGTGTTTGGGTATAAAAAATGCTGGGAGGCAGAAGGGATTCCTCTCAAAGCAGTGAAATCAATGAACTATCCCAGAGAGTAAAGGGGAGATAAAGGCCTATCTTGCCCAGGAAATAAACTAACCAGGACAAGGATTCCAGAGTTTAAAATGGAAAAGAACTGTCCCAACTCTGTCAGCTACACTTTGTGGAGGCAGTTTGGAGGTCTACAAGACAACCTGCCCGTGAGACCAAAACCAAACACAAGAACCAATATAATCCTGCAGAAATTATCATTATTGTATTGCCAGGGGCATTAAAAGAAGAGATTCATTCAGACACAGAATGATAAAATAACTAAGAGTGGAGGTGGAGAGGGTTACTGAGGGTCCTGTGTGAGTTTGGAATGGAGACCTGAAGGAGCAGATATTCCACAACCCCTCTGGGCTCTAAAACTCACTCTGCAGTCAGTTAAGAGGACATGAAGTACTGCAGTAAGTAGAGAGCAAATTAAGAGATGATAGAAAGGCTCACGTTTTGCCAAGACGTGGTGCTCCACTGCAAGACTGGTAAATGGGATTACTGCTGAGAGGGCAATTGCTTACCAGTGACCTAAGGCACGGTATTTAAATACTTATGTAAAGGAAAATTAAGGAAAGAATTTTAATAGAAACACTGAAAGAAAACTAAGGAAATCTAAAGTTAAATAGAAGCAACTAATTCCTAAAATTCAAGTCACAGAAAGGAGAGGTGGCCACTCGATGACAAACATGCAGAGTATTGCTGATGGCACCAATTTCACCAAGTGGCTCTGGAGAAACCAGGGGGTAAAAGCAAAGAGTAAGATGTGGAGAAGACATTCTAACCACACCAGGGGATCGCAGAGGACAAGCTGTTTCCACAGAGACAGACACAACCATCACCTTTACCGAGTCAGGACTGGAGAATAAGTGTGCAAAGAGCAAGCAAAGCTTTACTTCTGAAAACACAAGACACCAAGGCCTGCAGCTCCTGAAGGATAAACCGTTTTCCAGACTCATTTCTGGAACACCTCACTCCCTCTGCCTTTCACTGGAAAGACAAAACTCTATTTTTAAGCTTTCACCATCTGGTTACTACAGAACAAAGCACACACTGTTACAACTGACTGTGACAAACGTTCTTCTGAGAGCTGATAGTAGAGATGGGAGCCACTGAAGGAAATTAGTCACGGCCACCTACAGGAGAATATTTCTAGAGAAAATGAACACAGGAATCTTACCTCCTGCCCTGTTGCCACATCAATAGCTGTGAAAACTGTACCTGAGGCCCTGTGAAGAGAAAGAAAAACGTCACAGCAAGTTGCATCTCTTTGTAACAAACACACAAGTGAACAGCCAAATCACAAAAACTAAATTGTTTCAGCTTTCAGTGCAAAATTTCCACCACTGTGCAAAGCCTTCACTGTTTATTTACTTTACAGTTTGTTGCCCAGAGAAGCTGTGGCTGCCCCATCCCTGGAACTGTCTAAGGCCAGGCTTGGAGCAGCCTGGGATAGTGGAAGGTGTCCCTGCCCACAGCAGGAAGGTGGAACGAGGGGAGCTTTAAGTTCCCTTTCAAGCCAAACTATTCTGGGATTCTGTGATTCACCACTGCTGAATGCAGCCAACACTTCTGCCTGCACAGAAGGTGGTGAATACACGACAGTGTGAGACAGAGAACAGCACAGTGCTGCCAACACTGGCCCACTGGGAATAAAAGTGTGTGGGGGAACACTTACCCCTGCCCGATTTTTTCATATCTGGTATATTTTTTCTTGGGATCTCCTATGCTTACAATAGTGCCTAAAAGAAAAAAACACAACAGAAGAGTCAATCCAATCCCACTGTCCCCCTTCAGCAGGGCTGGCCTGGCCAAGATATGCCCAAGTTCAAGGAGCAAAGCTGATGCACAAACAGCCAAAAGCTGCACAGGAACACTAATACGGTGAAAAATTATCTTCGAGGTGGTCATGGAAGAAGCCACAGCAGAAACTACTTTGTGCTATTATTGCTGTGACATACATGCAGATCACATTATCACAGCTGACCTTTGATTAAAAAAAACCACTATTTTTCTACCCAACAGGGCTCTGAAGATGATAAATCAGCATAACCCCTGAATAAATTTTTCTCAGCTACTGACACAAAACTAGCCTGGCACGGTATCCACACAACTCTCACGCAAAAATAAGGACGAGGGCAAAAATGTAATATTCCTCTCCCAGCCCCGAAGCCTTTGTTTATCTGAAGTGAAACCACCTACGTAGTTTTTCCATGATGTCTTCATCTGACATTTTGGCCTTCTTTTTCTGCTTGTCCCCCGACTTCGTGGCGCTGTCAGCACAGGAGTCACCGGCTGGGGCAGGGATGGGGTCGATGACAGAGCGGGTATAAATCTGCGGAGGAGACCACCAAGGACCTGAGCATCGGCTCTGCAAGCACTGACCCTCAGCTGAAAACAATCACAGTCCTGAAATGATGCCTAGGCACCATTTTGCTGCAGGTAGGAGGCAGAAATTAGACCAGAGAAACACTGAAGGCCCCTGGCAACAGTACCGACCTCTGAAAGGCACCTCCTGAACAGAGAGGATGCCAGGGAATCGACCCCAACTTCCAAAGACAGACGTTTCACCAGTTTTTTACCTGCTGATTCTTTATAACCCATGCTAGTTAACAGAGCAGCAATCACTGATTAATAGTGAGATCAATTCCTACTAAAATATAAAGGAAAAAAGACTCATGACTGCCATGAAAAGAAGCGTGAGATTCTCAAAAATTTCCCAGTTGCCCCCAATTTGAGGGGTTTTTTTAAAAGATTTAATTTCTTGGGAGATTTATTTGATTTCCCTCTGAGCTGCGCAGACATGCACAGCTAGTCCAGAAACATCCAGCTGTAGGCCTCTCACGTTTTGTACGTCCAGTGGGCAATTCTAAAGCAGTGCCAGCTGACAAATAAACCCAGTTCACATTTGCACTCCCTGGAGGGAGAAAAAGCGGGCAACAGAGAGGCAAAATGTACCAGCTACCACAGCCAAAGGAAGGAGCTGGAGCAAGTGGCATCCCTGGGATGTTTTTACCAGGGTGAGTAGTTCAGGACTACGCTAAAACTTAATGAGCAACTTCGGAAGCGTTTAACTGTTCACGTGGTGCTGAGGGCTTTGGGAGTGAAATAAGCTTTCAGGTCCCGAATCTGAACTGGTTTGGGTCCAGGCAGTGCGTTTGGTGAGGCTGTCACGCTGCCACCAAGTTAAATGAAGAAAATCAAACACTCCACACTCGTGCCACTGTGCCGGGCCAAGTTACAGAAAACTACCGACAGGTTTTGAGGATTAAAAAAAGCCTCCTCCTCACATGTTGGGTTGAAGGATAAGCTTAATTGGATACCTTCAACACAAGCCAACCAAGAGGTCACCAAATCTCAATGGTCTCAGAGGTCTTTTTCAAACTAAATGATTCTAAGATTCGACTTACTTCAAGATTTCTGACCCAACTGACATCCAGAAATTAGGTATTTTCTCGGCAAATTCAAAAACCAGAACTCTTCCCCTAAAATCTTGCAACAGCTCATTCCACAAACAAAACACTTTTCTAGAGAACAGATGCTGAAGTTCTGCAGTGCAAAGAATTCCAGAATTCCGCCCTGTCGAGTTTTCCAGCTGCTCACCGATTTTGTGTGATCTGGCCGCGGAGCAATCACAGGAGGAGGAGCTTCTTCATCATCCTCATCCTCATCTGCCACAGCTGTTGATGGTTCTGAACCTTTGGCATTGGTCTACATTGTTACCAACATTTAAAAAAATAAATAAATAAACAAATTAGTATCCCCCACAGTATTAAAGACTTGATTTTTTTTTTCCACACTAAGATAAACGAAATCTTACTGATGTCAAAAAGAAAATAACGAACCACCCAACCCATCCCTAAGTTACTATATTTTATAACGAGACTCAAATAGTGCTGCTCCAGTGAAATATGCCCTTTATGTTTTTATTCCACAAAAAAAGATCCTCATTTTTATACTTTTAAACTTGATACGGTTTAATACTTTGAAATTCAGCATATAACAAATACAGAAGACCTGAATTTGTATGTACCTAAGGACACCCAAATAATAATAAGCACACTCACCGTTGGTGTTCCTGAGGGGAAACCATCTTTTTCTAAATAGGACAAATGGCAGAATACATAAAATGATCAGAAAAAAATAATAAAAAGTGAACTCTATAGAGTAAAGGATGAAAATATCACACAGCCTTATTACTAAGCTACAAATAATTTGGAAGAAAAGTCGGCAAAACCGCACCTGTTTGTAGGACAATCCTTCTCTCAGCCCTCCCAACTGGCTCCCAGTATGTGAGTCACAAATTATTCTGCATCTTTGATGTCACCAGCTGGTGACATCAAGCTCACAGACAGCTGTGAGGAGAAAGGGCTCCAGCATGAAACCAGTTCATCCCAGTCTCAGAGCTCCAGCTTCATAAACAGAGCCCCTTCAACTTCATTTTGGCTGCTATTGTGAATTATCCAGCTCTTTCTTCCACTCCTCACTTAAAACAGGAAATTAACTGGGCAACGCCAGCTTCCAGTAAGTCTTAAATCCACCTCGAAGTATTAGTTCCTCACTGAATCAGCATTTGAATCTGATTTATTATTCTGAGAGGAAGACCGTGCTCCAAATACCCAGCTCCAGCATGTCTTGCACACACTTGGCTCTCACCTGGAGCAGAAAAACTCAGATATTTCTGTTTTGCTGTGTCTTTGGAGTCATAGAATTTCAGCACATCTAGTACCGCCTGGGGGTTTTTCTTCTGTTCTAGCTTGGTGATATTTGAGGTCTGAAGCAACCGAGCCCATTGTTCTGGCATTCCCTGAAAAAAAAAAAAAAAAGGGGGGGGGGGATTTTAAGTATTCTAGTGCTTTAAAGATTTTTACAGAGCAAAACAAGCTTCTTCCCCTCTACAAAAACCATTAACGTGCACAGCCTTAAGCACGTGAGCAACGGGGGTTTAATGGGGAGCCACAGGTGCTGACACAACAGCACCTCTTCCAGGTATACTGAGCCAGATGTGAGGAACAGGGGCACAACACCACCCAGCAGAACCATTGTTACCCACTAGCAAAAGTAAAGTGAAGGAGGTTTGTCAGGGAGGGCTCTCCCACGTGGCACAAAGTGCCAGATGTGACAGCGATGACACCGGAGAAGCACTAACAGGTCACGGCGTGGTAACTCTGCGTGCTGTACAAACACAAGGGGAAAATCAGTTCTTTGATGGAAACAGAGACTAACTCACACTTCACCCTAAAGCACTGCCTTGGCTTCGCTACAGCACTGACCCCGAGTGTCTTCCAGGCCACCCCAAGGCAGGAACACTCACCGTGAACTCTCCAGTAACCGCATCAAAGCCAACGTGGATGGTGTGTTCAAAATCTGACGGCGGGGAGATTTCTGGCCGCTCCTTTTCTTTCTTCTTGCTTCCTGAAGGAGACATTCAAAGATCCAGATGTTAGGAAGAAACTCTTCCCTGGGAGGGCGGGGAGGCCCTGGCACAGGTTGCCCAGAGAAGCTGTGGCTGCCCCATCCCTGGAAGTGTCCAAGGCCAGGCTGGACG
>JAWMRA010000009.1:21483755-21526523 GCA_035584735.1 Pseudotriccus pelzelni
GACACTTCCAGGGATCCAGGGGCAGCCACAGCTTCTCTGGGCAACCTGTGCCAGGGCCTCCCCACCCTCCCAGCCAACAATTCCTTCCCAATATCCCATCTTTCCCTGCCCTCTGGCAGTGGGAAGCCATCCCTCCTTGTCCCTCCAGCTCTCTTGGAACCCCTTTAGGCCCTGGAAGGATCTCTGAGGTCTCCCCAGAGCCCTCTCTTCTCCAGGCTGAGCACTCCCAGCTCTCCCAGCCTGCCCCCGGGGCCAGGAGAACAGTTTATTTTTCAAAGGAACAGACCTAACAAAAATACGTTGAGTTGATAATAACAAAAAACTAGAAATCGATGACCTCAGTAGAACTTATCCATATTTTATCTGCCCTCAGGCGAAAGGCTTCTTGCGTCAGTTGGATTTTTTTTTTTTCCCCTGTACCTTCAAGTCTCGCAGCCAACTCTCTTCCCTTCAGAGCAGCAGCAATGCTGAATAATAGAAACCACGAGAAGAGGCAGAGCTCTGCTCCATTCCGTGGCATTTCTGGTGCTGGACTCCCTCGGTCCCTGCACCTCTGGGCTCTCCTGAGCTGAGCCTTTCCTGCAGCACAGGTGTCTGTGCACACCGTGCTGAGGATTTATGGTGGTCAGTTATTCTTCCTTTAAAAGACATTCCCTCCGAGTAATTCACGGCAGAAAAGCTGTCTGAGCACATAGTTCTGCTGCTGCTTGTGCAGATTTTGCGTGGAGTCTGGCTGTAGAAATGGCCATTTTTCTGGGGTGGTTGGTGGGGGTGTGACAGGCACAACCCCTGAAAGCAGTGAATTTACTGTGTTGCCTCCCTGCTTTGTCACAGGTTCGTAATGATCACCTCCTTTAGAAGGATCAAATGTCAAAATTGATTTTTTTAGGGGAGCAAAAATATCCCCTTCATCTCTTCTTCCCTATATGCCATCAAGTAATCAAGGTAATAAAACACATTGCTGGTTTAATTAAACATAGGATTTTTATGCGGCACTATAAACATGATAGAGATACAAACAATCTTGGAGGAAGCCAATATAACTTCTATATAAAATTTATAGCACAAGTATTCAGTGTCCACAGTGCCTGATGCAGAGCACTGAGGTAGAGAATGTGTATTTCAAATCAACCCCAATCTGTGCAAACCCCAAAATAAACAGTATTTTGTGCAAACAGCTGCGGTGTGGATACAACTATATATTTTTTTTCTTGTGTGAGATTCAGCTTAACATCTGTTAGCAGCTCGAGGCTTTAATTTCTTCATTTTGGGATCATCTGGTTGGTAAATGTTGGAAACTCCACAGTTGGCTTTGGCACTGTGAGCATTGACCTGTATTGAGGAGGGGGAAGGTGATTCCTTGCTGAAAATTAAACTATCTGGGGGGATTTGTGGGGACCTTACTAGTAAATCCTTTATTTATATGTCTTAACTTGGAGTTAATTTAAAAGATCATGCTCCAGTGGGCCCAGTGTTTATGTAGGTCCCTTTGGAGCTGCTTCTCTGCCAGTTGTCCCTTTTAAAGTCCTGAAGGATTTTTGTCTTTTCCAAAGGTAACCAAAACGTCGCCTCAGCTCTTGAAATGCTTTTAGAGCAAAACCAAGTCTGCCTTTTTTCTTTTTCTCTGGTGTACCCTGTGGTGGTTGGGGCTGGCACCCAGGTGATCCCCACGGGCAGGTTGGAGGATGGATTGTCCCCCTGGAGGATGGATTGTCCCCCTGGAGGATGGAGTGTCCCCCTGGAGGATGGATTGTCCCCCTGGAGGATGGGGTGTCCCCCTGGAGGATGGATTGTCCCCCTGGAGGATGGGGTGTCCCCCTGGAGGATGGGGTGTCCCCCTGGAGGATGAATTGTCCCCCTGGAAGCCCCGGGCTGGCCGTTGGACGTGGGCTGGGCTTGCAGTTCCCACCTCCCTCCTCTGCGTTCACTGCGGGTGACACCGGTTACATCCCGGGAACCAAAACATTCCATTGGAAATGAGAAGGTTTTCTCAGGCTGTGGATGAGTCCTTTTTTTTGTGGAATGCAGCTCAGGTGCCCGGGGCTGAGGCACTGGGTGACTTCACAGCCTGTTTGGTGCTGTTGCTGCGATGACTCTGCGAAACCCTCTTGTGTTTCCTTCTGCTGGATGGTTTTACCTTTGATCCCTGTTTTCTTATTGACCTGATCCATAAAAATAAGTGGGAATAGCAGGTGCCTGAGGAACCCCGTGGCTCTGCCTGCTTTGGTGCCTTTGAGAGGTTCACTTTATGGTTGGAAGGTCTCCTTTCAGCTCGGGGTGACGAGGGGGAAGGTGAGTCAACCACAGGTGACTTGCTCTGAGCAGCTTCTCATAAACAAGTCACAGAAAGGTCAGAATTATGAAGAGTAAAGCCCCAAGTGACCTGGTCTAAATTGGAGTTGCTGTGAGTGGGAGGGTTGGACCTGCTGAGCACGAGGGTCCCAGCGTGGGCTGCTCTGTGAGCCCCGGGGTCTGAGGTGGAGGACACACCGTTCCGAAGTACTTCACCTAAAAGTCAAATTAAAAGAATAATAACACCCCTGATTTCTAAATTCTGCTGTATGTGACTCAAGTAGAGGGTAAATGGAGGTCTGTTCACAGCAAAGTTATTTTCTTTTTTGGCATCCTGAGTGTTTTCGCTGTTTGCAGACTGAAATGGAGCTCTAGAAGATGATCCAGGGATTGATTTGTTCTTGTTGTACTACCAGGAGTAATAAGGAATCTGTAGACTGAACTGTTCAGCCAGTCAGTATCCCTCTGTCCTTTAATGGAGATGAATAAATATAATTACTGGCCTGGTAATGCCTGGTGTCAATTAGGAAGAAAGGATTGAGTGTGGTTGTGTAACATATTGGAGTGTTCTGGGTAACCTCAATCCAAGATACAGCTATTGCAAAGACTTAATTTTCACTAATTGCTCCAACAGCTGTGTGACTTCACAAATGCAAGAAGAGTTAGGTATAAACATGATGCTATTTTTATATAAAGCCAGATCAAACTAACACCGAATGTGCACGGATTATTATTTTGCCTTGTTATCTTCTCCCCTCCAACCCCCGAGAAACTGAACACACCGTAGCATTATACTATGTGTAGAATTTAGAAGTCCTGTGGATCTTCTTAAATCACAGGGAAGAGATTCTTTAGTCCTTAGAAAACAAAAGAAGTATGTTTGATGTAGGTTTTTACCTGCACAGCCAGGACAGTGTGCATTTTTAGTTAAAAGCAATGCAGTGTGGGCAGCATCTGAAGCTTAATGAAAATATCCATCTTCCTGCAGGAGAAATCTTTCAGTAATTCGTGTTGCATTGGTTGAAAATACTGCAGTGTGAATGAGTAAATACAGATGCAGATCTAAAAAATGTATATATATTCTTTTACACTGATTGTATAAAATCCCTTTATTCTCTTACCAGCGTTGGTTGCACTCTTGCTGATTGGTCAGCGGTGATCAAGGAACAACAGGAGCATCTCCATTCAGGAGGTTTCAGTGTTCATGGGTACAGTCAGAAGAGATTGCAGATTTTTATAAGCAAAAAAAAAAAAACCTCACAGGGGTTTTTAGTCCATCCCATCAGTGACGGGAAGGACTCCCAAGGCAGTTCATGTTTTAATGGGAACTCAGCAAAAAGTTTGCAGTGGCATCGCCCCTCGGCAAAAGGTGGTTGGTGCTTTTGGGTGCAGGCTTAAAAAGAGCTCTGGTAACGCTTTTGGGTGACGACTTCATCGAGCAAGAACGGGGCAAGGAGTTTCACTGCAGTCACCTCCGTGTTTCCTGCCCAGCCAGGAGGGACACGCAGGAGGCAGGAGCGGAGGAGGCAGCTCCGTGTGCTGGGAAGTTTGGGGGCTGGGTGAGCTCACGGGATGTTGTGCCAATCCCTCCACTTGCCAGGGCAACCCAGGGCTGCTGTTTTGTCCAGAAATGGCCCCGTGGGGATTAGGTGTGGGAGGTCTCGTCTCCCTGGGACTGAGCTCTCTTCCCAGGAGAGTGGTTGGGCCGTATCAGTGCCGGGATGCAGCTGGATTACAGGGTGTGTTACTGGATAAGCAGTTTAGTTCCATTAAAAGGATTGGGGGTTTTTCTGGTGATCCTGGGAGAGCAGCAACTGTGGCGTTATTTGGGGCCATGTTATTTGCTGGAGATTTTTCCCAGCCTTTTTGCCACTGACGTCCACAAGGATCACAGAGTGGTTGAGGTCCATTTGAAGAAGCCGTGCAGGGTGTTTTAGGGTAGGAATTACTTCAGTTTTGATTGGTCAGTGGGATTTACATCCAGAAACACCATGAAAGTTCTATGGAATAGGAAGGGTTTTATTTGTCAACATCTGTGTTCAAAGCCCGTGTAAACAGATTAAAGATGTGTATAGATAGAATGAGGGGGGATAGAAGAATAGCTTTCCCCCTCCCACCTCATAGAGCTGATTCCTGCTAGCTGGGGGCTCACAGACCTTTACTAAGTCTCCCCATTTATCCTGTTTTGATTAAATATGAGTGTTTGATGAGGGAATTGGGACTGATGCTGTCCCTGCTTTTGTTCACGTGCACAGTTTTGCATTTCTGGGGTGGTTATAGTGTCACTCAGAGGATCACTGCAATCCAGGTTGTTGACAGTTTACAGCTTCATTTTTTCACTTTCCTCCTCTTTTAAGTTTGGCACATTCCTTGTGGTGCCAGACTCTGTCCTTAACCCCATCCAGGGTGCTGGAGCCGTGGGAGGGCAGCTCAGCAGCAGCTCCTGCCAGTGCCATAAAGCACCTGGATGCAAAACACCTCCAGAAGCAGATGGATTTGTAGTTCTCCATAAATGCACTGGTTTTGTCAGTGGAGGAGTTCTGGGCTTTTAAGTTTTGTTTAAAAAGATATTTCAAATGGTCTTGCAGTCTGAGGTTAAGCAAATCTCTGTCAGTCAGAACGGATGTGAAGCCTGACGTGGCTCACATGGAGCTTTGCTGGGGTTGTGTGTGGATTTGATTTTGGTGAAAGTCACAGTTTTCAAAGACTCAGAGTGCCAGGGAAAGTAAGGACTGTTTGATCCTGCTCTCAGTGGGGTAGTTTATAGCAGATAATCAGGTTGGAGGCCTTACACAGAGGGCTGCGTGTGTGTACTTACAAATCAGAAAATCCTGTCGTGGACAGCAGCGGTGGCAGAAAGGTCATGTTTCCAGCCTGATGCTGAGCAGAAAAGGGTAATGAAGTCTCTGATTACGTGTGTGGAACATGCCTAAGGAGGCTGAGGGGGAAGGTGGGTTTTGGTGCAGGATATGGGTGAGGTCAGTGGGCTGCGCTGCAGGCAGGGCTGACGTCAGCATTTCAAAAAGGGCTGTGAAAAAGGGCGAATGTGGAAAGCCACAACAGGCTGCAGGGGATGAAATGTCACTCCCTGGATGATCAGGAGTTCTGGGTGCGAGGTTCTCAGGAGGAGGGAGCCGACTTAGCTGTGCTGTGCAATGCTCGTGGGCACCATAAGGCCACTCCATCTACTCCAGGGATATAGAACATGGAGCACCAACTGCAGCGGGAATGGGAAATGATGTGGAAAGGCTTCCATGGGATGAATAATTGAATGGAAGTGATTTTCTGGTGGCAGAGGAGCAGATAGCTTCAGTCAAACAGAAATGAATGAAATATGAGGCTTCCACGCTGTAGGGAGTCAGGCTGGGGTGCCTGACGGGCCTCCTGGGTTTTAACATTGGTCTTAAAACCCAAAATAAGTAATTCTCAAGTAAGAAAACTGGCAATATGAATCTATATACATATGCATGAGTATAATATACACACATACATAGAGATCTACACATTGTCACTCAGCTGCCCATCAGGAAAAGGCCTTGCCCCATCTGACTGTGGCTGTGTGTGCTGGTTCCTGCCCAGCTCTTCCTTGTCCTCCCTTTGGGAGAGGCTGGGAAATTGCCTCTCAGCAAACAGATCATTTTTGGCATTAGCTTTGCAGTCCTCTGTAGATCGGGGAGAGTGAGGTACAGGCTTTCCTCGTGTTTCTATTACTGAGAGCAAAGCACTTCAGTTGGGATGTGTTCTTGCTTTTAAAGAAGCTGGATCTGGGAAAGCCTGAAGAAAATTCGATAATCAGATGAATTTGTACCTGCCCATAAAGCCAAAACGCTCTGACATACGATTTAGTCATTATGTATTCAGGTTAAGTTTCCCTCCTTTTCATTTCTGTTCCATCTTTGCTGGAAGCCTTTGGAGTTTATTGCTGCTCCGTCAGATCTTGTTTCACGTTTATGACTAAGCTTAAACGTCCATCAGCCTTTCTTGAGGCGTCCACAGTTGTTATTTTTGACCTTCCAGTGTTGGCTGATGGTGTCCAGCCCCGGGTGCTAATGGGTGATAACACACCATCAGCCTGGAGAGCTGCTACCACCACGTGTGGAGCTTTCTTTGGGGCAGGAAAAAGAAACCGGGACACTTGTTTGGGGTTTTCTTTTTTGTTTGTGAAGTGGTTTTTTCCCCTTCCCCCCCTTCCTTTGCTCTTTCCTTCCTCTTCTCTGTGACCTCCTGTCGATTTGGAAACAGGCTCCAAAGCTGCAAAACTCTCTCTCCATTTCATCCAGGACAGTTTTTTGTACGTTCCTAATTTGCTTCCTCATCTAAATTTTCTAAAGCAAATTCAAATATCGTCAAGCTTGGCCTTGGACACTCCCAGGGATCCAGGTTCTCTGGGCAACCTGTGCCAGGGCCTGCCCACCCTCCCAGGGAAGAATTTCTTCCCCATATCCAACCCAAACTCATTTCATGGTTTTTCCCTAATTAGTCTGTCTCACTCTTTAATAGCCTGCTTGTGAAAGCACCACAAAAACTTAGTGATAATTTATTTAATCTGCAGAACAGCTGTTTTTCTGCAAACTTTCATTAATAAACTTCAAAGTTTGTCTACAGAAACAGAATAATTTTAGCACTAACAGGTTTCTCCGTAATCTTGTGTTATAGCAGTAATTTTTAAAGTGTAATTATTTTACATAATGTAAAGCTATGCAAAACTTGGCCTCATTAAATTAAACGCTCAACAGCCTCAAATTGCAATCGCCAAGCAAAACAAAGATGTGTGTACCCAACTTTTTTTTTTTTTTTTTTTAGCAGATGAATTTCCAGCTCATCCAGGCAGTGGGGCAGCACGGGGGAGGCAGACACCTGGGTGGTTTTACCCACAGGAACTCACCTCCAGTTTTGGATGGGCATCTTCTTCCTGTTCCTGCTGGCAATGGGAAGTCCCAGATACCCAGTTTCAGTGTGTGAGATGTCAAAGATCAGGCCATGTTTTGGAAATTTAATGGGGTTTTGCCATGTTACACATAACGCTGGTTAAGTAAATTTTCCACCTCCTCCTCAGCTTTCTGCAGGAGAGGTTGGTGATTCCCCATCCCTGCTGGAATGTCCCCCAGCCACGTCCTGCTTTTCCTGACTTTTCCTTGCACCGTTTCCTGGCATGGGGAGGTTTTACCTCACCTCTGACAGATTCTGGGTTTGGATTTTGTGCCATCTGCTGTTGTCAGCTGCCTCTGTGGTGCTGAGAAGCAGCAGAGATGTGAAAACAAATGTTTTCACCAATTTTTAAATTATTTTTTTCCTCTCCCCCCCCCCAAAAGTGGCAGGTTTTTGCCTTAAGCCACTTATTTTTTACTTTCACTCATTTTAAAATCATTTGCATTTAAGCTATTGATTATTGCCCCTATAAATAACCTCATAATTGTTTCTGATGCCATTTCGTCTCTCTGTAAGAATATTTATTTGTAGGTTTTTTTATCTTCTCTCTAACCAGGAAGGGATTTTTTTGTTTCTGGGCACATTAATGGCATTATATGACCAGGGTAAACTTCCCCTTGTCTTAGAGGACAGGCTGGGTATTGATTTGTGCTCCATGACTTGCATTTCTTGGAAGAACAGGTTTCTTACTTCACAAAATTCCTTTTCAAACAGAGAGTTTACGAAGCAGAATCTGCTGGAATATCGATGCAAGAGAAGTTCTTTGTTTCTAGAATTGTCTTCTTTCACTCCAGCACCTCTTTGTCCTTGTCTGGGGCTGTTTTCCTTCTCCTTTAGAAATGATGGAGCAGAAGGGAGTGTTTCTTACCTTCCAGGATGTGACTAATCCCCGACATCATTTTAATTGGCAAAAAATATTTAGAAGCCATCACGGGTAATGCACTAGGACTGGATTGATTGTGCCTCCTGGTTGATAAATCAAAATAAAATTACTACAAAGAGCTTCTGTAATTGTATTAATTAGTGAGATTTATGTCTGGCCTCCGCAACCCTCTCGTGTTGTTCCTACCTGAATTCAGCATTTTTCCACACTTGGGACGAGCCTTTCATCGTGGTGCAGGATTTGCTGAGTAGCTTTGGACTGTGTGGGGTTGGGAAGTGTCACCTAAAATTCCTGGAGGAATATCTAGGAATGGTCTCACGGATGGAAATCCATGCTGGGTGCAAAGTGGCACTGCGAATTCCTGTATTGCTCTTCCTTCTGAATTTGATCTTGGGCAGAATTTCATCAGTATTTAATCCCATTAAAGCCCTGTCCGTGAGTGTTTGGGAATGTTGTGTGGATCTCCAGTGCTGCTGCAGCTTGAGGAGTGTCTGGGAAATCATTTTTCGAAGTAATTACTCGTTCTTCCAACTAAGTAGAACTGTTAACCTCTCTTTGTATTTTACTGTCTGATTGCCCCAAAGTAGGAAAACAAGTGGTGTTTGTGATCAAAGGTCATAAATTGTGACTGAGCATCTTGGGAAGGTTTTTCCGTTGCAGAGTAGTGATGATTCCCAAGGATGTTTGGGTTGCATTATTCCTATTGTTGTGCTTAAGTGCAACTTCTAAAATTTAGAGATTAGGATTCCAGGAGATAACAGACTGGAAGAAGGATTTTGGTTGCTTTGGGTTGCAATAACTTGGCTGAAAAGTGCTAATGTGTTTCTAAGAACATGGATAGTGCTTTCACTGAGCTGGGATGGGAGAGTTAATTCCACTGCAGTATGAGAGTGCAGAATGCAGCACGAGCTGCTGAAGGAAATAATACCCACTGTTACATCTGTGAGAACGCAATGAAATGCTGAGAAATAAAAGGTTTTCAGATGGGATTTTTTCCCCCCCCTTAGTTATCTGACTGTCATTTCACTGGCTCATTCAGACTCAGACTGTGGATAAATGACTTTTTTTCAGTACTAAAACCCTCATCGTTTACTAGATGGCCTTTGAGGTCCCTTCTAACGCTAAATACTCCATGATTCTATGATTATTGTTGGAGAGTGAGAAGAGCTTTAGACCAGCCTGTCCCAGCACATCTAATTGTGACGCCACCACAGTGATTATCACGTGCACGTGTAAAGCTGGAAGATCTCCTTTAATGGTGCCAAATCCTACTACAAATGTGCTGGAATGCTCTGCCAAAAATCAATTTCCTGCATAAGTTGTAGATGAATCAATAGGGTTGACCAAAGTAATTGAATTAAGTGCCTTGGGTAGGTGAAGTGTTGTGGTCCACAGGTGGACGGAAGGACTCGTGCCTGGACTGTCACAAAATTTACTCTTGGAGCTTGCAAAAAACACTTGAGGGGCATCAGCAGCACTCAGTCCTCGTTTTTGTGCGGCAAAATTAATGTTTTGGTAGCTGTGGAACTAATGGAAGGCGTAGGAAGGACACACTGGTCACAGCAGCTCTGACTCCAAAGTACAGTGTGCTGGGGTTATACAGAATAAAAAGGTTTAAGTTCTAAACCCAGGGTTAACTTCAGCCTTTGCAAGCCCTTGGAATATTTCACTTGGGATTTTGGTAGACTGTGCTTGTGGTTTGATTGAGGTTGGAAAAGACTTCCAGGATCATCAAGGCCAGCCTTTGCCTGCATCCCGCTGTGCCCGCTGAACCGAAGTGCCACGTTCGCTCGTGTTTTGAGCACTTCCAGGGAGGGTGATTCCGCCCCTGGCCTGGGCAGCCCGTGCTTGACCACTCTTTGGGTGAAAGAATTTTCCCTGTTGCCCAGCCTGAAGCTCCCCTGGCAGAACTTGAGGGTATTTCCCCTTTTCCTGTCATTTGCTGCCTGGGAGACCGACCCCGGCCTCTCCGCGAGCTCCTTTCCGAGGGAGGTGGGACAGACACAGCTCAGAGGCAGCCGCAGGGTCTGCCCGTGTCCTGTGGACCATTCCCACTCCCCCTGGCTCGGCTTTGCCCCTGCACTCTCTGCCCTTCGCCCCCCAGGTGCTGGACAGCAGCGGCACGAGGGGAGCGTCCCCTGGTCCGAGGGGTGCAGCGCTCCAGGGAATTCCCAGGGAAAGACCTTGGATGGCCTTTGGGTTCCTGTGGGTTCAGCCAAGGCCAAAATGATATTTTCAATACGTCACCTATGGGCTTTGGGGGATTTCAGAGCCTTTTCCTTACACAATAGGACTTTGAATCCCTAATAAACCCCTTTCCCTGTTCCCATTCCATCGCTGTGCAGGGATCTCTGCCGGCAGCAGCCTCGACTATTTTGAGCTTCAGTCACTTGCACCAGTTTTCTCAACTAATTTTAGGACAGATGACCACTAAGCTGTTCTAAAAATGCCGTTTGAACTTTCAGTTAGAGGGGCATACACACACAAAGGCAAAGGCAAAATTTGCCTTTTGGTGGCAGTTAAGAAAATAATGCGTGATATAGAGTGTGAATTGTTTTTAGTTAATTACATTTTAACGTAGTGAGTCAGTTGGAATAATTAGTATATCTGTCATGGTTTTTATTTTAAGCTGGGAATGCTTGTGGTTGCTGAAGGTCTCAGACAGCCCTATTAGAGCCTTACAAGTATTTTATAATTTACAGATGGAGAGTGACAGCAAGTGGAGTCAGTGATGACAGGGAGGGAATTCGGGAGTCAGTCATGGCCGAGCCTCCTTCCCTCGACACCAACACACTTCCACTCCCCCCCAGAGCTCTCCCATACAGAACAAAGGGTTTTCCCACCTTGGAATGAGGTTTAAAAAATGAGAAACCGGACCGTCTGTCGAGTCGTTCCTTGATATTTGGAAATATTTTGGTTATTTTGATGTTTTCCTACCCCTTTTCCCCACTCATACATATTTATGATTATATCTCTTCCGATTGGAAGATGAAACACCTCAAAACTCATTCTGTTTGTGTCACCAGGTTTAATTCTGGGCTAATCCAGTTCTCCTTATCCCAGAGCACAGGAGACCACGTCTTCCCAAGGGCCAGGGTGACATTCTGTTCAGCTGCCAGAAAAGAAACAATTTGTGCTTCGGCGTCAACGAAGACTTGTTTGTTTTCATGCCTTTCTGCTTAACTTTTACCTCTGGATTAGGTGTTGGGGAACAAGGATGACAGAAGTTCTGTTTCCCCCCGTGGAAGCTGTTCTGGGCATTGTGGCTCAGGCAGGTTTATCAGGAGCTGGAGGAATCCTGAGACACGTTTGGGCAGAGTGGCAGAGAGCCCGGGAGGGTGTGGGAGGTGGCAGGGCTTGGGTGGGTGAGCACAGGGTGCCTGGGAGTGAGGCTTTCCGTTCCTCCTGGCACTTGGGAGCGTGGTTTTCTTCAGCCAGAGGGTTGTCCAGCCCTGGCACAGCTGCCCAGGGCAGTGGTGCAGTCCCCATCCCTGGAGGGATTTAAAATCCCTGTGGATGTGGCACTTGGGGACTGGGGCAGTGGTGGCTTCAGCAGTGCCGGGGAATGGTTGGACTGGATGATCTCAGAGGGCTTTTCCAACCCCAGTGATTCCGTGTTTCTGCAGAGGAATGGTCCCATCTCCCTGTGCTGCAGCAGGGCTGACACTGTCCCAGTGTTAAATACCTCAGAGTGATTCTCCAGCTGGCTGGTTCTTCCCAAACTCTCAATTATGGGCATCTTTAACAAAGTTTCTCGTAACTCTCAGCAACTCCAAAATGCAAGTGCTGGGGCATCAGATCAAGATGCAGCACGAGTTGTCTGCGCTGCAGGTGCTGAAGTTTGGCTCCCAAGGTGTGTTCCTCAGGTCAGAGCTACATTTTTGTTGCATGATATAATGCTGATTTGCTGATGAAGAGCCTGTCACTTGGGAATGACCCCGTGGGCTCAGGGAAGTTGCCCGGGCAGTGCTGGTGGAGCAGGTTGCTTTAAAGGAAGAAAAATTCAGAGCAGAAGAGGTCCAGGTGAACAGTCTGTGGAGGCCACATACCTCATTACCTGTTAACCTCATTTGTCTTCTGGTTGTCTCATGGTTTGGGAACAAAAGGTCTTCATCTGCTTGTCAGAACAAAGCTAGAAGTTAGAAGTGAAATGCAAAATGGTGCAGTAATGATGTTTTGACAAATGGTGCTCTGGGTGAGTTATCAGCCTCTCTGGTTTGATAGCAAAGCAGATATTTTATCTGAAATTAATGTCTTATCACTGTGGTTTCCATCTCCTGTGCAGAAGGATTGCTTTCGCCACTAGAGATCACTCCTCACTGGGCTGGGATAGATGTGGGTACTGAGGGGAGCTGCCCTTTGTTTATAAATTTAGATAAGATACTTATTAATGGCATTTTAAAGTGCCTCAAGTATAAAGTGCACATATATTTGTACAGTTATGGATAAAATCTGTCAAGTAGTTTGCTAAGAAATAATGGGATAATGAGCACTTGTGTCCTGGTCTTTGGGTCTGTTACCCACATGGGAATGACCCCAGATTCCTGCTCTCCATCAGGCCTGCTAAAACGAGGACTCAGCAGTATCTGTTCATAATGTTGACCATTTTATGATATTCCAAGTTATTTTCAAGCCATGAGCTCAGCTGAAGTCAGTCCATACCCATGGCAGTGCTGACTCTGCATCTGCTCACTGCTCTGGTGGCCACTGGGACTGTATTTACCATATAATGAGCTAAAATACCCTGATTTGAATGAAATGTATATTAATTTTCCAGTTTAGCTGATGTATTTCAAAACACAGCCTGGCATTTCCATTTTTAAAATACTGGCAGGTTGTTTGCAAAAAAGAAAGAAAAAAAAGAAGGAAGAAAGTCTCTTGATGGCCCATGGATCAACAATTAATAAATGCAGTATTATAATTAGGAAAACGTTTCTGTGACTTCCATCTCCCACTGCTTTCCACAACAGACTGTACCCAGTGGAAAAGCTTTTATTGCTTTGTTGGGTGGGTTTTTGTATCAGGGCAAGGGCTGCCCAGGGAGGTTTGGAGTCCCCAGCCCTGGAGGTGTCCAAGGAAAGGACTGGCCATGGCACTCAGAGCTCTGGGCTGGGGGACAAGGTGGGGATGGGGCACAGGGTGGACTTGGAGGCCTTTTTTCAAGCCAAATGATTCTGTCCTAAGGGTTTCAGCGTGTTGAAAAGTGGTTGGGGAGCTGGATTTTAATGATACAGTGATTAATAAGCCAGGTCTGTCCTAGAGTTCCACCAGAAAAAAATCTTCCACCCACAACCGCCCCCAAGCCCCCCCTTCACCCCAGCACTCCCACCAGGGAGTTATTTTAGCAGGGGTAGGTGCATTAATAGTTTACTGCAGTGCTTAATGATTTCTATTATCATAATAACTTGGATCATACTAATCTTAACCATAGCACTGATTTTAATAGTAATGCTATTCTTAATTGTAACACCAATTTTTACCACAATACTAATTTTATAACAACAACAACAAAAATAATGGTATTTATATTATTCTATTCTAGGAATTGATTTGAGCAGAATAATAATTTCAGCATTTGTTTTCTGAGGCAAAAAAAACCCCCTCACAAACGAAACAGTCCGGAAGGATTTTTGATCAAAATAACTCTTTCCTGTCCCAAACCGGGCCCCCCTCCTGCTCCGGTTGGGAACGCTTTGCCCCTTTCCAGGCACAGCTCACCCCGGGGAGAGCAGCAGGCGGATCTTTTGGCACATGTCACTCCTCGCCGGGCTGGAACCCATCGGGAACGCTGAGAACAAGATTTGGCAACTCCCCGTCCTACGCCGGCATCGCTGCGGCGGCTCCAGGGTCGGAGCCAGCGCTGGCTCCGGGATCATTCCAGCGGGCTCCCACCCCCTTCCCCACGGGGTGGTTTGATTTATTCATTTTGGGATTCGTTTTCCCCGTGCGTGTGTTCTGGGAGCTGGGGGCCGCATCGCCCGCCGCGCGCACGGAGCTCTCCCTCCGCAGGGATGCCGGGCTGGGATCGGAGCCGTTCCCGGCGGCTGGGCTGGCTTTGTGCGAGTCTCCTGCCTTTTTTCCAGGCGCGGTTTCGATAGGATATGGATTTAAACTATTGATCGGCTCTCCCACGGTGGAGCTCTGCCAGCTCCGCTGCGGATTTCCCAGCCTGCTGGAGCAGCCTCACCCACCTCGGATTATCTGCCTTCAAAACTGCCTTGTCACGTCAAAAGGTCTGGGGAGACGTTTCAGTCACGCTGTGGGTTGGAAATGAAATAGGAAACCAGGAGTACTGGGGCTGCTGGCACTTGATTTTGTATAAAACTTGTTGTGTTTGCCTTTAATGGGAACACCTGGCGGGAGGTGCTGCCAGAGGGGCTGTGGGGTTTGCTGGGATCACACTGGAGGGGCTGTGGGGTTTGTTGGGGTCACACTGGAGGGGCTGTGGGGTTTGCTGGGATCACACTGGAGGGGCTGTGGGATTTGTTGGGGTCACACTGGAGGGGCTGTGGGGTTTGTTGGGGTCACACTGGAGGGGCTGTGGGGTTTGTTGGGGTCACACTGGAGGGGCTGTGGGGTTTGCTGGGGTCAGATGTGCCAGTGCAGAGGGGTCTGGCTCCCGTTCAGAGCCCCCTCGTGCTGATGGCCACGCCGTGCTTTGTGCAGTGGGGTTTGTTTAGGAACGCTGAAACCCTTGGGGTTTTCTTTTGCCCTTCGAAGAACCCGGCGGTTGTGTGTGTTGGGGAGGGCTTGTTGTGTCATTGGTTTAGTGGAGAGCTGGTGGGGTGGGGATGGGGGAGAAGGGGAAGCAGGAGCGTTCTGAGACCCTGTTACAATAGGAGAGGCTGCTCTGCTGCAGCTGTGACTAACCATGATCCTTGAGATTCCTTATTCCCTTCGGAACTGAGGGAAAGGATTAATAGCCATGGCTGTTTACTCTGTGCCTGCCACAGAACCAGGAACTTTTTGGGTTTCTGACCCCAGGTTCCACCATCCCAGCTGCAGGAATGCTGGACACTGATGAGACAGCATCTTTTGGAAATTAAAAAATTTGTGTGAGTCTTAATGGACTTAACACTGAGATGTAAAAACAGAATCACAGAATTTTTCCTGCCTATCCTGGCGAGGTGCAAGAGAATATAGATTACTGAGTCAATATTCACTATTTACTATGCAATATTTACTGTATTATTCACTTCCCTGGTGGCATTTGTGAAGAATGTCTGTTTCCTGTTCCTCGTTACAACTCCTGTAGGGGCTCCTTAACCAGGAGCCTCTCGGTCTGTTCTGATCTTTATTTTAAATTAGCACGGACAGCTGTGTTCTCCAGCGATGATTTCACGACCGATTTGCTGCTGGTGACCTCTTTTAGCTGTTGGAATGGGGGGGGGGGAGGTGTCAATAACTGGTGTTTCACCGCGTTGACAATCGGTACAGCAACTGAGTTGATTGAACTTCACGAGTGATACTGTCCCCAAAACTATTGTCCAGATAGTAGGTCACGTCCATAAATAATAGTTGTTGCTGAAGCAAATGCTAACAACTGCCTAAATTCATGCAGGAATAAAATAGCTGGGGGTGTTGTTGGGGTGACAGAGCCCTGATATCAAGGCTGTAAATTTGAGCACTTGAAAGTTTGAAAAATGTTAAGAGTTAATATTCCCTTAGCAACAGTAATTTCCCCCCCCCCTTTTTTTTTTTTTTTGCATCTACGTGAAGATAACTCTTCAATTGTGCGTGCTGTTGTTCCCTGGTAACCTTGATCCTCCCCTGCCGGGAGCGGAGCGTGCTCAGCGTTCTGGTTTGTAGCAAAGAGAGGAAAAAAATGAAATAGTTCAGTTGCTCAGCTCTTGACTGTGGCTGTTCCTTCCCGTCCTGCAGCCCCTGCGCCTTGTTCATTCTGCAGGTGCCAACCTGCTCCACTCCCTGGCACGGATTTGTTGGTATTTGGGTATATTTTACTCCAAGTATTTTTCATTTCTTCTTTCCCGCCCTGGAGGATCCCTCCTGCCTGGATCTGCCTCAGGATGCTCCGAGTTTTCCACTGTTCTTACTTGAAACGGGCAGGGCAGGGCAGGTGGGAGGGTTGGTGGTCCATGGGCAGAGGGTAAAGGGCTTCCCAAAACAGCCCCGAGCCTGCGGGGCAGCCTTACCTTGGTACAGGGAACCCCTGGGTTGTGCCTGCACTGCTGGAACTCTGTCACAAGGAGAGCTCCACACTGGCTGGGGGAGTTCTTAAACCATTCCTTAAAGGCCACGGGATGAGGGTGAGCCCACCAGGGTGCCCTGGCTTTCCCCCAAGCTCCACCTTCGCTGCAGCCTCACCGGATGCAGCAGCACCCGTGTGTCTGCTGAAAACTTGGTATCTGCTGAGTCATCCGGTTTATTTTTACCTTTCCCACCCTCCTAAATTCGTTCAGGAAGTTAATTTGCTGTGGGCTTTCTCTCCCCCCTCATGCATCGTGTAACTTGCTGAGATCTATCCAGGCTCTGGCTCCTGTGCAGCTGTTCCTCTTCTCCACCATTCTGTGCCCCACCACTGAGTGCTGGAGCATGTTGGGGAGCAGCTGCTGCCCAAACCCACCTTCCACCCTGTTATTTCTGGCCCAGATCGCACGTGGAAATTGAATAAACCACTGTTCTGCAAGGAAAAATGATGTTTATCCCGGGAAAATTGCGGACCAATAAGGGCGAGCGTGTCCTGTCTCCAGGCTGGGTTTGATACACCCAGGTGATGGTACAGGAGAGGTGTTCTCTCTCCAAGTGATCAAAGAGATGGACTCATAGAATCATCAGAGATTCCAGACTGGGTTGGGTTGGAAGGGACCTTAAAGCTTATCCCATTCCACCCCCTGCCATGGGCAGGGACATCTTCACTAGCCCAGGTTGCTCCAAGCCGTGTCCAACCTGGCCTTGGACACTTCCAGGGATGAAGTTTGTCTTTTGCTGATGATCAGGTGGCTTTGGACAAATACAGGGTTTTACTCCTGATTTTAATATTGGGACTTCCTCTTATTTTGCAACGCTCAGTCCTTACAATTATTTTGCGTTTGGATTTATGTTCAGAGCTCAAAGATTTTTGTTTTCTCCGTGGCTTAGAGGTTGACCATGGGAGTTTGTGCCTGTGGGCATTTAGTGGTGATGATGATGATGATGATGATGATGATGGTGATGATGATGTGACCTCTGTGCACAGCACTGTCCAAACCAGTGCTGGGTGTTACCACTGCAAATCCCGAGACAGGGATCTGCCAGCACTGTTCTCTGTAGGAAGTCTCAGTGCAGCAAATCCCAAGAGGGACTCTCCAGGCTAATAAAACTCCTGTGGACACATCCCAGGCGCAGTGGTGGTTGCACTGTCACATCCTCCTGGCAACCAGGGTGGAGAAGGGAGCAGGGGAAGTGTCATGGCCTGTGGCCCTCCTGACACGTGCCAGTCGATGCCTTCTGGGGGAGGGAGCAGTTGGTATAAATTGATACTCTGGGTTGCTGTAGCTGAATGACCTTCACGTGCAGCTGCTCTGTCAGCGGGGAAAGATGCAAAGGTGACAGAAAATGGCCTTGCTGGCCCCTGTTCAAGGTGCCTGAGCAGGGCTTCAGGGAAACTGAGGGCTGGGAAGCGAAGACGAAACAAAAAACCTCCTCCAGCCTGGGCTGAGATCCTGCTTTTTTTATTTTGGGGTAGGGATAGACAGAAATTCTTGATCTCTGTATCAGTTCTGCTCTTGTGCTGCAATTCCTTCAAGCCAGACATAACTCCCATGTAATAGGAGTTGATAAATTACTTTATGGCATCGCAAGACCCTCCAACAAATAACTTTTTTAGAGATATCCAGAGTTACAAATATATCAGAGCGCAGCTGCTTTTAGTAGCAGCAAAAAGCTTCAACGCTAAACCCGACTGCTGAGGTTTTAAACAGCTATTTAAGAATTCAAAACTTATTTTTAAAGATTCTGAAAGCTTCCCCCTTCCCCTGCCACAAGGGGTAAGAAGCACTGAAAATACATCCTGCGTTTGAAACCCCTGGCTTCGCTGTTCCCCAGTGTGTGCAGGGCTGGGCTTCTTTGTGCTCCCAGCTGCCAGAAACCCCGTGTACTTGAGCATCTGTATTGATGGGTGAATCTGTTGTTTCTAATCTGGTCAGTTGATCAATGAAGAGCAGCCTGTAATTAATTGTATAATATTGTACCCAGCGCCCCACTCTGCATTTCTCCGGATGGATTTGGGATTTGTCAACTGTAGCTGCTTTCCTAAAGAGTTTCCAGAGGATATAATGAGAGGCTCTGTTCTTCCCAGCCTTCCCAGCCTTTTAGCTGACAATAATTTTAGAGGGACACAGTATCAAATTTCATAGTTCAATTTTTTTTTCCCCTTATCGATGTCTTTATCCCAATACTCAGTATTTTTATATTTTGAGATAATAACGGTCCAAAGTGGAGGAACTCGTTGAAGATGCACAATTTTCGTTGAAGATGCGGAATTTGGTTCCTATTTCATTCAAATGTCCGGGGGAGGGGCAGTAGAAGCAATTAAAATCCTCCTGCTATCCCTAGGACCTCACGGATTCCACGTGCAGTGAGCTGGGGAGAAGCTGGAAGGAGCAGCAGAGTCTGGCAGCGGTTTTCCCCGGTTTCAGTCTGCCAGGAGGGGCCTTTTGTCCTGCCCTTCTCCTGAGATAGGTGATGGGACTCAAGGAAAAGTTGCATCTGCCTGACCTGTCCACTGTGATGTTCTACTTGTGCTGTTTTGGTTCTCATGCAGATGGAGGGAACGAGGAGCCACCAGACCGAAGACAGGCAAGTGTAGACTCCCGTCAGAGCCGAGCTGGGCAAGGTAAACCTGAGTGTTGTTCTGCCTCGGGGGACTCGTCTCGTGTGTTCACCCTTTGGTACCTCCCACGTGTCGTTGTTTCTCGTAAAAACTGCGTGATCTGGAGGGCCTTGTGCCCGCGGTTGTCGCCCACAGACGTGCTGAGATTCCCAAACCAGACGGTCTTTGCGCGGTTTTGAAGGAGTTTGTCCGAATTCCTGGCTCGGCGTGGGTGGACCTGCAGAGCTGGGAGGGACGGGCAGTTACCCACGGGAGCTCGTGGGGCTGCAGTTCTTCAGCTCCTGGCAGCCCAAACCGGCACTTGGTTTCCAAGTTCCCGCTTGCTTTTCCCCCTGATGGCAAAGAGGGAACCCGGCAGGTTCTCCAGAACCAGGTTATCCCTCTCCAAACCCCGGGATGGGACGGAGAAGGACCTGTGTGTACCTGCCTGGGGGCTGAATGACCCCGTGTTACATCTTCAGCTTTGGTTTTCCTTCATCTTGCAGGAACAGGGCAAAAGGTCTGAGGAAGACAGTACTAAAAATAGGCTTTATATTACTAAAATAACAGTTGTGCAAGGTCTTTGTTGAGTATCCATCACTCAGAGTAGGTTTGGTGGTTAACAGCACACAAAGCCGTGTAATGGGGATTTCTGTCCCTGACAGCACCAGCTCTTAGATCTCTGCTGGCTTAGGTGTCCTTTGAAACAGCTTGACTTAGTTTGAAGCATTTTCTCATTTGTGAGGATTGTGCAAATGCTGTATTTTCACACAGCTTTGAGACTGAGCAGCATTTTTGGGAAGCAGGGCTCTTAGTAGGTGCTTATGTGCATTGACTTATTTTCTTTTTGGGATTGCAGCAGTAATTTTCCTTTCGTTTAGGTTCAAGCCTGTTGTTGTCATGGTGTCCTAATGACTTGTTTTGGAAGCCTTTTCTCCAGAGCATTGTTCTTTTCTGGCAGTATTCCAGCAGTGCCCGGGTGAAATGAGTGAGTGAAGCTACGGTCAGAACGGGGAGTTCAAACCCCGAAGCCCTGCGAAGTGTCAGCTGCTCTGCTCACACAGGGTCTTTGAATTTTAAATTTCTTATTTTAAGCTTCCTTCTTTTAAAACAGAGTAAAAATAAAATCAGGAAGGAGCCAGGGAATTTGCAGCTGCTCATAGCCTTGTGTACAAGGTGTTTCAGGGTGCAGAATGAACCCTGATACTGCTCTTCCCCAGATATTCTGAGGTCACATAAAGCTGCTGTTGTGTTACTGGTGGAGGCTGAGCCTTGCTCTGCTGTGGCTCCCTGTGCTGTCCTTCCCTGTGTCTGGCCCATGTGGTTTCTTGTTACGGGGTAAAATCTCTTTGCTCCATAGAAATATTGTCTTTAACTTTGTCCTGCTCTGTCCCCATCCGCTGTCTGCATGTGTTAACGGGTATTTTTCATGCTGGAGGGTTAAGGGGGTTTATTATCCTTGGATAAAGCATCCAACTGAAATGGGGCATCCATCGTCTTCTTGCTCTTCCACATTTGCCTTGTGATGCTCAAGTGTCGCAGTGTCTGCAAAGCTTTGTTAGCAGGACAAGAGGAAACAGCCTCGAGTTGTGCCAGGAGAGGTTTAGGATGGATATTAAGAACGTTTTTCTCCTGGAAAGGGTTGTCCAGCCCTGGCACAGGCTGGCCAGGGAAGCACTGGAGTCACCATCCCTGGAAGTGTTTGAAAAATGTGTGGATGTGGCGCTTGACACTGTTTTGTGGTGAACATGGTGATGGTGCTGGCGGATGGTTGGACTTGATGGTCTTACAGGTCTTTTCCAACCTGAACAATTCTGTGATTATCTTGTAAAACTCCAAGAAATAGTTAATTAGTTCAAATAGGCACTTTGCAGTAACATGGTGTTTAAGTATATTCTGTAGGCAAACTGTCCAAGTTCCAGTTCAGCCATGAATGATCCCTGATTCCAGGGTTTGATAAACCCAGTGTTCTTTCTTACCAGAACAAATTTCAGACTGTTTCAGTGACCTTGTGTGTGTGTTCGTTTACCCCGCCAAGGGGGGAGAGAGAAATTTTGAGATCTGTGGAAGGAAGGTGGTACCTTGTGGGAGTTCTGCGAGTTCGCTGTTTTGTTGTGAAGCATTTGAATTTCAGGAGGGAAAATGCTACTGAAAACTTTGCCAGTAGTTACTTCATTTCTGCATAAAATATTGCCCTTGATTTTAGGCAGATTGGTGAAAGGCACTGGGAGCCTATTACACCATAATAACCAGTGAAACACACGTGGACTCAGAGGTCTTTCCCAGACTTTAAGCTGCAGGAGATGCCCCTGGTTTATTGTTCCCTAAAATCTAGCCTGAGGCAATTCAAACTGTTTTTAAGAATCAAAATCAGTGGTGGCAAATCTTTTTCTTTTTTTTTTTTCCCATGCCTGGTGCCAAATGGGTTTTGAAGACCCTTTGTAGGCTGGTTTTGTTGGTGCCAGTTTTGGCAGCAATGGTGGTTTGTCTTCCCTGGAGCTCCCAGGGAGCCTGACCGGGCTGGCAGAGTCAGCAGCAGGTTCAGCTCGTGATATCTGAGAGGGTTCCGAGAGCAGAGAGTGAGAGTTGTGTTTGGAGCTGTCAAAACCAGCGTGTGTGTGAAGGGTGTCAGTGCTTGTTTGGGTTTCCTGTAAAGAATGGTACAAAAAACCTTATCAAAAAAATGATGCAAAACCGCTGAGAGGTGTTCCTGGAAGTTGGCATCTGGAATGGATGGAGCTCAGCCATGAGTGCTTCAACGTCCTAGAACCCTTCAGGAACCAGTCCAAGATTTCTGGTAGTTAATTCCATGTGGGTTTTCCCCACCAATATGTCGGGTTGTTCACGTTGTCCTTTGGATATCGGGAATACGGCGAGTCCATTGTCTCCTCTGGAGTACCCCGTGTTTGAGGCACTGCCCTTTTGTCTTCTGCCCACTTTTGTCTTTCTCCTCCTCTGTCCAGCAGTTACGTTTTCTCTTGTGAGCATATTCTCACAGGCCATTGAGAACAGCACAGCTATCCGGTGGAAATCCAATGAGGAATGTCCTTGTGGAGGGAAAACATCAGCAGGCGCTAAAAGCCAGAATCCATCTCGTACCGTTGTGGCAGAAATGTGGCCTTCTCACTTTATTAGTAATGAAATATTCATGTTAACAGTTTCAGGTTGGTTTTGCAGATGAATTATTAGTAGTCTGGGTTGGGTTGTTCATCTTGCTGATGAGAGGTGGAGATCCAGGTGTCCTTGACCCCGAGCTTTCTGTACCTGCAGTTAATGGGAGGAACCTTCTTGCTCTCGACTCTTGCTGATCTGGAGCACCTGCCCTTCATTTGTCATTAATATTGATCGCACCAATTAGCAATATGTGCTTTTATTGTTCTATCTCCACTTGTTTTCATGTTATTTTGTGTCTTACATGTGGATCTTCAGTGATGTGACCCCCACGTGGGCTTTGTGTGTCTCTGGGGAGAGTTGGAGCCGGTGCTTGTTAGTGGAGGCTTTTGTTCTTCCATTTTATTTGGGGGTTGGGATTTTTTTGGGGCTAAAGGTCCTCATTTTGAAATTCAATAAAACTGGAGGAGGTTTTTTATTAGAAACCCACAATCTAAAAGTCACGGGCTTGGTGATGATCGCTACGTTGAAAACCGGTGACTCTCAGACTCTGACAGACAAATTAAGAATACTGAAAGAAATTCTTCATGGTTCTGCTGCTCATCTTGCAGAAAGGGCTGCTGAGATGCTGTTCCAAAGTATAATTTCTTTAAGGGAAGTGTCAGGACTGATCAAGAGGAACACGGGCAAGCGGCCGGTGAGGCGACTCTGCCGCGGGGCTCCCTCCGCCCTGCCCGGTCCCTGCCTTGGAATGACGAAGCAGGATTCTCTTCCTCGCTTTCTAACCGGTTCATTTGGGTTTTTTTCCTCTCCCCACCAGGCACCTCCACAGAGAACGACTGTGCTTTTGAACCTGACTACGCTATTCCTCCTCTCCCAGTGACCGAAGGTATGCAGCACATTCGGATTATGGAGGGCATGTCCCGCTCCCTTCCATCCTCCCCCTTACTCACACATCAGTCTATCAGTGTTCGGCTCCAACCTGTGAAGAAGTTAACTGGTAAGGACTTTAATAAACTTCACTGGGGCTTTTAAGGTCCATTGGTGCAAAAATCTGTAAGAAAAAGGCTTCTGTATCCAAGTCGTTCCCTTGTTTGTTAAAGCAGCCGCTTTGAGCAAACGCCAGGGATGGATTGGATTTCGTGCCGACAGAGAAATCTTTCTGTTCTGAGAAAGATCTCTCTGGTTTACAAATGTTCTCTAGTTTTTAGAAGAAATTTCTAGCAGAGTGTGTTTTAGTTCAGCTTTGTCTTGTGGTTTTTTGCACAGTGGAAGTGTTACAGTAATTTCAAAGAACTTGATGCTTTAAATTTTGAATGCCGAGAGAACGTCAGAGAAATGATAAACTTCTACAGCAAAGTGATTTTTGGTAATTCGTGCATATTTTTAAACTGTTTTGTTTATCTCATTTGCTGGGATTGTGGTTTGAACACCTAGAGATGGTGAAGTAGTTGGATTTTCAAAAGCACTTGGAGTGCAATATCCATATAAATGCCTAAAAAAAAGTGTTTCTGCTGGTAACAGTTTGAAAAACCTGTGTCCTGCCGAAAATCTGACCCCACTCTGTGCCCACCTTTAAGAAAAAGCAGCCAATGTCCTGTGCTTGTACCGAGGGAAACCTTCAAAAAGCATTTTTCCTCCATATAGTCTGACCTACAGGGGAGCTCTGATACATTTGGTGCCTTTTGTTTCCCCTGCCCGCTGTTGAAAGGAGAAATTGAGAACAAGAGGGAGAGATTCTGAGTTGTGGCAGAGTCACAATTCCACGATTGGTTCCTCAAAAGACCTGGAATTCCAGCAGTGGCTTTTGCAGGTGGTAACTTGAGGAGAGGGATGAGGATTCCTACAAACCCCAGGGGTTGGGCAGCTCCCTGGAGCCTGTGCTCACCCTCCCGTGGGGTAGAGCTGCAGGTGTTCACCTGGCGGAACGTTCCTCTGGCAGGGTGATGTGCAAACGATATGCTGTGAAATGTAGGCCTGGAAGGGTTGGCTACAAACCAGGGTGGTGTCAGTGAAGTGCTGATAATTGTTACCGCACAGAAGCAAGAGAAGAAAAGTGCAGGCTCCCGGATTTGTTCAGAGGTCCATTTCGGGGTCACCCACAAAACTCCCTTGGAAATGGGTTGGGAAGGTGACTACCCCTGTCTTCTGCTTGCATGCTTTCCCTTTTCCATCTGTTTGAAATACCCTGTTCCAGCTGGCCCAGGCCCCACGTACCAGGCAAACCCCTGCTCGTGCTCTGCACCTCCATGTCTCGACGGCTCCGCCAGAGCTCCCGCTGCACTTTGAATTCAGGGTGTGTTTCCCTGCGTTGGTGGGGTAGATTTTTTTTAAATTATTAGTTTAATTTACTGTTGATATTGTAAAAGGAAGGAGTTTATTGTTTTCCATCCTCCTGCAGTTGTGACAGGAATTTGTTTGCTTTCATAGGGTGACGTGGAAAGGAGCGGGGAATGACATTTATCAACAGATAAAAAAGTTGGGGGGGTTATTTTTTGCTAGAGAACATTGACTGCCAGTTTATAAAGACCCCTCCCCAGTTCTGTTCATTAGTAAACCAGCATGATCGAAAACATAAAGATAATTTGGAGTTAATATTAGATTTGTGAAGACAACTTCACAGCTTGAGCTATTTTTTGATGTGTTTCTCCCCAGTTTCACCCAATAACCCTCCCTGATTTTACAGCAGCCTGCTAAATGCCATCAGAGCACACTCCAAACCTGGCAGAATTGATAAGCAACTTGATTCAGAAATCTTCATGTGACTGTGGGAGCTTTCAGATGAAAATAAGGCACCAGGAGCTGGACAGTGAATGCACAGAGAGGTCCCAGCCAGGCTCACTGGCTGTGAGGATCCTTGTGGGTCCCTTCCAACTCCGGATATTCCGTGTTTCTGTGATTCTCTGATGGTTTCCTCCTCTGCTGTGTCTCGTTCTGCTCTCCAGTGGTTAATCCTACACAATAAGAGCAGTGATTTCTGCTGGAGAAGGGATGAGGGTGATTCTGGGAGACTGAAGTTACAAAGAGAGGCTTTTGTCTGCCTGACAGTTGCCACATGGATTTTTCAAAGGGACCTTCAGAGCATGGAAAATTGTTGAGAAATTACCCAATTGTAGGGGCCTTTCATGCTGTTTGCTCCTTCCAGACATTCGTGTGGGACTGCCCCATTCCTGTCATAATTCCGTATCTGCAGAGGGGCTGGGGAGAGGATGGGACTGTTTGCTACATAAAAATCTTCATTGCCTCTTATATTTATTTTTTTTTCCTAAAGCTTTAATTCCTGAGACCATTTACCAGATATTTGCAGCAGCCTGACTGTACCTGAAGGGGATACAGGGAAGCCAAACAGGGTCTCTTCCTCAGGAACTGTAGTGACAGGATGAAGGGGGAATGAGTTAAAACTGGAATAGGGGAAATTTAGGTTAGATATAAGAAAGGAATTGTTCTCTGTGAGGGTGGGCAGGTCCCTGGATCCTTGGAAGTGCCCAAGGCCAGCTTGGATGCATCTTGGAACAACTTGGGCTAGTGGAAGGTGTCCCTGCCCATGGCAGGAGGTGGGACGGGATCTTTGATGTCACTTCCCACCCAAACCATTCCATGATTCTATGATAATATAAACTTTTAAAGTTCTTAGCCTGGCTGATTGGTAACCAAGTCAGCTTTTCATCCACAGAAAAGTTAAAATGTCTGGTTTTCAGTAAAAAGCCCCGGGAACACATTCCACGGGGTGTCGGTTTTCTGTCCAGAGGAGCTGAGGTCACTCATATGTTGGTATCTGGGTTTGCTGGGTATGGAGACTTGGCTGGATTCAGAGGGTGATAAATATTCCATGTGGGTGCAATTTCCACTCTGCTGAATAGTCTGGTGATTAAGAAAACTAAGGTCATTGTGGCTCTGAGGGGTGAAGTAATAGTCAGCATAAGTAATCAGCTTTCCTCTCCTGCCTGTGTCACCTCTTGTTTAGCACTGGCTGAGAACATATTTAAAATCAGCACATTTAACCTCAATTTATGTTGTTTAATATATTTTATTTTTTTTCCTTTACAACGGTGGCTTTCTTAGCAAGTGTAATGTGAAAAATACATAATAAAAAGAAAGCCAAACCTCCCAGCCCAGGATAAGTGAGCGAAGACACCATTTTGTTTTGTGTCTGGGAGGAAATTAGCACTTAAAAGTCACCGTGTTTTGATGCACAGAGAGCAACTGCTTTTGAAACAAGGGGGTTAAATATTCTGCCATACATGAAAAGTGTGTTCTTTCTCCCTCAAAGCCCTGGCAGCACTGAAAATAACGCTCCATACCTGCCTTGAGGACAGGATTGCTTTCCAGGAGGGCGCTTAGGGATGAACGTCTCTTAAGTGCTTTCCCGAATCCGTGCCAAAAATGCTCCTGTTAGGTGAATAAATGAGATATTGGGCTGAAAAAAAACTCCCCTCGGCTCCTGATGGTTTCCTCTGTTCCTGTGGAACCCAGCACGTGCAGAGGGTTCACACAAAGCCCTGTGCCTCACCCCGCTCCTCCTCCTCAGGAAGGAGTGTTCATTTACATATTGCACATTTATATGCGCAGGGATAATTTTATTCATCGCTGTACTTGGCTCTTGCTATTTTTTTTTCCCCCCCCCTCCCAGTTGAATGGCAGATTGCAAACGTTAGGATTCTCTTAGAAAGAGCCACGTGTGTGCTGGGAGGGGGGAGGGGGGGTGTGTGCAGAATATTAGCAGGAAATTTAGGGAAGAAATGGTGGTTTTTCTAACGAAAAGCTGGCCTAGATGCTTCGGTTTGGATTCTCATCCCTCCTGGATCCGCTGTGAATTAGCTGCTTCCCTGTCTTCAAAGGCATAGGCCCGGGGAACTGGTTTCATGGCAAACGCTCTGCTTTGAGAACGTTCCTCCCTTGTGCTTTTTGGGAATGTGGGAACTGAGTAGGAACATCCCTAGGTGTGTTCAGGCAGTTAAACAGCAGCCTCTTTGCTGAAGAAAATGTGTGTGTTCTTTCACTAGATCCTTCGGATCGGGGCAGGGCAGGATGGAGACTCGCTCTTTCTTCCCAGTGACACCAGTAAGGACCCACAGCATCCCCTGTGTGCCACCATCACCCCTGTCACTGGCAGTGCTGGGACCTTGTCACCTCCCCACCCCTCTTGGGGATACCCTTACACTTCTTGGGAATAGCCGTGAGGATTGTCACATCTCCCTTCTCTCTATCTCCAGCGAGTGGTTCAGTATTCTCCGTGCTAATTGTTGACTGTGGGATTAAAAAGCTGAGCTCTCTCTACTAGAAAACTTGAATTGTTTCTTGTTTAGTGCTGACAAGCCCAGATTAATGACTGCAGCCCCCGGGACCACTTGTTCTCTCTCTCTCCAAACTGGTGCACCAGCTCGGCTGGGTGGGAGCGTGAGAGATGCTGAGACAAAGCTTCAGGGGTGGGAGTGCCTGGGCAGGGGGGGAACCAGCTGGGGCTGGCACGCGTGGGAAGCAGTGGAGCCACCACTCCTGGAAGTGTTCAAAAGACGCGTGGATGTCGTGCTCGAGGACACGGTTTAGGGTTGGAACGTGATGGTGGTGCTGCGCTGGTGGTTGGATTTCATGATCTTAAAGGTCTTTTCCAACCTTAATGATGATTCTGCAATGTGAGGGTGGGCAGGCCCTGGCACAGGGTGCCCAGAGAAGCTGGGGCTGCCCCTGGATTCCTGGAAGTGTCCAAGGCCAGGTTGGACGGGGCTTGGAGCAACCTGGGCTGGTGGAAGGTGTCCATGGCAGGGGGTGGGACTGGATGGCCTTTAGGTCCCTTCCACCCCAAACCATCCTATGATTCCAAGAATCAACACCTTGTTCCATTCAAATAATTTATATTATGGCAGCAAGTAAATAAGAGATTAAGAGCACCAGAGTGCTCTGCTGAGCACATGAAATCTAAACTTTTTAAGTGTTTACAATGCAAAAAAGGACATTTTAATATGGATTAAGGAAAGCAGCGAAAACGAGTTCAGCTCAACCTCAAGTTCACCCTAAAGACACCTAAAGCTCAGTTGCCTCACTGCTTCAAGTTAATTAATGCAAAGTAGGACTTCCTGCGATGAAGATAAGAGTTTATAGCCTCAGAGCAATTACCTAATTTAAATTAAAAGGAAAAAAAAAAGCGTAATAAGTACCAGGAGCAGGAACAGATAATTAGAAAGACCATGTGCACAATCCAACCCAGATCCAATTAAATTTATAAGATGTTTTCTAAAGCCCGGGGCTTTAGTTTTTTGTTTGTTTGTTTGTTTGGGAGGTTTGGGGAGAGGGTTTGGGGGGGTTACATTTTTTTTCGTTTTTCTGCTTTGTTTTCGAAGTCACCTTAAAAGTCCTGCTGTTTCAGCACAGAAAAAACAGGTAAAGCAGCACCCTCTTCAATACTCCCCAGCCAGCAAAGATGGTGCCGCTCAGAGCCGGGAATCCGTCTGAAATCCCCTCAGGCTGGCGGGAAGGGAAGGACAGGCAGCGAGGACAATGCTCCCAAACGAAAAGCCATGTGGGCTGCCTGCAGCTGAACAATGCCGTGGAAAGACACGGCTCTTATAAACAGGATATCTTTAATATGGCTGCACAGGGCAGAGCCAAAAAAGCAAACGGGGCTGTCAGACGTTCTCATGAACAGCGTTCGGTCACGGGGCAGGAGAAACTGCTGCTGTGAAAACTGAGGGAAGCACCGTTTCCTCCCCATTTCTTCCCAATTTCTTGCAGTTGTTTACGTGAAAGCAAGGGGGGGTATAAAAAAAATGTATTTTAAAAAGTTATATTCCTTAGGAATGTTCCTGTTCAGGAGCACTCGACATGTAGGGAACAGGAGCTGGTGCTCAACCCCTCCAGCATGCGCTGTGTAAATAAACCCACTCCTTCCAAAAATACATAGATCCCATGAGTAGGCAAGGCACGGAGACTAAAAATCACTCCTCTGCCCACAGGAACAGCAGAGCAGAGCAGCACTTCAAACAAACAGCTCCTGCCAGAGGCAAGCCCGGTGAGTCATGTGCTGGCAGGACATCCTCGAGCACTGAGAACAAGGCCACGGGGAGGCCACGCTGCTTCCCAGCCTCTGGCTGGCTCTGGAACAGCTCTGGATTGCAACGGGAATCCCTTTAGGGAAGGGCAACACTCGTTTCGAACGGCAAGTGAAAGTCGGAAGTGGTGGTCTTTTACTGATATGGGTGGGCCCGAAAGAAACAAGTCTGTAAGCAGAGGGTGAGAAGCTACTACAGGTTGGTGGCAGCACCCCAAGAGAGACTCCAGACCTCTGAGGGCGGTGAATTTGGGTGCTGTCAGCTCAGGGTAGTGGCACATTTCTGGAGCAGGTTCTGTCTTAGCCCTTGAACCCTGCAAAAACTGGTGTTTTACCATTATATTGTTAGTTGTGGGAGAGAGGCCAAGAACTTGCCCCTTGGCCTTGCAGGAACAGCAGCACAGTCCCCCTGTTCCCAGGAGGGGCTGATCCACAGGTCCTTTGGAAGGATTTAGTGAGCTGGAGAAATGCTCCGTCTGATTAAGGAGGTGCCTCAAAAATACAACTCAAATAAAACCAGGACTCTTCCCCACGCGAAGCCACAGGCACTCACAGCAAAGGCACCACCCAGGGCGCTTCCCACGGCAAACCCAGCCTCGCACATCCCTCGCTTCCCACCGGCCAAATTCCGCTTCCCACCAGCCAAATTCCGTACACAAGGCGAGGATCACGGCTGTTTCCCAACAGCTGGTGGTAGCAGGTAGCTGAGTCCAGGTGAGCACCTGGAGTTACTGAGCCCCAGATGAAACCGCACCAAAATCTGCCCAGAGCCCGCACAGGCACAACCCTGGGTGGTGCCCTCAGCACCCCTTTTAACCCAACATTTCTTCTGTCAGGGGACTATTTTAAAAGCTTTCCAAAAGCACACAGAGGTTCCTTCGACTTCAGAAGTCAAGCCAAGGAAATTCATGGCAGTTAAGTACTCTAGTAAGAAGATGCCTATCGCTTGGTTTATCCTAAACAGTGGAACCGGGGGGGGGGGGGAACAAACGCCCCGTGACGAGGTGATTAAATAATCCCTTCAAACTCTTACGATTATTTCAGCACAGAGCGAGCTCAGACTTGGGGCAGAAACTGTGTAATTGCTACATCTCATCACCTGCAGAGAGTCCCCCAAAGCACACCCCGCTCCTCAGCTACAGAAACCTCCCAGGAGGGAGGACCTTGCAACATCATATGGACGGAGGTTTTCAGACAAAGCCAAACAACATTCCTGGACAACGGCAAGGGCATCCCTTCGTTTTCTGAAAAGGACAATTTAGCACTTCTGCAGTGATTTGTTAACTTTTGCACCAGCTGGAAAAATTCTTCCCCGTGGCAAAATTGCTATCCCAGGCCGACAGATTATTTTGCATCTAGTCCCAGAGTATTTTTAAATCCAAGCAGGTAGCTAATATTTCTGTAAGGCTTCCCAGCAGCTGAATTTCAAGGGAAAAAAAGGATTTAACTGGGCATTTCTGGGGAGGGTGCATCCCAGCCATGCTAATGAACAAAACAACTACCATCTGACTGTTGTGTTAGTGCCAGAAAGACACTGTGTCCACTTCTGTTCTGCTTATATTTGACAGCCAGTTTTGCAGACTTGAGGGCCAAAATCCTTTCCCTGGATGTTTGTATTAGCCTTGCTGTGGGTCATCCAATAGACAAGTTTCTTCCAAATTAAAAAAACCAACAACCCTACACCTTTCAGATAGTTTCTTTCAGTTAGAAAGATTCAATTTTCATTTTTCCTAACCACAGTATCTTGACACACAGGAAAATTTGCCTTTTTTTTTAGAAGGACATTACCTGAATTATGTCAAATTTTTGACATCTAGAAAACACCAACAGACACGATTTTTCTTAAAATGTGTTTTTCTCAGCAGAAATTATTCCTTTCATTTTTAGTTTGCAACACTAAGTATCAGTAGGCAGACACACACATTCCAAACAAGTATGCAGATAAATTTCCCTGAATTTGGTACATATCAGTATTTAGAGTGGTCTGAATAAACTTAATGGGACTCCTAAAGCAATCTCAGATGAGCCAGTATAACTTTAGATAATTCCTCGACCACGTCCCCAGACATGTCAGCAAACAACCAAACCAGCATCAAGATGGAAAGAGGAAACATCCGTGGAGAAGGAAAGGTGCTATGGAATATCACAAAGCTCCCCAGCTGTACTGCATCCACTTGCACTCATAATTCATTTGTCTTAGTAATTCAGAGCAAGGAAAACCTTCCTTCGCATGGGGTTTATGTTCTACTTCATTATAACCCTGTCTGTAAAAAAGGGCTCCAATGCTCTGGAGAACCACCAGTGCAACATGACAAGAGCCATCCCAGCTCCTAAACCATTCTTGCCTGAAGATGGACAGATCTGATCCCCCCGTAAGATCTCCTTGCAGCACTCACCGTGACAAATTCCAGGCATTTCCTCCCGCAACCAACAATTTAATGGGAAAACACCAGTTTCTGCAGGGTTGAAGGGCTAAGCCAGAACCTTCTCCAGAAATGAGCTGACAGCACCCGGCTTTGCCACCTCCAGCATCCAAATTCACCACCCTCAGAGGTCTGGAGTCTCTCTTGCTGTTTTCAAAAGCTACACCGGCCAAAAATCCTTCTATCCCCCCACAAGCAGAACACACCTACTGCTGAGAGCAGAAAGCCAGACTCTGGAATTAGAGGGAAGCAGGTTTTATCTCCAGGGTGAGGCAGGGCTGCAAAGGGACTGCTCACACAGCTGAGCAAGCCTGAAAACCAGCCCTGGGGAGAACACTCAGCCAAGAGAATAAACAACCAGAGGAACAAAATCCCTCGAAACAACCAAACCTGTGTTGGCATGACCAAACCAGCCCTGGCCAGCACACCAGCAGCAAGGCACAGGGAGACAAGAGCACAACTAAGAGCAGCAGGGTCTTCTCCAAGGGGCACATTAATAGTGATCAGGAAAATGTTAACTAGGAGGTTAATAAAATGCTTAGCAGATACGGGTCAGGTTTAAGTCCTTGAGCTGTCTCAGGCCAGGCTTAACTCCCTGTGCAGTTTTACCATCCCAGATATAGCACCTACTTCTGTCTATGCACCATTTTGTTGTACATGGACACAGAGATCCTGGAGAACCAGGATTAGACTCCAGTGTTGTGTATATACACAAAAGAGGACACAAAAAACACACAAGCACAGTCTGGTTTCATTACAGCAAATTTTTCCCAGATCTAATCCTGAGTACAACGACCCAGGTTTTCCCCCACGAGTAATCAATCCCAGCAGTGCAGTTCCACGGGCAAAAGGATGTAGTTTCTCTCAGTTTTCCCTCATGCACACTGCACTTCCACCACTTTACTTTTTCTTTACTACCTTTTTTCCTCCTCAAGGTGCCACATGAATGACCATCAGCGCGAAGTAACTTCCAAACCAGCTGGATGCTCAGTTTAAACCAGAAATCTGCATTTAAGTGACATGATCCCCAGGAATGCCAGACATTGGATGAGGGTTGTTTGGAAATGTGTTTCTTCAAAGTGGTCAGCAAACAGGAGGAGCAATAGGTGGTGGTTTTCCAGTCCGCTATGCTTGGACAGGCTGGACTCAGATGTCTAAAGCACTACCAAAACTTCCCAGGAGAGTAAAGGAATACCTTGGGAAAGAGAGACATCTTACCTTTCTCATTGCTATAGAATATGGAGATGATTTTATGCCTAGGTTTTCTCTCTTCTGGGACAGAGGGCAGGGGTTTCAAGCTGTGGTTGGTGGCCAAAAGGTCTTTGCCCACTGAACTGAAGATGACGCTGCTTATCCGGACGGGAGGAGCTGGTGGCTTGTCTTCCAGTTCTCCATTGTCAGACATGGTTCTCAATAGTTAGCGAAAGCCCTGGAAGAGAAGTATTTGTGTTAACACAGGAAAAGAGCACAGGAATACAGGAATGTAGCATTTCTGCTGTTGGCCGAGCAGAAGGAGGTGTGAATTCGACTCTGAGGAACGCAGCAAAAGCACTGCACTGGCAGGCACTTCCACCAAAGGAAGCAAATCCCTTCCTCGTTCCCACTTCTGGGCCACCCCTCCACTTGTGCCAGCAGCAGCATTTGTGGGATGGAGCAACGAATGTTTCCAGTGAGAAAACTAACCCAGGCTAAACGAACAATTCCCAGATCTGGTTCTCTGCTCACACAAAGGACAGTGCAAGTACAACACATTTTAGGGGTAGGTCTAGCCAAAAAAGCTTCATGCTTGAGTACCAAACAGCTTTAAAAGCCTTAGATGCTTTCTTTCTTGTCATTTATCAGACAAGATCTTGTGGACAAAAGAGCAGCTCATGTTAGTAAGTCACAGTTCAGCACGCTGTCCACCTTAGGTTGCATTAAGAATCTCTCTACCCATATTACACAGCCTACATAAAAGAGCACAGGACTAAGATCCACAGGGTGCACTCCACTTCTGAGTGGGGCCTTGCATTGCTTCCCCTCTTGGTGCCACACTTTCTCCTCTTCAAAAAAAGCATACGTAGTATCACCACAATCCTCTTTGAATCCTTAACAAAAACATGAGCGAGAACACGGACAAACAGCTGCCAAAGCTAAAACCACAGCACAATAAAACACCTACACGACACACTCCCTATTCAAAAAAATCTGTGCTGGCATTTCCTCCCTCCTCATAATATTTTGGAGATTTTTCCCTGATCACCAGGAAACAGGCAGCCTCTCTGACACAGAGCAAACGGCACAAAGAAAGATTTACAGAAGTCACCTCTCAACAACACCCACCTCCACAGACCTGCCCCTGGAGCCCTTTGCTGATGTCGAGGTGACAAACAGACCTGTCACACCTGAAGAGTCTGCAAGGATGCAGTTGGGCATCAGGCAGCGATTTCCACCCCGCCAGCGCTCTTCCAGATTCACTTACTGATCTCTCTTTCAGAGGCTGCAACTTATCTACAGGACATTCCATGTTTTCCAGTATGTACTCTGCAATGTGGGAGAAAAAGTTAAGTATCCTGCAACCCAACAGGAGGTCTGAGCAGCCTACCCACAGGGATCTTAATTCCAAATGCTTCCCTTACAACACACTGTTTGCACCAAGCACCTGACACCAATCTGAGACGTACAAACCAAATATAAGGTGCTCTGCTTACAAATATATACACACACAATATATCCACCAAGTCAAACTGATTCATTCAATCAAAAATGGAAAAAATGTATATTCTTAAAAATATATATTCATATATACAGATATACACTGGGGAGTCCTACTGAAGTTGGGTTTGGAGTGATGGCAGCACAGGGGACCATAATCGATGTCCCTGCTGCTAATCAAACCTCAGAAAAGAATAGGATAGAGTTAAAACAAAGAATTCCTTCTCTTGAACAAATGCAATCAGACAGCTAAATAAATCAAAGTAGGTAAATAAGGATATCATATAGCTTGAATGCCAAAATGTTACAAACTGTGTTAAGGAAACGACGACATGAGCAGCCTTTTGTACCATTCTAAAACAAACCCTGATTTTATCCTCTACCTGTGCAGGGTTTTTCGAGCTCTCTGATAAGAGCAAGAGCAGGATGTAAAGATAAACAACTCACCTGCATCTGAAACTGGACAAGAACAGACCTGGCCCTCCAAACCCACAGTAATTCCCCCACACGCTCCCTTAGAGAGCCCAGTCACCAAATTAACGATGCTGTAATGTGGTGTTCAGGTTAATAAATAAATAAATAAATAAATAAATAAATAAATAAAAGTTAACTGCCTTTCTGTTGACATATTTTTAAAATAAAATTCTCACTCCAGTAAAAATTCTTTATTTTCAGCGACAGAAGCCGCTCACCACATACTCAGTATTAGAGATTCTTGATCTGAAATAAGTTATTCCTTAGCATCTTGCGTGGTCAGGAGGAGAAACCGCGAAACAACAAGCTGGAAGCAAGTATATGGAAATCCAAATCCATTCCAGAAGAACATCAGGCACTTCAAGAAGCTGGTGTAGCAGCATCCGAGCAGAACCCCCAGAGCCGCAGCTCCCATCAGTGCTGAGCGTTCCAAGTGTTCAGAGGGATCGTTGACCCCCGCTGAAAATACAGCCCAGGAGCTCCACAGCAGGAAAACAAACCGTGGGGCTGGTGGAGCAAACTGGGGCTGCAGAAAGAGCCCAGGCATCAGCTTCCCACCTGACGGAACGGGAAAACCTCAAGCTTTAAGGAAAAACTTCAACTGTGATTTATTTAAGAACACGTAGCAGTAAAGTTTCCGAGCGGTTGCTTCAAAGATCGTTGTTAAAATAAAGTGCTAAATTCACACCTAGTTTGCACAAAGGCCCGTTTCAAGGCAGGGCAGCTTTGAATTCATGATTTAAATAAATCACACAGCTCCACTCACACTCCAGGGAGTAGAATTCCAATCCCACCATCAGAGGCGGAAAAAAAAAATAAATCGATAATTTCGTCCAGGTTCAAATCCAAACAGCTCCTTTTCTTCTACACTCAGCTGAAGGAAAGAGCAGTTCCCCTCTCCTCTATCCTTACCCTGACTTCATCACGCCAGGGAAATTTCCACGGCGTCAGGAAGTACATCGGAAATTGCTACGGAGGTTTGGCATTATGGGCAACGACTGGAAGAGGGACTTAAAAAAGAGGGGGGGGAAATACAAAAAGAAGAGTTGCAAACACATCCTGAAGCTCCGTTTCTGCTCTCTCAGCCCCCCAAAGAGGACAAGGAGCCTGTTCAGATCGCAGCAGCCAGAGGTAACCACTCCTGCACCACCAGCCACGTGTGCCCTTCCTGCTGATTCATGCCTTGTGCAGGGAATTGCAAGGACACGGGGAATTTTTTTTTCCCCCCGTGCCTGCCAGCAGTCTGTAACCCAGCAGAGGAGATGTCAGGTTCATATTTCTCTGACAGAATCAGACAACACAATTAACGGCGGGGTTTTTTTTTAGGCTTGGCTGGAAGACATTTACTAAAATAGTTAACCTGAGTTTGAGCAACCTCACAGAAGTATGGTAAAGGTAACATGTGGAAGAGGGATTCACTTTCATCTTTGCCAGTGAAGGAAATACCAGTAATAACAATGTATTCAAGCACATCAGCAACTCCCCCACAGTCACTATTTGCACTACGTTTAACACAAGAACTAGAGAGCAGTAGACTGAACCACAGAGACGATCTGTGAAGCTGCAAATAATACTGAACTTCAGCCTTCAGACAGATTCAGTCCCACCACAGGACAGCACTGCAACCCACTACACTCCCCCCCCCCAAAAAAAAAAAGACACAAAAAGAGCTAAAAGCTTTTCTCCCCACAGTTCTGCTGTCTAATCCACAAATCACATCCACAGGTGGCAGCGCTGGTGACCACAGGGCCCTCTAACTCTCAATCCTCATGCCCAGTATATGACATTCCTCCCAGCTGCTCTCCCCTCCTTTTGACAAAGGTTTCCTGCCCTGCCCCGAGGCAGCAAAAATGAAAGTAACCCTCTCCACCCTCAGCAGCCTCAGACACCTTCTCAGTACCCACTGCAGCAGCTGAAGGGCAAATGTTCTCTTCTCCTCCACTGCAGAGTGCCCAGACAGGGTCTGTGCTGTCTAAACCACTCACCACCGACGCTGGAGACCCGAAGCCTAGCTCCTCACAACTGCAGCTCCTCTCTCGATGAATCATTTCGGCTGGGAAAGATCTCTCTGACCACCGAGTCCAACAGTTAACTCAGCACTATTAATTAACCTTCCCACCTTTGCCCGGTGAGGGGTGAGGCAGGACACACACACACACACAGGGAGCAATTTGTGTAGCTTAACCCACGCTCCTGCTCCTCCCAGCCCCTGCACTGGCTGATCCGCACACGTGTTGGGTTTCATTCTTACAACCTACGCCCTGCTGCTCGCTATCTTGCTTCCTTTTGGGGATGAAAAGGGCCCGACAACCCACGGCATACCCGGGTCACAGGCCCGACAGCAGTTCCTGTCGCTGCCACTGGTGGGAAAACACCCAGAAACAACCCCCACAGTGAGTAAGAGCTGGAAAGCAGAGTGAGAATCGGGCAGCGCTTTCAGCGAGCCAAGGGACACATACGCTGCTACAGCACCTTCAAATGCTCTGGCTCTGACTTGCTTTTCTGTTGTTTCTCCCCCCCTCCAGGTCCTCCTTGTGTGTGTAAAGCTGGGCTGCTTCCTGAAGAACTTCCTAAGCCTGGCTCTTGTGTCAGGCCTGGCTCCCCTGGGCTCGCTCAGGATTGGGATGGAGCCTCACAGGCACTCCCAGCCCAGCCAAAGCCATGTGCCGCTTTTTAGCTCCTCTGACTTCTAGAAAGGGACAAACGTTTTCCCCCCTCAAACTTGTTTTTCAGAATGACTAAAAGGAAATAAAATTAAACTGCAGGCGATCGTTTTCCTCTCTGCTGCAGCGCACACTCACACCGTCCCTGGAGCACTTGTATTTGAGCAGATTAAGTTTTAAATCTGTGTTCTGGTCACACAGAGCAGCCTCGTGAGGTCCCAGGCAGGGGTGGGTAGATGGTACCTTGTGCCAAATTAAACAGCTGCTGTAGAAAGATCTCACATTGTGATAACTTGAATTTGTCTTCTTAAGATGTTCAAATGAATGTATTTGAGGAATCGGGGCTGCACCTGTGATCTCACTGCCTGGGATGTGATGCAAAACTGAACTGGACTACTGCTTGGGAAAAGAAACCGAAGCAGATCACATCAAGCTCAGAGCTGTTTGATGACACGCACATAAAATTCCTCCTTGTGGCACACAGTCCTGTGCTTTACACTGCCACTGACCTCTGAGGAGCCAAAACTAAATCAGTGAAATAAATCAAATGAATCTGTGACAGGAGAGTCACAGCGCTGCAAACTGCTCAGTTCTATTTACTACGAGTAAAAATTACTCAGCTCATTTACTGTCAGCAGCACAACACGGAAGGAGCAGCAAAAATGTCAAATTTAAGTTCATTTTGCACAGCTGACCAAAAAGGAGAAGTAACGGATTTCAGGCTAACGGTGCGTTAAGAAACAAAACCACTTGGCTTTTGAAATCCTAATCCTTGATGTGGCACTGCAGCTGCAGGACCTCTTTGGTACAACACCTGAAGTGCAGAACACTTGGGCCACAGGCACAGCTTGAAGGCAACACAGCAGAACTGCCTGTGGCCCGACAGAAGGGATGGAAGAGGAAATGAGAGCAGGTCAAAAGCGAAGGAAGGGCTGACAGTGGGTGCACGTCCCTGCCCCTGCTCTAGCAGCGAGTTCACCCCCCAGCATCCTCATGCTGGTGGCTGTCACCCCTTCCCGCAGGGCCTTATAGGGTGCCACTGGCAACACTTGTCACGGCATCCGGGACAGCCACGTCCAGAGCACAGGAAAAGAGCAAAGGAGATGCCTGGAAACAAAATCTCCAAAGCAGATGACAAGTGAAAAAAGGGCACAGAGTAATCAAAAACAATTTCAGTGCCACTGCGTGATGCTCCAGTGGAAGACTCACCGGTGTGACCAGACACATTTAAGACAGTCACGTCACGTCTCACTCTTGCTTCGTGTTATAAACATCCTTGTTGAAAACGTCTGGAGACTCATTCCCACTGCCCCCAGGCCTCCGGCAGTTTTGGTACTTTGCTTGTACACAGCCTCCCCACACCACCACCTCTTTGTACCTGAAAACCACCTCCCAGGAGGAGATGAGACTTGATGCTTCATCGTTCTGAAAGAGAAGGTGCAGTTTCTAAGCGGAGATTGGAGGGCTGCTCATTTCATCCGACATTCCATTTTCTTAGATCAAACGGATTCTGGAGTCCAAAAGCAGAATGAAATGTCTCCATGGGTATTCTTCTTTTCTCCCCGCCCCCCTCTTTTTTTCTTTGTGTGGTGTTTTTTTTTTTTTCAAAGGCTCCTGTTGAGCAATAGATTTCCTGTGATTAGCTCACTTAGTGCTGATTATAGCTCACTTCCTCCCAGGGATTAGCAGAAAGCAGCTTTCTGACAAGTTTTTATTCAGATGGTGCTACCTAGCCACAGCTTCCTGCCCCATCACCAACAGCCTCTTAGTTCAGCAGCTCAACAGCTCGAAATTATTTCACCGCTGCAGAAGAATTCACGGATCCAGCAAATCTTAGACTCGTCTTCTCCACGAAAAACAAAACAAGTCTTTTGGGACGTTTAGCTTTCCAACTTGAAGCACTTGGATCCACGAGATTTATTTAATCGGATCCAAAGAGGAGGTTTTTTGGAACAGAATGACACTACCTTCCGAGACTGAAAATACTTATCTCATCATTTCGACTCAGAAAATTGTGCAAAGAAAAAAACAAAAAGGCAGTGGCAGACAAAGAATTACTTTCTTGCAGACTTGGCAAATGCAGTCGCAGATCTTCTGCCTGCCAAGGGAGGACTCGTACTAAAGAACGGAGCAGAGTAACCCTGAGAGTGGCCAGGAAGAGCCAGGGGGATCATCCCTTCCACCTACGGGTATTAAAAACACATGTGGATGCTCCAGCACATCCCACCTCTGGAGGGACAGGCACCAACCTGCACAGGGCGCGCTGGAACGTGTCCTTCCAGCTTTAGGGGGTCTCAGATGAAAGTGTCTGGTCAATGCCAAACCTGGGAAAGCCAAGTTATTTTTATTCAGCTTTTCTTTTATTTTTTATAGGGAGGGGAGAGGAAACTACGCTAACCTAAGAGACTCCAAAGAAGCTCAGATTTCCCTAATTTAGAAGCACAAAAGATACTCGCCCTTCAAGCGATGCAGTTGGGATAACAGCTAAAAAAAAACCTCCAAAAAATATCCGAGCCCAACATATTTTTCATGAACATCTACAAAGGGACAAACAGGAACCAAACCAACCACCATGAAGTTTATAAACAGGTCAGGTCCTTCTTATCTTCCCTTTACACTGCTACATGTGGCAGAGGAAACACAAAATACTGTGACTGATGAGAGCACAGGAGAAACTCAGCCTGATTTGGCAAGATCAGACTGGATGACACACAGAACACGCTCAGCCAAATTCTTTCCAATTTGTCTTTTTCCACCCCCTTCGTTTCCTTATGATTTTTGCCCAGTCATAGAAATAGAAGGGAAAACACAGCACAAATAAATGCTGTTTCACTGCCAAGTGATAAAGAGAGATTATGGGGGGGGGGGAGGGAGAAGATAAAAATCACGATCGAGCAGAAGAAATAAAAAAAGCAGAAAGGAAACCATCTTTAGTGCAGAAAAAGGAATAGCCTCTCCAAAACTGTAATAGATGTGGACCAAGTTACACAAGACAAATATCCTGTTCAGGGGGTATTTCAAAGTGTTACTAAGGCTTCAACCCACTGCCAAAGTCCACTGCAACCTGAAGCAATTATTGACTCCTTAAGGCACTGAGGAGATGTGCAGAATCCTGCACTGAAAACGAGCAGTCAGGCTGCTAAAACATCTTTCCAAAACTAAAACAGATCCCAGTTTTCTGAGGAAGACCGTGAATGAAACAGGGAAAATCTGAGTAGGCCCAGACTAGAGACAAGATGTGCAGGAGTCCTGGTAAAAGCCCATTAGTGCATGGAAAATTTAAGCAAATTCACAATACTTGGCTTCACTGAACACTGGGGCCACCTGTGAGTCTTGTGATTCATCTCCACTCCGTGCCTTTAAACCTGCAGGGAGATCAACACCCACCTGAGCCCTCACTTCTGCTTCGTAACATCAACGTGGCTCTACTGAACTGAGGGGGGATTTTACCATCAGCGAACCAGGAACGCCTTCTCCGCTCTGTCACCTCTGAAACGGCTCAAACACCACAGGCCACAACACCAGGCAGGCCTCAGAAGTCACTTCCCAACTGCTTTTGTGTCCCCTTTTCCCAGAGTTTGGCAGGAAAATTCACTTGGCAAGGCAGCTGATGGCAGGAGTGCACAGAAACGAGCCAGAGGGATGAGCTGATGGACATGGATGCCCATTCCCACCTTGCTCCAAGGCAGCCCCGGCAGGCCCACGGAGGTCTACAGAGGGGGGTGGAGGAGGAATTAAACCAGGAGGGATCCACGGGATCCATTCCCACCCTCTGCTGTGGGGCTGGGGAGTTGCCATCTACCAGCTGAACTCGGTTCCATTTTATACAGCCCACAGCCAGAGTTTTCCTTCAAGGAACCACCGCGCAAAGATGCATAATGATAACACAAGGTGTTTGAACCAGCCTGTTCAGTGCTCGACCAGGAAATTATCCCTGCTCTGCCTCCTGAAAATCCTGAGTCAACTAAAGGCAGACAAGGCAGCCGGCGGCGGGCACAGCTCATGCAAATCCAGGGTTCAAGGTGTTTGTGCTTACTCGTATTTCACCACCCAGCAGGCACTTTTCACTCTTTATGTTCACTGAGCTGAGGTTTTTCTGAAGATCAAAGGAGAATGGGGAAAAGGGCGAGCAGGGAAAGTTTACAAGAAAATAATAATAATAATAATAATAATAATAATAATAATAATAAGCCTACATCTCATCGTTGAGATTCTCTCTTAATTAAAGCTGACATTTACAGGCAGGGAGGGACCACACATTCCAGAGCAAAAGTTATTTGAATAAAGGCTGCCCTGCACGAGGTACCTGTGCAGCTCCACTCCTGCATTAACAACAGCATTCTGTTTAAGCTGGAGATTCACCACCCAACAGAGCAGTGACACAGCTCTGAACGCATCATCAGGCTGCTGGTGGTGTGCAGAAGGATCTCCAGGGGCCCTAACAGGGAACAAAAGCTTTTTTTTAACGTTTTTTATGAACCTCTGGAAATCTTACTGGGCAACGGTAAAACAAGGCTGTGGCTTCCCCCTCTCCTTTCTAATCCAGATTAGGAGTAACTGGAAAGAGAAGACGTAACACAGTATGTATGAGGATGGCAAAACCAGGAAGAATGCAAGGTTAAGGGATCTGTCACTCCCTCATCACGCTGGTAAAGCTGTCAGCTATGGGACAAAAAGAATAATAAGGGAAAAGACAAAGGGGAAGGATGAAATGTCTCCCTCCAGAAGAGCTCTCTTTTTCACAGGCACTCAGAATAGAGCTCTTTGTTTCTCTCTAGTGGCTGCCCAAGGCTTGCTTCAACTGCAGTTAGCCCAGCTCGGCAAAACAGCCCTGGGGGCCAAACCCTCAACTCTTCTCACATTGCCAGCCTGCCACAAAATGCCGCAGTGGGAAATTGTGCCTCTTCCAAGTCAGTTTTCCCAGATGTAGTGCACACCAGCACAGCGCTGCCACCTGGAAGGGTTTGCCAAAACCCCTGCGTGACCCAAGCTCAAGAACAGTCCTTCTTCACACCCACACTGGACACAAATTCAGCCAGAAAGGGCAAAGGCTGCAAGAAATCAAATGCAGGACCTGTAAATACCAAAAGCAGATGGGCATGGCAACAGGTGTGATTCAAAAACACCCCCCGCCAGAGATGGCCTGGGTGGGCACGGCTCATGTCCCAATTGTACCAGCACCACAAAGAAACCAGAGAACATTTCTCCTGGGAGAGTTACATTCCATTTGTGTGCCTTGACAGACAACTACAATGACTTCTTCAGACACTCAGACTCCTACAAGAGAAGAGCTGCCTGCAGCATCCCACTCCTGCACTGCCGGGAAAGTTGTCCATGGAAGGGACCTTAAAGCTCATCCAGTCCCATCCCCTGCCATGGGCAGGGACACCTTCCACTAGCCCAGATTGCTCCAAGCCCCGTCCAACCTGGCCTTGGACACTTCC